>OX451735.1:460346175-461546175 GCA_948472305.1 Vicia faba | reverse complement strand
GAAAAGTTTGTCTAGGCTGGAAAGTGATGATGGCTAGGACAAGCCTCTTTGGCTTGTAATTTGGTTTATCTCTCTGCATTGTGTACTTTTGATTGCATATTTTCTGCATTTTGTACTTTGTTGCTTTTGCTAGTTGCTATGCTTGACAATTCTGCATTCAGTTTGGTTAATGCATTGTTTAGTTAGCTTGCCATGCTTGCTTATATTTGCCTTGCTGACTTGGTTTGACTACTGTAGTTTTGTATAGCATGCAGTACACTTTGCTTCTAGTTGGCTTGTAACTCAGTTTGCTTATGCTGACTTGCTTATGTTTTTGCATTTGAACCAATTGTATGCTTGCAATTTATATATTTTATTTTTCTCTCTGTGAACCGAGAAGAGCGATCTTCTTGTGATTTGCAGAGAGGAAAATAAAATATGATGAACATAACATTCTGATTCCGGCCGACAAACTTTAATGATGATTTCTTTTCTTCTGCTTGAAAATTCTTTTCAGTTAATTGTGCTAATTTCTTTCCTTTCTTCTTTTTCAGGTGAATGCATCCTGGGCAATAGAGGAAGCAGTAGAAGCCAAAGATCTTAGGAGATTAGGCTTAGAAATAGATAGATTTTTTTCATTTGTTGTAAACAATCATTATTGTAAATACTATAAGTTGTAAGCTTACAATATTCAAATAAATTTTGTAACAACATTTGAAATGAATAAACAGTCTTTATCTAAAAGAAAATTCTACTGTCAAATATCTTCCAATCTTTCCATGCATGTTTATTTAATTATTTAAGACTCTCAAATCAAAATAATTGGAACTGTATCCCAATAATTCTAATCCAGATAAAATAAATAATCAACAATCTTTGCAGTCTCGTAACCTTGCATTACTCACAATACGCATGGTATTCCAATTAACATACGCATTGTACAGTTAAACAAACAAAGCATTCCATTAAACGGTAAACCTTTCACTCCACTAATCAAGCAGATGCCTTAATGTTCCAAACAAAAGTCTCAGCTCTTATCCCAGATAATCAGGCTCTGAGAACAATCAGTAAATTTGAACAAGCGTGACAACAATGTAATTGTTAACTGAATTTCTGAGGATTCAGTTTCTTCTGAGAAATACGAGCGAAAACCCTAATTCCGGATTTGTTGCCAAAGAAAGGTCTGCTTGATCAATTCTTGAGCCAATCTTCAAAAAATCAGAGAAAACCCTAATTCTGGATTGACTGATAAAGAAAAGTCTGTTTGACCGATTCTTGAGCCAATCTTTAAAAAATCAGAGAAAACCCTAATTCTGGATTGACTGATAAAGAAAAGTCTGTTTGACCGATTCTTGAGCCAATCTTAAAAATCAGAGAGAAACCCTAGGGTTGTGATTTTCTTGTGAAAAAGGGAGGGAAAATTTTGGGGTACAACAGTTTTCCCTGTTCAATCTTCTTGAACCTGAAGAGTTAGATTGGCAATTTTTCCGTTCTTGACTCGAAGGTAAAAGATGATTGGACACTAGAGTGCCCATAAATTTGCACTCGTCAAAGCATAGTTGAGGGAATGGGCTTAAAGATGCCATTTGGAGATGTGACAGAATCTTGTCGGAGATGGGCTTAAAGATGCCATCCAAGAATGTTTGTTGAAATGTATGTTGTAGGTGAAAGAATGAGTATCAGAAAGGTATCCGTGTTTGGAACGTCTCTGAGCTAGGGGTCTGAATAAGAAATAGATTAGCTTCCGTGTTTGGAGCTTCCGTAAACTATTTTCAGTGGTTGAATCTGAACAAGCGATAGATTAACATCCATGTTGGGAAGCATCCGTAAACTGTTTTCATGATTCTGGAGTTGAAGCTTGCTAAACTTATCCTGAAAAGGGTAAACTGTTAGCTGAAACACATAGTTATGTTGCATGAAATGTATGAGGCAATGTATGTGTTATGTCAATGTTTATGATATATGAATGCAAATGAATGCGCATGTAAGCTGATTAGCCGTCTTGCTGAGGAAGATAAATCCTGGATAGCTAGAGATAATAAAATCTTTGACCGCTGTCGGGGAAAATAAATCCTTGACTGCTGCTGGGGATTGAAAATCCTTTGATCGTTGAAAATGAGAAGTCCCGGGACCACCGTTGAAGAGTATGTGTGTCCTCAAGCTTTTTGACAACCTCTGTGGGGAGAAGTTATATTGTTGGGGAAAGTCAGAAGTTTGGGTTGTATGCCAATCTACTGGGGATTCCTGTTTTGAGGGGAACTTCGCTGGTGAATATCTGGAAACTTTGTGAGGAATTGAGAATGAGAGTCTTCATTCTACTTGGGGAATTGGTGTTGAGGAGCCAAAAACGAGAATCTTCGATCTGCAGGAGATTTGAAATTCTGACAAATTCATGCTGAGAGTAAAGAAAGCTCCGGAGAATCAAGGATGAGAGTCTTGATTTTGTTGGGGAGTAAGAACTATGTGGGGAATAGCCATACTGTTGAAGAGTAGCTATCCTGTTGGAGAGTAAAACTCAGGATTCTGGAAAAAGCTTATTCCTGTTTGGAAGAAGTTCAGGTTTAGGTTGTACGCCACTTTGAGAATGAGAATCTTCATTCTGTCGGGAATATCATAAATTCAGGTGTTATACCACTTTGAGAATGAGAATCTTCATTCTGTCGGGAATATCAGAAATTCAGGTGTTATGCCACTTTGAGAATGAGAATCTTCATTCTGTCGGGAATATCAGGAGGTTGGGAGTATGCCAATCTAGCAGGAACGAGAATCTTCATTCAGGCGTTTGGGTCAGGAGGTTGGGAGTATGCCAATCTAGCAGAAACGAGAATCTTCATTCAGGCGTTTAGGTCAGGAGGTTGGGAGTATTCCAATCTACTGGGGTTTCAGGGATGAGAATCTTCATTCTGTTAACGGTATCAGGAGCTTGGGAGTATACCAATCTTCTGAGGTTTCAAGGATGAGAATCTTCATTCTGTTAAGGGTATCAGGAGCTTGGGAGTATACCAATCTTCTGAGGTTTCAAGGATGAGAATCTTCATTCTGTTAAGGGTATCAGGAGCTTGGGAGTATACGAATCTTCTGAGGTTTCAAGGATGAGAATCTTCATTCTTTAGAGAAACAAAATTTTAGGAGCTTCAATTGTCCATTATCCTGTTGGTGGGTTGTTTCTGTTGAGATTTAGGAACTTGTCCGTAATTCAACTGAAGTAAAAGCTTTTGTCGAATTTTAAGAACTTGTCCATAATTCGACTGAAGAAAAGCTTTGTCGCTTGAATTTGATTGTACCTTCCCTGAAAGGCAAAGGTTAGTGGCATATATCAAACAATAATGTTCTCAAAATAAATGAGATTGCGTTGCATGATGTCTCGATGCACGGAGGTGTAATGTTTTTCAAGATGAACTTTCGCTGGGGAAAATAAATCCCAAACTGGTGAAGGAGAAAGGAGTTGGATTCTTCATCAGAATAACTCGCTGAGAGATTTATCTGAAATATCAAAACCCAGAATAACTTCCACTGGCATAAGAATCAGGGAGATCTTAGTGTCGATCTGATTGAACCAGAGAGGGTCTTGGGTTAACTCTGATTCAACCGGATGATGGAGGAATCTCTAAAGACTGTAACTTTCAACTGGTGATGAAGGAATCTTCGACAACCGTAACTTCCAACAGGTGATGGAGGAATCTTTGACGACCGTAACTTCCAACAGGTGATGAAGGAATCTTTGATGACCGTAACTCCAACAGGTGATGAAGGAATTTTTGACGATCATAACTTCCAACAGGTGATGAAGGAATCTTCGACGACCGTAACTTCCAACAGGTGATGAAGGAATCTTTACCTGCCGATCAATCTGCACATGTTATGACTGTTGTAATTTGTTTTGGAGAATAAATCCTTGACAAATGTTGGAGTAATAAACCCATGACTGTTGGTCTGCTAGAGAGGTGATGAACTTCTCGAGGATGCTTGAATTTCTTTTCAGAAAGACTTCGGAGAGATTCGTCACTGCCCCTAGTATCAAATGTTTGTGACACTGTATGTAACCCTTTGATGAGATTGACGTTTAATACCCTAAGTTATGGTGATGGAGACTTGCCCCTAGTTAATCTGCAATTGAGAGATTTCTTGAAATCTTGACTGGACTGCTCCAGGTTTACTGGACTTTGAAAGATTTGTTGAAATCTTGACTGGACTGCCTCAGTTTTACTTGACAATACCAAACCAAGTCCCCCTTTGTTGATAGGAGATTTTTGCAACGGGAGTGTCATCCCATTTGAAGTGATTTTGTTCACTGAGAGAGCTTTCGTTCATCCAAACATTCACCGTGTGAATTTCTTCGCTGTCAAACAAATAAACATGTGCAGATAACGATATTCAAATAATGCAAAGTTCATGCTTGTCTCGAAGTTTTGAAAAAAATGCATTTTTTAGCAGAAAACTTTTTATAAGACAAATTCAACACAAGATTTAGAGCAAAGCCTTACAGGAGTCAGGATACCTTTTGTAACAGTATGCTTTCGAACTAACCCATGCTTCAATTAGGACTTTTGAAGGGTTGTAACGTGGCTTGGTTCACGGTTTAAGAAACAAAGGATAAAGGCCCAAAGTATATTTTTACCCACCCGCTCTTCATGATGTTCTTTAATCCTAAACTCAGTTAATTGTGCGTCGAACTCAATTCGAGTTTGGAACGACGTTTTTGGTGATGGTCCACACAAGTTGAATTTTGTGGGAGGCGGTTATATTTTCTTTTTTGCAACATTTTTTTCATGTTGTTGAGGATTTATAACGACCTCTTTCTTTTGATTCATTATCCCTAACATTTGCCTGACTGTTACTGTTTTCGAGATTACAGTCAGCGGGATGCCCCAGCTTTCTTAAGCCTTCTTTGTAGGTTTTGAATCAGCGGGCTTTTCTTTTTTTGAGAGATAATGACTGCCTATGAGATAAGGAACCATCACTGTCTTTTGGTTCCAAAGGAATGTTTTTGATGTCATTCGTTGTATTACGAACTGAGAGTTTGCGACTTCAATGTGCATCTTTTGAATTAACTGAGAGACTACCCTGCCCCAGGTTTGATTAAAGGTTTCAATTTGTGTTTAAAACAGAAAACTTCTACTTCTTTGGCTCGAAGGGGTTGACTAGGGATTATCTTCCTTATAACTCCAATGTTTTGGATTTGAAAGAAACACCTGTACATCGTCAGCAAGGTCTGTCCAAAAGCATACTGTATGAGATTATGGCATTGTTTCGTCATCCTCCCTCTAAAGACCTGTAACTTTTATCAAGAGTTAAATATCATAAATAAAGTAGGAAGCATAATTCAAGAATAGTGAAAATGAATGGATGAATTCAAGACAAACATATGCAATTCATTAATGAAACAGAGTTTGACATCAACAGATAATTGTTTGAATAACAAAAGAAATTACAACTTGAAAATTCAAATGAAACAAAAGTCTCTTAGTTCGAACTTGTCATTTCAGGTGGAGAACCCTCAGCGGAAGATTTTCATCTCGCCATCCGGCATGAATTTCAACACTCCTCTGTCAATTAAGTCTTGGATTTTGTTTTTCAAAGCCCAACAGTCGTTGGTGTCATGTCCAGGACTATAGGAGTGGTATACACAAAATGCGTCAGGGTGATAGCCAGGAGCAGAGGTATTGGGATTCCGAAGAGGATCCTTTAAAGCAGTCAAATTGACCTCCAACAAGCATTTCAGTATTAAAGATGATGGTATGTCAGTCTCAGTGAAATGTCTTCCAGATGCATTTTGCTTACGCTGATTACCCCGTTGACGCTGGCGAGGTTGTTGCTGAGCTTGTGACCCTGAAGCAAGCTGAGAAGCCTTTCCCTTGTCTTCTTATCTCAAAGGAGGTTGAATGATGACTTGATCTTCAACCCTAGTTTTTTGCCCCACTTGGTTGTCTTGAAGCAGTTTGTTGATGAGGACCCTGAGCTCCTCTTGTCTTTGAGCCAGGTCTTGAATGAGAGCCATCTGGCCCACCAGTTGTCCCATCATCTGGATCTTCATTATTGCCAGCTCAATCTGTAGCCCTTCCAATTGATCATTCCTGATGTCGTCTGGATTCCCTAGGACCATGCCCCTTGTGAGGAGAGCTTTCACTTCTTCTTGCCCTTGGGATAGGTTCAAGAACATTTCTTGAAGTTGAGCGTTTTGAGCCTGGATATCTTCGACAGTCCTCTCTAGAGCCATCTCTACTGAAATAAACAGTAGGAGAATAAGGAAACCTGAAAAGGAAAACCTGTCATGATACAATGCATGATATGTGGATGCATGTTTTCAAGAATCTCGCGGGATAAACACAAGAAAATGTTAGAGATTGAACTTCGATCAACATCTTTGATTGGAGAACTTTGTATCGATGGATGTCTTTCCACGAGAATCAAGCTCACCATGTTGAGTGGGTCATAGCCCTCGATTCAAGTTGTTGTACTTGATCTTCAACAACGTGTGTTTAGAGGAAAATGAAACCTCTTGCCCTTTGGTAGACGTCTGGTTCAACGTGACCCTGCATCAAAGGCCCTTGAGATCCTTGAAATGGTTATTGAAAATGCTATGGTATGATGTTATGTACAGGTATGCAAAAGTAAGCAAGTGTATATACAGGAAATCAAATTCACACAAAGCAGACAAATCCTTAGGTTTAGGCTTGCATGGGGTTTGTAGGTAAGTACCCTCTTGAAGTTAGCTGGCTCAACCTGTCCTATAAATAGTAACCGGGTTCTAAGGAGCTCAATATCACTGGATTATTTTCTGTGTTCATGGTTTCAGTTTAGCCATTTTACTGGCGACCGAAATATTCCAAGAAAACAACCCTTAATGAGTGTAGTATCAAGTGTCTACCAACTTCGGACTGCACCAAAGCCGCTCACCTCACTACCCCTAAAAAGGCCAAGATGGTCAAGTAAAGTTCTAAGAGTTTGTTAGTGCTTCATGACATCACTCATCGGCCCCGTATTCTCTTTGATTGACTCAAAGGCTACCGGTACCCACAAATATGTCACACTAACGTAGCCACTGCTTCAACCATGTCAGTATAGCCCGCACAGTTCCCTCACAGTTTATTGCTACTTACCTAAAAGGTGTCCCCAAATCCGAGTGTAGGATTTAAAACAAACCCAAGCAAGGAACCAAAAAGTAAAGCAATCAAAGCAATCAAGGTAAACATGTAAAGGTGATCTAAACCCTAAGGTAACCCCACTTTTATTAATGATCCCCAGCAGAGTCGCCAGTTCTGTGATACGATGGGAGAACTGACTTGAGGTTTTGCGTTTTGTGTTCGCAAATGTTTCGATTTAGCAAAAGTCGCCACCGACTTTTCATTTTATCCTAAGGAAAGGTCAAAAAGTACAGGAAAGACCTTTGAGACGTTTTCTTGGGTTCGGGGGGTAGATTATGAAAAGGGAAGGTGCTAGCACCCTTTTCATCCATGGTTTTCCATGGGCTCTTAGTTACTTGTTTTAGATCACTTGCTTTTGCTTTTCAATTGTTTGAAATGGTGCTTTGTGTGTGGTTTTGAAAATGCTTTGAAAAAGAGGCCTTGTCTAGGCAACCTTTGTAATGATTCTTGTTTGAATATATATAAAGGTGTGTGGCTTTTGGAAAAGATATTTCAATGTTTTGAAAGTTGTTTTGAAATTGTGTTGTGAGGTGTTTTTGAAAATAGCAAGGATGTTTTGCAAGCTTTTGATCAAGTAACTAAGAGTTGTCTACCCTATTCTACTCAAAGATCTTTCTTATGTTTTTAACCCTTTTGACAGTGTTGCTTTACCATTGTATTTGGTGAACAACCTTGTGTTAGGATGTTAAACGGGACAGGCGCGGGTCATCGTATACAATCACTGAAAGCAACTTGTGAGACGCTCTAGCAATTTTGTAAGGGACGAGATCATTTTATCAGAGGCAACATCGAAGGTCATCGAGGGACTATGATCTTTGTTTATCGAAGGGGCATTTGCCAGAGTGTCTCATACTTGATGGACATGACTGCATTTCCAAGGCAACAAGCGAGGTTACCCTAGAGGTGCAAGTGTGAATGGTGTATTGATTTCCATGCATTTATTCTTGTATTAGGTCATCTAGCAATTGATTTTAGATCTTCGCATATAAACCCTAATTACTATACAATATATTGAAAGCAATAAACTGCGGGAATTTAAAGTCTAAGTTATTACAAAAAAGTATCCGGGGATGGGGGTACAATTATTAACAAATGGGGATGAATCTCATCAGAATAATAATGTCCAAATATGTGTTACAACCAAATCGAACTGTCGCAATTCAATGTAAAAAATTATAACGAATTATAAATTAAGGAAAATTAAAGAACTATGAGATGCATGTATTTATTTACAAATAAACAAATAAAATTTTATTCTAAAAAGAAAGATTAAAAATTATGTTATTATTATTATTGTGTTTTATTAATTATGAAAAGTAAAGTTTTTAAAGAAAGAAAAAATTACTTAAACAAAGATTCTAGTATTTTTTGTATTCTATTATGTTAACAAAAATCAATTAATAAAAGAATGACAATAAAAAATTAATTTTTTAATAAATCTTACTAATATTATTATTAACAAAATAAACTAAACTAAAGAAATAAAACAAATTAATTAAAATGATTAAAAAGAGTATAAAATAAAAATGAATTAAAATATGGGCTTAAGGTTCAATTGGGGGTTAGGCCCAAATGGAAGAAGAAACAAAAAGCCAAAATGGATGAAATGGGGGGGGGGGGGGGGGGGGGTTTGCGCAGAAACACTTGGGCTTGGCACAATTTGGGGCGGGTCAGGCCAAAGGCAGAGTTGTACAATGTTTTTGTTTTGGGGTTCACTCAGTTTTAGGGTTTGTGAGTTTTGGTTACAGTGGCGCCGCTCTTGCTCCTCTTCTTCGTTTCTTCATCTTTCTCAAACAAAAAAGAGTTGATACTCCTTCCACGAGCCTTAGACACCGGAGCGTCGCCTCCCACTTCTTGCTCTCTTCACAGCGACCCAGAGTTTCAGAGAAACGATACAATTTACTTCTTGTTTTTTTTAGGTTTTCTCACAAATTCACGGTTTGATTGTTTGCTTCATATTACTTGCATGTTTAATCTTTTAACCTTCGATGTTTACATGTAGTAAGGGTTTGAGGGACGTACCTTGAGCGTTCTGTTTCTGAAAAAGATGGAGGGAGAGAGATGTGAGACGGAGGTGCTCCTTGGAGGCTAGGGGGCGGAGGAGAAATGATGGCTATGATTTGGCTTCTGGTATCTTTGTCTTCTTCCTTGATTAGTTGGTTATTGATGTTGATGATGTATTTTCTGAAACACTATGTTGATTTGTACTAAGTTTGTTGCGTTTTCTGTTAATGATGATGAATGAAATCTGAAACTTTGCTTGTTTGTTATTGATAAGCTTCTGAATCTCTTCCTTTCTCTTCTTGGCTCTGATTGTTTGATGATGGGTACTTATGAAACTATGCTTTTTCTGTCACTTCTGAACCTCTCTTATGTACATTGATGATGAATATGAAACTTGTTGTTGATGTTTGAGATTTAGTTGAGTTTGCATTTTGCAGTTTGAGATGTAGGCTTGCAGTTTGAAATGCAGGCTTGCAGTTTGAAATGCAGGCTTGCAGTTTGTGACAGGTTTGTTGAGCTTGAGTAAGCTTTGGCTTTGAAACTGTAGTTTGCAGTTTGCTTGGGCCAACTGATTGCAGTTGGAATTGCAGGATTGATTTTTGGTGTTGGTTTAGCAGTTTGAAATACAGGCTTGCAGTTTGTAATGCAGGCTTGCAGTTTGTTGTTTTGCAGTTTTGAAAACTGCATGTTTTTTGGTTTGATAGCAGCTTGTGAAGTTTTTTTGTGGCCAATTATTTCTCTCCCCTGGACTGTTATACAATCTCTTCTCTTTATATATTTTTGTTTTCTTTACTGTCTTTGACAGCCTACCTTAGCCAAACTACAAAACTTCTCACTAAAGGTCCTCTCTTTCTCTCTCTCTCTCATAAGCATTTTTTGCTTATTATTTTAATTCTGAAAAGTTTGTCTAGGCTGGAAAGTGATGATGGCTAGGACAAGCCTCTTTGGCTTGTAATTTTGTTTATCTCTCTGCATTATGTACTTTTGATTGCATATTTTCTGCATTGTGTACTTTGTTGCTTTTTCTAGTTGCTATGCTTGACAATTATGCATTCAGTTTGGTTAATGCATTGTTTAGTTAGCTTGCCATGCTTGCTTATGTTTGCCTTGCTGACTTGGTTTGACTACTGCAGTTTTATATAGCATGCAGTACACTTTGCTTCTAGTTGGCTTGTAACTCAGTTTGCTTATGCTGACTTGCTTATGTTTTTTCATTTGAACCAATTGTATGCTTGCAATTTATATCTTTTATTTTTCTCTCTGTGAACCGAGAAGAGCGATCTTCTTGTGATTTGCAGAGAGGAAAATAAAATATGATGAACATAGCATTCTGATTCCGGCCGACAAACTTTAATGATGATTTCTTTTCTTCTGCTTGAAAATTATTTTCAGTTAATTGTGCTAATTTCTTTCCTTTCTTCTTTTTCAGGTGAATGCATCCTGGGCAATAGAGGAAGCAGTAGAAGCCAAAGATCTTAGGAGATTAGGCTTAGAAATAGATAGATTTTTTTCATTTGTTGTAAACAATCATTATTGTAAATACTATAAGTTGTAAGCTTACAATATTCAAATAAATTTTGTAACAACATTTGAAATGAATAAACAGTCTTTATCCAAAATAAAATTCTACTGTCAAATATCTTGCAATATTTCCTTGCATGTTTATTTAATTATTTAAGACTCTCAAATCAAAATAATTGGAACTGTATCCCAATAATTCTAATCCAGATAAAATAAATAATCAACAAACTTTGCAGTCTCGTAACCTTGCATTACTCATAATACGCATGGTATTCCAATTAACATACGCATTGTACAGTTAAACAAACAAAGCATTCCATTAAACGGTAAACCTTTCACTCCACTAATCAAGCAGATGCCTTAATGTTCCAAACAAAAGTCTCAGCTCTTATCCCAGATAATCAGGCTTTGAGAATAATCAGTAAATTTGAACAAGCGTGAAAACAATGTAACAGTTAACTGAATTTCTGAGGATTCAGTTTCTTCTGAGAAATACGAGAAAAAACCCTAATTCCAGATTTGTTGCCAAAGTAAGGCCTGCTTGATCAATTCCTGAGTCAATCTTCAAAAAATCAGAGAAAACCCTAATTCTGGATTGACTGATAAAGAAAAGTCTGTTTGACCGATTCTTGAGCCAATCTTAAAAAAATCAGAGAAAACCCTAATTCTGGATTGACTGATAAAGAAAAGTCTGTTTGACCGATTTTTGAGCCAATCTTAAAAATCAGAGAGAAACCCTAGGGTAGTGATTTTCTTGTGAAAAAGGGAGGGCAAATTTTGGGGTACAACACCAGCAATCAGAGTTTGGAATCTCGAGAACATAACATCAATAAACTCATTTTCTTCCATTTTGAATGCTTCATACTTTTGAACGAGAGCCAGAGCTTTTGTCTCTTTTACTTGAGCATTTCCTTCATGAGTCATCTTGAGGGATTCAAACATGTCATATGACGTATCTCTGTTGGTGATTTTCTCATATTCATTTTTCGAGATAGCATTCAGAAAGATGTTTCTGGCTCTGTGGTGATTCTTGAATCTAGCTTTTGTTGTTTATCCATGTTCCTTCTGTCAATTTTGTTCCCCTCTTTATCTTCTGGATGAGTGTACCTGTCAAGGACCAAATACCATAGATCAACATAGTGACCTAGAAAGAAGCTTTCTAGTCTATCCTTCCAGTATTCAAAGTCTTATCCATCAAACATAGGATATTTGGTGCAATTGTTGTTGTTTTGTTCAGATGCCATAATGTTTTCCTTTTGGATCTTTTTCTGACACTGTTAGGTGTTTGCACCCAGAACTAGAGCTATGATGCCAATTGAAGGTTGAGAAAACATTTAGAAAGGGGGGGGGGGGGTTGAATAATTTTTCTTCTTTTATAGCGCAATACTAATGGAAGGACACTGGTAATTTTATCCTGGTTCGTTTGAAACTCAAACTACTCCAGTCCACCCACCAAGGTGATTTCGCCTCTCTCAACGAGGACTTAATCCACTATAATCAAACGGATTACAAGCGCACAACCAAACTGGTGTGACTAACAATACAATGCACAAGCTAATTGCAAGTAACTAAAACCTCTAAGACTCAACTAGTCCTAGCCCTCTTGAGAAATCTGACCCAACTGGTCTCTCAAGGAACACTTACAAAACGTCTCTTAATAGTAGTGAAAAGATTTTCTTCTAAAATGCTTTATCACAATTGTGAATTTTCACTAAGATTGTTGCCCAATGCTTAAGAACTACCCATTATACAATATTAGTTTACAAGTATGAAAACAGTGAGTGTAAGTATATTTCACGTAAGTCAGTAACCTTTCTTTGATACAAAAGGTCTTCTATATATAGCTTCCAATTGATCGTTAATGCCTTGATGATGGTGCATGCATTTAATGAAGCATGTTTGAAATGATGCGTGTAGCGAGTAGATTTGGTCTTTAGGTTTCCAATGCTAGTGCGCGTAGTATACTTGAGTGTGTTAGCCATCTTAGCATTTAATAACCAACGGTACTGTCAAAGCTTGTCTCTGGAAGTTGAAGTGTTTGCTTGCAGCGTTGCTAATTCAGAGTTTACTAGATCTATTCTTCTATCAGAGTATTCTTCAATATGTGATCATCAGATTTTGCTTTAATCTTGCATTTATCAGATGTTGCTTTCAGCGTGCTTCTATCAGATCTTTGCTTCATCTAGCTTTATCAAAAGTTTATTAGGATTTCTCTTCATCAGAGTTTACTTTGGAGTGCTTCCTTCTGAGTTTTCTTTATACCTTCGCAAAATGATGTTTCTTTCTAAGATGCATAAGACATAACTTCATATGATCTTAGAGAACATACAAGTCAGAGTATAAAATATATATCACAAAATTTATTTCATTGTTATCATCAAAACTCTAAGATATGATTAGAACCAAACTTGGTTCTAACAATCTCCCCCTTTTTGATGATGACAAAACAATTCAGTTTTTGATTAAAAAGAAATTTTGTGCAAGTATGAGGATCTCCCCTTGAGATAGATAATCTCCCCCCTGAGATTGATATTTCTTCTTCTGAAATAAAGAATAATTAAAAAGCATAAGGGAAACTTCCTGAGATTTGTTCTTCAGAGCTTTTAGACTTTTTCTTTCAGAGTTTCTTTAGCAATTCTTTTCCTTATGATGTTCAAAGCTTAGTCTTTCAGAGTTTCTTGAATTCCTGCATATCTCTTAAACAAAAAAAAACTTTGTATTTCGTTAGAAATGTTTGAGACTTAGTCCCATAACTGTTTCATGGATCAGATCAAAATCTCATTTTCTCCCCCCTTTTTGTCATATTCAAAAATTTAAAAATGTAAAGAAATCCAAAAATGTCATATATTGAAGAGTCAAAAGAAAACAAAGTTACAAAACAAAAACAATAAGAAAAAAAATTTAGAAATAAAATCTAAGAGCGACGAGAAACAAGGTAAAGCAGAAGATTCTTAATTTCATTTGAGGAATCCTCTTGTTTCTGCATCCAAGATCTGATTTCCTTGTTGGTTTCATCTTGTTTATCTAAACGTTCGTGGATGGCCTCATTGTCCTTCTTCATTTCATTCAGAGTGTCAAGCAACAGTGAGGGTGCCACAGAAGTTGAAGCAGTTTCAGATAAGACAACCTTAGAAGCAAAAGTAGCAGAGCCTGAGTACACAACATTTGAGAGAAAGGTACCAAGATCAATCAACAGAGTAGGCACTTTCTCAGGGCTAGCTTTAGCAGAAGGTTGGTGATACAGAGTCATGGCCAAAGGATGTGGTTCAGACTCAGCGTCATCTTCTGATTCATCCTCTGATATCTCCATGGGGTCAGCATGTGGTAATGGAGCACCAGTAATCTGTTGTGGAGAACTCTGATCCGAGATGTTTATTACTTCCGTCAAGAAAGTATTCAGATACTTGGAGAAATTCTCAAGAACCTGAGCATAGCACAGTTCTTGCAAATTGAGGATTTCATCATTTATTTTGCTTCTGAAAGCATCCCATATAAAATCACACGCTGCTGGATTAAGGTTGTTGGCACTGTCAGCTTTCAGCAGGTCAATCCACGTCTGCATTTCTATTATGAAGTTTTGACAGTGTACAGGAACTTCTGATTGATCAGATTTTGGAGTTGGTTTGGGATAGGCCTTTTTGGTGGATTTTATTTGAAGATAATGTAGTGATTCAAGATCAACTACAGTTCTGAGAAAGTTAGAAGGGACAGAGGGTTCAGGAGGTTCTACTGAGGATGGACTAGGGATTGGTTCTAGAGAGAGAGGTGGAGAGGTTTCAGATGATGAAGGGAATTGAGAGAGTTTTCATAAAAACGTAGAGGTGGTTTGAAGTTTGAGAAAGAAAGTAAAAAATAGATCAGGGATTTCGCAAGGGTATTTATAGCTAAAAAGAATCTTTAAAATAATGAATAATTTAAGAATTGGAAACGATTTAAAGAACATAACAATTATAGACAACTAATGAGATTTGACATTTAAGGGGTGCGTGATTTTGATCAAATCTGAATAGTTACCTAGGAACGGCGTCTCAATAGCAGTGCACGCATGCGTGGCCTTTCAGAATTGAAACACGCGTTCAAACTTCTGAGGGTAGCGTGAGACAACTGGTTTAATATAATGAACTTTTGACCATTTTAGTAATGAAATGTTAGACAAATTTCAGAACATGATGAATAGCTTCTGATGTAACTCCTCGTCTAACTTCTGAAGAGCAGTCAATCAGAACATTCATTTCAGAACATTCTGGAAACACATATAGAAGAAAAAATATTTTTATTCAGGACAAAATTCCATGCTGATGTTTTTCAGAATGAATTTGAATCTATCTTCAGCAAGGGGTTTGGTAAAAATGTCAGCCCATTGATGGTCCGTGTCTACAAAATTTAAGTTTAAAATTCCCTTCTAAATGTAGTCCCTTATGAAATGATGTTTGATTTCTATATGTTTTGCCTTAGAATGTAAGATGGGATTTTTTGAGAGACAGATAGAAGAGGTATTATCACAGAAGATAGGAATCTTACTTTCATATAGATGATAATCTTCCAACTGGCTCTTCATCCAGATTATTTGAGTGCTACATCCAGCAGCAGATATATATTCAGCTTCAGTGGTTGATAGTGCAATAGTAGCTTGCTTCTTGCTATACCATGAGATGATGTTATCACCCAGAAACTGACAGCTTCCAGAGGTGCTTTTGCATTCTATTCCATCTCCAGCAAAGTCAGCATCACAATAACCTACTAGTTTAAAATCTTTGGATCTTCTGTAACATGGTCCAAGGTTATTAGTACCTTTCAAATACCTCAAAATTCTCTTAACAGTAGTTAAGTGAGATTCTCTAGGATCTGATTGGAATCAAGCACATATATATACACTAAATAGAATATATGGTCTAGATGCAGTCAGATAGAGAAGAGATCCAATCATACCTCTGTAGAGTTTCTGATCTACCTTCTTACTTACCTCGTCTTTTCCCAGAGTGCATGTGGGATGCATTGGGGTCTTTGCTTCTTTACTTTCTGATAGCTGGAATTTCTTCAGAAGTTCCTTGACATACTTTGCATGATGTATGTAGGTACCTTCTGGCGTTTGATTTATTTGAATTCCCAGAAAGAATTTTAGTTCTCCCATCATGCTCATCTCAAATTCAGCCTGCATAGATTCAGCAAATTCTCTTCCAAGAGAGACATTAGAAGTTCCAAAAATAATATCATCAACATATATTTTACAGATTAAAATGTCATTTTTAAATGTTTTTCTGAATAAGGTTGTGTCCACTTTGCCTCTGGTAAAATTCTTTTCTAAAAGAAAATTACTCAGACGTTCATACCAAGCTCTGGGAGCTTGTTTCAGACTGTACATAGACTTTTTTAGTTTGAAATCATGTTCTGGAAATTTTGAGTCATCAAAACCGGAGGTTGGTGGACATAAAATTCTTCTTCTATGTAACCATTTAAAAAGGCACTTTTAACATCCATTTGATATAATGAGATGTTATGTTGAACAACAAAAGAAATTAACAATCTAATTGATTCTAACCTGGCGACTGGGGCAAAGGTTTCATTATAATCAATTCCTTCTTGTTGACTATAACCCTGAGCCACCAGTCGCGCTTTGTTTCTGACAACCTCTCCTTGCTCATTCAACTTGTTTCTGAAGACCCATTTAGTTCCAATGATATTAAATCCTTTTGGTTTTGGAACAAGATCCCACACATCATTTCTTGAAAATTGATTTAATTCCTCTTGCATAGCTAAGATCCAATCATTATCCAGCAGAGCTTCATCTATTGAAGTTGGCTCAATCAGCGAGACCAATCCAAATAGTGATTCTTCATTGTTTCTGAAGGAGGATCTTGTTCTGATGGGATCTTCTTTCTTTCTTATAATCACATTTTCTGGGTGTGCGGATATGGTTCTGGGGAATTTATTTTGTGAGGATTGTTTAGAAATTCTTAGATTTTTAGAGCATTTTCAATAGGAGGATCTTCTGAGACGTCTTTTGCTTCTGACTCATCATCGTTTGTAAGGTGGTCTTCTGTTCCTGCAGAATTTTCAATTTGCTTTGGCTTTTGCTGGCCAAGCTTATCATCAAATCTGACTTTGATTGATTCTTCAACAATCAGAGTTTCTGTGTTGTATAGCCTATAGCCTTTTGAGCGTTCATAATATCCAAGCAGAAAGCACTTTTGTGCCTTAGAATCAAACTTGTTCAGATTATCTTTAGTATTCAGAATATAGCAAGTGCATCCAAAAGGACAGAAATATGAAATGTTGGGTTTTCTGTTTTTCCATAATTCATAAGGAGTCTTTTCAAGAATAGGTCTTATAGAGACTCTATTTTGAATGTAACATGCTTTGTTCATTGCTTCTGCCCAAAAGTGTTTAGCCATATTAGTTTCATTGATCATGGTTCTGACCATTTCTTCCAAGGTTCTATTCTTTCGTTATACAACTCCATTTTGTTGGGGAGTTCTAGGACAAGAGAAATCATGTGAAATGCCATTTTCTTTAAAAAACTTTTCAAAATAATGATTTTCAAATTCTCCTCCATGATCTCTTCTAACTTTTATGATTCTAAAATCCTTTTCATTTTGACTTTGGATGAAGAAGTCAAAGAACATAAAATGTGACTAATCCTTGTGTTTTAAAAACTTAACCCATGTCCATCTGCTGTAGTCATCAACAATGACCAATCCATACTTCTTGCCTCTGATGGATGCAGTTTTAACTGGTCCAAACAGATCAATATGAAGAAGTTCCAATGGCCTAGAGGAAGAAACAACATTTTTTGATTTAAAAGAAGGTTTTGAAAATTTTCCTTTCTGACAAGCTTCGCACAGAGCTTCTGAGTTAAATTTCAAATTAGGGAGTCCTCTGACCAGATTGAGTTTGTTAATTTGAGATATTCTTCTCATGCTAACATGTCCCAATCTTCTGTGCCCGACCCATTGCTCGTCGCTAACAGACATAAGGCATCTTACATTTTGAGTTTTAAGATTAGAAAGATTAATTTTATAGATGTTGTTCTTTCTCTTGCCAATAAAAAGGATTGTTCGGTCTTTTTGACTAACAACTCTACATGATTTTTGATTAAAGATAATGTCATAACCGTTGTCACTTAATTGACTTATGGACAACAAGTTATGAGATAATCCTTCTACTAAAAGAACATTAGTTATAGAGGGAAGGTTACCGTTTTCGATGGTTCCAGAACCAATAATCTTTCCTTTTTGATTTCCTCCAAATTTGACATCACCTCCAGATTTAAGTTCCAGACTTTGGAACATAGACTTTCTTCCCGTCATATGACGCGAGCATCCAGAGTCCAGGTACCATGACTGGTGTTTCAGCTGATTTGTTAAGGACATCTGCAACATAGATTATTTTCTCCTTAGGTACCCATTTCTTTTTGGGTCCTTTTTGGTTATAGTTTCTATAGTTCAAATTGAACTTTGATTTTGCATATGAATTTTCAGAGTGAGAAGTGTATTTGATATCATGTGTGTGCCCAAAATTAAATTGCTTGTGTAGTGGTTTATATGATATAACCATTTCCTCAACGGGCTTAGGTTTATATATTTCTTTCCCTCTGGGAGCTTTATATCAAATACCTCTTATGTAATTTCCACTAACACCATAGATCATTGAAGCCATTTTGCTTCTATCTATACTTTTAGCGAGAAACGTTTAAAAACTGGAGTCATATTCTTTTAGAATATCTTTTGAACTTGAAGCAAAATCTGAAATAGAGTTCTTTTCAAATTTTTGAACATCTTCTTTGAGTTTAAAAATGTTTTCTTTAAGTTCAGAGTTTTATGTTTCAAGTTTCTCAAGATCAAATGCAAGATTCTTTTTGAGTTTCTTGTATTTGATTTTGAGTTTACTGTAGTTTTCAAGCAGTTCAGATAGGCTTTCAGCAAGTTCAGTTCTAGAGAATTCAGAGAATACCTCTTTTGGTTCTGAGTCATAGTCCGAGTCATCTGTTGTGGTAGCCATAAATGCTAGATTAGCGTGTTCATCTTCTGAGTCAGATTCAGATTCAGATGATTCTGAATCATCCCAGGTGGCCATCATGCCTTTATTTTTACCAAACTTTTTCTTGGGTCTTTCTATTTGCAGCTTGGGACAGTCACTTCTGTGGTGTCCAGGTTCTTTGCATTCATAGCAGACTACATCTCTTCTGCTTGACTTCTTATGTCCAGAAGATTCTGGTTTATCTTCTGACCTCTTGTAGTTCCTGAACTTCTTTTGTCTATGCTTCCACATCTGATTAATCCTTCTGGAGAGCAGAGATAACTCGTCTTCTTTTAATGCAGAATCTTCATAGTTTCCTTCTTCTGCCTGAAAAGCGTTAGTTTCAAATTTTTTAATAGATTTAAGAGCTACAAACTTACCTTTCTTCTGAGGCTCATGTTCATCAAGTTCTATCTCGTGACTCCTTAAAGCACTGATAAGTTCTTCAAGGGAAATGTTATTCAGATCTTTTGATACTTTGAATGCAGTGACCATAGGTTCCCATCTTCTGGGTAAACTTCTGATGATTTTCTTAACATGGTCTTCCTTGGTGTATCCTTTATTCAGAACTCTTAGGCCAGCAATCAGAGTTTGGAATATCGAGAACATAACTTCAACATACTCATTTTCTTCCATTTTGAATGCTTCATACTTCTGAATGAGAGCCAGAGCTTTTGTCTCTTTTACTTGAGCATTTCCTTCATGAGTCATCTTAAAGGGATTCAAACATGTCATGTGTCGTATCTCTGTTGGTGATTTTCTCATATTCATTTTTCGAGATAGCGTTCAGAAAGATGTTTCTGGCTCAGTGGTGATTCTTGAAATCTAGCTTTTGTTGTTTATCCATGTTCCTTCTGTCAATTTTGTGTCCGTCTTTATCTTCTGGATGAGCGTACCCGTCAAGGACCAAATCCCATAAATTATCATCGTGACCTAGAAAGAAGCTTTCTAGTATATCCTTTCAGTATTTAAAGTATTCTCCATCAAACACAGGAGGTTTGGTGCAGTTGTTTTTGTTTTGTTCAGATGCCATAGTGTTTTCCTTCTAGATCTTTTTCTGACACTGTTAGGTGTTTGCACCCAGAACTAGAGCTCTGATGCCAATTGAAGGTTAATAAAACACTTAGAAGGGGGGTTGAATAAGTTTTTCTTCTTTTCTAGCGCAATAATAATGGAAGGACACTGGTAATTTTATCCTGGTTCATTTGAAACTCAAACTACTCCAGTCCACCCGCCAAGGTGATTTCGCCTCTCTCAACGAGGACTTAATCCACTATAATCAAACTGATTACAAGTGCACAACCAAATGGTGTGACTAACAACACAATGCACAAGCTAACTGCAAGTGACTAAAACCTCTAAGACTCAACTAGTCCTAACCCTCTTGAGAAATATGACCCAATTGGTCTCTCAAGGAACACTTACAAAATGTCTCTTAATAGCAGTGAAAAGATTTGCTTCTAAAAAGCTTTATCACAACTGTGACTTTTCACTAAGATTGTTGCCCAATGCTTAAGAACTACCCTCTATACAATATTAGTTTACAAGTATGAAAACAGTGAGTGTAAGTATATTTCACGTAAGTCAGTAACCTTTCTTTGATACAAAAGGTCTTTTATATATAGCTTCCAATTGATCGTTAATGCCTTGATGGTGGTGCATGCATTTAATGAAGTGTGTTTGCAATGATGTGTGTAGCGAGTAGATTTGGTCTTTATGTTTCCAATGCTAGTGCGCGTAGTATACTTGAGTGTGTTAGCCGTCTTAGAATTTAATAACCAATGATACTGTTAGAGCTTGTCTCTGGAAGTTGAAGTGTTTGCTTGCAGTGTTACTAATTCAGAGTTTACTAGATCTATTCTTCTATCAGAGTATTCTTCAATATGTGATCATCAGAGTTTGCTTTAATCTTGCATTTATCAGATGTTGCTTTCAGCGTGCTTCTATCAGATCTTTGCTTCATCTAGATTTATCAGAAGTTTCTTAGGATTGCTCTTCATCAGAGTTTGCTTTGGAGTGCTTCCTTCTGAGTTTTCTTTATACCTGCGTAGAATGCTGTTTCTTTCTAAGATGCATAAGACAAAACTTCATCTGATCTTAGAGAACATACAAGTCAGAGTATAAAATATATATCACAAAATTTATTTCATTGTTATCATAAAAAATCTAAGATATGATTAGAACCAAATTTTGTTCTAATAGAATTCTCATCCTTTGGATTTGAAACCAAACAAGGAAAGATAATAAAACCTCTTAAGAAAACCAAGCTTCAAAGGCATAAAGTCTTCACAAAAATTGGGTAGAGTAACGGCTGTATACAGATGAATTCCCAATCACAGATGAAGTATATAATCAGAATAACCTGCATACAAAGAAAACAAACAACCCAATGTCTTGGATTAAACCCCAATAACTCCAGACAAAATAACAGTATAATCCACAAGGGTCTCAAGGTAGGTCAAGGTCTCTAATCCTAAGTCCAAGAAGTCCATAACTCTAAAGTGCCAAGGATAGTAATCAAATAGTCCAAGTAACATTAAAGTTATTTATATTGTTCAAGTTAGTTACTAGGTATCTTCAAAAAGAAAATGAAAGGTCCAAATGAGCAAAACAAAATGACATAAAGATAATTACTCAAATGAGCAAAGATGAAAATAGCATCAAATGAAAATGCTAAAATAAATGTGCTTAAAGTAAAAAGCATAAAGTAAAAGCATAAAATAAAGTCAATTGATAGAAATTAGAGGTTAGTTGAATGACCATCTTGAAACTTGGATTTGAAAATTCATTAGAAGATTGATAAAATTAAAGCCTCTCAACAACAAGTTTCATTTTCTTTTTGTCAAGTATATCATTCATTTCGAAATCTTTAAGGAAACAATGAATGATCAATGATGTTTAAATGATTCACTTAGTTCTAAAATTTATGACGATTCATTAGAGGATTGATAAGACCAAAGCCTCCTAACAAGGAACCTCAAGGTTATTGGATCAAAGGTTTCAAATTAAACATGCTTGGGCTTGCAAACATAGGTTTGGGCCAAGAATGATCATTTCTCGAATCGGGGAAAAATTTAGCGCTATGTTAAGCCATAGAAAGTTGACTTATATATAAGTCGCACTTATTTTGAGGCCGATAAATAGCAATTTATGTGTCATATGTTTGGAGTGATGATATGTAGATCATCCTCTAACAACATGTAGCACAAAGGAGAAGAGGATGAGATGAAGAGGGAGAGAATACATTTGAATCAAAAATTAATTAAACTATCATTAAAATCATCGATCCTTTTTAGTGGAGTTAAACTCAACACTCAAGATCCAATGATGTTAATGAAGTTTATGATCAGCAATCACATAGCGAGAATATATTCAAAAAATAAATTGTAAGTAATAAACAAAATAAAAAAGAAAATGATTTTTAAAATGAAAATAAAAGCTAAAATAGTAAACTATGTTCAAAGTATAAAAGAAAAATTTAAAGAGACCATAGAAAAATCAGAAATAATCTCAAATATTTTTATAAAATATTTTTAAACAGAAAAGTTTTTTTAAACTAATTAAAATAACTCAAATAATTGAAAAAAAAGATCAAAAATAGTAAAAGTCAGAATACAATTCTAGAAAAAATTTCAGGAAGTCAGAAATAAAGAAAATGATCTTGATAAATTTTTTTAGAATTTTAAAATGCCAAGAAGTATTTTTAAAATAATTAAAATAAGGCAAACAATACAAAAATTATGAAAAATATCAAACATCAAAATAAAAATATGAAAAAATATTCACAAGGTCATAAATAATTCAAAGTATTTTTAAGAATTTTTTCAGATTTTTTGAGTCAGAAATGAATTTTTTATGAATTTTTGAAGTTTAAATCAATTAAAATATAAAAAGCATAAAATAAAAATAAACCAAAAATATATAGACCATTGGATCAATGTCAAAATGCGATAGTAATCAAATTCAAGGGATCTAGCACGTGGTACATATCATGGTCATTAGTGAATAAACCATTGGACAACTATTTAAAACAGATTTGAAAAACATGTGGCAAATTCTCACTGGTTGAAGACACCAACGTGATTGTCTTCAACCTCCACCCAACCTCAAAAACATGTTCTTAAACTGTAAAGTTAGAGGTTCAGACTAATTACATTCTCTTCGTCTCATCAAGATGTAGACAATTGTACCCTCGCGAAAAATTTATATAAGTTGTAGTTGAGCCGATTTGAAAAAAACCAGAAGAAAAAAGTTTAATAGGGATTTGAAAATTCATGATCAAAACTCACTTCCAGTTGAAAACAATTATTGCTCCTAGTATCAGAATGATGAGAGCTTCATTGTAGTAACGAATTTTGAAAGAATTAATGAAGGAATCAACCTATTGAAGTTCAAATTCAGAGCTCTGAAACATAACTTGGCTAAAACGATTTTGGATGCTTTAGGGATTGGTTCTTCTTCTGTTAGCTTCAGTGAAGTTCAAGGATGAATAATAAGCTAAGAAAAATGGATTGAGGAAGGCTGTAAGACCAAATTCGAAGTTGCGAAAAAGTGGGTTAAGGAGAGAGTTTGACAGGGTGATATTGGCTGTCTAAGCTTGAGAAAATGAGTGAGATATAACCCTCTATTTATAGGGAAGCATATGAGAATCTCAAGCGTGTGGAACGATGAAGTTTGGAGGGAATTCGTGTGAAGTTGCAAGCATGAAAAGTGTGACTCGTATTTTGCTCAAAACTCAACCAAAACTTGTGTTTCAAAGTGTTAATCACTTCGGGAAGATTGTTAAACACAATTAGAAGTAAAAATGCGCAACAATTAGAAGCTGAATTATGCATTTCAAATTCTGACTTGGAGGAAAAAGTCAGTTTCAAGGTACCAACTTTGAATCAATGGTATTCACAACTCAAGGAGTCTTAGGGAATGACTCTTGAAGAAATTGAAAGATAAGGTCACAAATTTTACAATGTGAAAATAATGGGATCAAATGGATACTTCAGCTAGGAGTTGGGATGAGTCAAATTTGAGAAAAAGATGTTGACTTTTTGTACTTAGAAAAATTCTATGTTTTTCTCAAAAAATGTCCTATAATGTTTTGACTCCAATGAAGGCCTTCCTCCAAAATTAAGCTCTGATCAATGATACTAGCTTGAAGTAGACTTCCCAAAGAGCATTGTGAAACTAGAATCACTCAAAAATACCAAGTATTGAAAAAGTTATGGCCTTGTGAAATTGGTGAAAATTCATGAGATTATCTATAATCTTTTGCATTCTTAGGGCATCTTCCATCCATTTTCAAGCTTCTCACATAAAAGAAAAGCTGAAGTTCACATCCTTAAGATCATTGTGGAAAAATAACGGGCTCGAGGAGATAAAAATTGACCAAGTTATGATCCTTTGAATTCACATAAGAGAATTTGATGGCTCATCTAGAGGACTTGTAATCTTTCTTCATCATTAGGCATCTTCCACATAAATTTTTTTTTGATGATTTTGAAGTGATTGGTTGATAACTCTTTAAAGAGAAGCATGTCTTTTTAATCACTCAAAAATACGAAAAGCTGAGCAAGATATAGCCCTTGGAAGTTCAAAACCCTAGCTCCTAGAGCACCAAAATGACTTGGAAAACCCTTTCAGTTTTGACAATCTTCCTTGCATAATAACTCTTGCCATGTGAATAGAAGTTATTTTGGATTATAATGATAATCCATAGCAACAAAAACCAACTACAATATTAAGAATTGAGAGAGTTATGCACTTGTGGTCAAGAAATCAAGAATTTGTCCAATTATGTCAAACTTCTTCAATCAACTCTTGCATCTTTTAATTTTCTTTGACAAATTGAGGCATGATAAATCATAGTAGACCTTGTCATGATATTACTTCGAAGTATCTTCAATGGTGAAGCTTGAATCTTAATGAAACTTTGTTGATGAAGGCATGGAAATAAACTCATAAACCTATAAATCAAACTTATGAAATGTGTTGTGCCCTTATCATAAATTAGAGAAAACATTCATTGTACTTATTGTTAAAAGTAAATCAATGCAAAACATAGATGATCACAATATATAAATCAAGGTTCTTGGTGATTCCTCATGATCAAACCTAAAGATTGGGATAAGAACCAAACCCTAGTGTGATCTTGTTGTGATTGAGTTGATATGAGATGATAGTGGAATCTTATGGGCAAAAATTAGGGTACAACAACTGCCCCTTATTTAAGTGTCTTCTATCCGGAGGTATGAAGGTTAAAATCTTCGTGTCGACACGATGGAAGATACCTAAGTATAAAATAAGCCCTATTTTTGGCCCTAAGATACCATGAAATGCTTATGATTATAAATGCAAATGAATGGCTCCAAAGGTGACATAGAACACCACTGGGGAAGCAGGAAATAAAAACAAGGATCAAAAGAAAACCCGACCAGGAAAATAAATCAATGGTGAACAAAAGACTCGACTCTATTGGGGTAAGGCCCAAAGAGGAGATAAAGCAACATCAACTTAAATATTGAGGAGAGAAGATAAAGGATAATAATGATCGACAGATAACCGCAAACTATCCACTCATTGAGAAGATAGAAAAAAAGGTAATGTCGACCCACCGGGGGAAAGAAGTGGTAAGATAATACAAGCAAACATCAATATTAGGGTAAGTCACAAATGACCAGCATCAGTACTTATGACTAGAAACAAACAAACTTCTTCAGCGCAAAGTGAATCTCAATGACGAACTATATCCCATAATGACGAGACTACGATTCATTGGAGTAACAAATCTCAACAATGAACTATCACCCATAATTACGAGACTACCATCCATTGGAGTAACTAATCTCAACAACAAACTATCTCTCATAATGACGAGACTACCATCCATTGGAGTAACAAATCATGAATCTTCTCTGTGAACTAACATACTTACTGGGGGAGTACAAGTTGCTCAAATAAAGAGACTTGCCACTTGCTGTTATAAGAAAACCTTCAGGAAAATAAATATGAATTATCTGGGGAAATTTCAATATATTCCTGCTTGAGGAGGTAAAGTCTTCTCGTGCAAAATAAATGCACATTCTCAAACTAGGACTCAAAGCCTGCAGAAATTAGAATAATAATGTTGCTGGGGACCCCGGATTCAAACTAGAAATAAACCGGAATAAAACAGCCAACCAAGATAGCACCTGATGAAAAATAAACTCAAGAGGGGACCATATCCCATTCAGATAATGAGCTGAATGGGAAGGCTAAAACAAAATTCTTCCACGAAGGTTAACTCAGTGGGGAAATTAAAAGAATATACACTTTCTGCTTAAGGTTGACACTCTATTGGAGAAAGGGTAACATGACTCTGCAAAATAGGATAATATGCCAAAAAAATATCAATAACTGCAAATAGCAATGAATGGTTAAATTAAGCTATGCATGATGTATGTATGAATGTACGAATGTTATCACATATATGCTGACAAAACAGACATACAATATTGGGAATAATCATTCAAAAAAAGCTTGAGTAAAGTCAACACTCAGCTAAGTCACATCTAGGATAAAAATTTATAAGAAAGTAAGCACCAACTGAGGAAACAAATTCATATTCCATGACTTAACTTCACTGGGAAAAAACACAATCCAAAAGTAATCAAATCAAAACAATAAAATCAATGCAAATAAAAGGATATAACATCCTCCTCCAGGCTTCATCGGGGAACATCACACAGACTTCAATGGGGAAAACAAATGTCTCAACGTCTAGATTTCCACTGCAGATTACAATACTGGTTTCATTAGGGCAAATGAAAACCGCATCATTGAGATATTAATTGGGGATCTCGTGCTAACTTCATTGGGGAGGGAAACACCACCTCATTGAGGGGAGCCCAAAATATATTCTTCAATACCAAGAGTGAAGATTACACAGACCTCCTTGGGGATAAACAAAACCGCAAGAAATCTCAGAGAGAAACATTATCTCAGCTTTACTTGGGGATTTAAGAAGTCAAACAAAACCGCAAGAAATCAAAATTATGTGGATTTTAAATCAAACCCAGCACTTGGCGGGAGAAAACCCAGAAATTTGACAACCGTTTCAACACTTCTTAATAGATATTGTCCTTGTCTAGTTGCCTGGAAAATAAAAAACAACTATAATACTAACACTACAAAAGGGCGATGTTTTGCAAATGATTCCACCTCAGCATGCAAAGGGAGAAGGGACTTTCGTCATATGAGCAAAGACCTTACTGGGGAATCTGGGATAGAGGCTTCAGACCATGCAAACCCGAAATCAAAATGAACCAAGGCTTGACTGGGGAAAATGGGATCACAAACCAAACATTGCACCATACATCAATTGGTATCATCTCTAACTATCTGAGAAATACAAGAAGATCATACGTATACCAGTATGTTGTACCCCAAAATTTTCCCTCCCATATTTCTCAAGATTTGTCAAGAATGATCCTCAAATTGCTCAAAATTGTTCAAGGGTTGTGCAGTCCAATCACTTCCTAAGACAGCTGAAATTAGGGTTTTGCTTCTCTCAAGGAATTTGAGGTTTTAAATGGTTCAATCAAGTCCCATAGGCCCATATACATCCGCAAGCACCTATATGCCAAGTTTCAAGACTCACAGTGCCAATTTGCACAATAAAAAGCCTCATTTGACCCACAACCAACTGCAAGGGCAAAATGGTCATTTCACAGTCAAAAGTCAGAATTTTTGGTCAACATCTTATTTTGAGTCCACAATCATCATTTGATCAAGTCTTGATCATGATTCCACAAGGATAGCTCAAAAATCATCAAAGATGCAAAAGTTACTATTTTTGGACAGTAGAAAAGTCAACTATATCTTGACCAAGGCATAACTTTTTCATGGTTTGTCAGAAAAATTCCATCCAATTCTCATTTTGAAGAGGATGCAATTTCCTACAATCCATATTCACACTCCAAGTTAAAGAAATACTCTCACAAAAAGTTATCAATTTCTACATTATAGGTCAAATTCAAAAGTCAACAAAAGTACACTTTGAGTCAAAGGCCATAACTTGAGATTGGTAAATCCAAATGACATGGGACCAAAGGCATTGGTAAGAGGACTTCAATAGCTTTCCAAAATGTCCAAGAACATGGTCATATGATCAAAATTGAGCAAGTTGTGCATTGGAGAAGTTGGGAAATTTTCATGAATTTGCAAAAGTCAACTTTGCTTAAAACACCTTATTTTTGCTAATGGGCCTCAAATCTCTTCTTGAAACTTCATCCATGGCCTATGCACGACCCATCAAGATTAATTGAATTTATTTTCTTATTTTTATTGATTAATTGGATTTTTAATTAATATTAATTCATTTAATTAATTTAAATTGTAGGAAAATGCAAGATTTGATTTTTCAATCAATTTGTGAAGCAAATATGGTCAAGACATGCTGGAAAATTCGTGCATAAGTCAAAGATATCAAAAAATCCATATTTGGCAACATTATTCAATCATGAAGAATCAAAAATATTTGATTTCCAATCAAAGATTTAAACTTGAATGCACATGGATTGGATCCAATTTTTTGACCTAATATGTTTCCTTTATATGGATGCAAGCTAACCTGACCTAGGGGACGTGAAAAAAGCTGCAGAAAAACCATAGCCAATTCAAGAAATTTCCAAGAAAATTGAAAACTGATTTTGGCATTCTAGGTTGATTCAAGGGTTTTTAATCATTCAAACACATTGTAGGAGTTCCCAAGAGTGTTTTTCAATCAAATTCCAATACCAAAGCTCAAGGAATCGTTCATTACAGAACCACGGTTTGCAATTCCTATTCAAAATCGTATTGCTTAATTCATGCATATTTGACATGTTTTCTTGATTGTTTTGCATTGCTAGAGGTCATACCAAGCTGATGGAATGGTCTAATTGAACTGAAACGCACTGAATCCAAAGATGCCATGATCAATTTCTAGGGTTCCCGAGCTTTGAAATTGGGGCTTTCTAAACCCAGAAAAATTGGGACCTGTGAGATATATGAGTGAAATCGTGAGAACAAGACGAACAAGACCAACCCATCGCGAAATATTTATATATACTGAGCTTCTATTCGCTATTTTTCATTGCAATGGTTAGTGGGGGTTAAAAACCCCCGCTATCTAATATTCTTTTTGCAGATACAATGAACAAGATGATGAGGTGTTGATACCTGGTTGGCCGGTTTAAATCTTAGCGCGTTTTTTCATAATTTCAGCATATTAATTGAGTTTTACATATTATGTTTATTTGCTATTCCTATAATGAATAAACGCGTTAGTTGGATTGGAAAGCAGGTGGGTGGAGCTATTGGGACCTGGGTTTGAATCCTAGGTCCCCCAAAACATTGTTGCTTTTATTTTTCAGGTGTTCACGTGTAAGATTCAAAGTGAGTTCCACCATATGCTTCACAGCTCAACATGCCATGTGTCTCCAAACTCAGATCCAATGGCCTAGATGGAAGGATCACCATATTCCCCAGTCAACAGGCGTGTAGCTAATCTAGAAAGTCAAACGTGGCTGGAATTGTCAATGGGCTTCAGATTTCCAATACACCTCCTAATTGGGCCAACACCATCTGGGTTATTCTTTTTTTTCTTCTTATATTTTTTTCATTTAATTATTTTACTATTAATTATTATTATTATTTAATTAACCAAATTAATTTTTTCACAATAAAATCAGAAAACTAAAAATAATATTATTTTTATTATTATTTATTAAATTCACCCTTAATTTATTATTTTTGTAAATAAATATAATTAACTAATTTAGTTTAATTAGGATAATTCTAACCTTTTTTCAATAATTTAAAATTAATATAGAATTAGGTTTTAATAACTTTTGACCATCTTTTTATTTATTTCCTTAAAACATTAAAAAACCAAAAATATTTCTTTTGATTAATTAATTAGTTTTAGGTTTAATTTAATTTAATTCATGAATAATACAAAACTTCCTTCTTTCTCAAAAAGGGTCAAAACCCTAAGGACTTCTCTGATTCAATTTTTTCGCGCATATTAATTTTTGATCCATATTATGTAATTGTTCCGAGGATGTAATAGCTTTAATTAGGACCCTTTTTATCGCTTTCATTTATTTTCCGCAATTTACTTTTCAAGGGTTTGTTTTTGGCGATGTAAATACCCGACGCCTTGTAATAGTTTAGATTTATTTTCTGCAACCTTTAAATTGCTAGATGTATGTTAACTAGGCTATGCATGACAAGACTTCTCTTAAAATAAAATCAATCGTAGCTCACCATAACATGTACAAAGATAACTTAACATGAAACCTGATACACTCGCATATGCCACTCCTAGGGTACGCCTCACTTGGTTGCCTCGACGTGGTCATTGAGTATAGGGTGTTTTAGAGGTCGCCCTCCTGTCTAAAGATCAAAGTTTCCTCGGAATGGTTGCCTCGATAAAAAATGATCTAAGACATTAGGGTTACCGCTAAGGCGTCCTACTATTGCTTTAGTGACCACATGTCCCTATAATCGAATTGACCCAAAAAAACTCCAACGACGGTGCTACCTACTTCTCAATAGTGGGATAGTACTGTCTAAAGGACATTTACACAACTTAATTTCTTTTGAGTAGGTAGAGGTTCTCAGGTACTTGCTCTTTCAAAACAAAAATACTTTTTGCACCTACACTTTTCTGACAAAAGTTTTCAAATGACACTTCATACACTCTTGAGGACAGATACAAGAGTTAAATCGAAGTTTTCAAACAAACTTTTTTTCAAACCCACAAACACAAGATAAGCAAAACATTTTTGAAAACATAGTGAGCAAGTACCTAAGAGCCCATGGATAACCACGGATAGAAAGGGTGCTAACACCTTCCCTTTCTATAATCTACCTCCCGAACCCGAGAAACATCTCGAAAAGGAATTTTGTTGTGCTTTTGTCCTTTCCTTGTTGGAGAAAATAAAAGACGGTGGCGACTCTTGCTTACCGCGACATTTTGATAAACGCAAACGCGAACCAACATTCCAAAACAATCAGTTCTATTTCCACCGATCACAGAACTGGCGACTCTGCTGGGGAAGACTTATAAGTGAGGTGTACCTTAGGATTAGATCACTATGTTTTCAATTATATGCCTTGTGTGATTTATATCTGTGGGCTTGTATCGGAGTTTCATAGATCCTAACTCGAATATGGGGAATACCCTTTAGGTAAGTAGCAATAAACTGTGAGGGACCTGTCCAGCATAGACCGACACGGGTGAAGCAGTAGCTACGTTGGTGTGACACCTTGGTCTGTACCGATATCCCTTGTGTTGGAACGAGGAGAATATGGGTCTTCTGAGGAGTCATTAAGCACCAACTGACCTTAGCACCTTAAATTGACCAACTTGGCCATAGAACAGTAGCAGTATGCTACACTCATTGAGGCTAAACTCTCGCGATGGTTCTGGCCGTAAGAAAAGGTTACCAAACTGGAATTATGACCGATCGAGGGTAGTCAGTGATATTGAGATCCTCTAGAACCCGGTTACTATTTTTAGGACAGGTCTTAACCAACGGAAGCTGAAAGAGGGTAGTACCTAAAACTTCATGCCAGCCTGAACTCTAAGGGATGTCTTGTGTGACTTGTGTGCCTTTTCCATGTTTGCCTTTTGTGAATACTTGTGGTGTGCCTTTATCATAACATCATAACATCATACCATCATAACATTGCATACAGCTTGCATAAGGACTAACCCATTTCAAGGATCTCAAGGGTTTGTGATGCAGGTCATGATGAACCAACTGTCTAGCAAGGGGAAAAGGGGATTTATTTTCCTCTAGCTAAGGTTGTTTGGAGATCAAAACATGGTGACTTGAGTCAGGGGCTATGACCCACTCGATATGGTGAGCTTGACTCTTGAAGAAGGACACTCAGCAACATGAAGTTCCTTCAATCAAGCTACCAGATCCAAATTCTAACAAGTTTCTTTGGTTACCCCACGAGATCCTTGAAAACATTGCATACATACATATCGTTGCATAACAGGTCACCCTTTATAGGTCTCTCATGTTCTCGTTGTTTATTTTAGCAATGACTTTCCAACCATACAACCAAGATCTCCGGGCTCAAAACGCCTAACTTCAAGAAATGTTCTTGAACCTATCCCAGGGGCAAGACGAAATAAAATCTCTCCTCACAAGAGGCTTGGTCCTAGGGAATCCATGAGGCTTCAGGAATGATCAGTTGGAAGGGATACAAATTGAGTTGGCAACAATGAAGATCCATATGATGGGACAGCTGGCGGGCCAGATGACTCTCATTCAAGACTTAGCTCAAAGACAAGAAGAGCTCAGGGTCCTCGTCAACAAGCTGCTTCAAAATAACCAAGTGAGGCAAACAACTAGGGTTGAAGATCAAGCCATCATTCAACCACCTTTGGGGCAAGAATACAAGGGAAAAGCTCCTCAGCTCGCTTTAGAGTCACAAGCCCCGCATCAACCTCGCCAGCATCAACAGGGTAATCGGCGTAAGCAAAATACGCCCGGAAGACATTTCGCGGAGACTGATATACCATCATCTGTCATACTGAAACGCTTGTTGGAGGTAAATCTAATTGCTTTAAAGGATCCTCCCCGGAATCCCAACACCTCTGCTCCTACCTATCATCCCTATGAAAGGTATGCATACCACTCTGACGGTCCGGGACATGACACCGTCAACTGTTGGACTCTGAAGAACAAGATCCAAGGCTTGATCGACGGAAGGGTGTTGGAGTTCATGCCGGATGGCGAGATGAAAATCTCCCGCTGAGAATTCTCCATCTAAGATGACTAGTTCAAACTAAGAGACTTTTGTTCATTTGAATTCTGAAGTTGTATTTTTCTTTGCTGATTCAAACAATTATTGTCATGGCAAACTTTTTATTTCATTAATGCATCATATATGTCTGTTTTGAATCAATCCATTCGTATTCACTATATTCAAATTACTTTCATTTTTTTTTTTGATGTTCAACTCTCGATTAAAAAAAATTCTAAGCCTTTTGAGGGAGGATGACGAAAACAATACCACGATCTTTACAATATGCTTTCGAATAAACCCCGCTGATGAAGTACAAGCATTGTTTCAAATCCTAAACAATGGAGTTATAAGGAAGATAATCCCTAGTCAACCCCTTCGAGCCAAAGAAGTTGGAGTTTTTCTTTTCAAAAATTAAAACCCTTAATCATAACCTGGGGCAAGGTAGTTCTCTCAGTTGATCCAGGTGCACCATGAATAGCATCAAAGAAGTCCTTCCGAGACAAAAAGACAGTGATGGTTCCCTATAATCGTAAGGACAGGCAGTCATTATCTCTCGAAATAAAAGCCCAATAAGTAAAAACCTATGAAGGAGACTTACAAAAAATGGGGGCATCCCGCTGACTATAATTACAAAAGAAACAGTTCAGGCAAAAGACAGGGATAATAAAATCAAAAAAGAAAGAGGTCCTACAGACCCTCAACAAAAAAGGAAATGACTGCCTGGTCAAAATAAAACTTTCAGTATCCGAACCATCACCGGAATATCAGAGCAAAGACTCAAACAAGATCTAACGCACGATTAGCTGAGTTTAGGATCGAAGAACATCACGAAGAACGGGTGGGTACAAATAAATTTTGAGCCTTTATCTTTTGTTTCTTAAACCGTGAACCAGGCCACGTTATAACCCTTAAAAGTCCTAGCTGAAGCATGGGTTAGTTTGAAAGTATACTGTTACAAAAGGTATCCTGACTCCTGTAGGGCTTGCTGTAAAATCCTGAGTTGACATCACATTTTACAAAATTCCCTTATTTTAATTGAAAACTGCATTTTCAAAAAACTTCAAGACAGACATAAGCTTTGCATTCTTAAAATAACATTATTTGCATATGACTATTTGTTCAAACAATAGAGAAATTCGCACAACGAATATCTAGTGAACAAAAACCTTCTCAACAAAAAGGATCACATCAAGTGGAAAAACACTTCTAATCCAGGGGCACGGCATGAGCATTGTCCATCATCTGGGGCAGTTAAGTCAAGATTCAAGGAATCTCTCAAAATGCCAAATAGCCAGGGGCAAATTTCCATCTGAGTCACTTGGGGCATCGGACATGAATTCCAGCAACGAATCTTGCATGACCAAACGAAGATCTTCTGGTAGTATGGCAATACAACACTACCGACAGTGACACCTCTCTACATCCTGAGGGAATGGACATAGTCAAAAAAATACCGCGCGTGAATCAAAGACCCGCTAGGTTGACTGGCCTAGGCAAAAATAAGGGCTTCCCGACGAACCAAAAGGGTTTGGGCAAAAATAAGGGATGAAAATGAAAAATCTGTACACCCGACAAGTCGAAAAACTGAAAAGGCGGCTTGGGCAAAAATGGGTATCCCGGTGGACTGAAAACCCGAAAGGGCGGTCCAGGCAAAAGTTAGGGATCAAAAGCGTACGACTATGTCCCGTCATCTCGTCACTTGCCTACCAGAAGAAGATTTGTCAATCGGCAGTTATCAAGCACCTCATAGGTTGGGATAATACTCGATCCACAAGGCCTCCGCAGGCACCTTCTCCCGCAGAAGCAGGGGCAATAAGAATTGTCTGAACTGTACAGTTGCTCTGTCCACCAGGTACAAGGTATATATTCAGCTGAAGAATATGGCTAAGATACTTTCACTCCCCGCAGAGTAAGACCGTAATGGAAGCTCTCTCCACTTAGCCTCACCACAATGAACGAATCAGCAATACTCTCCCCAAGCAGAGTTGGTCTACCGTCAGCCCTAAAGAAGTTAGGTATCCCCAGTAGGTCTTAATATTCCCCAGCAGAGTATACAAATATTCCTCAGCAAGCATCCCCGGCAGTCTTAATATTCGTCAACAGAATATAAGAATGTTCCCCGGCGGAATACAAGATACCCCCAGTGGAGCCATTTCCCAGCGCAGTCTGGAAAAAAATTCCCCGCAAGAGTTAAACCATCTTCCCCAGTAGATTCTGGAAGCTTGTCCCCTGCAGAGTGCAAATATCTCTCCCCAACCATATTTAGAGGTTATCCCCACCAGATTCTAACTAGGGTTATCCTCAGCAAGTTACAACGGAAAGATCATCCCCAACAAAGTTCTTTCTATCCCCAGCGGAGTTCATCATCAAAATCTCCAACAGAGCTTATCAACGGAATCCCCAGCGGAGTTATCATTAAAACTCTCAGCAGAACATCTCTTCCCCACATAGTATTTCCCCTCGGAGTAATCTCTTTCATCAAGTTTATTCCCCAGCGGAGTCCTTTTCTCCTACAGGTTTATTCACACAATCATCTTCGTTCATCATCCTCAACGGAAACGAAGAATTCAACATCATTCTCCAGCAGCTCCGGGATTTACTTTCCCCAGCTGAAACATCACATTTTCATACATCATGATACATGCATATACACATCATATCATACGATCTCATTTATGTTGAGAACATCATTGCTTGATCCATCTCATGCATTGCATATGACTGACCTTTACCTTTCAGGAAAGACGCAGTTAAGCTCTCAGCTTAGTCTAAGATCTGACCAGTTCTTAAATCTCAATCGGATTATCCTCGGTTGAAGTTCAGATAAGGTTCTCAATCTCGACAGTTTCTCTACATCATAGGGTGGACAAGTACTATAACCTCAACGGTATACTCCATTGAGCACGAGTCAGTTCCTAGATCTTTATGTTCTCCTCCGTCATAGTACGGACCAGTTCTATAACCTCAGCGGTTTACTCCATTGAGCAAGAGATAATTCAGATGTGATCCAGATATGGTGACATTCTGATACTTATTCCAGATTCCTTCTAGAGATGGTTCAGATGTGACCCAGATTTGGCGACATTCTGATACTTATTCCAGATTCAATCAAAAGATGATTACCATCAACCTTTTTCCCAAGTTCCAGATCAACACCTGTAACTAGCCAGGAAATATTTGTGGACGACTGATTGTAGATCTATACCTGAAACCAGACAGGAAAGTTATCTACATTGAAGAGATTGAAGATTAATACTTGTAGCAAGCTAGGAAAACTATCTTTCTTTCTCAGGTCAGAGATTAATACCTGAAACCAGACAGGAAAACTATCTCATCGGCCAACCTTCTTAAGTTCCGGATTAATACCTGTAGCAAGCCAGGAAATATCTGTGGACGATTGATTGTAGATCTATACCTGAAACCAGACAGGAAAGTTATCTACATTGAAGAGATTGAAGATTAATACCTGTAGCAAGCCAGGAAAACTATCTTTCTTTCTCAGGTCAGAGATTAATACCTGAAACCAGACAGGACAACTATCTCATCGGCCAGCCTTCTTAAGTTCCGGATTAATACCTGTAGCAAGCCAGGAAATATCTGTGGACGATTGATTGTAGATCTATACCTGAAACCAGACAGGAAAGTTATCTACATTGAAGAGATTGAAGATTAATACCTGAAACCAGATAGGAAAACTATCTTTCTTTCTCAGGTCAGAGATTAATACCTGAAACCAGACAGGAAAACTATCTCATCGGCCAACCTTCTTAAGTTCCGGATTAATACCTGTAGCAAGCCAGGAAATATCTGTGGACGACTGATTGTAGATCTATACCTGAAACCAGACATGAAAGTTATCTACATTGAAGAGATTTAAGATTAATACCTGAAACCAGACAGGAAAACTATCTTTCTTTCTCAGGTCAGAGATTAATATCTGAAACCAGACAGGAAAACTATATCATCGGCCAGCCTTCTTAAGTTCCGGATTAATACCTGTAGCAAGCCAGGAAGTATCTGTGGACGACTGATTATAGATCTATACCTGAAACCAGACAGGAAAGTTATCTACATTGAAGAGATTGAAGATTAATACCTGAACCAGACAGGAAAACTATCTTTCTTTCTCAGGTCAGAGATTAATACCTGAAACCAGACAGGACAACTATCTCGTCGACCATCATGAAGCAACCCTACGCCGATTCCTTCTCTCTTTCAGATGCAATTTTATACGAACTCATCATCAGGCAACCCTACACAGGTTCCTTCTTTCAACTTACAAAGTTACAATTCTACAAACTACAGGTATGCAAGTTCTCGCTAAGGAATCTCTTACACGATCGACACCCCTGGATGGCATCTTTAAGCCCATCTCCATAACTATCCATTACATTTCTGGATGGCATCTTTAAGCCCATCTCCACTCCTATCCATCATCTCTCCAAATGGCATCTGTAAGCCCATTCCCGACATCACATTGCTACTACTACATCATGCGAGTGCAAATTTCTGGGCACTTTAGTGTTCAATCATCTTCAACCTTTGGATCACGAAAGGCACACAAGCCAATCTACATCCTCAGGTTTAAGAAGATTGAACAGGGGCAACTGTTGTACCCCAAAATTTTCCCTCCCATATTTCTCAAGATTTGTCAAGAATGATCCTCAAATTGCTCAAAATTGTTCAAGGGTTGTGCAGTCCAATCACTTCCTAAGACAACTGAAATTAGGGTTTTGGTTCTCTCAAGGAATTTGAGGTTTTCAATGGTTCAATCAAGTCTCATAGGCCCATATACATCCTCAAGCACCTATATGCCAAGTTTCAAGACTCACAGTGCCAATTTGCACAGTCAAAAGCCTCATTTGTCCCACAGCCAACTTCAAGGGCAAAATGGTCATTTCACAGTCAAAAGTCAGAATTTTTGGTCAACATCTTATTTTGAGTCCACAATCATCATTTGATCAAGTCTTGATCATGATTCCACAAGGATAGCTCAAAAATCATCAAAGATGCAAAAGTTACTATTTTTGGATAGTAGAAAAGTCAACTGTATCTTGACCAGGGCATAACTTTTTCATGGTTTGTCAGAAAAATTCCATCCAATGTTCATTTTGAAGAGGATGCAATTTCCTACAATCCATCTTCACACTCCAAGTTCAAGAAATACACTCACAAAATGTTATCAATTTCTACATTATAGGTTAAATTCAAAAGTCAACAAAAGTACACTTTGAGTCAAAGGCCATAACTTGAGATTGGTAAATCCAAATGACATGGGACCAAAGGCATTGGTTCAAGAGCTTTCCAAAATGTCCAAGAACATGGTCATATGATCAAAATTGAGCAAGTTGTGCATTGGAGAAGTTGGGAAATTTTCATGAATTTGCAAAAGTCAACTTTGCTTAAAACACCTTATTTTTGCTAATGGGCCTCAAATCTCTTCTTGAAACTTCATCCATGGCCTATGCACAACCCATCAAGATTAATTGAATTTATTTTCTTATTTTTATTGATTAATTGGATTTTTAATTAATATTAATTCATTTAATTAATTTAAATTGTAGGAAAATGCAAGATTTGATTTTTCAATCAATTTGTGAAGCAAATATGGTCAAGACATGCTGGCAAATTCGTGCACAAGTCAAAGATATCAAAAAAATCCATATTTGGCAACATTATTCAATCATGAAGAATCAAAAATATTTGATTTCCAATCAAAGATTTAAACTTGAATGCACATGGATTGGATCCAATTTTTTGACCTAATTTGTTTCCTTTATATGGATGCAAGCTAACCTGACCTAGGGGACGTGAAAAAAGCTGCAGAAAAACCATAGCCAATTCAAGAAATTTCCAAGAAAATTGAAAACTGATTTTGGCATTCTAGGTTGATTCAAGGGTTTTTAATCATTCAAACACATTGTAGGAGTTCCCAGGAGTGTTTTGCAATCAAATTCCAATACCAAAGCTCAAGGAATCGTTCATTACAGAACCACGGTTTGCAATTCCTATTCAAAATCGTATTGCTTAATTCATGCATATTTGACATGTTTTCTTGATTGTTTTGCATTGCTAGAGGTCATACCAAGCTGATGGAATGGTCTAATTGAACTGAAACACACTGAATCCAAAGATGCCATGATCAATTTCTAGGGTTCCTGAGCTTTGAAATTGGGGCTTTCTAAACCCAGAAAAATTGGGACCTGTGAGATATATGAGTGAAATCGTGAGAACAAGACGAACAAGACCAACCCATCGCGAAATATTTATATATACTGAGCTTCTATTTGCTATTTTTCGTTGCAATGGTTTGTGGGAGTTAAAAACCCCCGCTATCTAATATTATTTTTGCAGATACAACGAAGAAGATGATGAGGTGTTGATACCTGGTTGGCTGGTTTAAATCTTAGCGTGTTTTTTCATAATTTCAGCATATTAATTGAGTTTTACATATTATGTTTATTTACTATTCCTATAATGAATAAACGCGTTAGTTGGATTGGTAAGCAGGTGGGTGGAAAGGCTATTAGGACCTGGGTTCGAATCCCAGGTCCCCCAAAACATTGTTGCTTTTATTTTTCAGGTGTTCACGTGTAAGATTCAAAGTGAGTTCCACCATATGCTTCACAGCTCAACATGCCATGTGTCTCCAAACTCAGATCCAATGGCCTAGATGGAAGGATCACCATATTCCCCAGTCAACAGGCATGTAGCTAATCCAGAAAGTCAAACGTGGCTGGAATTGTCAATGGGCTTCAGATTTCCAATACACCTCCTAATTGGGCCAACACCCCATGGGTTATTCTTTTTTTTCTTCTTATATTTTTTTCATTTAATTATTTTACTATTAATTATTATTATTATTAAATTAACCAAATTAATTTTTTCATAATAAAATCAGAAAACTAAAAATAATATTATTTTTATTATTATTTATTAAATTCACCCTTAATTTATTATTTTTGTAAATAAATATAATTAACTAATTTAGTTTAATTAGGATAATTCTAACCTTTTTTCAATAATTTAAAATTAATATAGAATTAGGTTTTAATAACTTTTGACCATCTTTTTATTTATTTCCTTAAAACATTAAAAAACCAAAAATATTTCTTTTAATTAATTAATTAGTTTTAGGTTTAATTTAATTTAATTCATGAATAATACAAAACTTCCTTCTTTCTCAAAAAGGGTCAAAACCCTAAGGACTTCTCTGATTCAATTTTTTCGCGCATATTAATTTTTGATCCATATTATGTAATTGTTCCGAGGATGTAATAGCTTTAATTAGGACCCTTTTTATCGCTTTCATTTATTTTCCGCAATTTACTTTTCAAGGGTTTGTTTTTGGCGATGTAAATACCCGACGCCTTGTAATAGTTTAGATTTATTTTCTGCAACCTTTAAATTGCTAGATGTATTTTAACTAGGCTATGCATGACAAGACTTCTCTTAAAAATAAAATCAATCGTAGCTCACCATAACATGTACAAAGATAACTTAACATGAAACCTGATACACTCGCACATGCCACTCCTAGGGTATGCCTCACTTGGTTGCCTCGACGTGGTCATTGAGTATAGGGTGTTTTAGAGGTCGCCCTCCTGTCTAAATATCAAAGTTGCCTCAGAATGGTTGCCTCGATAAAAAATGATCTAAGACATTAGGGTTACCGCTAAGGCGTCGTACTATTGCTTTAGTGACCACATGTCCCTATAATCGAATTGACCCGAAAAAACTCCAACGACGGTGCTACCTACTTCTCAATAGTGGGATAGTACTGTCTAAAGGACATTTACGCAACTTAATTTATTTTGAGTAGGTAGAGGTTCTCAGGTACTTGCTCTTTCAAAACAAAAATACTTTTCGCACCTACACTTTTCTGACAAAAGTTTTCAAATGACACTTCATACACTCTTGAGGACAGATACAAGAGTTAAATCGAAGTTTTCAAACAAACTTTTTTTCAAACCCACAAACACAAGAAAAGCAAAACATTTTTGAAAACATAGTGAGCAAGTACCTAAGAGCCCGTGGATAACCACGGATAGAAAGGGTGCTAACACCTTCCCTTTCTATAATCTACCTCCCGAACCCGAGAAACATCTCGAAAAGGAATTTTGCTGTGCTTTTGTCCTTTCCTTGTTGGAGAAAATAAAAGAAGGTGGCAACTCTTGCTTACCGCGACATTTTGCTAAACGCAAACGCGAACCAGCATTCCAAAACAGTCAGTTCTATTTCCACCGATCACACAGTAAAAGTGACCTGGGAGAACCTCTCTGGGGATTACATACTTCCAAAATTCAGAGTTCGTCCATCCTTGGAATCGCCATTTTTGTTTTTCTTGAGTCACAAAATCTAAAGTAAAAAGTAATTTGTAAATTCTTTTCAAATTTTTTTTTTGTTATTTAATCTTTTTGTTTTGAAAATTACTATCAATAATAAATAGAGCCTTTGTAAGCAGAATAAAATAAGAATTGCAAAGAATTGGATATAAGCTCAAACGTTATTAATAGAAAGGTAGTCTGCAAATGGCGAGACTCCATAGATGATTACAAAGTTTGGAAAATGGTAATACATTGGAAAAAGATATGAAACACAATGACCACTATTCTCCCTAACAACTTTGAATTCCTGAACAACGAATTCTATTGAAGTGTGGTGATAATCTGAGAAGATTGTTGCTTCAATGATCAAGTCTTGTTTGACGCAGTTACTTGCCAAGAAATCCCTAAATTTTTCCTAGATTTCCCTTGCGTATTTTCAACCTAGCGGGAAGAATTTATTTTGTTTGTGTCTATAATTTTTGTCTAGACTGCCCTTCGGGTTTTCAGCCTACCAAGACGCTCCTTTTTTCCTAAGCCGCCCTTTTGGGTTTCAACTTAGCGAGTTGTTCTTTTATTTCTTTAGGTGAAGTATTTCTTGATTGCATCAGCATTCATAGGACGTGGGAAATCCTCGCCATCCATAGTTTCAATAATCAATGCACCACCAGAGAAGGCTTTCTTGACAACATATGGACCTTTAAAATTGGGAGTCCACTTGCCCCTAGAATCAGCGTTAAAAGACATGATCTTCCTGAGCACGAGGTCGCCTTCTCTGAATTGGCGAGGCTTGACCTTCTTATCAAAAGCTTTCTTCATTCTCTTCTGATATAACTAACCATGACACAAATCTGTCATTCTCTTTTCTTCAATCAAATTTAATTGGTCAAACCTGCTCTGGACCCATTAATCCTCTGACAACTTGGTTTCCATTATCACACATAAAAAGGGAATCTCAACCTCTATGGGGAGCACTGTTTCCATACCATACACAAGAGAGAACGGGGTTGCTCCTGTTGAAGTGCGGACAGATGTACAGTACCCATGCAAAGCAAAAGGGAGTATCTCGTGCCAATATTTTAGGTAACAACCATCTTCTGGATGATCTTCTTGATGTTTTTATTAGCATCTTCAATAACCGCATTCATCTTTGGCCTGTAAGGAGATGAATTTTTATGGACAATCTTGAATTCTTCACAAAGTTATGTCATCATGTTGTTATTCAGATTCGAGCCGTTGTCGATGATAATCCTGTTTGGCACACCATACCAACATATAAGATTGTTCTTGATAAAGCGTACTACCACCTGCTTAGTAATATTAGCATATGAAGTTGCTTCCACCAATTTGATGAATAGTCTATTGCTACTAAGATAAAATGATGTCCATTTAATGCCTTGGGTTCAATCATTCCAATCATGTTAATACCCCACATAGAGAAAGGCCACGGGGAAGAAATAACATTGAGAAGCGTTGGAGGCATATGAAGTTTGTCAGCATAAATCTGGTACTTATGGCACTTCTTTGCAAATTTATAACAATCATATTCCATTGTCAGCCAATAGTAACCTTCCATAAGCATCTTCTTTGCCATCAAATGTCCATTGGCATGAGTGCCAAAGGAGCCTTCATGGATTTCATGCATCAACATGTCTGCTTCGTGTCTATCCACGCATCTGAGCAAGACCGTGTCATAATTTCTTTTGTATAACACATCTTCATTGAGGAAGAAGCTACCTGCAAACCTTCTCAATGCCTTCCTATCTTTTTTTGACGCACCAATCGGGTATTCTTGAGTCTGGAGAAAATGTTTAATATCATGATACCAAGGTTTTTCGTCTGATGTTTCCTCTGTTGCAAACACATGAGCTGCTCTATCTAAACGCCCCACTATGATACGAGGCACATCATTCCAAGTATTCACTTGATACATAGAAGCCAAAGTGGCTAAAGCATCCACCATTTGATATTCATCTTTGGGAATATGATGGAATTCAACTTTATTAAAGAAGGGTAATAATCTTCTAGCATAGTCTTTGTAGGGAATCAAGCCAGGGTGACGAGCATCCCATTCTCCTTTAATCTGATTTATTACCAAATCTGAATCACCATACATATCTAGAATTTTGACTCTGTGATCAATAGCCTCTTGAGTCCCATGATACAAGCTTCATACTCTGCTATGTTATTGGTGCAATCAAATGCCAACCTTGCAGTAAATGGGATATGTGATTCATGGGGAGTGATAATAACAACACCAATTCCTTTCCCATAAGCATTCGTAGCTCCATCAAACACCATTCCCCAATGAGATTCAAGATCAAGACCTTCCCCAGGCAACAATTCATCACAATCTTTTATTTTCAGAAACATAACATCCTCATCAGGGAAATCATATTTAACAAAATGATAATCATCAACCGGTTGGTGAGCAAGATAATCTGCCAACACACTACTTTTTATAGCCTTCTGAGTACGGTATTTAATATCATATTCAGACAATAGCATCTGCCAACGGGAAATTCTCCCAGTAAGAGCAGGCTTTTCGAAAATATACTTAATTGAATCCATTTTCGAAATCAACTAAGTAGTATGATTCGACATATATTTCTGCAACCGCTTTGCCACCCATGCCAGAGCATAACATGTCTTTTCCAGCATAGAATACCGCAACTCACAGTCAGTAAACTTCATGCTGAGATAATAAATGGAATATTCTTTCTTCCCTGTTTCATCTTGTTGTCCCAAAATACAGCCCATAGAATTATCTAACACTGTCAGATACATGATCAATGATCTCCCTTCAACAGGCGGAAGCAAGATATGAGGTTTAAGCAGATACTCTTTAATACTTTCAAATGATTTTTGGCAATCATCAGTCCATACACAACCCTGATCTATCTTTAACAACTTAAAGATCGGCTCACATGTTGTAGTTGTATGGGAAATAAATCTGGAAATGTAATTCAAACGCCCAAGGAAGCCTCTAACTTGCTTTTCAGTTCTGGGTGATGGAATTTCTTGAATTTCCTTAACTTTATCAGGATCAACTTCAATTCATTTTTGGCTAAAAATGAAACGTAACAATTTTCCTGATCGAACACAAAAGGTGCATTTATTTGGATCCAAGCAGAGACGATACTTCCTCAAATGCTAAAACAATTTCAATAAATTCTCTATATGCCCTTCTTCAGTCTGGGATTTAGAAATCATATGATCAACGTATACTTCAATTTCCTTGTGCATCATATCATGGAGTAGGGTTGTCATAGCCCTCTAGTATGTTGCACCAGTGTTCTTCAACCCGAAGGGCATCACTCTATAATAGAATGTTCCCCAGGGTGTGATAAATGTTGTTTTTTCCATGTCCTCAAGAGCCATTATTATTTGATTATATCCGGAAACTCCATCCATGAACGAGAATACTTTGAATTTTTATGTATTATAAACCAACATATCTATATGTGGTAATAGAAAATCATCTTTTAGACTAGCTTTGTTTAAATCTCCATAATCCATGCACATGCGAAATTTTTCATCTTTCTTTGGTACTGGGACAATATTGGAAATCCATCGAGGGTACACTGTTGTCACAAGAAAACCGATATTAATCTGCTTTATAACTTTTTCTTTAATTTTCGCTGCCATATCAGGATGAGTTCTTCGCAATTTCTGCTTGATTGGCGGGTATTCTAGCTTTAGCGGCATATGATGTTCTACAATATCAGTATCCAACCCCGACATGTCTTGGTATAACCAAGCAAATATGTACACATACTCTTTCAACAATTCAATCAACCTTCTCTAAATGTCGGGATGCAACAATGCTCCAATCTTGACTTCTTTCGGATCTTCCTCTGTACTCAAATTGATTGTCTCTAATGGCTCTTCATATTGTTGGATGGTACTTTCCTCGCGCTCAAGCAACCGTGAAACATCTTATGGGATTTCATCATATTCTTCTTCTTCTTCTTCTTCTTCAGCCACGTACGCATGATATTCAAAGTTGGGAGAGGGTGCAGGGTCATTGCACTCAATAGGTTTTTTAATTAATCTGCACATATGACTTATGATTGCTTTTAGAAACTGACCCATATAATAAGTGATTATGCAGATTACAATTATTATTCATTTTGAAAGGTTTTTTATGATTATCATTTTCCAAGAAAAAGAAGAAAATAAAGACACAATTTGGGAATCAAAGACAACTTTTATTATTGATTTTAAAGATCAAAGCAACGGATATGCCCATACAATATCAATACTTTCACCTTGGGCAGAGTGAAATATTTTTGAAAAGATTAACAAAAAACAAATTACTTTGAGATATGAATGCAAGAGGGAACATCAATAGTGATCCAATTTTGGACTATGACTCCATGCGTCACGTAGTTCGGCATCTCTTGCTCTACTTTGCTTTCCATAATAGCATTGATCCTAGGAACAGTTGGATGCAGATAACCTCCGCTGTGAAAGATATCCTGATATTTGCCCAAAGCTGACTTCGACTTCATGTTCTCACCTTTACCATTCTTCCAAGAGAATCCTAAACCAACTTTATTCTTATTCACAGGTGGATCCACAATCTCCCCCCATACTTTACTAGGGCTATTACGCACTACCTGATGAGCATCCTTAAACGAAGCTATAGAATTCTCATTTTCCTTTATATTATCAATGGATAAATCTTGGAACTGAGTTCCAACAACAACTTCATCCACTTCCACAACACTAAAAGAGGATAAATGAGATACTAACAAATCTTGTTCTCCATTTATGATGACCACCTTTCCTTCCCGAACAAACTTCAGCTTTTGGTGCAAAGTTGAAGTGACAGCCCATGCCTCGTGTATCCATGGTCGTCCTAGTAAACAGCTATAAGCGGGAACAATATCCATAACCTGGAAAGTAATCTGAAATAGGTGCGGGCCTATATGAATAGGAAAATCTACTTCCCCGGTGACAAACTTCCTTGATCCATAGAAAGCTTTCACAATTATGCCACTTGGACGCATGGGAGTTCCTTGGTACTTCAGCTTCATAAGCGTGCTCCTTGGTATGACATTTAAAGTGGATCCATTGACAATCAGTATATTGGATAATGAATCATTCTTACAGTTCATGGAGATATGGAGAGCCAAGTTATGATTCCGTCCTTTATCGGACAATTCATCATCACAGAAACTCAAGTTATTACAGGAGGTAATATTCCCAACAACACTACTGAATTGGTCTAAAGGCATATCACTTTCGACAAAAGCTTGATCCAACACTCTTATCAAATATTCCCTGTGGGCAGAAGAGTTCATTAGCAAGGCTAGAATAAATATCTTTGATGGAGTCTTCAACAATTGATCTACGATCCTATAGTCGCTCATCTTGATAATCTTCAATATATCATCCACATCTTTTTCCAGAGTAGTACAACTAGATTCCCCCACTGCTTTCTTGGGTTGAGTACTTTCAACAACCTTTTTATCAGCATTAACATTCCCTCGAATGACAGGTGCGAAAACACGACCACTGTGGGTCACTCAGCTAGCTTCAGCAATATTCTTGTCATTAGAAAAAGGTTGGATGGGAACTTCCACACCATCCTCCAAGATTGTAGCATTGTATTTGTATGGAACGGTTTTGTCTGATTCGTAAGGAACATGACCCGGCAAGCAAATCACCACTGGAGCAACAATTGGTTTGCTATGGTACTCAATCTCTATAGGGGTGGGAACACCAAAACAAGGCACAATAAAATTCACCCCCTCTTTAGAATACTTAGGCATTACAGAATCATTGTTGGAAAACACATCTTCATCTGAGGAAAAAAATTCATTTACAGAAGCATACCCATCATCTGACACAGTCTTAGCCAAGGCATCTTCGATCACGTTAATCCCACGGTAATCATCTTTATTGCCTGAAACCTTGATAGTACCATTGTCCAATAACAACTGAACACCCGTTCTTACTATGGAACAACCACGAGAATCTATGCAGTAGATCCGATAAGAACCATAATGGTGTTCTTCTTAACCATCCATGTGACAAAAGGTAGCGTGCAACTTCACCAAATCATCATTCATATAATTCACATCAAAAATCTGGAATTCTCCAGGACATCCAAAGACCATATTCACATCTTCTTCGTACTCTGCCCTAGGCCTAATTATATGAATAAGGCCTTCGTCCATCATCTCCTAAAGATCAACTTTTATCTTATCACATCCATGGATATCGGTACTGCAAATATCACAACCAACATGGTCACACGTAAAGTAACTAAACTCGCTGTGGTCAGCATGCATCTTTACCAAATCCCCTCTAACCAGGTCGATATCAAAAACCCGGAAGTCACAAGGACAACCATCAATCATATTTACAGCATTTTCTCCTCCATGCTTTGGTAAAGGATTAGCTTGGACATTAGGGCCAACATCTTTAAAGGATAAAAGGCCAGATCTCACCATCTTTTGTACTTTAGATTTCAAAGGATAATAGTTATCAATATTGTCCCTGGTGCTCCCTGATGAAAAGCACATCGAAATTGAGCCAAAGGCTTATACTTTCTGAATTTTCCCTTGATTCCCATGAGGAGATGGTCCCTGATAGGCAACTGTGGTTCAAGATGCATTGGCGGCTGGAGTCACAAAAGTAACCTATTTATGGTACCGTTGATGCCTTCTAGTTGGTCTAATCTTCTTTTCTCCAATAACAACATTCATTTCAGTTTCTTACTTTCGAGAGAAACCATGCGACGACTTCTTTGTCCCTTCATCTCTTGTCAAACGCCCCTCTCTGACAGCCTCTTCCAAACAAACACCCATGCTTACCATTTCGGTAAAATCACTCAGCGCACTGGCGACCATCCTTTCGTAATAAAATGATCCAAGGGTGTTTAGGAAGACTTTGGTCATTTCTTGTTCTCCCATAGATGGCACCACCCGGGCAGCTATCTTGCGCCATCTATGCATATATTCTTTGAACGACTCCTTATGTCTCTGAGCCATTATCCTCAACTGGTCCCAGTCAGGCGCCATAAACATGTTGTACTTATACTGTTTGATGAAGGATTCACCTAGATCATTGAAGGTACGAATACTACTACTGTCCAGACTCACATACCACTTCAGAGCAGCACCAGTTAAACTATATTGGAAGAAATGAATGAGAAAACGATGATCATTAGTATGGGTGGACATCTTTCTGATATACAACACAAGGTGGTCAAGAGGGCAAGAGTTTCCCTTATACCTCTCAAATTCTGATACTTTAAACTTGGCTGGCACCTTTACACTAGGAACCCGGAAGAGTTAACTGACATTTTGTCCAAACAATTCTTTTCCTCGAAGGGCCTTCTTTTCCTTTGGCATGTCATTGAACTGGCCTTGAAATCATCCAGCCGGTCATAGAAACCCACACTTTCACTTGGTGGAGGAACAAGACGCTAAAATTCATCATTAACAAACGACATAGCATTCACCGAAGGAGGTGCAGTATAGTGGATTTCATTTCTAGCAGTAGGAGTAATATGAACCACAAGAGGTGTGAGAGTAGCAACAACTTGCACCACTCGAGCAGCTTGAATGTCAAGATTAAAACCTTCTGGCATGAAGTTTTTAGGAATTCCCCTCGGGTAACGCTGAGGCATATGGTTCTGAGCAACTGTTACTGGGGTAACAGAAAAAGGAACTGATGGACCTCCAGAAGCATTTGTTGTTTGTTGAGGCTGAGCAAGTGGTGGCTAATTCTAAGCAGCCACCAATGATTCCATCAAAGCAGTCATATTAGCCATACCAGACTTCAAAGCAATAACTTATTCACGTAGCTCGCGATTCTCTTGTTCAAGATTCTCCATTTTCTTCCTAGAATTAGCTCCAGTATTGTACCAGTGAGACAGCTTGCAGGACAAAGTAGAGAAATTCAGTAAGACACCTGGGTATGAACAAAAATGCAAGAAATATGTACCATATGATGCATGATATGTGATGCATATGATTTATTGATTATTATTAATATTTAAAGGGACTCAAAGGATTATAGACAATTTTTCAAATATTAAAGTACTAACACATTTTGAAATACTGAAAATCTCATTATAATAACTTCAAAATGGATTACAACTTTTAGTACAAGTTTCAACAATCCCAAGTACAAGAGAAGATAGAATCTAAAATCCTGAGAAAGCAAAGCTGATGAAGATCACTCCACACACTGACGGTTTCTTGTGAGTCTTGCAATTTAGCCTTCAACTGCTTGTTCTCTTCTGCATACCTGTCGATAACCACTTTCCAATCACTAGAGTTGGGAAGTGAATAACTAACTCCTAATCGAGATCGAGAGGAAAATAAATCCTCTTGCTTCTCCATCATCTCTATAGCACGACTCTCAAGAATCTCAATTAAGTCATCCTTCTCTTTCAAATCTTCTCAGTAGGACATCTCTAAAGTCTGCCATTATTATTCCAAGCCTCATTCTCCTGCTGCACCCTGACTAGGGAAAGCTGAAGCTCTTACACATCATCTAAAAAGGGAGGGGTGGTCTTCACAAACATATTAGGCATAGGTGCTTCACGGGAATACATCATCTTCAACTGGATTGCCCTTGCTTGTACCCATCAGAGATAAGGCTCCAAAGAAACAACTTCCCTAGGTCCCAAGTCATTTCTACTCTTCCTATGAATATGGTGCCAAGCCTTTGCAATATCTTCCTTAGATTTCTTATGATCATCCCCCTCTTTGAGAAAGAAAACACTCAGATGAATACTATTTGGCTTATCTCTCATCGGATATCCAAGTTGCCGTCGTGCAAGAACGGGATTGTAGTTAATTCCTCCCTTTATACCAAGAAGAGGCACGTTAGGGAAACTACCATAACTATCGACAATCTCTACATCATGGTAAGCCTGACGATACCAAACAATATCTGAATGAGTGAGGGCCATAATCTTTGGAGCCCAACGAGGTTCCTTCTTGACATCCCAGAAAGCATCGTGTCGAGGTAAGTGAGAAATAAACCAATGATATAACAAAGGCGTGCAATAAATGATCATCCCTCCATGATAAGAATCTCGAAGATGAATAGAGTAATAAGCATCTCCTAATAATGTAGGGACTGGATTCCCTATCAAAAAGATCCTGATGGCATTGATATCCACAAAGTTGTAGATGTTCGGAAATAAGAACAACCCATAAGCAAGCATAGCAAAGATGACCTCAAAAGAAACTGTACTCTTTATCCTAACAAAGTAACGAGCTTTCTATAATAAAAATTTGGCGGGTAATCCTTTAATTCCTCTTTTGGTAGTCACGTGGGCCTCAATCTTAGACTTCCCCAAATGAACCATAGACGCAATCTCTTGAGACTTTGGCTCCTTCTCCAAACCAGTGAAAGGAACACGATCGATAATAGGTAAGCCCAGTAGATAAGAATACTCCTCCAATGTAGGCATCAATTGATAATCAGGAAAAGTGAAACATCAATACACCAGATCATAGAACTGGACCAAAGTCGAGAGAATACCCTCCTTCATCCTAGTCTTTAAGAGAGACACAATGGATCCATATTTCTTCAAAAAAATTGTAGAACTCTCAATCTCGGGAATTAGATTCATCAAATCATCTATCTTGGGATTCTTGAAATTGTACTTCCGAGTCTTTCTTTTTCCAGAATCCATGGTCAAAAGTACGTGAGATATTCGCAAAAAATCCACTTTAAGTCCCTTGAACCAAAATGTTTTAAAAGATGCTCATGGGTGCATGAATGCATGATGCAACAATCACACACAAGATCACAAACATGGGGGGTTCATAGGTTCGACGTCACGAGCATGAAGTCAATAGGACTACCCACAAGGTATAGTCTAAAAGTTTATCACCTGCCGGACAAGGTTCTAAGAGGTTCCCAGAGCCTACATCCTTCCTTCGGATATTACCAACATCCCGATTGACTCGGTAATTAGTAATATTCTCAAGAAAAACGCGTCTGAGTGTAGTATTGCGTGACAACCATTTCCGGATTACTCCGTCATAGCTTCCGCACTACACCTAAAAGGCCAAGATAGGTTAAAGGTTCTACATTCCTTAGTTTCAGCAGGCTCCTAAGTCGAAAGCAGCACATCTTCTCGATTACTTGGTAAACGACACTACAATATAAGGGGCCTCCACTGAGGGGGGATCTCATGCTTCCTTTTTTGGATTACTCCCTCAAAGTCAACATGACTATACCGCCCTTTCTATCTTAATTTGCTCAAGTCTGGGTAGAGGACTTATGAGAAATCACCAAGCACCCTGAAAACCAGAAAACTACAGACAAACATGTATACAACATATAATATACAACAAATAATATCACATACACGGATAAACAAAGATAGGTTCGACCCAATTAGCGATGGAACAACATTTGGTCAATCTTTCCCCAGTGAAGTCACAATTTTTTTCTGTAGCGGTAGAAATGTTGAGACTAGGCCATTGGATTGACTTGACTCGCACAGATCAAATAAAAATCCCCATCGCGCTTTATTGTTTCCAAAGGAATGGGAAAAGAGTGAATAACCCAAAAGAGGGGGAGAGAATCTAAGTTTGGGGTTTGGTTATGAAAAGGGAAGGTATTAGCACCCTAAACATATACGGTACTCCGCGGGAACCTCTTTGAAAATTTGTGTATTTTGGCTATAAGAGTCGTATACAAAAATAGATTGTGGGGATGAGAAAAAAAGGTATTTTTCACAATTTTTGCACCCTCCGTGGTTGAGAACCTTTAGTTCCTGTGTACCACCTGAAGATGTGAAAAACACAAGAAGGGGGGTTGAATTGAAAACTTGGATCTAAAACAGCTTAATGACACAGTATTTTTATCCTGGTTTGTTTGATCTCAAACTACTCCAGTCCACCCGTCAAGGTGATTTCGCCTCTCTCCAACGAGGTCTTAATCCACTAATCTCAACAAGATTACAAAGCTACTTTAACAACTGTTAAAGTCTTCTTGAGTACAACCACAATCCGGTTAATCTCAAGGAACTCTTTTACAATATGATTTAAACAAAATGTGTTGTTGTTTTTCTAATAAAAACAGTTTATCACTACTGTGATAAATTACACAGGTTTAGCTTAGAATAAGGATTTAATTTGCTAGAGCTTGAGTATGCGTGGTTGGTGATCTTAGCGAATTGTTGTGTGTACGTAGGTGCTTCAATCTACAAGTTGACTTGTTTATATAGGCAATGTAATGACGTTGTCCATAAAGCAAGTTTAATGTTATTAACACACTTTCCTTTTTGAGAAGATCTTGTCTGAAGAAAGCCGTTGGCATTAATTCTGTCTTGAATGTTCAGTAACGCTTCAAAGTATTTTCTCCTTACTGCTGATGACGCTTCATAATATTGATGACTTGTTTGATATGTCTTTGTTCAAAATCAGAGTTTATATAATAAAGCGCAGGTTCTGGTCACCACTCTTCAGCGTATAATCTGATTGCTTCAGCATGTAATACTTTATAGCTTATCTTCTGATGCTGATCCCATCAGAACTTCTGCATACATAAAACATATTTTTAAGGAGCATATTTGTTCTGTATTTATTTATTCTTTGTATTTGTTATCATCATAACTCTAACCAAGGGTTGTAGAATCAAACTATGTTCTAACAATCTCCCCCTTTTTGATGATGACAAAAACCAGATTTTTCAATTAAAAATAAAGAATAAAAAGTTTAGAATTAAGAAGAAAAACTCCCCCTGAGTTGATTACTTCCCTTAAATTCCTTGAGTTTTGAGCTTCAGAGTTTAACTGCATTTTTATCAGAGTTTTGTACCTGTTCAAACTTTTCAGAAGATAGAGGTTAAGTAGTTCAGAATGTTTGAGACTTCTGTCTCAGTAAACCGTTATTGAAAATATCTTACTTTCTCCCCCATTTTGTTAGTTATAAAAAAGGCAATATAATCAGAGCAAAAAAGAAAGTTGATTTATATTAAAAATAAGAAGCAATGATAAGTAGTTTAGAACAAAAGCAATGTAAAACAGACGTTTTAGATAAACAGATTTAAAATAGAAGAAAATCTAAGAGGGAGGAGGAAGGCGTGTGAACAAAGCTTCCAGCAAGCCCTTGATCTGGGTGTTGGTTTCCTCTTGTTTGCTCAAAATGCTCTTGATTTCTTTGTTTGTGTCATCCTGCTTATCCAACCTTTCCTGGATAACATCATTTGCTCTCTTCAATTATTCCAGAGTTTTCCTGTCATAGGAAGAAGCTGGAGATTCTTCAGTTTCTGGACGCTTCTCAGAGCATTATGCAACTTGATCATTTTGAACCAATTCCTCTGCTGAGGTCATCTCATCTGGAGCAACAGTCAGAGTGAGACCTTCTGATTATGGTTGAACTTTGTCTGAGGGACGATGTTCTGACCAGGGAGCATTATCCAGAGGGAGAATCTCTTCCTTGAGCAGTTGGCTCATAACTTGGTCTTCAAAAACCTTTAGCATAGCACTGAAATTCCGTTGAACCTGTTCATAGCTCTGTTCTTGCAGATTCAATGTTTCAGAATTTAGCTAGTTTCTGAAACTTGTCCATAGTTAATCTGAAGCAGCAGGGTTAGTTATCTCTAGACTAGCTTGCTTCAAGGAGGTTATCCAATTTTGCATTCCTGTTTCAAACATCAACAAACTAGTACCAACATCTGGTGTGGGTTCATTTGGTTTTGGTTTGGGAATGACAGTTTTGGTTTTGTTGGATATAGCAGCTAAACGTTCCAGTACAATTGGATCAATGACAAGTCTTATGTTATCAATTGGATTGCTCTTGGGTGAGGGAGTGGGAGAGTCTGGTATAATGATTGGACTAGTTAGGGAATTTGGTGGTGTGGATTCGAGAGAAGAAGGAATTTGTGGAATGTCCAGGATGGTGATATGCATGCAGATGTCCAGAGGTTCAGTGATTCCTGGGATATGGATTGTATCTGAATCTGAAGTAGGTTCTTCAGATTGGTTGGATGGAACATTGTGAGGTTCTGGCTCATAGGTCTCATATGTTTGATTCTCAGAAGTTTGAGCTTCTGGTTGTGATTGTTTAGGTTGAGGAGATGGTGGATGAGGAATATCTTGTTCTGGAGAGAGAGGCAATAGAATATCTGGTTATGGAACATCTGTTGTAGTTTCGGAGTTTGGATTATCAGGGATTAGAGGATTTGGATTTTGTGGTGTGGGAGCTGAAATATCTTGGTCAAAAGAGTCAATATCTGACAGAACTTTGGCAAGTTCTGGTTGAGTTGATTCAGGATTTGGATTGATAGGAAGGGAGTGAGTTTCTCTTAGACTTAGAGTTTCTGATGGATCAAACCCTATGTCAAAATCATCAAAAGTTTGTGGGGTTGGAAGTTCTGATTGGGTGGTTATGGGTTCAGATGTTGATATAGTTATTGATTCTAAAACAGTAATAGAAGAAGGATTACCTTTCTTTTTAGCAGCTTTTGGAGTCCTTTGGGATGATCCTTCTACTGCTGCCTTTCTTTTCTTGGTCTTCTTCAAAACAACTTCTGGAGCTGCCTGACGTAAGTCTTGGATATTTAATCCTGGTGCAGTGCCATCTGCCTTACACACATCCATATATCTGACAATTATCTCAGGCTTGGAGTAAATCTCAAAGAACATAGGAAAATCATCCAGAGGAATTCTTTTGGAAGTGATGGTTTCAAAGGAAGTAACGTTGGGTTCCTTTTTTATGTTCTCAATAATTTTCATCTTTTTCAGATTCTTTGCATTCAGAGGCTTCCCAGCAGTTGCTTCAAGTGAGCTAATTTCTTGTGCTTCAATCAGATGCTCTATCAGCCTATTCTCAGTCAGAATATCTGATATGAGTCTTCCTAGGGGTATCCAGTCCCTTTTGGTACGCTCATCTTCTCTTGTCTCCTTTACACTAGTCCTCAGATGATTAAATAACAAGTGAGCGAGATTTACCTTAGTCTTCTTGGAGATAAAGTATATCAGAAACTACTGATCAATGTTTATGTAATCAGGAGAGCTGGTTGGCTTCCTGTGGTTGATGCATCCCAGAATTATCTTAGCCCAGATTCTGTGATGATCCTTCAGATCCCTAATCTTGCTGGAGGGTAGACCCAGAGTGAATATTTCCTTGCAATTGAAGCAACATTAGAACATCTTTCAGCCATGTCTATACACCTGACACCACCACCATTATAACCTATCAGTCTTGAAATTAGGTCTTCAGTAATGAATATCTTCTTACCCATGACATACGAAGTAACTTGATGGTTTGAGGAGGAAGCATGAATCCAGAATTCTTTTACAAGAATTGGAAACGTTGGCCCTAGAAGACGGTCAAAATATTTGTTCCATCCTTGAGCATTGACCTCTTCAGAGAGATTGAAACCATTTTCTTGAAGACTTTCAAAATCAAAAATCAGTTCTGAAAGAACTTCCAGGTTGTCAATGGGCGTGAGTAGAGTTATGTATGGTTCTTCGTACTGTTCCATAGAATCTGTTCCCCGAGTACTGGTGTTTTAGACGCTTGAAGAAGCCATGTTCACACAAGAAATTTGAGAAAGATGAAAGGGTTTTTTGAAATTATGAACTAAAAACAATTAGAATGTATTGAGAGAGTAAAAGTGAAAGAGTGTAAAGAGTGAAACTTGAGTTTAAATAGATTTTTGAAAACATAAACTGTAAGAGAGAGAAACAATTATTAATGATTATAAGCATTAATGACAACTGATTTTAGTGGATTCAGAAAGATATTGAAACGGTTACCCATGACATGTGTCTCAATGCACCCAATCAGCACTTTTGACCTTTCAGAAAAGTGAACGCATCTTCAGCCTCAGAAGGTAGTTGATGAATGGATGACAACGGTTTGCTTACGTGAACAACACACTTCTATCCTTGAAATGAAACGCTCATATCTTCATGGATAGATTCTGATACAATCTGTACTTCTGAAATTCTGAAGGCAGGTTGATCAGCAGTTCACAGAAAATAACTAAAATTCTAAAGGTTAAGATATGTAAATTAAACAATTTATTCTGGGCAAAGCTTCATGCTGAGATGTTTCAGAATGAAGTTAAACTTATCTTCATAAAGAGGTTTTGTAAAGACATCAGCCCATTGATGGTCTGTGTCAATGAATTTTAAGTTAAGAATCCCTTTCTGAATATAGTCCCTAATAAAATGATGTTTTATTTCTATATGCTTAGCCCTAGAATGCAAAATAGGATTTTTACTGAGACAAATAGCATAAGTATTGTCACAGAGGATATGAATGTTACTCTCAAATATATTGAAGTCCTCAAGTTGACTTTTCATCCAGAGCATTTGTGTACTACATCCGACTACTGCTATGTATTCAGCTTCTGCTGTTGATAGTGCTATTGTGGATTGTCTTTTGCTGGACCATGAGATCAGATTTTCTCCCAGAAACTGGAAGCTCCCAGAAGTGCTTTTACGTTCTACTCTGTCTCCAGCAAAGTCAGCATCAAAGTATCCTACTAAGCTGTAATCACTTGATTTTCTATAAAACAAACCCAGATTAGTAGTACCTTTCAGATACTTGAAAATTCGCCTAACTACTGTTAAGTGAGATTCTCTAGGATCTGATCGGAATCTAGCACAAATGCAAACACTGAATAGAATGTCAGGCCTTGAAGCCGTCAGATATAGAAGAGAACCAATCATACCTCTGTAGACCTTTTGTTCTACCTTTTTTACTTACCTCTTCTTTTTCCAGAATGCACGTGGGATGCATTGGAATCCTTGAGGGCTTACATTCTGAGAGATCAAATTTCTTCATAAGTTCTCTGACATATTTGCTCTGATGAATGTAAGTTCCTTCTGGAGTTTGATTTATCTGAATGCCCAGAAAGAATTTTAGTTCCCCCATTAGGCTCATCTCAAACTCTGCTTGCATACATTTAGCAAACTCTCTTCCCAGAGAGGGTTTAGTGGATCCAAATATGATGTCATCAACATAAATATGACATACTAATATGTCATTCTTAACTGTCTTACAGAACAAGGTTGTGTCCACTTTCCCTCTAGTGAATTCCTTTTCTAACAGGAAGTTACTTAGTCTTTCATACCAAGCTCTGGGAGCTTGTTTCAGACCATAGAGTGACTTATTTAGTTTGAAAACATATTCTGGATTTTTGGAACTCTCAAAACCAGGGGGTTGGTGCACATATACCTCTTCATCTATATAGCCATTTAAGAATACACTTTTGACATCTATCTGATATAGAGTGATGCCTTTATTAACAGTAAATGATATTAAGATTCTGATAGATTCTAACCTGGCGACTGGAGAAAAGGTTTATGTATATCTATCCCCTCTTGCTGACTATAACCTTGTGCTACCAGTCGTGCTTTGTTTCTGATGACTTCACCTTGTTCGTTCAGTTTGTTTCTGAACACCCATTTTGTACCAATGACGTTGAACCCTTTTGGTTTGGGAACCAGATCCCATACGTCATTTCTGGTGAATTTATTTAGTTCCTCTTGCATTGCCAGAATCCAGTCATTGTCCAGAAGTGCTTCATCAATTGTTGTTGGTTCAATCAGAGAGACCAGTCCCATGAGAGATTCTTCAGAGTTTCTGAATGTTGATCTTGTTCTGATTGGATCTTCCTTCTTTCCCAATATTGTATCTTCTGGGTGATCAATGCTGCTTCTGGATAGTATTTTCTGGAGTTGATCAACAGAAGGTGCTGGATTTCTTGTAGTAACTCTTTCTGCTGTTGAGGGAGTGTCTCTGTTGAGAACCTCTGATGAGTTGTCTTCAGTACATGTGAGTTCAACTTCCATACCTGCAAGGAATTCATTATGCTTTGACTTTTGAGAGTCAAGCTTATCATCAAACCTAACACCGATTGACTCTTCAACAATATGTGTTTCTGTATTGTATACTTTGTACCCTCTTGAGCGTTCAGAGTATCCTAACATAATACACTTTTGAGCTTTAGAGTCAAACTTGTTCAAATAATTTTTTGTATTCAGAATAAAACATGTACATCCAAATGGGTGAAAATAAGAAATGTTGGGCTTTCCGTTCTTCCATAATTCATATGGAGTCTTTTCCATAATAGGTCTTATGGAGATTTTATTCTGAATGTAACACGCTGTGTTTATTGCCTCTGCCCAGAAAATCTTAGCAACGTTAGTCTCGTTGATCATGGTTCTGGCCATTTCTTGTAATGTGCTGTTCTTTCGTTCTACAACTCCATTTTTCTGGGGAGTTCTAGGACAAGAGAAATCATGCAGAATGCCTTTTTCATTAAAGAATAATTCAAAATCTTTATTTTCAAATTCTCTACCATGATCACTTCTGACTTTGACGATTCTAATATCCTTTTTATTCTAAACTTGGTTGCAGAAGGTAACAAACACAGAGTGTGACTCGTCCTTGTGTCTTAAGAACTTTACCCATGTCCATCTGCTATAGTCATCTACGATTACTAACCCATACTTCTTGCCACTGACTGGAGCAGTTTTTACTGGTCCAAATAAGTCAATGTGCAGAAGTTCTAATGGCTTAGAGGTGGAAACAACATTTTTGGATTTGAAAGTAGGTTTTGCAAACTTGCCTTTCTGACATGCTTCACACAGAGCATCTGAATTGAACTTCAAGTTAGGAAGTCCTCTGACCAGATTGAGTTTGTTAATCTGAGACATTCTTCTCATACTAACATGTCCCAATCTTCTGTGCCAGACCCATTGCTCGTTGTTAATAGACAGTAGACATTTTACATTCTGACTTTTTAGTTCAGAAAGTTTTATTTTATAAATGTTGTTTTTCCTCTTTCCATTGAATAGGATAGTCCCATCTTTCCGACTAACAGCTTTGCATGAATTTTGATTGAAGATTATATCATAACCATTATCACTTAATTGACTTATGGATAACAGGTTATGCATTAATCCATCAACTAATAAAACATTACTTATAGAGGGAAGATTTCCATTACCTACTATTCCAGAGCCAATGATCTTTCCTCTCTGATTGCCTCCAAAGCCCATGTTGCCTCCAGGCTTAAGTTCCAGGCTTTGGAACATATGCCTTCTTCCCGTCATGTGTCATGAGAAGCCAAAGTCCAGGTACCATGATTGGTGTCTTTGCTTTGCTGCTAAAGATATCTGCCACATGTATGATTTTATCCTTAGGTACCCATATTTTCTTGGGTCCTGATTTGTTAGTTTTACCAAAATTCTGATTGAATTTTGGTTTGACAGAATAATCACTACTCGTGTATTTTATGTTATGTGTGTGCCCATATATAAAATGTGAATCAAGTGGAGTGAGTTTTATAACTAAGTCCATGGCATTTTTTGGTGTAGGTACCTTACCTTGATATCTTATCCCTTTTCTGCCATTTCTGCTAACTCCATAGATCATTGAAGACATCTTGCTTCTGTTTATGTTTTAGCTAGAAATTTCTGAAAGTTGTGATCATACTCTTTGATGATCTCATCAGCATTTCTGGGAGTTTAAGAGATTGTTTCCTTCTGAGAGTTTTGCAACTGGTTTTCTAATTTTGAAATTTTTTCTCTTAACTCAGAATTCTCCAATCTGACACTCTCAGTCTTATCAGAGTCAGAGGCAAGATTCCTTTTCAAGTTTCTGAATTTGACTCTGATCTGCTGATACCTTTCCAGAATTTCATTTAGGCTTTCAGCAAGTTCAGCCTTAGTAAAGTTTATAGTAAAGTCAGGGAATACCTCTTCAATGTCTGATTCTGAGTCTGGACCAGAAGCTTCACTGTCTTCTGATACGTTTTCCATGAGAGCTATGTTTGCTCTTTCATCATCTGATTCTGAGTCAGCTTCAGATGTGTCAGAATCATCCCATGTAGCCATGAGGCTTTTCTTCTTTTCCTTGATAAACTTCTTTTTGGGCTTCTCCTTCTGAAGCTTTGGGCAGTCACTTTTGTAGTGCCCTTGCTCGTTACATTCATAGCAGATGATTTCTTTGTTGTTTGGCTTTCTGTATCCTGAAGAACCCTCAGATCTTCTTTGTCCAGAGGAGGATTCTGACCTTCTGTATCTGGATGAGGATTCATTCAGATTTTCTGATCTTCTGGGATTTCTGAATTTCCTTTGTCTCTGCTTCCACAGTTGATTCACCCTTCTGGAGAGGAAAGACAATTCATCTTCTTCTGATGAGGATCCATCAGAGGTTTCTTCCACAGCATGCAAAACTTTGGAGTCAGATTTTCTGTTAGATTTTAAAGCTAATGGCTTACCTTGATTTTGAGGTTCATCTTCTTCTAGTTCTATCTCGTGACTTCTGAGCGAGCTAACAAGTTCCTCCAGAGAGATTTTGTTGAGATCTTTGGCTAGCTTAAGTGCTGTGACCACTGGCCTCCACTGTTTTGGCAAGCTTCTGATGATCTTCTTAACGTGATCAGTAGTAGAGTATCCTTTGTCAAGAACTTTTAAACCAGCAATAAGGATTTGAAATCTTGAAAACATAGTTTCTATAGATTCACTATCTTCCATCTTAAATGCCTCATACTTATGAATGAGTGCAAGGGCCTTGGTTTCTTTGAATTGAATGTTGCCTTCATGCGTCATTCTCAGAGAGTCAAACATATTCTTGTCAGTTTCTCTGTTTGATATTTTCTCATATTCTGAATATGAGATGGCGCCGAGGAGAATTGTTCTGGCCTTGTGATGGTTTCTGAACTCACGCTTTTGCTGATCAGACATCATTTTCCTGTCTATCTTCTGACCACGTCCATCCACAGGATGTGTGTATCCATCAGTCACCATGTCCCACAGATCAGCATCATGAGCCAGAAAGAAACTCTCAATTCTGTCTTTCTAGTAGTTAAAGTTTTCTCCATCAAAGACTGGAGGTTTACCACTGAATCTGTCCCTTTCTTCATTGTTGTCATTGCTGATGTTTTGGCTTGGTCCCACCATAGGGTTTTTCTGATGCTTGGATCTTGTACTGACACGGTTAAGTGTTTAAGCTCAGAACCAGACGCTCTGATGCCAATTGAAGATGTGAAAAACACAAGAAGGGGGGGGGGTGAATTGAAAACTTGGATCTAAAACAGCTTAATGACACATTATTTTTATCCTAGTTCGTTTGATCTCAAACTACTCCAGTCCACCCGTCAAGGTGATATCGCCTCTCTCCAACGAGGTATTAATCCACTAATCTCAACAAGATTACAAAGCTACTTTAACAACTGCTAAAGTCTTCTTGAGTACAACCACAACCCGATTAATCTCAAGGAACTCTTTATATGATTTAAACAAAATGTGTTGTTGTTTTTCTAATAAAAACAGTTTATCACTACTGTGATAAATTACACAGGTTTAGCTTAGAATAAGAATTGAATTTGCTAGAGCTTGAGTATGCGTGGTTGGTGATCTTAGCAAATTGTTGTGTGTATGTACGTGCTTCATTCTGCAAGCTGACTTGTTTATATATGCAATGCAATGACGTTGTCCATAAAGCAAGTTTAATGTTATTAACACACTTTCCTTTTGGAGAAGATCTTGTCTGAAGAAAGCCGTTGGCATTAATTCTGTCTTGAATGTTCAGTAACACTTCAGAGTCTTTTCTCCTTACTGCTGATGATGCTTCAGAATATTGATGACTTGTTTGATATGTCTTTGTTCAGAATCAAAGTTTATATAATAAAGCGCAGGTTCTGGTCACCACTCTTCAGCGTATAATCTGATTGCTTCAGCATGTAATACTTTATAGCTTATCTTCTGATGCTGATCCCATCAGAACTTCTGCATACATAAAACATATTTTTAAGGAGCATATTTGTTCTGTATTTATTTATTCTTTGTATTTGTTATCATCAAAACTCTAACCAAGGGTTGTAGAATCAAACTATGTTCTAACACCACCTTCCGTGCAATAGGGGATAATGGTACTCGTAGTTCACCTTTGAAAAATTTAAAACGCAAGTGTGTTGGTTAATTTTAAGAGACGGGACATCATCGTCTTATCTGAGTGAAAGAACATACTTACTACCCACAATTATGAGAAAGGAGAATTTGCATCATCCCAAAGTGGAGGATATAGCTTGGATTTTAAAATCAACAAATCCCCCATCAACACCCAAGTGGAAATTATTTCACTTTGCTACATATTATAGAATTATAATAGCTCCCATCACAACAAAGATTGACAAAGTTGAATATTTTGAGAAAGTTTTAAGGATAAAAGGCAAAATGGCGAAATGGTTTGAATGAGATTGATTGACTTTTAGTCTTCTCACAAAAAATGTCAAAGTATCATTAAGTTGATTAAGAAAATATTTTTTGAAAATGCATGGACATAAGTCCAAGTTTATTATGAAAGTGATTCAAGTTTGGAAAACAAGAATAGTTTTGAAAAGGAGGGGGGAGATTTTTTGAAATTAAAGAAGATGGGAGGAGATGAATGGACTATCCTAAAGTATAAGGTAAAAGATAGGGAAAAGAACCGTCTAATCCACAAGAAGCCAACACTTGACACAATAAGTCAATGTAGAATTCATATCCTTTGGATTTGAAACCAAACAAGCAAAGATAATAAAACCTCTTAAGAAAACCAAGCTTCAAAGGCATTAAGTCTTCACAAAAATTGGGCAGAGTAACGACTGTATACAGATGAATTCCCAATCACATACGAAGTATATAATCAGAATAACCTGCACACAAAGAAAACAAACAACCCAATGTCTTGGGGTAAACCCCAAGAACTCCAAAAAAAATAGTATAATCCACAGGGGTTACAAGGTAGGTCAAGGTCTCTAATCCTAAGTCCAAGAAGTCCATAACTCCAAAATGCCATGGATAGTAACCGAATAGTCTAAGTAATGTTTAAGTTTTTTTTATTGTTAAAGTTGGTTATTAGGTATCTTCAAAAAGAAAATGAAAGGCTCAAATGAGCAAAACAAAATGATATAAAGATAAATACTCAAATGAGCAAAGATGAAAATAGCATGAAATGAAAATACTAAAATAATTGTGCTTGAAGTAAAAAGCATAAAGTAAAAGAATAAAATAAAGTAAATTTTTAGAAATTTGAGGTTAGTTGAATGACCATCTTGAAACTTGCATTTGAAAACTCATTAGAAGATTGATAAAATCAAAGCCTCTCAACAACAAATTTCATTTGCTTTTTGTCAAGTATATCATTCATTTCAAAATCTTAAGGCAACAATGAATGATCAATGATGTTTAAATGATTCACTTAGTTCCAAAATTTATGAAGATTCATTAGAGGATTAATAAGACCAAATCCTCCTAATAATGGACCTCAAGGTTATTGGATCAAAGGTTTCAAATTAAATATGCTTGGGCTTGCAAACATAGGTTTGGGCCGCGAATGATAATTTCTCAAATCGGGGCAAAATTTAGTGCTATGTTAAGCAATCGTAAGTAGACTTAAATAGAAGTCGAAACTATTTTGAGGCCGGTCAATAGCAATTTATGTGCCATATGTTTGAAGTGATGATATGTAGATCATCCTCTAACAATATATATCACAAAGGAGAAGAGGATGAGATGAAGAGGGATGTGATACATTTGAATTAAAAATTAATCAAACTATCATTAAAATCATCTGTCCTTTTTAGTGGAGTTAAACTAAACACTCAAGATCCAATGATGTTAATGAAGTTTGTGATCAACAATCACATAGCCAGAATATATTCAAAAAATAAATTGTAATTAATAAACAAAATAAAAAATAAAATGATTTTTAAAATGAAAATAAAAGGTAAAATAGTAAATTATGTTCAAAGTATCAAAAATATTTTAAAGATACCATAGAAAAATAAAAAATGATCTCAAATATTTTTTATAAAATTTTTGATAAAATTTTTAAAATAGAAAAGTATTTTTAAACTAATTAAAATCAGTCAAATAAGTGAAAAAGATCAAAAATAGTAAAATTCAGAATAAAATTCTAGAAAAAATTCATAAAGTCAGAAATAAAGAAAATGATCTTGATAATTTTTTTTAGAATTTTTAAATGTCAAGAAGTATTTTTAACAAAATTAAAATAAGGCAAACAATAAAAAAATTATGAAAAATATCAAACATCAAAATAAAAATATGATAAAATATTCACAAGGTCATAAATAATTCAAAGTATTTTTAAGAATTGTTTTAGATTTTTTGAGTCAGAAATGAAATTTTTATGAATTTTTGAATTTTAAATCAATTAAAATATAAAAACCAGAAAATAAAAATAAACCAAAAAGATATAGACCATTGGATCAATGTCAAAACGCGTTAGTAATCAAATCCAAGGGATCTGGCGCGTTGTGCATATCATGGTCATTAGTGAATAAACCACTAAATCAACTATTTAAAACAGATTTGAAAAATGCGTGGCAAAATCTCATTGGTTGAAGACGCCAGTGTGGTCATCTTCATCCTCCACCCAACCTCAAAACCAGGTTTCTTAAACTGTAAAATTAGAGGTTCAGACTAATGCCATTCTCTTCGTCTCATCAAGACGTAGACAACTGTACACTCGCGAAAAATTTATATAAGTTGTAGCTCAGTCGATTTAAAGAAAACCAGATGAAAAAAGTTGAATAGGGATTTGAAAATTCATGATCAAAACTTGGTTCCAGTTGAAAAAAATTGTTGCGACTAGTATCAGAATGATGAGAGCTTCATTTTAGTAACAAATTTTGAGAGAATTGATAAAGGAATCTAACTATTGAAGTTCAAATTCAGAGCTCTGAAACTTGACTTGGCTAGCACGATTTAGGATGCTTTAGGGCTTGTTTCTTCTTCTTTTAACTTCAGTGAAGTTCGAGGATGAAGAATAAGCAAAAAAATGGATTGAGGAAGGCTGTAAGACCAAATTCGAAGTTGCAGAAAAGTGGGTTAAGGAGAGAGTTTGGCAGGGTAATTCTAGCTGTCTAAGCTTGAGAAAATGAGTGGGATATAACCCTATATTTATAGGGAAGCAAATGAGAGTCTCAAGCGTGTGGAATGATGAAGTTTGGAGGGAATTTGTGTGAAGTTGCAAGCATGAAAAGTGTGACTCGTATTTTGCTGAAAACTTAACCAAAACTTCTGTTTCAAAGTTCTAATCACTTATGGAAGATTGTTAAACACAATTAGAAGTAAAAACACACAAAAATTTAGTGATTAGAAGCTAAATTATCCATTTCAAATTCTGACTTGAAGGAAAAAGTCAGTTTCAAGGTACCAACTTTGAATCAATAGTATTCACAACTCAAGGAGTCTTAGGGCATGATTCTTAAAGCAATTGAAAGTTAAGATCACAAATTTTACAATATGAAAAGAATGGGATCAAATGGATACTTGAGCTAGGAGTTGGGATGAGTCAAAGTTGAGAAAAAGATGCTAACTTTTTGTACTTAGAAAAAATCTAAGTTTTTCTCAAAAAATGTCCTATAATGTTTTGACTCCAAACAATGCATTCCTAAAAAATTGAGATTTTATCAATGATACTAGCTTGAATTAGACTTCCAAAAGAGAATTGTGAAACTTGAATCACTAAAAAATACCAAGTATTGAAAAAGTTAGGGCCTTGTAGAATTGGTGAAAATTCATGAGATGACCTATAATCCTTTGCATTCTTAGGGCATCTTCCATCCATTTTCAAGCTTTTCACATAAAAGAAAAGTTGAATTATGGAAAAATAATGGACTCGAGGAGATAAAAATTTACCCAAGTTATGATCCTTTGAAGTCACATAAGAGAATTTTATGGCCCATCTAGAGGACTTGTAATCTTTCTTCATCATTAGGCATCTTCCACATAAAATTTTCTTGAAACTTTTGAAGTGATTGGTTGATAACTCTTTAAAGAGAATCATGTCTTTGGAATCACTCCAAAATACCAACAAATAGAAGATATAGCCCTTGGAAGTTCAAAACCCTAGCTCCTAGAGCACCTAAATGACTTGGAAAACCCTTTCAATTTTGACAATCTTCCTTGAACAATAACTCCTTAAATAGTAAATGTGTTGCGGTTTCGAACCTTTAGTGCCTATGTACCACCTTTCATGCAATAGGTTATCAGGATACTCATAGTTCACCTTAAAATTTTTAAAACACATGTGTGTTGGTTAATTTTAAGAGAAAAGACTGAAGGATAGAAAAACACAATAAAGGGGGTTTGAATTAGGGTTTTCAAAAACTAAAATAGTATGACACGTTTGGTTATCTTAGTTTGTTTGAACTCAAATTAATCCACTCCACCCACCAAGGTGATTTTTCCTCTCTCAAACGAGGTATTAATCCACTAATCAAATATTTGATTACATAATCATAAATACTACTGTCAATGTCTTCTTGAGACTAAACCACAACTTGGTTTCTCAAGGAATTATAAAATATGAATAAAAAATGTGTACAATAGTGTTTCTAGAAAAACTATATCACAACTGAAATTTATACGCAAGGTTAAAGCACGATGAGTGGATAAGAGAGATCTTGTGAGTATGATCCTTTGTATGCACGAGTGTGTTTGATCATTCTTCAAGACTCCTTTATACAAGTAAAGCATATGAGACATGAGAAGATGATTTTGGAAGGTTGATAAAGAGTTGTTAATGAATTTTCGAAAAATAAAGGTCGTGTCTGGTACCAGCCATTACTCTTTGATTTGCAATGATTGAATTGTAACGCATCAGAACTTTCTGATTTAACAATTGATCAGAATAAGAATGTTAACATTGAGACTTTAGATCATCAGAGTATTACTTCATCATAGTTTTAGCATGCAACTTTGGTGCTTCAGAAGTTTTAGCATTTAGAACTTCTTAGAGCATGATATATCAATAGTTTTACAAAAATTCTTATCAGATCTTCTTAGCATAATTTTGTTCACCAACTTCTATGCTTCTTTATCAGAACTTCTCTGCATATTCAAATAAATTATTAGAGAGTATATTTGTTCTTATCACCAAAAATATTACTAAGATGTATAATCAAACTATGTTCTAACAATCTCCCCATTTTTGATGATGACAAAAACTTGTATATTTTGATAAATCATGTAAGAACATAAAGAATTAGGGTCTCCCCCTAAGTTGAATACTCAGATAAAGGAAAAAATATATACTTCCCTGAAGATGTTTGATCAGAGCTTGTGATGGAAGTTCTAATAAGTCTATTTGACAGAAGTTACTTTCATGATACTTTTCCTGACTTAAACAGAGGTTATGATATTCAAAATGTTTGAGACTAAGTCCCAGAATTGTTATATTAAAATTATCTTATGTTCTCCCCCTTTTTGTCATAAATAAAAAAGCAATAAAAACTCGTAAAGAGAACAAAATTAATTATGTATTCAAAAAGATTAATACAGATAGAAGCAGATGAACAAAAGTTTTTAAAAAAGAAACAAACATAGCAAAAACAAACAAAATATCAGAACTAAGGTTGTGGAGGAGGTTGAAGTCGTGTGAACAAGGCTTCCAACAGACTTTTGATCTGATTGTTTGATTCTTCTTACTTCCCTAGCATGCCCTTAATTTCTTTGTTCGTTTCATCCTATTTATCCAGCCTTTCCTTAACAACTGCATTTTCTTTCTTTAACTCATCCAGAGTTTTCAACACAAGATAAGAGGAAGTTGTTTCAATAGAAGAAGCCACATTCTCATAAGTTACTATAGCAGATTCTTTCTCAGGAGATTCTTCAACCGACTTACCCTTGTCTTTAAAAATGACCAGAGGAAGAGGTTGAGGTTCGGGAGATGGTTCATTACATTATGATTCTTATGAGGCTTTCCAAGAAGTGTTATCTAGAAGAAGAAGGGGATTACTTACCTAGTGATGTAAAACTTGATCCTTGAAGATTTTCAGGTGATCATAGAAGTTCTGTTGAGCAATTTCATAACCGAGTTCCTTCATCTTTAGAGATTTAAAATTAAACCATTTTCTGAACTGAGTCCAGAGAGAATCAGAAGAAGTTTGGTTAAGATTATCCACACAAGCTTTCTTTAAGGAGTTAACACATTCCTGTATTTCTGTTTCAAACACCAACAAAGATTTACCAACATCTGATTTGGATAGTTTTGGCGTTGGTTTTGGAAGGGCTATTTTCTGAGAAGTTGTGAAAAGATTGTCCCAGGATTCTAGATTAGTTATGGTTCTGAGGGAATCTCTTGAGTAGTCAGTGGGAGTGGGAGAGTCGAAAAGAATTATAGGAGATTTAGGTGGTGTTGAATTATAGGGAGATGGAATATCTGGAAGGGAGAAGTCTTGTAATCTTATGGTGGAGATATTTGGTGGTTGAGAGGTGTTGAGTGGCCAAGTGATTCCTGGAATGGCTAATGTGGTTTATGGCATTTGTTTAGAGGCAGTATTTGGATTTTCAGTTTGGGGAGCTTCAAAAAATGGATCAAATGGATCAATATCATAAAGAACTTATGCAAGTTCTGGCTGAGTTTGAACAAATTAGGTAGAAGACAGATTAATCAGAGAATGATTAGTTGGTATTGAGGTATCAATTTCTATATCAAAGTCATCAATGGTTTGAGGTGAAGGACTTTTAATAGGTTTTTGAGATGAGGAGGTTTGAGATGTTGATTAGAAAACTGATTCGATAACAGAAACAAAAATAGGGGTTACCTTTCTTTTTAGCAGCTTTGGGAGTTTTCTGAGAAGTTCCTTCTCCAGCAGCTTTCCTTTTTCTTGTCTTTCTAGTAGAAACTTCCAGAGGTTGTTTCCTGAGATCAAGGATATTTACATCTGGAGTTGTTCCATCACTCTTGTAGGCTTCCAGATATCTAGGACAATTTCTGGAGAAGAGTCTGCTTGAGTGAAGAGATGAAAATTCTTCAGAGGGACTCTTCTGGTGGTGATGACTTCCTTTATAGTAAGTGTGGGATCCTTCTTAATGGTTTCTATAATATTCATTTTCTTAAGGTTTTTTTCATTGAGAGGCTTTCCAGCACATGGTTCTAGAACATTTTCTTGTTGAGCCTCACTCAGATGTTCTATCAGTTTATTATCTGTCAAAATATCTGAGATAATCCTTCACAATAGAATCCAATCTCTTTTGGTTCTTTATTTTTCCCTTGTTTCCTTGATACTTATCTTTATATGATTGAATAAAATATGAGGGAGATGGACTTTGGCTTTAGTTGCGATGAAGTACAACAAATACTTTTGATCAATATTGATATAGTCAGGAGAACTGGTTGCTTTTCTGTGATTGATGCACCCCATAATTATTCAAGACCAAATTCTAAGATAGTCCTTCAGATGTTTGATCTTACTTGAGGGTTATCCATAGGATAATATTTATTTAGATACGATGGTTAGGTTAGAACCTTTTTCTACCATTTCATTGCATCTTATGTTGCTTCCGTCGTGACTAATAAGCTTTCCAATGAGATCTTCAGTGATGGCGATCTTCTTTCCCTTAACATAAGAGGTTACTTGATGACTTGATGCAATAGCATGAATCCAAAATTCTTTAACTAGTTTGGGGAAAATTGGACCAATTAGTCGATCAAAATATTTTTTCCACCCTTGAAACTCAACATCAGGCGTAAGGTCATACCCATTTTCTTTCATGCTTTCAAAATCAACTATGAGTTCACAGAGAACTTCCAGAGAATCAACCGGAAAGAGGAGAGTTATTGAAGGTTCAACATACCTTTCTTCGTTTATAGTACAAGATGAACCAGGAATGTTAATTTGAGAATCTTGAGACTTTCCTTGAAAAGAAGCCATTGTTCATAAACTAAGGTTTGATAGCACACAAAAGGGAAGAGAACGAATACTAAGAGAATAGGATGAGTGAAAGTGAAGGTGTGAAAGTGTTTATGAGAAAGTGAGGTATAAATATCTAAAGGGGAGAAAACATGAATTTAAATATCAATTAATAAAATAAACAAAATAATTAACCACATTAATGATTTATGAAAAAGAGGGATGGTGTGAAGATTTTGAATAGTTACCGATTTGACTTGCTCCTTAATGCATCAACTCAACGGTTTTAACCCTTTAGATTTTGAACATGTGTTCAGCCTTAGAGAGTGACTTAGCGTTTAAGGTTGACAAATGTTTATATGGTGAACTGCTTGCTTCTATCTTAGAAATAAAGCATTTTTGGAAAATGTTCAGATCTTTTGGATAGTTTCTAATACAATTTTCCTTCTCACTACTGAAGAACTATTGTTCAGATGTTCACAAAAACAAATAAAAAAATTCAGAGGATTAAATATACAGAAACTACACTTTTATTCTGGGCATAATTTCATACTGAGGTGTTTCAGAATGAAATTAAATCTATCTTCAGCAAGGGGTTTAGTGAAAACGTTAGCCCATTTGATGGTCTGTGTCTATAAATTTTTAAACAAAGAATTACCTTCTAAATATAGTCCGTAATGAAATGGTGTTTAATTTCTATATGTTTAGCCCTAGAATGTAAAACAGGATTTTTGGAAAGGATGATAGCAGAAGTATTATCGTAGAGGATAAGAATGTTACTCTCATAAATGTTAAAATCTTCTAGCTGACTCCTCATCCCGAGCATTTATGTACTGCATCCAGCTGCAGCTATATATTCAGCCTCAGTGGTTGATAATGCAATAGTGGATTATCTTTTACTGGACCATGAGATTAGGTTATCTCCCAGAAACTGGCAGCTTCCAGATATTTTAAAATTCTCTTAACCGCTGTTAAGTGGGATTATCTAGGATCTGATTGGAATCTGACACAAAGGAAAACACTATATAGAATATCAGGTCTTGAAGATGTTAAATATAAGAGAGAACAAATCATAGCTCTGTAGAGCTTCTGTTCTACTTTCTTACTTACCTCTTCCTTTTCCAGAATGCATGTAGGATGCATAGGAGTTTTGGATGGCTTACTTTCTGACATCTCAAATTTCTTCAGAAGTTCTTTAACATACTTTCTTTGATGTATGTAGGTTCATTCTGGAGGTTGATTGATTTGAATTCCTAGAAAGAAATTGAGTTCACCCATCAAGCTCATTTCAAATTCTGCATGCATAGTCTTAGCAGATTCATTCCCTAAGGAGGCTTTAGTAGATCCAAAAATGATATCATCTACATAAATTTGACAGACCAGAATGTCATTTCTAAATGGTTTACAGAATAGATTTGTGTCCACCTTCCCTCTGGTAAAATCATTTTCTAACAGAAAGTTACTTAGTCTTCCATGCCAAGCTGTGGGAGCTTGTTTCCAACCATATAAAGATTTCTTAAGTTTATAAACATATTCTGGATTTTTTATGTTTTCAAAACTAGGGGGTTGTGCACATAAAATTCTTTATCAATGTAACCATTTAAAAATGCACTTTTGACATCCACAAGTTTTTAGCAATGTTAGTCCCGTTGATAATGGTTCTGGCCATTTCTTGTAAAGTTCTATTCTTCCGTTCTATAACTCCATTTTCTTGGGGAGTTCTAGAACAAGAGAAATCATGATAAATTCCATTATCATTAAATTTTTTTTTTCAAAACTTTTGTTTTCGAATTCCCCACCATATCATTTCTAACTTTATCAATACTAAACTCTTTTTCATTTTGAACTTGGTTACAGAAAGTAGAGAACTTAGAGTGTAACCCGTCCTTATGTCTTAAGATCTTTACTAATGTCCATCTTCTATAGACATCTATGATACTTCTTGCCGCCGAGGGATGCAATTATCACTGGTCCAAATAGATCTATATGCATAAGTTCTAATGGTTTAGAGGTAAAAACAACACTTGTTGATTTGAAAGAGGGTTTTGAAAACATTACTTTTTGACATGCTTCACATAGAGTATTTATGCTAAACTCTAAGTTAGGAAGTCCTCTAACCAGATTGAGTTTGTTAATTTGAGATATTCTTCTCATACTAACATGCCCAAATCTTCTGTGCCAGACCCATTGCTCATTGTTAACAGACATATGGAATTTTACATTCTGACTTTTTAGTTCAGAAAGTTTAATTTTATAAATGTTGTTCTTTCTCTTAACATTAAAAAGGATAGTTCCATCTTTCTGACTAACTGCTTTACAAGACTTTTGATTAGAGATTATATCATAACGTTGTCACTTAATTGACTTATGGATAACATATTATGAATTAATCCATCTACTAATAAAACATTAGTTATAGAGGGAAGTTTATTGGTACCAATGGTTCCAGAGCCAATAATCCTTCCTTTCAGATTACCTCCAAAACCTATGTATCCTCCAGATTTAAATTATAGGCTTATGAACATATGCTTTCTTCCCATCATGTATCGAGAGCATCCAGAGTCCAGGTAGCAAGATTGGTGTTTCAACTTTGCTGTTAAAGATATCTGCAACATAGATGATTTTATCTTAGGTACCCATATCTTTTTGGGTCCTTGTCTGTTAGAGTTTCCAAAATTCTGATTGAATTTTGGTTTTGCAGAATAAGAATCACTAGTATATTTTATATCATGTGAGTGTCCATATGTAAAGTGTGAGTTTAAAGGTGTGTGTTTTATAACCATATCATCAACTTTCTTTGGTTGATATGATTCTTGTCCTCTTGGTTTCTCATATCCTAGGCCTTTTCTACCGTTTCTGCTAACTCTATAAATCATTGAAGCCATCTTGCTTCTATCTATGTTTCTAGCTAGAAATTTTGGAAAGATGTGATTATATTTTTTATGATGTTATCAGAACTATTTGAAACTTCTGAAACATATTCTTTCTGAGCTTTTTGTAATTCATTTTTAAGTTTAGAATTAATTTCTTTTAGCCTAGAGTTTTCTGTTTTTTGTTTCCTAGTTTCTTCAGTTTCAGATACAAGAACGCGTTTATGGTTCTTGTATTTGACTTGAAGTTGCTGATATCTTTCAAGAATTTCAGACAGACTTTCTTCAAATTGAGATCTAGAGAATTTTGAAAATACCTCTTGTGAATTTGATTCAAATTCTGATGTATCTGTGTCTTCTGATATGTTGGCCATTAAATCTATATTGGTTTGTTCATCTTCTGATTTTTTTTAGCTTCAGAAGATTCTGAGTCATCCAACATTGTCATAAGACTTTTCTTCTTTTCTTTGGAGAACTTCTTCTTAGGCTTTTCTTTTTGAAGATTTGGGCAGTCGCTTTTGTAGTGACCTGGCTCTTTGCATTCATAGCATATAACATCTTTGTTTCTAGATTTTCTGTATCCAGAGGATGATTCATATTTATTACATGTTCTTCCAGGGTTTCTAAATTTCCTTTGTCTATGCTTCCATAGTTGATGGATTCTTCTGGGGAGAAGAGATAGTTCGTCTTCTTCTAACGAGGATCCACCAGATTTTTTTTCTTTTTCCCGAAAAGCTTTAGTTATATATTTTTATTAGATTTAAGAGCAAGAGACTTACCTTTCTTCTAGGGATTATCTTCTTCTACTTCTATCTCGTGACTTCTCAAAGAGCTGATAAGTTCTTCAAGAGATATTTTGTTCAAATCTTTGGCTAGTTTTAAGGTTGTGACCATGGGTCTCCATTTCTTGGGTAATCTTCTGATGATTTTATTTACATGATCTGCTGTTGAGTACCCATTGTCAAAAAATTTTAGCCCAGTAACCAAAATTTGAAACCTTGAGAACATTATCTCATCTGTTTCATCTGAAGAATGCAAAAACACAAGAAGGGGGGGGGGGGGGTTGAATTGTGGTTTTTAAAAATAACAGTATGACACGTTGGTTATCCTGGTTTGTTTGAACTCAAACTACTCCAGTCCACCAGTCAAGGTGATTTCGCTTCTCTCAAACGAGGTCTTAATCCACTAATCAAAACTTGATTACACAGACACAATGACTATCATCAATGTCTTCTTAAGTCTAAACCACAACATGGTTTCTCAAGGTGTTACAAAATAAATAAAATAAGGATGTGTACAATGATGTTTCTACACAAAACTATATCATAACAATGATGTATACACAAGTTTAAAGCACAAGATAGAACTAGTAAAAATATTTCTTTTTGAATGCGCAGTAATTTTGTATTTGATTTCTTCTTCATAGTCTTCTTTTTATAGGCGAGGCATAAGGGACATGAGAAGATATTTTTGGAAGGTTGATAAAATGTTATTAATGCACTTTCCAAAAATATAGATCTTGTCTCGGTTCAACCGTTACTTTTTTATTTATAATGAATTAGTTATAACGTATCAGAACTTTCCTTCCTTGGGATCTTATCAGAATAAGAATATTACCATTGGGACTTTAGATCATCAAAGTTTCTTAATATGTATTTGAACTTGGATGATACATTGAATATTTTTTTGCATTTCATAGTATTTACTATCAGAGTGTAGCGTAAGTGCTAAATCTTTAGTAAAGTTGTACAAATGAGTGCGTTGGCACTTCTTTTTTTTCTCCAAAACTTTACTTATCAGAATATCAGAGTTTTTCTTGCAGCGTTGGTGCTTCAGAAGTTATAACATCAACACTTCTTCTATTTAGCGTGTTACACAAATTTACTTCTAAGTTTGTTGTGTCTAATCATATCTTCAAAATGTAAATCTCTCATCATCTTCTATGCACTTTTCATCAGAATTTCCATGCATATTTAAATACATTATTAGAGAGCATATTTCATTTTTATATATATCTTGTATTTGTTATCATCAAAACTATTACAAAGATGTAGAACCAAATTATGTTCTAACAATCTCCCTCTTTTTGATGATGACAAAAACTTGTATATTTTGATAGATTACGTAAGAACATAAAGAATTAGAGTCTCCCCCTGAGTTGAATACTCAGTTAAAGAAAAAATTTCTTCCATGGTGATGGTCTGATCAAAGTTGTGTGATAGAAGTTCTTATAAGTCCATTTAGAAGTAGTTACTTTCAAGGGATTTTTCCTATTTTCTTTCAAAATAAAAAATAAAATTTATGATATTCAAAATGTTTGAGACCAAGTCTCGGCATTGTTATATTCAAAATATCTTAAGTTCTCCCCCTTTTTGTCAAAAATCAAAAAGCCATAAAACACGTAAATATAACAAAATGGATTTTGTATTCAAAGTGGATTAAGATAAACAGAAGGAGGTAGGTGAACAGAATATTGAAATAAGAAACAAACATAGCAGAAACAAAGCAATATATCAGAACTAAGGTTGAGGAGGTGGAAGTCGTGTGAACAAGTCTTCCAATAAACTCTTGATTTGATTGTTTGATTCCTCTTATTTCCCAAGCATGCCGTTTAATTTATTTGCTCGTTTCGTCCTATTTGTCTATCCTTTCCTTAAAATTTGCATTTTCTTTCTTCAACTCCTCCTGAGTTTTCAACACAAGAGATGAGAAGGCTGTTGCAACAAAAGAACCCACATTTCCAGAAATCACTGCAGTAGATTCTTGCTCAGGAGATTCTTCAACTGTCTTGCCTTTGTTTTGAAACATGACCAGAGGAAGAGGTTGAGGTTCAGGAGATGGTTCATTATATTCTGATGCCTGAGAGGCTTCCTAAGAAGTGTTGTCCAAAAGAAGGAGGGGTTTCTTTACCCAGTGTCGTAGAACTTGATCCTTGAAGATTATCCGGTGATCGCAAAAGTTCTGTTGAGAGATTTCATAGCTAAGTTCCTTTAGCTTCATAGATTAGAAATTAAACCATTTTCTAAATTTATTCCAGTGACAATCAGAAGCAGCTAGGTTAAGATTCTCCACACAAGCTTGCTTCAAGGAGTTAACCCATTCCTTTATTTCTGTTTTAAAAATCAGCAGATATTTACCAACATTTGATTTGGATATTTTTGGTGTTGGTATTGGAACAACTATTTTCTGAGAATTTGAGACAAGATTGTCCCAAGCTTCTAAATTAATGATGGTTTTGAGGGGATCTTCAGTGTAGTCATTGGGAGTAAGAGAGCCGGAAAGAATTATAAGTGAGTTAGGTGGTTGTAGCGGTAGAAATGTTTAAGACTAAGACATTGGATTGACTAGACTTATACAGATCAAAATAAAAATCGCCACCGCGCTTTATTGTTTCCAAAGGAATGGGAAAAGAGAGAATAACCCAAAAAAGAGGGGGAAATATTCTAGGTAAGGGGGTTGGTTATGCAAAGGGAAGGTATTAGCACCCTAAACATCTATGGTATTCCGCAGGAACCTCTTTGTAAAATCTGTATATTTTGGCTATAAGATATGTTGTATAAAAATAGATGGTGGAGGTGAGAAATGAAATATTTTTTATGATTTTTTCACTCGCCGCGGTTGCGAACCTTTAGTGCCTACGTACCACCTTTCGTGCAATAGGGGATCAGGGTACACGTAGTTCACCTTTAAAAAAAAACACAAGTGTGTTGGTTAATTTTAAGAGATAAGACATTATCGTCATTGTCCATGTGTGTTGTACTCAAATTTTTGCCCCTAAGATCCCTTCATCATACCATATTGATTCAATCACAACAAGATCACATTAGGGCTTTTGGTTCTCCTCCCTATCTTTAGCTTTGCTCTTTGAGGAATCACCAAGCACCTTGACTTATTTTTCTTTTGTGATCATGCATGTTTTGTTTTTACTTTCCTTTTAATTAATAAAATGCAATGTTGGTTTGTCTTACTTGTTAATAATGTAGGTAAAGGTAATGCGGCTTAACACGTTGATCCATGGGTTTATGAGTTTATTTCCATGCCCTAGTCAATAAAGCTTGAGAAATTCAAACCCCACCATTGAAGTTGTTTTGGAAGAAATGGAATGGCAAGGTTTATTTTGGTTCACCATATTTCAAAGTTATCAAGATTGATTCAAAAGTACAAGGGGGTTGATTGAAGAAGTTGTCATGGTTGGACAAGGCTTTGTTCCCATTGGTCACAAGTGCATATTTCTATCAATTCTCAAGATATGGAAGTGGTTTTGGTTGCTATGAGTTCTCATTACCATCCTCAAGAACTTCTATTTACAAAGCAAAAGTGTTGGTACAAGAAGGTTGTTTAAAATTGTCAAAGTTCCTCAAAGCATTTTCTTGATCTAAGAGCTAGGGTTTTGAACTTCAAAGAAGTATATATTGCTCGTATTTTGGTATTTTTGAGTGATTCCAAAAAAATAATTCTCTTCAAAGGGTTATTAACAAATCACTTCAAAAGTTTCAAGGAGTTTTCATGTGGAAGAAACTTGATGATGAAGAAAGATTACAAGTCCTCCAGATGAACCCCCAACTTCCCATGTGTGACTTCAAATGATCATAAATTGGTCAATTTTTATCACTTTGAGCCCACTCTTTTTCCATAATGATCTTGAGGATGTGAAATTTATTCCGTCTTTTATGTGCAAAGTGAGAAAATGGATGGAAGATGCCCTAAGGATACAAAAGATTATAGGTTATTTCATGATTTTTTGCCAACTTCAACAATTCATAACTCTCTCAATTTTTGGAGATTTTGAATGGTTCAAGTTTCAAAATGTCATTCAAGAGGTCTATTTCATTCCATATTTTTTGGTCAAGAGAAAATTTCAAGTGGAAGGCCATGTTTGGATACAAAACATTATAAGTCATTTTTGAAGAAAAACTTAGAAATTTTCTAAGTATCAAAAGTTAACCCTTTTCTTCCAACTTTGACTCAACACAACTTCTTGCTCAAACATCCAATTGATCTCACTCATTGCACATTGTAAAGATTGTGACTTTATCTTTCAAATGCTTCAAAAATCACATCATATGGTGCCCTACATTGTTGGCACCATGGTTATGAAAGTAACATCATAAAATGGAAATTCCAAGTTCAGTCAGATTTGAAAATTAGTTTAAATCCAATTACAAGCCCGTTTAAGGATCAAATCCATGTCTAATAATGTTTAGGAATTTTCCATAACAAGAAACGATCTTTAAACCATTCATTTTGCTGTGTTTTGAGTCATGTGAGGTCACACTTTTCACACTTAGCAGGTCCACATGATTTCACTGATTTTGCCTCCAATTCACACGCTTGAGCCTTGCATCACGATCAACTATAAATAACGATCATACCTCACTCATTGTAAGCTTTTGATAGCCAATTGACCCCTGTTCAGATCCCACACGAACTCTGAATTTGAAATTCTGATTTCTTACATTCTCACCTTCAAACACCAAAAGCTCCATTCAGTTAGCTTCATTGAACTTCTCTGAAGCTAACCATACGATTACTTTCAAGAATTGTGACTTATATTGATCTGTAGATGTGCAGTTTTAGAGAAACTTCTCACTACTTCACTCAGGTAGATTTCTTGGCCAAATTGATTCAAATAAAAGACTAATCCACTCCTTGTATTCTTCTGATCCCCGTGCTCTTTATAATTTGCAATTTCATTGAGAATGGAGTGAGATATCCCAGGTTTTCGTGCTCGCTATTTTTTATGGTTTTCTTCAAACCCAACTTTGCATAATTTATATAAATTTGGCATGATGGTACCATTAGAATCGTCTTGAAGAGACGAATCTAATGGTACCAGTCTGGTTTTCTAATTTTACAGTTTGAAGGATTCAATTTGAGGATGGCTGGAGGTTGAAGACGATGACATGTTCGTCTTCAACCAATGACATGAAGCCACGTTATTTTTTTGAAACGGATAAAATATGCTTGCCTTACCATGTGTGTGCCTCAGGAGCCCTTGGATCCGATTACTTTTGTGAGACAGACTCCATCCAATGCGCCACATTTTAAGTTGTTTTATTTTAAAAATGTTGGATCCAGTGTGATATTTATTAAAGACCATGATATGCACGACGTGTCTGATCCATTGGATTAGCTTACTAACGCGTTTTGACTCTCATCCGATGGTCCACATTTTTTTGACTTTATTTTATTTTTTGATTTTTATATTTAAATTGTTTTAAACTTCAAAAAATCATAGAAAATTCATTTTACGTCCAAAAAATCTGAAAAATATTTTTGATTTTTCTCTTTCTGATTTCTATTTTTTTACAATTTTATTTTGTGTTTTGAATTTTTTTATAAATTTTCAATTTATTAAATTGTTTTAAATGTTTAGAAATACTTTTATGCATTTTTAAATTCTAAAAAAAATATGGAATGATCCAATGATATTGTGACAAATATTGGTGGCCTTATTTATTTTTTATTTCTGACTCTGTTATTTTTTTAAAATCATTTTTGGTTTATTTTACTCATTTCTTTTAATTTTAAAAATAGTTTCTGACTTTAAAAAATTACCAAAAATTTTATAAAAATATCTGAGTTCATATCTGATTTTTCTATGGTTTTACTTAATATTGCTTGGTTAATTTGAACATAGTTGATATTTTTCTCTCTTATTTCTATTTTAAAACATTTTAAAACATTTTAAAACCCTTTTTAATGTATATATTAAATGTAATATTATTTTGTGATTATTTTCTGATCTTGGGTTGAATTTTTGATCATGAACTTTGTTAACATCATTGGATCCATGGTGTTGAGTCTAACTCCATAAAAATGGATGAATGATTTTAATAATAGTTTGATTAAATTTTAATTCAAATGTGGTTTATATTCTTTCTCACACTTCTTCATCTCATCCCTTTCTTATTGCACTAAGTGTTATGGGAGCATGATCTCTATATCATGTCTCAAAATAAATAGTGCATAGATTGCTATTGACCGGCCTCAAAATAGGTGCGACTTCTATATAAGTCCACTTACGATTGCTTAACATAGCGCTAAATTTTGTCCCGATTTGAATAAATGATCATTCGTGTCCCAAACCTATGTTTGCAAGCCCAAGTATGTTAATTTGATCCCTTTGATCCAATAACCTTGAGATTCATTATGTAGTTGCTTTGGTTCTACGAATCTTCTGATGGATCTTCATTAAATTTGGTCAACGCAGATCGCTTAAACATCATTGATCATTATATGTTACATTGAGGATTCTTAAATGGATGATATACTTGACATAAAGCAAATGCAACTTATTGTGTGGAGGATTTGGTTCTACCAATCCTCTAATGAGTTCCAAATGCAAGTTTCAAGATGGTCATCCAACTAACCACTAATTTCTAACAATTGAGTTTATTTTATGCTTTTATTTTATGCTCTTTACTTTATGTACCATTTACTTTAGCATTTACATTTCATGCTATTTTCATCTTTGCTCACTTGAGCATTTACTTTCTTGTCATTTTTATTTTGCTCACTTGAGCTTTTCTTTTCTTTTTGAAGATACTTAACAATCAACATAAACCATAAAAAACTTTAATGATACTTGGACTATTTGTTACTATCCTTGGCATTATGGAGTATTGGACTTCTTAGACTTAGAAATAGAAACCTTGGCCTATGTTGGAGACCTTGTGACCTTAACTGATATTTTGTCTGAAGTTCTTGAGGTTTACCTCAAGACATTGGGTTGTTTGTTTATTTTGTGTGCAGGTTATTGTGATTACATACTTTGTTTGTAATCTGGAATTCACCCGTATACAGCTGTTACTCTGCCTAATTTTTGTGAAGACTTAATACACTTGATGTTTAGTTCTCTAAAAAGGTCTAGTATTTTTGCTTGTTTGGTTTCAATCCAAAGAATGAGAATTCTATCTTGACTCATAATGTTAAGTATTGACTTCTTGTTGGTTAGATGGTTCTTATCACTAGCTTTTACCTTATGCTTTAAGATAGTCTCTTCTTCTCCTCCCATCTTCTTTAATTTCAAAAATCTTCTCCCTCCTTTTGAAAACTCTTCTTGTTTTTAAACTTGAACTACTTTCATAATAAACTTGGACCTAGGTCCATGAATTTTCAAAACCTTTTCATAAATAAACTTCAATCAACTTAATAATACCTTGACATTTTTGTGAGAAGACTAAAAGTCAATCAATCTCATTTTGAACGATTTTGCCACTTTGGCTTTTTATTTTTAAACCTTTCTCAAAAGATTAGACTCTTGTCAATCCTTGTAGTGATGCAAACAACTATACTTCTATAATATGTAGTAAAGAGATATATTTTTCACTTGGGTGTTGAGTGAGGCATTGTTCATTTTAAAATCCAAGCCACATCCTCCACTTTGAGATGATGCAAATTATCCTTTCTCATGATTGTGGGTAGTAAGTATGTTTTCCACACGGACAATGATGATGATGTCTTATCTCATAAAATTAACCAACACAATTATATTTTAAAAATTTCTAAAGAGGAACTACGTGTACCCTGATCCCCTATTGCACGAAAGGTGGTAAATAGGCACTAAAGATTTGCAACTGCGGCGGGTGCAAAATTTATAAAAAAATATTTCTTTTCTCACCTCCACCATCTATTTTACACATAACATTTTGTAGCCAAAATATATAGATTTTTACAAAGAGGTTCCTATGGAGTACCGTACATGTTTAGGATGATAATACCTTCCCTTTTCATAAACAACCCCTTACCTTGAATATTTCCCCCCTCTTTTTAGGTTACTCGCTCTTTTCCCATTCCTTTGGAAACAATAAAGCGCAGTGTCGATTTTTATTTTGATCTGTATAAGTCTAGTCAATCCAATGGCTTAGTCTTAAACATTTCTACCGCTACATTGTGGAAAACGTACTTACTACCCACAATCATGAGAAAAGAGAATCCGCATCATCTCAAAGTGGAGGATATAGCTTGGATTTTAAAAATCAACAATGCCTCACTCAACACCCAAGTGGAAAATATGTCTCTTCACTATATATTGTAGAAGTATAGTTGTTTGCATTACTACTAGGATTGACAAGAGTCTAATCTTTTGAGAAAGGTTTTAAAATAAAAATCCAAAGTGAAAAAATGGTTTGAAATGAGATTGATTGACTTTTAGTCTTCTCACAAAAATGTAAATGTATTATTAAGTTAATTGAAGTTTATTTGTGAAAATGTTTTGAAAATACACGAACATAAGTCCAAGTTTATTATGAAAGTGGTTCAAGTTAAAAAAACAAGAAGAGTTTTCAAAAGGAGGGATAATATTTTTGAACATAAAGAAGATGGGAGGAGATAAAGAGACTATCCTAAAGTATAAGGTAAAAGATAGGGATAAGAACCATCTAACCAACAAGAAGCCAATACTTGATATTATGAGTCAATATAGAATTCCCATTCTTTGGATTGAAACCAAATAAGCAAAGATACTAGACCTCTTGAGAGAATCAAACTTCAAGTGTATTAAGTTTTCACAAAAATTGGGCAGAGTAACGACTATATACGGGTGAATTCCAAATTACAAACAAAGTAGGCAATTACAATAACCTGCACACAAAATAAACAAACAACCCAATGTCTTGAGGTAAACCTTAAGAAATCCAGACAAAATATCAATTAAGTTCACAAAGTCTCCAACATAGGCCAAGGTTTCTAATCCTAAGTTCAAGAAGTCCAATACTCCATAATGCCAAGGATAGTAACCAAATAGTACAAGTATCATTAAAGTTTTTTTATGGTTCATGTTGATTATTAAGTGTTTTCAAAAATAAAAGAAAAGCTCAAGTGAGCAAAATAAAAATGACATAAAAGTAAATGCTCAACTGAGCAAAGATGAAAATAACATGAAATGTAAATGATAAAAATAAATGGTGCATAAAATAAAAGAGCATAAAATAAAAACACAAAATAAAGTCAATTATTAGTAATTAGTGGTTAGTTGGATGACCATCTTGAAACTTGCATTTGGAACTCATTAGAGGATTGGTAGAACCAAATCCTCCACACAATAAGTTTCATTTGCTTTTTGTCAAGTATATCATCCATTTTGTTATCCTCAAAAATAAAATTTAATGATCAACGATGTTTAAGTGATCCGTGTTGACTAAAAGTGATGTAGATCCATTAGAGGATTGGTAGAACCAAAGCCTCCACACAATGAATCTCAATATTATTGGATCAAAGAGATCAAATTAACATACTTGGGCTTTCAAACATAAGTTTGGGCCACAAATGATCATTTATTCGAATCGGGACAAAATTTAGCGCTATGTTAAGCAATCGTAAGTGGACTTATATAGAAGTCGCACCTATTTTGAGGCCGGTCAATAGCAATCTATGCACCATTTGTTTTTAGACATGATATAGAGATCATGCTCCAATAACACTTAGTGCAATAAGAAAGGGATAAGATGAAGAGGGGGTGGAAAGAATATATAAACCACATTTGAATTAAAATTTAATCAAACTATTATTAAAATCATTCATCTATTTTTATAGAGTTAGACTCAACACCATGGATCCAATTATGTTAACAAAGTTCATGATCGAAAATTCAACCCAAGATCAGTCAGAAAATAATCACAAAATAATATTACATTTAATATATATGTTGAAAAGGGTTTAAAAATGAATAAAAATGAAAATAAAGGAAAAAAATATCAACTATATTCAAATTGATTCATAAAATAGAAATAAGGTCATAGAAAAATCAGAAATAGACTCAAATATTATTATAAAATTTTTGGTAATTTTTTAAAGTCAGAAACTATTTTTAAACCAATTAAAATTGCTCAAACAAATAGAAAATATATCAAAAAATAGTAAACATCAATATAAAATTCCATAAAATTTTCAAAAAGTCAGAAATATATAAAATGATATTTATGAATTTTTTTAGAATTAAAAAATGTCAGAAAGTATTTTTAAAGTAATTAAAAGAAAGTAAATAATGCAAAAAATATAAAAATATCAAATTTCAAAATAAAAATATTAAAAAATAGTCTTAAGATCAGAAATAATTCAAAGTATTTTTGTGAATTTTTTTCATAATTTTTGGATAAAAAATAAAAGAGTTATGAATTTTTGAAAATTAAATCAATTAAAATATAAAACCAGAAAATAAAATAAAACCAAAAAGATATGGGCCATAAGATCATAGTCAAAACGCGTTAGTATGCTGATCCAATGGACCTGACGCGCTTTGCTTGATATGGACCTTAGTGAGATACGCATAGGATCAGAAAAAGGAAACCAATGAAATTAAAACGTTTGACACGCTATCATTGGCTGAGACGAGACATGTCATCGTCTTCAACCTCCAGACGCCCTGCAATGGAGATTTTGTGAGATCCTTCAAATGGAAAAATTAGGATCCCAGACTAGTATCATTGGATTCGTCTCTTCAAGACGATCCTAACATCACCATCGCGCCAAATTTAGATAAGGTATGCAAAGAGATATGAAACAAAAACCCAGAAAATAGCGAGCACCTTCAATTTGAGATTTCTCTCTCAATTCTCAATGGATTTAAAAATTGTAAGAAGTAGAAGAATCAGGGAAATGAGAGCTTCACAATGATATCAAAGTTTAGAAGAATTGATGGAGAAATTTACCTATTGAAGCTTAGTTGCAAAGCTCTGTAAATGGACTTGGTCAGATCAATTCAGAAGGTTTCAAGGCTCATTTCTTCTTCTGTTAGCTTCAGGGAAGATCAAGAAAGGTGAATTGATAGAAAAAATGGATTGAAAAAGGCTTGAACAATGATTTCAAAGTTGCAGAAAAGTGAGTTATGAAGCGAGTTTGGCAGGGTGATTTTGGCTGTTCAAGCTTGAGAAAACGAATGGGATAGCTCATGTATTTATAGGATAATCGAATGGGATCAAAAGGAAGGGTGAATGATGTAATTTTGAGGGAATTCGTGTGGGTCTGCATCATGAAGAAAGCATGATTTCTCTTTTGTCAAAACTCATCCAAAACACATGTTTTAATGCACTATTCCACTTGGGAAAGTTGGCTAATCATGTATAGACCCAAAACGCATGCTAATTTGAGGGTTAGAAGTTGTAACATGAAATTTAAATTCTGACTTGCGATGAAACTTCAATTCCAAGTTACCATATTTGGAACAATGGAATTCTCAGCTCAATGGGTCTTAAGGCATGGTTCTTGATGCTTTAGAAAGATGATATTACAAGCTTTTCAATGGGAAAATAATGGAATCAAATGGAGGTTTGAGATGAAAGTTTCAATGAGTCAAAGTTGGAAAAAAGAATTTGACTTTCCATACTTAGAAATATTTCAAGTTTTTCTTCAAAAGTGACCTATAATGTTTTGCATCCAAACATGGCCTTCCTCTTAGAATTTGCTCTTGACCAAAACAGATGGCATGAAATAGACCTCCTGAATGAAATTTTGAAACTTGAACCATTCAAAATCTCCAAAAATTGAGAGAGTTATGAATTGTTGAAGTTGGCAAAAAATCATGAAATGACCTATAATCTTTTGAATCCTTAAGGCATCCTCCATCCATTTTATAACTTTACATATAAAAGAAGGAATAAAGTTCACATCCTCAAGATCATTATGGAAAAAGAGTGGGCTTAAATTGATATAAATTTACCAAGTTATGATCATTTGAAGTCACACATGGGAAGTTGGGGGTTCATCTGGAGGACTTGTAATCTTTCTTCATCATCAAGTTTATTCCACATGAAAACACCTTGAAACTTTTGAAGTGATTTGTTAATAAACCTTTGAAGAGAAGGATGTTTTTGGAATCACTCAAAAATACCAAAATATGAGCAAGATATACTTCTTTGAAGTTGAAAACCCTAGCTCCTAGATCAAGAAAATGCTTTGAGGAACTTTGACAATTTTAAACAACCTTCTTGTACCAACACTTTTTCTTTGTAGATAGAAGTTGTTGAGGATAATAACTGGAACTAATAGAAACCAAAACCACTTTCATATATTGAGAATTAAGAGAAATATGCACTTGTGACCAATGGGAACAAGGCCTTGTCCAACCATGACAACTTCTTCAATCAACCCCTTATACTTTTGAATCAATCTTGATAAATTTGAAATGTGATGAACCAAAATAAACCTTGCCATGCCATTTCTTCCAAAACAACTTCAATGGTGAGGTTTGAATGTCTCAAGCTTTATTCACTAGGGCATGGAAATAAACTCATGAACCCATGAATCAACTTGCTAAGCCACATTGCCTTTACCTACATTATTAACAAGTAAGACAAATTAAAATTGCATTTTATTAATTAAAAGGAAAGTCAAAACAAAACATGCATGATCACAAAAGAAAAACAAGTAAAGGTGCTTGGTGATTCCTCAAAGAGCAAAGCTAAAGATAAAGAGGAGAACCAAAAGCCCTAATATGATCTTGTTGTGATTGAATCAATATGGTATGATGAAGGGATCTTAGAGAAAAAATTAGGGTACAGCAGCAGTGTTGAATTATAGTGAGATGGAATATCTGGAATGGAGAAAGCTTGTGATGTAGTTGTGTGTATTATTGGTGGTTGAGAGATCATGAGTGGGAAAGTGATTCCTGGAATTGCTAACGTGTAATCAAATTCAATATTTAGATTTTTGGTTTGGGGAGCTTCAAATAGTGGATCAAATTGATCAATATCAGAAAGTACTTTTGCAAGTTCTGGTTGAGTTTGATCAAATTATGTAGAAGGTGGATTAATTAGAAGATTATCTGTAGGTATTGAGGTGTTGATTTCTAGGTTAAAATCTTAAAGGGTTTGAGGAGATGGATTTTCAGCAGGTTTTGGAGATAAAGGGGTTTCAGATGTTGATAAGAATATTGATTCAATAACAGAAACAAAAGATGAGTTACCTTTCTTTTTGGAAGCTTTGGAGATTTTATGAAAAGTTCCTTCTCCAACAGCTTTCCTTTTTATTTACTTTCTGGTAGCAACTTCCAGAGGTTGTTGCCTTAGATCAAGAATATTCACATATGGAATCGTACCATCACTCTTGCAGACTTCCAGATACTTGAGGACAATTTCTGGAGAAGAATCTTCTTGAGTGAAGAGAGGAAAATCCTTCAGAGGGACTCTTCTGGTGGTGATGACTTCCTTGGTGGTGAGTGTTGGATCCTTCTTAATGGTTTCAATTATATCCATTTTCTTCAGGTTCTTGGAATTTAGAAGCTTTCCAGCACAAGGTTCTAGAACATTTTCTTGTTGAGCCTCAGTCAGATGTTCTATTAGTTTGTTTTCTGTCAAAATATCTGAAATGAGTCTTCCTAAAGGAATCCAATCTATCTTAGTTCTTTCTTCTTCCATTGTTTCTTTGACACTTGTTTTTAGATGTTTGAATAGAATATGAGGAAGATGAACTTTGGCTTTAGTGACAATGAAGTACAGAAGGTACTATTGATCAATGTTGATGTAGTCAGGAGAGCTGGTTGGTTTTCTGTGATTGATGTACCCCCGGATTATTTTAGACCATATTATGAGATAATCCTTTAGATCTTTGATTTTGTTTGAGGGTTTTCCAGAGGAAAATATTTCTTTTGAGACGATGGTTAGGTCAGAACCTTTTTTCTTCCATTTCACTACATCTTATACCGCTGTCGTCATGACCTATAAGCTTTCCAATAAGATCTTCAGTGATGACGATCTTCTTTCCCACAACATAAGATGTTACCTGATGATTTGAAGTTGTGGCATGGATCCAAAATTATTTCACTAATTTTGGGAAAACTGGACCTATTAGACGATTAAAGTATTTCATTGTTCCTTGGAACTCAACATCAGGCGTTAGGTCATACCCATTTTCTTTCATACTCACAAAATCAACAATAAGTTCCCATAGAACTTCTAGAGAATCAACAAGACTGAGAAGAGTTCTTGATGGTTCAACGTACCTTTCTTTATTAGTAGAGGAAGAACCAAGAATGTTGATTTGAGAATCTTGAGAAATTTGATGAGAGGAAGACATTGTTCACAAACTTTTAGGGTTTTGAAAGAGGAACAAATGAATAGAAAAATAGAGTGAGTGAAAGTGAAGATGTGAGAGTGTTTGTGAGAGAGTGGGGTATAAATAGCCAACGGAAGAAAACAAAAATTTTAATTTTTAATTAAATGAAATAAACACAATGATTAAGTGCATTAATGATTTCTAAAAAGAGGGATAATGTGAAGATTTTGAACATCTATCGATTGGACTCGCGCCTCAATGCATCAACTCAACCATTTCAGTCCCTTCATATTTTGAACACGTGTTCAGTATTAGAGGGTGACCTTGCATTTAGAGTTGAAAGATGTTGATATGGTGAACTGCTTGCTTCTATCTTAGAAATAAAATGTTTTTGGAAAATGTTCAATTCTTCTGGATAGTTTCCGATACAACTTTCCTTCTCACTTTTGAAGAACTTTTATTCAGATGTTCACAAAAAAAAAATTAAAGTAGAAAGTTATGAGGATTAAATATACACAAACTACATTTTCATTATGGGCATAATTCCATACTGAGGTGATTCAGAATGAAATTAAATCTATCTTCAGAAAGGGGTTTAGTGAAGACGTCATCCCATTGATGGTATATGTCTATAAACTTTAAAGAAAGAATTCCCTTCTGAATATAGTCCTTAATAAAATGGTGTTTAAGTTCTATATGTTTAGCCCTAAAATGTAAAATAGGATTTTTAGAAAGGTAGATAGCAGAAGTATTATCGTAAAGGATAGGAATATTACTCTCATAAATGTTAAAATCTTCTAGCTGACTCCTTATCCCGAGAATTTGTGTACTGCATCCAGCTGTAGCTATATATTCAACTTCAGCAGTTGACAGTGCAATAATGGATTGTCTTTTGCTGGACCACGAGATTAGGTTGTCTCCCAGAAATTGGCAGCTTCTAGAAGTACTATTTGTCTCCGGTAAAGTCAGTGTCATAGTACCCTACTAATTCATATTCTCTAGATTTTCTATAACAAAGACCAAGATTAGTAGTACCTTTCAGATACTTGAAAATTCGCTTAACTTATGTTAAGTGAGATTCTCTAGGATCTGATTGGAATCTGACACAAAGATAAACGATATACAGAATATCAAGTATTGAAGTTTTTAAATATAAGATAGAAGAAATCATACCTCTATATAGCTTATGTTCTACTTTCTTACTTACCTCTTGCCTTTCCGAAATGCATGTAGGATGCATACGAGTTTTGGATGACTTACATTATAACAAATCAAATTTCTTCAGAAGTTCTTTGACATACTTTCTTTGATGAATGTAGGTTTCTTATGGAGTTTGATTGATTTTGATACCTAGAAAGAACTTGAGTTAACCCATCAAGCTCATTTCAAATTCTTCCTGCACAGACTTAACAAATTCTTTCCCCAAAAAGGCTTTAGTAGATCTAAAAATTATATCATCTATATAAATTTGACAGACCAAAATGTCATTTTTAAATAGTTTATAGAATAAGGTTGTGTCCACCTCCCTCTGGTAAATTCATTTTCTAACAAAAAATTACTTAGTCTTTTATACCAAGCTCTGGGAGCTTGTTTCAAACCATATAATTATTTCTTAAGTGTATAAACATATTCTGGATGTTTTGTATTTTCAAATCCAGGGGGTCGGTGCATATAAACTTCTTCATCAATGTAGCCATTTAAAAAACCACTTTTAACATCCATCTGATAAAGAGTGATGCCATTATTTACAGCAAAAGAAATTAAAAGTCTGATAGATTCTAACCTAGCGACTAAGGCAAAGGTTTCTGTATTGTTTATCCCTTCTTGCTGACTATAACCTTATGCAACCAGTCGTGCTTTGTTTATGACGACTTCTCCTTATTCGTTTAACTTGTTTCTGAAGACCCATTTGGTTCTAATGATGTTGAAGCCTTTTGGTTTAGGGACTAGATCCCACACATCGTTTCAGGTAAATTTATTTAGTTCTTCCTACAATGCAAGGATCCAGTCATTGTACAACTTCGTCAATGGAAGTTGGCTCGATCAGATATACTAATCCCATGAGTGATTCTTTAGAATTTCTGAATGTAGATATTGTTCTGATTGGGTCATCTTTCTTTCCCAGAATCACGTTTTCCGGATGTGCTAAGCTACTTCTGGATTTTCTTTTCTTGATGGATTCTTCAGAAGCTACTGTAATATTTATGACATATTCTTCTATATTTGGCTGAGATTCTGTATTTTTATTTTCTAATGGTCTGTCTTCGGTAGCTGTAATTTGAACTTCTATATCTGCAAAAGTTTTACACTGCTTTGACTTTTGAGAGCCAAGCTTATCATCAAATCTAACACTAACAGATTCTTCCGTAATTCATGTTTCTGTTTTATATACTCTATAACCTTTTGAGTGTTCAAAGTATCCTAACATGAGACACTTTTGTGCCTTAGAATCAAACTTGTCATATGTTCTTTAGTGTTTAATATAAAACAAATACATCCAAATGGATGGAAATAAGAGATGATGGGCTTTCTGTTCTTTCGTAGTTCATATGGAGTCTTATCTTGAATATCTCTTATTGAGATTCTATTCTGAATATAACACGTTGTGTTAACTGCTTCTGCCTAGAAGTTTTTAGCAATGTTAATCTCGTTGATCATGGTTCTGGCCATTTCTAGTAAAGTTCTATTCTTTCGTTCTACAAATCCATTTTGTTGAGGAGTTCTATGACAAGAGAAATCATAAGAGATGCCATTCTCGTTAAAAAATTCAAATCTTTTGTTTTAGAATTCTGAACCATGACCACTTCTGGATTTAACAATTCTAAATTATTTTTCGTTTTGAACTTGGTTACAGAAAGTAGGTAACACAAAGTGTGACTCGTCCTTGTGTTTTAAGAACTTTACCCATATCCATCTGCTATAGTCATCTATGATCACTAATCATACTTCTTACCGTTGATGGATGCAATTTTCACTGGTCAAAACAAATATATATATACAAAAGTTCTAATGGTTTAGAGGTAGAAACGACATTTTTTTATTTGAAAGAGGATTTTGTAAACTTGCCTTTTTGACATGCTTCACACAGAGCACCTGAGCTGAACTTCAAGTTAGGAAGTCCTATGACTAGATTGAGTTTGTTAATCTGAGATATTCTTCTCATAATAACATCCCCAATCTTATGTGCCAGGCCCATTGTAATATAGTGGGAGAACTGGATTTTTTGGTTTTATCCAAATGTGCGAATATCAAGAGTCTCCACCGACTTTCCTTTTATCTAATATTTAGGAAAGGTGAAAAGAACAGGAAATACCTTTGATAGATTCTGAGTTCAGGGGGTAAGTTATGAAAAGGGAAGGTGTTAGCACCCTTTTCATCTATAGTTATCTATAGGCTCTTAATTTCTTAGCTCACTTTTGAAAACTTTCTTTGTGTGTGTGATTTGAAAATATTTTGAAATGCCAAATTAAGGCTAACTTTGTAATGATTCTTGTATCAGTCCTCAATAATGTATAAAAAGTGTTTTTAAAAATATTTGTTTTAAAATGTAGTGTGAAAAATGTATTTGTTTGTGAGAAAAGTTTGTGAACAAGCAATTAGGAGTTCTTACCCACTAAAGTCTTTCTTGTTATTTTCCTTCTCCTTAGGAGATAGTACTATCCATACCATTAGTTGGTAGGTAGCCCTATCCATTTGATGTGAAGGGACAAGCGTATGGTCATCGTATGGTCATCGAAGGCAACATGTAAGGATACTTTAACAATTGTATCGGAGGGATTATCATTATTTTGTAGGCAACTCGGAGGGTCGTCAAAGGGACTAGATCATTTTGTGGGCAGCTCGAAGGGTCATCGAGGGATTGTGATCTTTATTCGAAAGGGACAATGATGATTTGGTCGAGGGTCTTTTGCTAAAGTATCCCCATTTTTGAGGGACATGACCAATATCGTAAGGCAACAAAAGAGGATACCCTAGAGGTGCAAGTGTGAAAAGTGTATGGATTTAAGTTATTTATCTTGGAAATTAGGGTTTTCTATGTTTGTTTTTAGTCTTTCCATCCAAATCCTAGTTACTAACTGTTGTACCCAAAAATTTGCCCTCTCATGTTTTCCAAGATCTCTTCTTACATGGTTGGTTACAAACACTTGCCTAAAGAAAATGAATTTTTTTGAAGATAATCAACTGTCTTTCGATTGGCATTTTGACAAGCTTCGATTGGGCATCTAAATCCTACGAGCAATATTTGTTTCAAATTCTTCGATTAGGCATTTGGCACTCTTCGATGCAGGTCTGATTCACAAGCTTCAAGTGGGCGTTGGGTCACCATTCGATCACTTTTAAATCACAAGGCTTCGACTGCTCATTGGCTACTTCAGGCTTGCCTTCGATTCACAAGGCTAACAACATCAACAAGTTCCTTTCAATTCACAAGGCTAAAGGCCTCTTCAAGTTCCCTTCGATTCACTAGGCCAAAATCCCCTTCATGCTTGCTTTGGATTCACAAGGGCAAAGGTTTCTTCTATGATTTCCTTCAATCCATAAGGCAAAGACTTCCTCTATGCTTGCTTTCAAGGCCAATACCCCTCAACACAGTTTCTGCACTATGACACACAATATGACCCCTTTGAAAGAGCATTCCAAAAGTCCATTCGAAGGACACATATTGTTGGCCATTCGAAGGAGACACATAATTAATTAATGCAAGTTTGTCTTATGATGGGTCTTGGTCCTACATGTAGCCAGACCTAGGCCTCTTGTGCAAAAGCATTCGAAAGAAGTGACAAAGGAGGCTTCAATTGACAGAATAAAGTTTCTCACTTGGGGGTATTTGAATCAAACAAATAAGGCAAATAGATGGGTCCAATCTAAAGCCATTCGAAGGACATGTAAATGAACCATTCGAAGAAGCAATTCAAAGGCCCATTTGAAGGACACTTAGTGTTGTCTGAAAGAAAGGGGTTTGGTCAAAGATTAGATCTAGTTGGCAAAAAAAAAAGAGAAATATGCAAAAATGATGGCTGGCCAAAAATCCCACATATTGCCATACTCAAGCTTCCTGCACAAGCATTCATGCCAAAGGAAGCTTCGATTAGCCTGTAAAGAGTTTTCGTTTGGGTTAGCTGAGTAGGGGCTCAATCGAAGAGGCCCCAATGATGAGAATTTGAGCTATTCGAAAGAAGTAGCTGAGAGTCAATCGAAGGGCCAAGACTTGAGCCATTCGAAGGAAACAACTCATAGCCAATCGAAGGATAGGGACTGAAGGCATTCGAAGGAGAAACATGTCCAGGTTCATTCAGCATTTCAAAATGACATGAAAATTATCTAAAAGGAAATCTTTAAATTGGTCTGATTTTTGTCTTCAAAACTATATGGCTAGCCTTTAAGGACATGATTAAGGTTGTTTCTTTCCATGCTAAGACTCCCTCCTCATATCCTATAAATATCCACATATCTGCAAGCTGGGGGGAGACACGAATCACCTATCGAAAGCCACCCCAAAGAGCCATGAAAATTATCAAGAATCCAGCCAAGTTGTAAAAATAAAAAACACTTTTTGTAGGCTCCTCCAAGTCCAATCGAAGACCAGATCTCCTCCAAACCGGAAAACAATTTTTACATGCATGTTTGTGTTATTAATCATTCATACGAATATAAGTATTGAAAATACAAGGTGCCATTTTAAGGCTTAGAGGCAGCCAGGCTTCAAATTAGGTGATACAAAGATCTTGTTCCAATTTTAACCACAAATTTAGACTTAGGAGATGATCATACATAGGGTAGGGTATTTGGATTTGTTTCGATCCAACATTTAATCAAACTTGCAGGTGTGTGTGCAGGGGAAGGACCTAGGTTCGACACCCAGGTTTGTATTTGTTTCTTTTTATAATGCTTGTACTGCAGATCAAGCCTGAGGATACCAGCATGCACAGGATCGAAGGACCTGGGTTCGACACCCAGGTCCTATATCTTTATTATTCTAATGCTTGTCTTGCCGGTATGGATCGAAAAGTAGTTTGCCCTCCTAGATCGAAGAAGACAGCTCCTTCTCTGGATCGAAGGAGACAGTTCCTTCTCTGGATCGAAGCAGACAATTCCTTCCCTGGATCGAAAGACCTTCATTCATTTGTTTATCTCTTTTATTTCTTGCCTCCTTTTTTTATTAACATTAAAACAAAATCACAAAAAAATAGGTCTAGTCTTTTTTCAATACAAAACATTTTTGTTAGCTAATTAATTTAATTACTTTAACAACTTTTTTCTTTTAAAAATTAAAATTAAATGGACTTAGACTTTTTTTCTTAAAATAAATAAAAATAAACAAAAAGATTCCCTTTTCTTTAGGATTTTTAGACATCCTTTCTCAACTCGCGCGCATTTATCTATTCTCGCATTTTTCATATTATTGTAACTGCTCATGGGTTGTAATAGGATAATTAGGATTTTATTTTCTGATTTATTCCCCTTATTCTTAGACATGTAAAATTAACCCCCAAAGCCATATAATAGAATAGGATTTACCTTTCCGCACTTTAAATTTCTGCAAACTATAAACTGTTTAGATGCATGAATAATAGGATTGTATGGCAAGAATAAAAACAAAATGCTAGCAAACGTAAATTCAAAGAAAAATAACTGAATACAAACACAATTGTACACTTGCACCTCTAGGGTACCCCACTTTGGTTGCCTTCAAAAATAAAACAGTCATGTCCCTTGAAACGGGGACGCTTTAGCAAAGACCCGCAAAACAAAAGATCATAGTCCCTCGATAACCTTACAGTTGCCTCTTGGTAAATGATCTAGTCCCTAAACAAAATTGCTAAAGCGTCTCCACATGTTGCCTTTATAACTATACATCCCTTCGAATGTCCCTTATACATCCAGCGATAGGGCTACCTACTCACTAATAGTAGGATAACACTGTCTAAAGGATAGGAGGAAAAGAATGACCTTTTTGAGTCCATGTAGATAGATGTTAGATGCTTGCTCAAAATTTTTTTACACCTACACAAAAACATTTCAAAATACAACTTCGGAAAACATTCGCTTTATCAACACTCTTGAGGACTGATACAAGAGTTATCATAAAGAGAATTGTCGCGCTAAGGCGATTTCAAAATACTTTTCAAAAACATACAAAGCACAAGGTATTTTTCAAATGAGCTAAGCATCTAAGAGCCCGTAGAAAAATTCGGATGGAAAGGGTGCTAACACCTTCCCTTTCCATAATCTACCCCCTTACTCAGAAAACTCTCGAAAAGGTATTTTTCTATTCTTTTCACCCTTTCCTTAATTTCGATAAAAGAAAAGTCGGTGGCGACTGTTGCTTACCGCAACATTTGCGAATACAAACGCAAAGCGAGTATACCAGTTGGTTCTGCCACCATATCACAGAACTAGCGACTCTATTGGGGGGATTACTTTTAAAGTGCGGTTACCTTAGAGTCTAGTTTATCACTTTTACTTGTATTCTTTGATTGCTTTATTTTTAAAGGGTTGCTTGGGTTATTTTTAAAGATCTTACACCCGGATCTGGGGCACCTTTTTAGGTAAGTAGCAATAAATCATGGAAGTTGTACGACGTAGACCGATATGGACGAAATGATGGCTACGTTAGCATGATACTCTCGCTTGTACTAATGTTCCTTGAGTCAGTCAAGGATAAAATTAGGATTCCTTATAGTGTCATTAAGCGCTAACTGGCCTTTAGAACCTTTAATTGACTCATCCTAAGCCATTAGAAAATAGTGAGATGGCCGACTTTGGTTCCGACCAAAGATTAGTTGATACTCGATGCTACACTCATTGAGATTGGACTTTTGGGATATTATGGCTGGAATACTTCGATGCTTGATCTAGAACAATGCCTAAAAGAAAGGTCAGTGATATCAGACTCCTTAGAACCCGATTACTATTAATAGGACAGGTTGAGCCAACTGAAACTTCAAGAGGGTACTTACCTTTAAAACTCATGCAAGCCTTTAAACTTAAGGTCTCTGTGTGACTTGTTTGTGTTTGATATACTTGTGATTTCAAAACATAATCATAACATCATAAACATCATAACATGTCATGCACACTAACCATTTCAAGGGCCTGTGGATTCATCTCTCCTCTGTTTTGTAGGTTATGGATTCAGCTCGCAGAAAAACCATCCGAATCAATTTTGTAGAGATTCCTCCCTAACTCAAAGAAATGGTTCTAAAAGTTCATGAGAGTTAATCATTCAACAAGAGATATGGTCACTTTCTCAGATTCGTTACTATTGGTATTGACGAGGGTTTGATAAGTGTCTTATTCTAGTTCTTCGACCTTAAGCACCATTGCTTCACATTTCTAAACTATCAGTTGGTGCCTACGTTGGAAGAATTCTCCAAAATACTCGGTTTGCCTATATTGGAGTAGATACCCTTTACCGGTTTAGAACAAGATCAAACTGCTGAAGATGTTGCCATAGCTTTGCACTTGAAGCCATCTGACATTGAGTCCAACTGGGAAAAAGGAGTAAAGTTAAGGGTCTCCTTACAAGTTTTCTGATGAAGAAAGCCCATGTATTCCTAGACGCTATGAGTTACCATGCCTTTGAAGATGTTTTAGCTCTTTTGATCTAAGATTTGGTTATGTTCCCCAATTCAGACCAGTTTGTAGATGTCAGTGCCATCAACATTTTCCTTGCTCATAATCCAGTGCCTACATTGCTCGGGGATATTCTGCATTCACTCTATACCCGTACCATGAAGAAGAGAGAGACTCTTATGTGTTGTATACACCTACTTTATAGGTTGTTTATTTCACACCTTCCTTAGTCAATAATGAAGAATGAATTAGGTTTAAGATGGAACCAAAGATTAATGTCTCTTTCTCACTATGACATCTATTGGTGCCCTCGCTCCCAAGAAGACATCTCTTTTATTGATGGCTGTGGAGAATTTCCCAATGTGCCACTCCTTGGCATTAAAGGAGGCATCACCTATAACCCCTCCTTAGCTTTACGTTAGTTTGGTTACGCTCAAAGGGATGGTTCTCATGATATGCTCACTCAAGGTATTGTGTTCGACTATTCAAATGATCTGCAAGGTTATCATAAGAAGTTCATCCGCACTTGGGGAATGGTTAAGAAGATTGATAACAGGACTCTAGGGCACAATAACTCCATCCCTTTGGAGCCATACCTCAAATGGGTGTGAGCTCGTGCTCAAAATCTTATGATGCCATATGCTGCTATCCTACTAGTGATTTCAGAGCCTATTGTTCAAGGGGTTAAGTCTCGCAACATTCTGCATCCTGATATGTCAACAAACTTTGAAGAATTGCAAAAATCATGGATAAAGCTCAAAGAAGAATGAGATACCTTTGAGTCTCAATTCTATGCCAGTGAGAAAAAGGTGTTGGAACTGACAAAGCGACTTCATAAAGAGCAGAATATCAACACCTATATTAGCACCAAAAGGAAGTTCCCTTGGTAGACTTAGGTATCTTAGAAGTTTCTTATTTGTTATTCCTTTGTAAACTTTGATTTCATTTGAACTTACTAATAAAGAGTCTTTGTTTCTGTTTTGGTTAAAAGAGTTTAAATCCTACGAGGCCCTTGAAAATATTGCATAAGCATATCATGTATATCATCGCGTAGACAGGTTGTCAAGATAGGTTTCTTATTCTTTTCGCTATTTATTTCAGCAAAAGAAATGGCTCTCGAACAGACAGTGAATAACCTCCAAGCTCAGAACGCCCAGTTTTAGCAGATGTTCCTGGCTTTAGCCCAGGGGAAAGAAGACTTGAAAGCTCCAATCATCAAAGAGAAGACAAGAAGGAAAAGAAACCAACTGATGTATTGAATATGGGAAGAAGGGTCAGAGGACCGGTTAAGCGAGCTATAGATTTCGCGACCACGTCAAATGAGGGGGACAATCAAGAAGAGAAGCACGTGGAAGAAAACAACAACCCAGGGTCTGAGGAAGATGAACCTGATTATTGTGAGGAGCAATATCTGAAGATGTGAAAAACACAAGAAAGGGGGGGTTGAATTGAAAAAATTAAATCAAAAGGCTTGACAACACAGTATTTTTATCCTGGTTCGTTTGATCTCAAACTACTCCAGTCCACCCGTCAAGGTGATTTCTCCTCTCTCCAACGAGGTCTTAATCCACTATTCTCAAAGGATTACAGCAGCTACTTTAACAACTGTTAAAGTCTTCTTGAGTACAACCACAGTCCGGTTAATCTCAAGGAACTTCTTTTACAAATGAATTGAACAAGTGTGTGTTGTTGTTTTCTTACAAAACTGTATATCACAACTGTGATAATTACACAAAATAAGCTTGGAATAAAATGAATTTGCTAAAGCTTTGAATATGCGTGGTTTGGATAGCTTGGCAAATTTTGAGTGCGTACGTACGTGCTTCTTTTCACAAGCAAACCTGTTTATATAGGCAAGCAAGGATATGTTGTCCATAAAGCAGGTTTTAATGATAATAATGCACTTTCCTTTTGTAGAAGATCTTTGTCTGAAGAAAGCCGTTAGCATTTAATTCTGTCTTGAATAACCAGTAACGCTTCAGAGTCTTCTTTGTTGTATCTGCTGATAACGCTTCAGAGTGTTAATGACTTGGTAAAGATTTCTTTGATCAGAGTCAGAGTGTATTTTTTTAGGCGCAAATTCTAGTCATCAAGCTTCAGCGTATAATGTGGTACCTTCAGCGTGTAGCACAGATTGCTGATCTTCTGATGCTGATTCCATTCTGATGCTGATTCCATCAGAACTTCTGCATATACAAAACATAATTTTAAGGAGCATAATTGTTCTTTGTATATATCTTTGAAATAATTTATTCTTTGTATTTTGTTATCATCAAAACTCTAATCAAGGGTTGTAGAATCAAACTATGTTCTAACAATCTCCCCCTTTTTGATGATGACAAAAACTAGATTTTTCAATAAAGAATAAAGAATAAAAAGTATAGAATTAAGAAGAAAAACTCCCCCTGAGTTGATTACTTCCCTTTAATTCCATGAGTCTTTGAGCATCAGAATCTTACTGTATCTTTCATCAGGGTTTTGTACCTGTTCAAGCTTTTCAGAAGAGAGAAATTAAGTATATCAGAATGTTTGAGACTTTTGTCTCAGTGATCCGTTATTGAAAATATCTTATTCTTTCTCCCCCTTTTTGTCAGTTATCAAAAAGAACATATAATTAGAGCCAAAAGGAGTTTATATTAAAATCAGAATCAACGATAATAAGTTCAGAACAGCAGCAATGTAGAGAATATTACAGATAAACAAATTTTAAAACAAGGAAAATCTAAGAGGGAGGAGGAAGACGCGTGAACAAAGCTTCCAATAAGCCCTTGATCTGGATGTTGGTTTCCTCTTGTTTGGTTAACATGCTCTTGATTTCCGAAATTTTGTCATCCTGTTTATCCATCCTTTCCTGCATCAAAATATCAGATCTCTTCAGATCTTCCAGAGTCTGCCTTTCATAGGAGGAAGCTTGAGAATCTTCAGTAACTGGATGCTTCTCAGAGCATTCTGCAATGTTAACTTTTTGACCCAGTTCTTCTGCAGGAATCATCTGCTCTGGAGTATCATTCAGAATGAGATCTTCTGACTCTGGTTGAACTTTGTCTGCTGTACGATGTTCATACCAGGGAGCATTGTCCAGAGGGAGAACTTCTTCCTTTAGCAGCTGGCTCAGAACTTGGTCTTCAATTACTTTTAGCAGATTACTGAAGTTCTGTTGAACTTGTCTGTAGCTCTGTTCTTGCATCTTATGAGTTTCAGAACATACCCATTTTCTGAAACTTGTCCAAAGATAGTCTGAAGCAGCAGGATTAATCATCTCAAGACTAGCTTACTTCAGGGAAGTTATCCACTTCTGCATTTGTGTTTCAAATATCAATAAGCTAGTACCAACATCTGGTGTAGGTTCAGAGTGTTTTGGTTTTGGAATGGCTGTTTTGTGGGTTATGGCAGCAAGGCGTTCAAAAACAGTTAAATCAATGACAATTTTTGGCGTTGTCATTTGGATTGTTCTTTGGTGAGGGAGTGGGAGAGTCTGGAATGATTATTGGACTAGTTGGGGATTTTGGTGGAGTTGATTATAGTGAAGAGGGAATTTGGGGAATATCCAGAATGGTCAGGGGCATACGGATGGCCAGAGGTTCAGTGATTCTAGGAATGGGAATGAGATCAGAATCAACAGTTTGGTTGGATTGAACGTGATGAGGTTCTGGTTCACATGATTCAGAAGGTTGGACCTCAGAAGTTTGAACTTCTGGTTGTAATAGCTCAGGTTGTGGAGAAGGTGGATGAATTTCTGGTTGAGGAGATGGAGGTAGTGGTATTTCTGGTTGTGGAGAGAGTGGAATTTCTGGTGAGGTGCTTCTGAAATGGTTTCAGAGTTTGGATTTACTGGTATGGGAGCATAAATATGCTGATCAAAGGTTTCTATATCCGATAGAACTTTTGCAAGTTCTGGTTGAGTTATTTCAATATTTGGATTGATAGGTAGGGAGTGATATCCTCTAAGAGTTAAAGTTTCTGAGGGGTCAAATTCAATGTCAAAATCATCAAATGTTTGTGGGGTAGGAATTTCTAATTGGGTAGGTATTGGTACAGATGTTGATACAGATACTGAATCTGAAACAGTTACAGAAGAAGGATTACCTCTCTTTTTAGCTGCTTTGGGAGTCCGCTGGGATGATCCTTCGGCTGCTGCCTTCCTTTTCTTGTTGTAGGTGTTTAGGTATTGGCTTGCATTTTTGGTAAATCCCAAGTGTATGTGTGAATGTCATGACTGATGTCATAACATTCTAGTTTAGTTTATACTGACTCATTAGGTACCTTTACAGAAAAATATTGTAATTCAAGTACTGATGTTTATAAGTGTGTATCTGAGCATTTTGAAAAATGATCACATTTTGCTAAATCAGTAGACAGGTTTTCTCAGATGTCATAACAGATGTTATGGCATCCTGTTCTGAACTAACAGGTTTGCAGGTTGGATAAGTCTGAGTTTTTTCAGGAAAATAACTCAGTCTTTCCTGAACAGAATCCTGCGTTTTCTGAGGGGTAACCTAGCTCAACCCTAACCTGGTTAATAAAGTCCTGTGACCTGGTCTTTAGGTCAAACGGAATTAACCCTAGGTTTTTGTGGAAACCCTAACTGAAGTTGCAGCTGCTATATATTCAACAGAGCTGCTGTTTTTCAAGGCATCCCTTTTTATTGATCAGAAGATCATTTGTAATCTGTATAGGTTTGATTATTGTACTCCAAGCAATTATCATTGTGATAAGTGACTTGGAATAGGTTTCTAATTGTAAGGGTTGTGTAGCACTCAAAGCTTTGAAGCAAGAGTGTTTGAATGTTCCTTGACTAAAGCTGTGAAGCAGAGTCAAGTTAGATGTGTGCATCACTCAAAGCTGTGAAGCACGAGTGATTGTGTTGCTTGATTAAAAAGCTGTGAAGCTTAATCAAGTGTTTGTTTTTGAAGAGTGTCTTCATCAATTCTTAAGTCAAATTGGTTTATGTATCACTGCTGTGATTGAGGGGGAGTGAGTAGGATCTCAGGTTTAAGTTGTACTTAGATTGAAATTGCATTGGGTAGGTCTTAAGTGAAGGAGATAAACTGGTTGGTTTATTCCTGAATTAACATCTCTTATAGTGGATTTCCTCCCTGGCTTGGTAGCCCCCAGAGTAGGTGTTGTTGCACACTGAATTGGGTAAACAATTGACTTTGTTCTTTATTGCTTTTGTATTTACTGTCATATAGTAAGTCAGATACGGTGTCATAACATTGAATGTGACATTGAGTATCTGCAGCCAGAATTTCACTTGTTCTTCTTCAGCACAACTTCTGGAGCCTTCTGCTGCAAATCCTAAATGTTTAAATCTGGTGCTGTACCATCTGCCTTGCATGCATCCAGATATCGGACTATAATCTCAGGCTTGGAATAAATTTCTGAGAACATGGGAAAATCATCCACAGGGATTCTTCTACTGGTGATTGTTGCAAAATAAGTAACACTGGGTTCCTTCTTAATGTTATCAATAATCTTCATCTTCTTCAGATTCTTTGCATTCAAAGGCTTTCCAACAATTGCTTCTAAAGTGCTATTTTCCTATGCTTCTGTTAGATGATCTATCAGCTTATTCTCTATCAGAATATCTGATATGAGCCTTCCAAGGGGTATCCAGTCCCTTTTAGTGCGCTCCTCTTCTCTAGTCTCCATAACACTAGTCCTCAGATGATTGAACAACAAATGAGCCAGATTCACCTTAATCTTCTGGGAGATGAAGTAGATCAGAAACTGCTGATCAATGTTGATGTAGTCAGGAGAGCTGGTTGGCTTCCTGTGGTTTATGCATCCCAGAATAATCTTAGCCCATATTCTATGATGGTCTTTCAGATCCCTTATCTTGCTGGAGGGAAGACCCAGAGTGAAGATTTCTCTAGCAATTAAAGCGACATCAGCACATCTTTCAGCCATGTCTATGCATCTTACGCCACCACCACTGTAACCTATCAATCTTGCAATAAGGTCTTCAATTATGACTATCTTCTTCCACATTATATACGAAGTAACTTGATGGTTGGAAGATGAAGCATGAATCCAAAATTCCTTCACAAGGATTGGGAATGTTGGACCTACCAGACGGTCAAATTACCTATTCCATCCTTGAGCCTTTACTTCTTCAGAAAGATTGAACCTGTTTTCTTAAAGACTGTTAAAGTCCACAATCAATTCCGAGAGTACTTCTAGGTTGTTAATGGGCGTGAGGAGAGTTCTGAATGGTTCTTCATATTATTTTGTGGATTCTGTTCTCTGAGTACTGGAAGTTGGGTTGCTTGAGGAAGCCAAGTTCTTTGACATATTTGCTCTGATGAATGTAAGTTCCTTCTGGAGTTTGATTAATCTGAATGCCCAGAAAGAACTTTAGTTCCCCCATTAGGCTCATCTCAAATTTTGCCTGCATACATTTAGCAAACTCTCTTCCGAGAGAGGGTTTAGTGGATCCAAATATAATTTCATCAACATAAATCTGACATACTAAGATGTCATTCTTAACTGTCTTACTGAACAAGGTTGTGTCCACTTTCCCTCTGGTGAATTCCTTTTCTAACAGGAAGTTACTTAGTCTTTCATACCAAGCTCTGGGAGCTTGTTTCAGACCATAGAGTGACTTCTTTAGTTTGAAAACATATTATGGATTTTTGGAACTTTCAAAACCAGGGGGTTGGTGCACATAAACCTCTTCTTCTATATAGCCATTTAAGAATGCACTCTTGACATCCATCTGATACAGAGTGATGCCTTTATTAACAGCAAATGAAATTAAAAGTCTGATAGATTATAACCTGGCGACTGGAGCAAAGGTTTCTATATAGTCTATCCCCTCTTGCTGACTATAACCTTGTGCTGCCAGCCGTGCTTTGTTTCTGATGACTTCACCTTGTTCGTTCAGTTTGTTTTTGAACACCCATTTTGTACCAATGACGTTGAATCCTTTTGGTTTGGGAACCATATCCCATATGTCATTTCTTGTGAATTGATTTAGCTCCTCTTGCATTGCCAGAATCCTGTCATTGTCCAGAAGTGCTTCATCAATTGTTGTTGGTTCAATCAGAGAAACCAGTCCCATGAGGGATTCTTCAAAGTTTCTGAAGGTAGATCTTGTTCTGATTGGATCTTCCTTCCTTCCTAAGATTGTTTCTTCTGGGTGATCAATGCTGCTTCTGGATGATCTTTTATGGAGTTGATCAACAGAAGGTGCTGGGTTGCTTGCAGAGACTCTTACTGATGTTGAGGTTGTGTCTCTGTTGAGAGCCTATGAGTTGTCTTCAGTACCTGTGAGTTCAACTTCCATACCTGCAAGGAATTCATTCTGCTTTGACTTTTGAGAGTCAAGCTTATCATCAAACGAACACTGATTGACTCTTCCACAATCTGTGTTTCTGTATTGTATACTCTGTACCCTCTTGAGCGTTCAGAGTATCCTAACATAATACACTTTTGTGCTTTAGAGTCAAACTTGTTCAAATAATTTTTTGTATTCAAAATAAAACATGTACATCCAAATGGGTGAAAATAAGAAATGTTGGGCTTTCTGTTCTTCCACAATTCATATGGAGTCTTTTCCAGAATAGGTCTTATGGAGATTCTATTCTGAACGTAACACACTGTGTTTATTGCTTCTGCCCAAAAGATCTTAGCAACGTTAGTCTCGTTGATCATGGTTCTGGCCATTTCTTGCAATGTTCTGTTCTTTCGTTCGACAACTCCATTTTGCTGGGGAGTTCTAGGACAGGAGAAATCATGCAGAATGCCTTTTTCATTAAAGAATAATTCAAAATCTTTATTTTCAAATTCTCCACCATGATCACTTCTGACTTTGACGATTCTAAGATCCTTTTCATTCTAAACTTGGTTGCAGAAGGTAACAAACACAGAGTGTGACTCGTCCTTGTGCCTTAAGAACTTTACCCATTTCCATTTGCTATAGTCATCTACGATTACTAACCCATACTTCTTGCCACTGACTGAAGCAGTTTTTACTGGTCCAAATAAGCCAATGTGCAGAAGTTCTAATGGCTTAGAGGTGGAAACAATGTTTTTGGATTTTAAAGCAGGTTTTGCAAACTTGCCTTTCTGACATGCTTCACACAGAGCATCTGAATTGAACTTCAAGTTAGGAAGTCCTCTGACCAGATTGAGTTTGTTAATCTGAGATATTCTTCTCATACTAACATGTCCCAATCTTCTGTGCCAGATCCATTGCTCGTTGTTAACAGACAAAAGACATTTTACATTCTGACTTTTCAGTTCAGAAAGTTTGATTTTATAAATGTTGTTCTTCCTCTTTCCATTAAATAGGATAGTCTCATCTTTCTGACTAACAGCTTTGCACAAATTTTGATTGAAGATTATATCATAACCGTTATCACTTAATTGACTTATGGATAACCGTTTATGCATTAATCCATAAACTAATAAAACATTACTAATAGAGGGAAGATTTCCATTACCTACTGTTCCAGAGCCAATAATCTTTCCCCTCTGATTGCCTCCAAAGCCTACGTGGCCTCCAGGCTTAAGTTCCAGGCTTTGGAACCTATGCCTTCTTCCCTTCATGTGTCGTGAGCAGCCAGAGTCTAGGTACCATGACTGGTGTCTTTGCTTTGCTGCTAAAGATATCTCTTCTGTATCTGATTCTGAGTCTGAACCAGAAGCTTCACTGTCTTCAGAGACATTTGCCATGAGAGCTATGTTTGCTCTTTCATCATCTGATTCTGAGTCAGCTTCAGATGTATCAGAATCATCCCATGTAGCCATGAGACTCTTCTTCTTTTCCTTGCCAAACTTCTTTTTAGGATTCTCCTTCTGAAGCTCTGGGCAATCACTTTTGTAGTGCCCTTGCTTGTTACACTCATAGCAGATGATGTCTTTGTTATTTGGCTTTCTGTATCCGGAAGAGCCTTCAGATCTTTTGTGTCCAGAGGAGGATTCTGACCTTCTGCATCTGGAGGAAGATTCATTCTGATTTTCTGATCTTCTTGGATTCCTGAACTTCCTTTGCCTCTGCTTCCACAGTTGGTTCACCCTTCTGGAGAGAAGAGACAGTTCATCTTCTTCTGATGAGGATCCATCAGAGGTTTCTTCCACAGCCTGCAAAACTTTAGAGTCAGATTTTCTGTTAGATTTTAAAGCTAATGGCTTACCTTGCTTTTGAGGTTCATCTGCTTCTAGCTCTATCTCGTGACTTCTGAGGGAGCTGACAAGTTCCTCCAGAGAGATTTTGTTGAGATCCTTGGCTAGCTTAAACGCTGTGACCATTGGCCTCCACTGTTTTGGCAAGTTTCTGATGATCTTCTTGACGTGATCAGCAGTGGAATATCCTTTGTCAAGAACTTTTAGACCAGCAACAAGAATTTGAAATCATGAAAACATAGCTTCTATTGATTCACTATCTTCCATCTTGAATGCCTCATACTTCTGAATAAGCACAAGGGCTTTGGTTTCTTTGACTTGAATGTTTCCTTCATGCGTCATTCTCAAAGAATCAAATATATTCTTGGCAGTTTCTCTGTTTGATATTTTCTCATATTCTGAATATGAGATGGCACTGAGAAGAATTGTTCTGGCCTTGTGATGATTTCTGAACTCACGCTTTTGCTGATCAGAAATCATTTTCCTGTCAATCTTCTAACCACGTCCATCCACTGGGTGCATGTATCCATCAGTCACCATGTCCCATAGATCAGCATCATGGGCCAGAAAGAAACTCTCAAATTTGTCTTTCCAGTAGTCAAAGTTTTCTCCATCAAATACTGGAGGTTTGCCACTGAATCTGTCCCTTTATTCATTGTTGTCATTGCTGATGTTTTGAATTGGTCCTGCCATTGTGTTTTTCTGACGCTGGATCTTGTACTGACACAGTTAAGTGTTAAAGATCAGAACCAGGCGCTCTGATGCCAATTGAAGATGTGAAAAACACAAGAAGGGGGGGGGGGGTTGAATTGAAAAACTTAAATTAAAAGGCTTGACAACACAGTATTTTTAACCTGGTTCGTTTGATCTCAAACTACTCCAGTCCACCCGTCAAGGTGATTTCGCCTCTCTCCAACGAGGTCTTAATCCACTATTCTCAAAGGATTACAACAGCTACTTTAACAACTGTTAAAGTCTTCTTTAGTACAACCACAATCCGGTTAATCTCAAGGAACTTCTTTTACAAATGAATTGAACAAGCGTGTGTTGTTGTTTTCTTACAAAACTGTATATCACAACTGTGATAATTACACAAAATAAGCTTGGAATAAAATGAATTTTCTAAAGCTTTGAATATGCGTGGTTTGGATAGCTTGGCAAATTTTGAGTGCGTACGTACGTGCTTCTTTTCACAAGCAGACCTGTTTATATAGGCAAGCAAGGATACATTGTCCATAAAGCAGGTTTTAATGATAATAATGCACTTTCCTTTTGTAGAAGATTTTTGTCTGCAGAAAGCCTTTAGCATTTAATTCTGTCTTGAATAACCAGTAATGCTTCAGAGTCTTCTTTGTTGTATCTGTTGATAACGCTTCAGAGTGTTGATGACTTGGTAAATATTTCTTTGATCAGAGTCAGAGTGTATTTGTTTAGGCGCAGATTCTGGTCATCAAGCTTCAGCGTATAATCTGGTAGCTTCAGCGTGCAACATAGATTGCTGATCTTCTGATGCTGATTCCATTAGAACTTCTGCATATACAAAACATAGTTTTAAGGAGCATAATTGTTCTTTGTATAAATCTTTGAAATAATTTATTCTTTGTATTTTGTTATCATCAAAACTCTAATCAAGGGTTGTAGAATCAAACTATGTTCTAACAATATCCTCCTGCTGATGATAAATACAAACAACTAGAGGATCTTCTCAATGCCATGGAGATCCAGAGGATACTCGGGGTTAGATTTTGAGGATCTAGGGCAGATTTCAGGGGTGGTCATCCCTCAAAAATTCAAGGTCCCTGCATTTGCTAAGTACGATGGCGTCTCCTGTCCTAAGTTTCATTTAAGGTCGTATGTCAGGAAGATTCTACCCCACACTAATGACAGGAATTTGTAGGTATATTTATTCCAGGAGAGTTTGTCAGGGACTCAATTGTAATGGTTCTATCAACTGGAGAGGACCAACATTCGCAATTGGGAAGATTTAGGTGCTTCTTTCTACAAGCTGTATCAATATAATGCTGACCTCGCCCCGACTCGTACACAATTGCAAAAAATTTCCATGGGCTCCAGCGAAGGTTTTAAAGATTATGCCCAAAAATGGAGAGACCTTTCGGGGAGAGTCCATCATCTGTTGTCTGATAGGGAGCTGGTGGACATGATCTTGGGTACGTTGTCTAGTCTGTTCTTTAACCATATGATTGGGATTTATTCTGTTGGGTTCACTGAATTGATCTTGACTGGTGAACATGTAGAAGCTGGCATAAAAAGTGGTAAAATACAGAGAGATGCATCCTCCAGTACTGCAAATAAACCTTTCATTGGAAAGAAGGAGGTCAATGTTGCTTATGGCTAAAGAAATCATAACAAAACTGAGCATCGTCCGACGGTAGGGGTTGTTATGATTTCCAATCCTGCCTCAAACCAACAATGAAACAATCAACGTAGACCAGATGCGCCTAGAAGATAGTTTACTCGGATCAACAATATCCTATCCCAGGTTTTGCACCATCTACTGAAGTCCAATTTGGTAACTCTGAAGGAAGCTCCGAAGAATCCTAATACCGTCTCTCCCCTCTACAACCCAAATGCTCGACGTGCATACCACTCTGAAACTCCGGGGCATGATACAAATGACTGTTGGGCTTTAATGAATAAGGTACAAGATCTCATTGAGGTGAAGGAGATTGAGTTTGACCTTCCCGAGACACCCAATATAATAACGACGCCAATGCCCAAACATGGCCAAGGTGTCAATGTTGTTTATGATGACCATTTTATTTCCTCCGTGGATGAATTAACCACTCCTCTTTTGACTGTTAAAGAGAATCTATTGAGTGTCGGTTTATTTTTGGGTTGTGGTGAAGGTTGCCACTTATGTGTGTCTCTACCAGATGGCTGTTTTTTATTGAAGATGGGCATTCAACGCCTGATGGTTAACAAAGAAATCCTCTTCGAGAAAGTTCCTCTTGCCATAAGTTCATGTGAAGATGTTTCGATAATCACCATTTTTGATAATCCTCCCAAGGTCTCCACCAAAAGACCCGTCAGGATTACATTTATTCCAAAGTTTACTCTCCTGATCATCGCCATGCTAGGGCCAATACCATATTCCTCGGATAAAGCTATTCCCTGGAATTATGGGGCTGACGTCTATTACCATGGCGTCAAGCAAGACCTGTTGGCTATTAAAGACAAAGTTGCTGAAGGTACTGATCCCGACGTTGACAATATCGTTGGAACCAGTAAAATAACGAGAAGCATGAGGGTTTTCTCTCCCGAGATCTCTCTAAAGACTATTTCTACCCCTGTGATAATTCCTGCTGCTACTCCTTCCAGTACTCCTATTACTTGAAGAAGTGAAAAGCACAAGAGGGGGGGGGGGAGGGGTTGAATTGAAACATAAAAATCAAAAGCAATAGACACAATGATTTTTATCCTGGTTCTCTTGATCTCAAACTACTCCAGTCCACCCGCCAAGGTCATTTCACCTCTCTCCAACGAGGACTTAATTCACTAATTAAACTGATTACAAAACTACTTTGACAACTGCCAAAGTGTTCTTGAGTACAACCACAATCCTGTTTATCTCTAGGAAATTCACTTAATCAAAAGAAAAGGTTCATTATGTACTATTTATTTTTCGTTACAAAAACTGTATCACTACTGTGATGTATTACACAAATTTGGAGTATAGTATGAATATAAGTTTTGCAGCTTTTTGAGATTGTATGGAGCAGTAGTGTGAAATCATAAACGATTTAACCTTTGAACTTGTTTGTATAGGCGTGGCATTCTGTCCAAATGGAAACGTGATAATGGACACTTAATGCTCTTTCCATAATGAGAAGATCCTTGTCTGATTGTAGTCGTTGTAAGTGATACTGCCTTAATGGAAAAGTAACGCTTTAGAACTTAGGAATCTTGCATGCTGCTTTGCTTCAGAACTTGGGAAGACAGAAACATAAGGTTCTGTTAGCGTCTTTGACTTCCATTCAGAATCAGGATATCTTTCTCTTTAGCGCAGATTCTGATCATGATACTTCAGAACATTCTGATTACTCAACTTAAGTGCTTCTGTGGATTAACTTCTGATGCCGTTTCAATCAGAACTTCTGTACAACATAGAACACAAATTTAGAGTGCATATTTGTTATTTGTTTTTGTTATCATCAAAATTCTTATGAGGGTTGTAGAATCAAACTATGTTCTAACAATCTCCCCATTTTTGATGATGACAAAAACTAGGATTTTTCAATAAAAAAATACAGAACAAAAGCTTAAGAGAGTCTCCCCCTGAGTTGAGTACTCAGATAGAGATGAGATACTTCCCTGAAATTCCTTCTTATTAGAGATTTTGATGCATCTCCTTCTGTATTTATCAGAATTTGTTCTTGTTTAAGCTTTCAGAAAATAAATAAGAAGTTAAGATATTCAGAATGTTTGAGACTTAGTCCCGGTAAACTGTTATTGAAAATATCTTACGTTCTCCCCCTTTTTGTCAGGTATCAAAAAGCAATATAATCATAAATTATCAGAGTAAAAAATGATGATTTATGTTGAAAATATATTGCAATAACATCTTTTAGAAACAAAGAAGATAAGATGAAAAATACAGAAAACAAGTTAAAGAAAATCTAAGATAGAGGGGGAAGTCGTGTGAACAAAGCTTCCAGCAAGCTCTTAATCTGAGTGCTTGATTCTTCTTGCTTTCCCAGTATATATTTGATTTCTTTAGTAGTGTCTTCTTGCTTATCCAATATGTCCCTTATTTCTTTGTTTGGGTCTTCTTGATTATCCAATCTTGCATAGATTAAATCATTCTCCTTCTTCATCTCTTCCAGAGTCTGCATTACCAGAGATGTAGTTGGTGTTTCCTCAAAGGTTGCAAGTCGTTCAAAACACTCTGCAACATCTTCTGATTCAACTACTTCTTCAATTGCAATTACCTTTTCTTGAGCAGTAGACAGAGGGTGACTATCAGAGCATGGTTAAGTGGCTTCTGAAGGTTGGTGCTCTTTCCAGGGAGCATTTTCCAGCAAGAGAATTTATTTCTTGTCCGAGTGACTTAGAACTTGGTCTTTGAAGGATTTCAGCTAATCACTGAAGTTCTACTGAGCCATTTCATAACTTAATTCTTTCATCCTATGGGATTCAGAGTTGAACCATTTTCTGAATCTATCCCAAAGAGAATCAGAAGCAGCAGTATTAGAATTCTCTTGACTTACTTGCTTCAAAGAAGTAACCCATTCCTGTATTTATGTTTAAAAAATCAACAAGTTCTTACCAACATCTATTTTGGTTAAGGTTGGTTTGGGTTTGGGAATGGAAATTTTATTGGTGGTTGAAGCTAGATGGTCTAGCGCTTCTAGATCAATGACAGTTCTGAGATGATCAGCTGGACGGTTAATTGGTGAGGGAGTAGGAGAATCATAAATTAGGATTGGTGAGTGAGGAGTGTTTGGTGGTGTGGAGTCGTATGGTGAGGGTATTTCTGGAATATCAAGTATGGAGAGAGGTTGACGAACCATAAGAAGTTATGTTATTCCAGGAATTGGGGTAGTGGTATCAGAGTCTGTAAAAGAGTCTTCTGATTGCTTTGCCGTAGCGTGTTGCATTTCTGGTTCAGGGGTTTTAGAATTTGGATTTTCAGTTTGGGGAGTGAGAGGGTTTTCATTTTCTGGTTGAGGAGAGTTGGGATTTGGATGTTCTGGTTGTGGAGAATGAATGTGTAGATTTTCTGGTTGTTGAGAGTGGAGGTTTGGATTTTCTGGGATTGGTGATTGAAAGTCTTGGTCAAAAAGTTCAGTATCAGACATAACTCTTGCAAGTTCTGGTTGATTTTGTTCTTGATTTGGATTAGGGGAGTGAGGTTCATTTAAGAAGATGTCAAGAGTTACAGAGGGATCAAACTCTATGTCAAAATCCACAAATGTTTGTGGTGAGGGATTTTCTGTTGGTTGAGGGGGAACTGTTTCAGATGTTGGAAAAACTATAGATTCTACAACAAAAACAAAAGACGTGTTACCTTTGTTTTTTGAAACTTTGGGTGTCCTCTGAGAGGATCCTTCTCCTACTGCCTTCCTCTTTTTGGATTTCTTCAGCACAACATCTGGAGCTGGCTTGTGCAGGTCACGAATGTTGAGTTCTGGAATAGTTTCATCTTCCTTGCAAGCTTCAAGGTATCTGACCACAATCTCTGGAGAGGCATCTATCTCAGAAAATAATGGAAAATCCTTCAGAGGGATTCTCCTCGACATGATGACTTCATGAGAAGCAATTGTTGGTTCCTTCTTAATGCTTTCAATAATCTTCATTTTCTTCAGATTCTTGGCGTTTAGTGGTTTTCCAGCACTTGCCTCCAGAGTGTTGATCTCCTGAGCCTCTATTAGATGTCCTATCAGCCTGTTTTCAGTCAAAATGTCAGAAATAAATCTTCCCAGAGGAATCCAATCCCTCTTTGTTCTTTCTTCTTCCCTTGTTTCTTTCATGCTTGTTCTCAAATGATTGAAGAGCAAGTGTGTAAGAATTATTTTGGTGTTCTTTGCAATGAAGTACAACAGAAACTGCTGATCAATGTTGATGTAGTTAGGAGAGCTTGTAGGCTTCCTATGATTTATGTAACCCAGAATGATCTTGGCCCAGATTCTGTAATAATATTTCAAGTCTCTTATCTTGCTGGATGGCTGTCCATAAGTGAAAATGACCCTAGCAATAGATTTTATGTCAGAACACTTATCAGCCATGTCAATGCATCTGACTCCGCCGCCATTGTACCCAATAAGTTTGCCAATCAAGTCTTCTGTAATCACTATCTTTTTCCCCATAACATATGAAATCACCTGATGGTTGGATGAAGTAGCATGAATCTAAAATTCCTTAACAAGGATAGGATAGGGAATACTGGACCCAACAGACGATCAAAGTATTTGTTCCATCTCTGAGCTGTCACATCTTCATACAAATCAAACCCATTTTCCTTTAAACTCTTAAAATCAATGATTAACTCACAGAGAACTTCAAGATTATCTACCAGAGTGAGCAACGTTCTTATAGGTTCCTCATACTTACCTTTAAAACTCATGCAAGCCTTTAAACCTAAGGTCTCTGTGTGACTTGTTTGTGTTTGATATACTTGTGATTTCAAAATATAATCATAACATCATAAACATCATAACATGTCATTTACACTAACCATTTCAAGGGCCTATGGATTCATCTCTCCTCTGTTTTGTAGGTTATGGATTCAGCTCGCAGAAAAATCATCCGAATCAATTTTGTAGAGATTCCTCCCTAACTCAAAGAAATGGTTCTAAAAGTTCCTGAGAGTTCATCATTCAATAAGAGATATGGTCACTTGCTCAGTTTGGTTACTATTGGTTTTGACGAGGGTTTGATGAGTGTCTTATTCTAGTTCTTCGACCCTAAGCACCATTGCTTCATATTTTCAAACTATCAGTTGGTGCCTACGCTAGAAGAATTCTCTAAAATACTTGGTTTGCATATATTGGAGTAGATATCATTTACAGGTTTAGAACAAGATCCAACTGCTGAAGATGTTGCCATAGCTTTGCATTTGAAGCCACCTGACATTGAGTCCAACTGGGAAAAAGGAGTGGAGTTAAGGGCCTCCTTATAAGTCTTCTGATGAAGAAAGCCCAGGTATTCATAGACTCTATGAGTTACCATGCCTTTGAAGATGTTTTATCTCTTTTGATCTATGGGTTGGTTCTGTTCCCCAATTTAGACCAGTTTGTAGATGTCAGTGCCATCAACATTTTCCTTGCTCATAATCCAGTGCCTATATTGCTCGGGGATATTCTGCATTCACTCTATAGCCGTACCATGAAGAAGCGAGAGACTCTTATATGTTGTATACCTCTCTTTATAGGTGGTTTATTTCTCACCTTCCTTAGTCAATAATGAAGAACGAATTATGTTTAAGATGGAACCAAAGATTAATGTCTCTTTCTCACTCTGACATCTATTGGTGCCCTCGCTCCCAAGAAGACATCTCTTTTATTGATGGTTTTGGAGAATTTCCTAATGTGCCACTCCTTGGTATGCTCATTAAAGGTATTGTGTTCGACTATTCAAATGATCTGCAAGGTTATCATCAAAAGTTCATCCGTGCTTGGGGAATGGTTAAGAAGACTGATAACAGGACTCTAGGGCACAATAACTCCATCCCTTTGGATCCATACCTCAAATGGGTGTGAGCTCGTGCTCAAAATCTTATGATGCCATATGCTGCTATCCTACCAGTGATTTCAGAGCCTATTGTTCAAGGGGTTGAGTCTCGCATCATTCTGCGTCCTGATATGCCAACAAACTTCGAAGAATTGAAAAAATCATGGATACACCTCAAAGAAGAATGAGATACCTTTGAGTCTCAATTCTATGCCAGTGAGAAAAAGGTGTTGGAACTAACAAAGCGGCTTCACGAAGAGCAGAATCTCAACACCTACATTAGCACCAAAAGGAAGTGCCCTTGGGAGACTTAGGTATCTTAGAAGTTTCTTATTTGTTGTTCCTTTGTAAACTTTGATTTCATTTGAACTTACTAATAAAAAGTCTTTGTTCCTGTTTTGGTTAAAAGAGTTTAAATCCTATGAGGCCCTTGAAAACATTGCATAAGCATATCATCACGTAAACAGGTTGTCAAGACAAGTTTCTTATTCTTTTCGATGTTTATTTCAGCAAAAGAAATGGCTCTCGAACAGACAGTGAATAACCTCCAAGCTCAGAACGCCCAGTTTCAGCAGATGTTCCTGGCTTTAGCCCATGGGCAAGAAGACCTGAAAGCTCTGATCATCAAAGAGAAGACCAAGAAGGAAATGAAACAAACTGGTGTATTAAATATGGGAAGAAGGATCAGAGGACCGATTAAGCGAGCTATAGATTTCGTGACCCCGTCAAATGAGGGGGACAATCAAGAAGAGAAGCCAGTGGAAGAAAACAAAAATCCAGGGTCTGAGGAAGATGAACCTGATTATTCTGTGGAGCAATATCCTCATGCTGATGATAAATACAAACAACTAGAGGATCGACTACATGCCATGGAGATCCAGTGGATACCCGGGTTGGATTTTGAGGATCTAGGGCTGATTTCAGGGTTGGTCATCCCGCAAAAATTCAAGGTCCCTACATTTTCTAAGTACGACGGCGTCTCCTTTCCTAAGCAGCATTAAAGGTCATATGTCAGGAAATTCAACCCCACACTACTGACAGGAATCTGTAGGTACATTTATTCTAGGAGAGTTTGTCAGGGACTAAACTGGAATGGTTCTATCAACTGGAGATGACCAATGTTTGCAATTGGGAAGATTTGGCTGCTTCTTTCTACAAGCAGTATCAATATAATGCTGACCTCGCCCCGACTCGTACACAGTTGCAAAAAATGTCCATGGGCTCCGGTGAAGGTTTTAAAGATTATGCCCAAAAATGGAGAGACCTTGCGGGGAGAGTCCAACCTCCGTTGTTTGATAGGGAGCTGGTGGACATGTTCTTGGGTATGTTGTCTTGTCTGTTCTTTAACCATCTGATTGGGAGTTCTTCTATTGGGTTCACTGAATTGATCTTGATTGGTGAACATGTAGAAGGTGGCATCAAAAGTGGTAAAATACAAAGAGATGCACCCTCCAGTACTACAAAGAAACCTTTCACTGGAAAGAAGGAGGTCAGTGCTGCTTATGGCTAAAGAAATCATAACAAAACTGAGCGTCGTCCGACGGTAGGGGCTGTTATGATTTCCAATCCTGCCTCAAACCAACCATGAAATAATCACTGTAGACCAGATGCACCTACAAGACAGTTTAATCGGATTAACATGACCCTATCCCAAGTTTTGCCACACCTACTGAAGTCCAATTTGGTAACTCTGAAGGAGGCTTCGAAGAATCCTAATTCTGCCTCTCCCCGCTACAACCCAAATGCTCGATGTGCCTACCACTCTGAAACTCTGGGGCATGATAAAAATGACTGTTGGGATTTAATGAATAAGGTACAGGATCTCATTGAGGTGAAGGAGATTGAGTTTGACCTTCCTGAGACACCCAATGTAATAACAACGCCAATTCCCAAACATGGCCAAGGTGTCAATGCTGTTGATGATGACCATTTTGTTTCCTTCGTGGATGAATTAACCACTCCTCTTTTGACTGTTAAAGAGAATCTATTGAGTGTCAATTTATTTCTTGGTTGTGGTGAAGGTTGCCACTTATGTGTGTCTACCAGATGGTTGTTTGTTATTGAAGATAGGCGTTCAACGCCTGATGGTTAACAAAGAAATCCTATTCGAGAAAGTTCCTCTTGCTAGAAGTTTCTTCTGAAGATGTTTCGATAATCACCATTTCTGACAATCCTCCCAGGGTCTCCACCAAAAGACCCGTCAGGATTACATTTGTTCCAAAGTTTTCTCTCCTGATCATCACCATGCCAGGGCCAATACCATATTCCTCGAACAAAGCTGTTCCCTGGAATTATGGGGCTGACGTCTATTACCATGGCGTCAAGCAAGACCCGTTGGCTATTAAAGACAAAGTTGCTGAAGGTACTGACCCTGACGTCGACAATATCGTTGGGACCAGTAAAATAATGAGAAGCAGGAGGGTTTTCTCTCCTGAGATCTCTTCAAAGAATATTTCTACCCCTGTGATAATTCCTGCTGCTACTCCTGCCAGTACTCCTATTACTACCCCTTTGATAATTCCTGCTGCTGCTCCTGTCAGTATTCCCATTGCTACTCCGACTGTTAGTCTTGCTGTTATCCATACTACCGAGTCGACCAAGACTCGGGGCAAAGAGGTATTGGCTGAGCCTGTCTGGACGAAGGCGCATCCAAAAGTCATTCCCGAGGCTTCTAAAAAAGAGATGGAAGAGATTTTAAAGATAATCATGAAGAGTGATTATAATATCGCGGAACAATTGGGGCAGACCCTTTTAAAAATCTCGATGTTAGCCCTAATGCTTTTCTCTGAAGCTCATGCTAAGGCTTTAGTAAAATTCCTGAAGTTCGCCCACGTGCCTCAAGAGACCTCCGCTAATTAATTCGAGAATTGTGTGGCTAGTTTGACAGCTGACAATGGCCTGGGATTCTCTGATGCAGATTTAACTCCCAAGGGAAGGAAGCACAATGATGCCCTGCATGTCTCCATTGAGTGCAGGGGCACTACATTATCCCATGTTCTAGTGGATACAGGTTCATCGCTGAATGTATTACCCAAGAATGCTCTAGACATGTTAGATTGCAAAGGACTCACGCTAAAGCCCAGTAACGTTATGGTGAGGGCCTTGGAAGATTCTAAAAGAATGGTGAATGGGGAGGTGGAAATCCCTATCAAAGTGGGTACTCATACTTTTAATTCCACTTTCTATGTGATGGACATCCGCCCATCTTACTCCTGTTTATTGGGTCGACCTTGGATCCATGGGGCTGGTGCTGTTACTTCCACCTACATCAGATGCTGAAGTACCCAATCAATGGGAAAATTATCACAGTTCATGGGGAAGACGAATACATGGTGATCCACCTGAACTCTTTCAAGTATGTTGAAATGAACGGCGAGTTCATTGAGACCCCTTGTCAGAACTTTGAGGATGTTCCATAAACCATTGATGCAACCAAAAATGCTTCCAAGGTCCCGAAGATTACCAGACCTCCATTGAAGATGGATTCTCTGAAGGATGCCAAAGCAGTAATCGAAGAAGGTTGGTGTACAATTTGGGGCCAACTTCCGGATATTCCCTACAAATCTGACAAATTTGGTTTGGGTTTTACTTCAGGAGACCAGAGAGTTGTTCGTCGTGCTCATGATGGGGGACCACCTTTACGGATCAGCAACCATGGAGTCAATGCCCTGGAAGACAGTGATAGTGATCATGACCTGGACTAGTGAATCTTCTCAACCATCAGCGGTGGAATCAATAATTGGGAGGCTAAAGATTTTGTGCCCATTACTTTTATTCAAGAGTAATTTGTCTTTTTGTTTTTGAGGATATGTAATACTTGAACAATTGAAACATTAAAGCCTTGTGTCTTACCCGAGGCACAATGGTCTATTTGTGAGGGTTATTGTTTCATTTTCATATGTCATCAATAAAACATTAGACGTTTTGCATACAAATTTTGCGCTCTTTGTTTTTCTTTTACTTTATCAAAAATATACAGCTATACTCTTACACACACCCATATATCAAACTGCAGATCCACATCCACTATGGATCCCATTGATAACGGTTCTGCTATTGCCAGTTATGACTTTGAAAATCCGATCTACCAAGCCGAGGACGAAGGTGAGGAAGATTGTGAAGTATCGGGGGAACTTGCCAGACTATTACAATAGGAAGAAAGGGAAATACAACCTCATGAAGAACCGGTTGAGACAATTAACTTGGGTACTGAAAAGGATAAGAAAGAAGTCAAGATAGGTGCCAATCTAGAGAATAGTGTCAAGGAATGGTTAATTCAGATGCTGCATGACTATGTTGAGGTTTTCTCCTGGTCATACGAAGACATGCTGGGACTTACACAATATTGTGGTTCATCGCCTACCCATAAAAGAGGATTGTCCTCCAGTGAAACAGAAGGTTCATCGCATGCGGCCGAATATGATAGAAAAGATCAAGGTTGAAGTTATGAAACAGTTCAACACTGGTTTCTTAGCTGTCACCTCTTATCCATAATGGGTTGCCAATGTTTTCCGAGTACCTAAGAAGGACAGTAAGGTACATATGTGTGTGGATTATAGAGACCTGAACAGGGCAAGCCCCAAGGATGACTTTCCGCTTCCCCATATTGATGTTCTGGTTGACAACACTGCACATCATAATGTATTCTCTTTCATGAATGGTTTCTCCGGGTATAATCAGATCAAAATGGCACCTGAAGACATGGAGAAGACGACCTTTGTCACACAGTGGGGGACTTTCTGTTACAAAGTTATGCCATTTGGACTAAAGAATGTCAGGGCAACCTATCAGCTCCCATGGTAGCTTTGTTTCATGATATGATCCATCACGAGATAGAGGTCTATGTTGATGATATGATAGCCAAGTATCAGACTGAAGAGGAGCACCTTGATCACCTATAGAAGCTTTTTGAAAGGTTAAAGAAGTACAAACTGAGGCTGAATTCGAATAAGTGCACCTTTGGGGTAAGATCTGGTAACCTCTTGGGTTTCATTGTCATCAACAAAGGTATTGAGGTAGACCCTGCAAAGGTCAAAGCTATACAATAAATGAAGACTCCTCGCACTGAGAAGGAAGTTAGGGGATTCTTGGGATGCCTAAACTACATATCCAGATTCATCTCACATCTGACCGCTACTTGTGAGCCTATCTTCAAATTACTGAAGAAAGATCAAACAATGAAGTGGAATAACGGCTGCTAGAACGCCTTTGACAAAATCAAAGAATATCTTCAAGAGCCTCCAATTTTAATGCCTCCAGTTGAAGGAAGACCTCTGATCATGTACATAACGGTATTATAGAACTCAATAGGGTGTGTGCTGGGGAAACATGACGAGTCTGGTCGAAAAGAGCATGCAATATACTACCTTAGAAAAAAGTTTACCGACTGTCAAACAAGATAATCACCGCTCAAGAAAACTTGTTGCGCTTTGGAATGGGCTGCTCGCTGACTGAGATAGTATATGTTGACCCACACTACCTTGTTGATATCTAAAATGGACCCTATCAAGTACATCTTTGAGAAACCCGCTCTGTCCAGAAGAATAGCAAGTTGGAAAATGATCCTGACCGAATACGACATTCAATATACAACCCATAAAGCAATTAAGGGAAGTGTACTAGCTGATCATTTGTCTCATTAGGCTGTGGATGACTACCAAGCCATGAATTTTGAGTTCCCGGATGAGAATATTTTGTTAATGACTGGTTGTGAAGAACCTGGACCAGATGAAGGACCTGAAAAAGGATCCCAATAGACTATGGTTTTTGATGGAGCTTCCAACTCTCTTGGCAATAGCATCGGCATGGTGATCATATCTCCTGAAGGCTGTCATACTCCTTTCACTACCAGATTGTGTTTTAATTGTACCAACAATATGAGTATGAAGCATGCATCATGGGTCTCAAAGCCGCTATCGACTTGAGAATCAAATTCTTGAGTGTATTTGGAGACTCAACTTTAGTGATCAGTCAAATCAAAGAAGAATGGGACACGAAGCATCCTAATATCATCCCTTATAAAAAGCATGTGTTGATATTAATCCCATACTTTGAAGACATTACCTTTGAGCATTTTCCACAAGAGGAAAATCAACTAGCGGACGTGCTTGCTACGATGTCGTCCATGTTCAAGGTCAGGTGGGATAACGAAGCTCCTCAAATCACTATTGAAAGGATTGACGAACCATCATACTGTCACGAGTTTGATACTGAAGAAGTAGTGGACAAGCCTTGGTTCCATGAAGTCAAAATATATCTCAAAGCCCAAGAGTATCCTGAGGGAGCTTCAGTCAATGATAAGAAGTTCCTAAGAAGGTTCTCTTCCAAGTTCTTCCTCAGTAACGGGATCCTCTACAAGCGCAATCATGACTCTACTTTGCTTCAGTGTGTAGACAAGAGTGAGACAAAAAAGATTATGGCTGATTTACACGAAGGTTCCTTTGGCACCCACTCCAATGGGAACACGATGGCTAAAACGATCCTACGGGAAGGATACTACTGGTCCACTATAGAAGCAGACTGTTATCAGCATTCACGAAGTTATCACAAATTCCAGATCTATGCTGACAAGGTGCATGTGCCTTCGGTTCCTCTAAATGTCTTGACTGCTCCTTGGCTGTTTGCAATGTGGGGCATCAATATGATTGGGTAAATCAGACCTACAACCTCTAATGGGAACCGCTTCATCCTGGTGGCCATTGATTACTTCATGAAGTGGGTCGAGGCAACTTCATTTGCTTCTGTTACCAAGAACATTGTGGTCTGATTCATCAAACATAACCTTATCTGTCGGTACAGTATTCCAGAAAGAATCATTATGGATAATGGTACCAATCTCAATAACACTATGATCACCGAGCTCTGCACGTAATTCAAGATCCAGCATCATAACTCTTCTCCTTACCAGCCAAAGATGAATGGCGTTGTTGAAGTTGCTAACAAAAATATCAAGAAAATTATACAGAAGATGACAGTGACATATAAAGACTGGCACGAGATGTTACCATTTTACCTTCATGGTTACCGCACCATAATGCGCACCTCAACAGGGGCAACTCCTTTCTCTCTGGTGTACAATATGGAAGTTATCTTGCCCATAAAAGTCCAGTTCCCTTCCTTAAGGATCATGAAGGATGCAAGTTTGAATAAAGACGAATGAGTTCAGACTCGATTTGACCAATTAAACTTGTTTGACGAGAAGAGGCTTGTGTCTGTCTGTCACGGTCAGATGTACCAAAAGCGTATGATCAAATATTTTAACAAGAAGGTCAGACATCAAGTATATTAGGCCGATGATCTAGTAATCAAGCGCATCATCCTGTCACAAGGTGATCCCAGGGGCAAATGGATTCCCACATATCAAGGGCCATTTATGATCAAGAACATATTTTATGATGGAGCCATGATCTTAACCACCATGGATGGTGACAACCTTTCGCACCCGGTAAACGCAGACATAGTTAAAAGATACTACGCATAAACAAAGACCTGCCAACTCGACTGTCCTAGGCAAAAATAAGGGCATCCCGGCGAACCAAAAGGGTTCGGGAAAAAATTAGGGATATACATAAAAAATATGTACACCCGGCAAGTCCAAAACCTGAAAAGGCGGCTTGGGAAAAAAGGGTATCTCAGTGGACTAAAAACCCGAAAGGGAGGTCCAGGAAAAAGTTAGGGGTTTAAAGCGTATGACTATGTCTCGTTAGATCACCTTACAGCCAATCTTCAATATCAACTATCAAGCTCAAGTGGTACAAATCAATTCAGTCAGCTTCGGACAAGCAGCGAAAGAGATGAGACGTTCAAAAGCATAAAGACAATAGCAAAATGGGAACCCAATGGGATTATTTCACATAGCTGTTTTTCTTTGTATACTATTTTTTCTATAGTTTCCATTCTTACGACGACATTCTCTTACTAGGATATCCGTCTCCTTGTACAAAAATGCTTATTCAAGTTAATACAAAACTATTCCTTTGAAAGTGCAAAACTTCTGTTTTTATTTTTCTGTTTTGTATGTGAAAACGTCCAGTGATTATTTTTGAACGTATGCATTTGAATGTGATTACTGCTTACAAATATACATCTAAAAACAGAAAGACAATTGCTAATGACTTTAAGAAATGGGACAATATCTAAGGGCCATCCACAAAATCGCCACATATGTCTTCCCCAACAGATACCTTCTCCAACAGGTACAGAGGCAGAGACATCCTACTACAAGGTCACTACCATATCCTCAGTATGGAACCTAATGGTGTCAGGTTCTCATATCCCCGGCGGAGCAAGAATCTCCAATTACTACTCCAACAAAAGATCCCCCAGTGAAGTCGTCAAGCTTCTCAGGATTCCCCAACAGGATTTCAACAAAATCCCCAAGCAGTTCACAGAGTTTACCTTCCCCAACAGAGTTTATTTCTCTAACAACATAAGTTCAACTCCCAGCATTTCAACTTCAACAAATTTGAAGACCTACATTCTTCACCCCCAGCTGCAATCAGGGATTTATTTTCCCTAATTCAACAGAACTGCAATAGAACAGCTGATACATTCATATATTGCATTCATACATCATTTCTTCAAACATCATAGCATATGTAGCACAAATTCATATATCACAATCTCATTTATTTTGAGAACATCATGCAATTCATACATCATGAAATTGCATGAAACTGACTTTACCTTTCCAGGTTGAGTTCATAGATAGATCAACATTTGTCAACCTAAATAGCAGGTCAAAGATTAATGCCCGGAACTAGACGGGGAAACTATCTACATGACCAAGTGGTATGAACTTCTGAAGAAAGACATGTTTACTAACAAATAAAGAAGGCTACAGATTAATGCCTAGAACCAGACGGGGAATTATCTATGTGACCAATGTTGCCAAGTTCCATATTAATACATGTAACAAGTCAGGAAAACTATCTGTGGACGATCGATTGTAGATTAATACCTGTAACAAGCTAGGCAAACTATCTACATGAGGAGATTGAAGATTAATACCTATAACAAGCCATGAAAACTATCTTTCGTTCTCAGGTCAGAGATTAATACCTGAAACCAGACAGGACAACTATCTCAACGACCAACAAAAACACAGTTCCAGATTAATACCTGTAACAAACCAGGAAAACTATCTGCGGAAGACCGATTATAGATTAATACATGTAACAAGCCAGGAAAACTATCTACATGAGGAGATTGAAGATTAATTACTGTAACAAGCCAGGAAAACTATCTTTCTTTCTCAGGCGAGGGATTAATACTTGTAACAAGCCAGGATAACTATCTCAACGACCGGAAATTTTCAAGTTACAGATTAATACCTGAAACCAAATAGGACAACTATCTGTGAATAAGTGATTTGTAGATTAACACCTGAAACCAGACAAGAAAACTATCTACATGACCATATGAAGCAATATTACACGGGTTTTTTCTCATGATCTCCAGATGCAATCTAGTACGGACTCATCTTGAAGTAATCTTACACGGGTTACTTCTCATCATCCATATGTAGTCTAACACGGACTCATCCTGAAGCAGTCCCACACAGGTTCCTTCTCATATATCTCCAGATGCTGACTAACACAGACTCTTCCTGGAACAGCCCTACACGGGCTCTCTCTAATACATTTTCAAGTAACGGTTAATTCCATTATTCCCAGCAAGTTACTATGAAGCCTGGATTTCAACCAGAAAACAAAAAACTCTCATCTCTCTAGAGATAACTCTTCAGAAGAGCCTTGGATAACTGAAGTTCCTAGATTCTATTCCCCACAGAGTTTTCCTCAAGCAGAAGAACACCAGAAACCCACATTCCCCCAGCGAAGTCCTCCTCAGACAGTAGGAACATGAATCCCCACAAGGAGACCTCTTAGGAAGTCATCATCCACTTTGGATGGCATCTTTAAGCCCATCTCTGACAACTCTTAGTCATCTTCTCCAAATGGCATCTGCAAGCCCATTCTTGACATAATCAACCATCAGTGTTACTTCATGTGAGTGCAAATTCATGGGCACTCTAGTGTTCAATCATCTTCCACCTTCAGATCACAAAAGGCAAACAAGCCAATCTAAATCTTCAGGTTTAAGAAGATTGAACAAGGGCAGCTGTTGTACCCCAAAATTTTCTCTCTCATATTTTCCAAGATCTTTTCTTACATGGTTGGTTACAAACACTTTCCTAAAGAAAATGAATTTTTTTGAAGATAATAAAGTGTCTTTTGATTGGCATCTTGACAACCTTCGATTGGGCGCCTAAATCCTTCGAGCAAGCTTTGTTTCAAAGTCTTCGATTAAGCATTTGGCACTCTTCGATGCAGGTCTGATTCACAAGCTTCAAGTGGGCATTGGGTCCCCCTTCGACCATGTTCAAATCACAAGGCTTCGACTGTGCATTGGCTACTTCAGGCTTGCCTTCGATTCCCAAGGCTAATAGCCTCTACAAGTTCCTTTCGATTCACAAGACTAAAGGCCTCTTCAAGTTCCCTTTGATTCACTAGGCCAAAAGCCCTTTCATGCTTACTTTGAATTCACAAGGGCAAAGGTTTCTTCTATGATTTCCTTCAATGCATAAGGCAAAGACTTCCTCTATGCTTGCTTTCAAGGCCAAGACCCCTCAACAATTTCTGCACCATGACATACAATATGACCCCTTTGAAAGAGCACTCCAAACGTCCATTCAAAGGACACATATTGCTGGCCATTCGAAGGAGACACATAATTAATGAATGCAAGTTTGTCTTATGATGGGCCTTGGTCCTACATGTAGCCAGGCCAAGGCCTCTTGTGCAAAGGAATTCGAAAGAAGTGACAAAGGAGGCTTCGATTGACAGAATAAAGTTTCTCACTTGGGGGAATTTAAATCAAACAGCTAAGGCAAATATATGGGTCCAAAAGGACATGTAAATGATCCATTCGAAGAAGAAATTCAAAGGCCCATTTGAAGGACACTTAGTGTTGTCTGAAAGAAACGGGTTTGGTCAAAGATTAGATCTAGTTGGCCAAAACAAAAGAGAAATATGCAAAAATGCTGGCTGGCCCAAAATCCCACATATTGCCATACTCAAGCTTCCTGCACAAGCATTCATGCCAAAGGAAGCTTCGATTGGACTGGAAAGAGTTTTCATTTGGGCTAGCTGAGTAGGGGCTCAATCGAAGTGGCCCCAATGATGAGAATTTGAGCTATTCGAAAGAAGTAGCTCAAAGTCAATCGAAGGGAAAGACTTAAGCCATTCGAAGGAAATAACTCATAGCCAATCGAAGGGAAGGGACTGAAGGCATTCAAAGGCAAAACATGTCCAGGTTCATTCAACATTTCAAAATGGCATGAAAATTCTCTAAAAGGAAATCTTTAAATTGGTCTGATTGTTGTCTTCAAAAATATATGGCTAGCCTTTAAGGACATGATTAAGGCTGTTTCTTTCCATGCTAAGACTCCCTCATCATCTCCTATAAATATCCAGTATATCTGCAAGCTGGGGGGAAATACGAATCACCTATCAAAAGCCAACCCGAAGAGCCACGAAAAATCTCAAGAATCCAGCAAAGTTTTCAAAATAAAAAACACTTTTTGCAGGCTCCTCCAAGTCCAATCGAAGACCAGCTCTCCTAGAAACCAGAAGCACGCCCAAATGTCACGCACCAAGCCCACCAGTCCTTGGTAAAATTCAGGGTCACAACCTTTCGATCATTAATTGATTTGTTTTTACATGCATGTTTGTGTTATTAAACATTCATAAGAATATAAGTATTGAAAGTACAAGGTGCCATTTTAAGGCTTCAAGGCATCCAAGCTTCAAATTAGGTGATACAAAGATATTGTTCCAATTTGAACCACAAATTTGGACTTAGGAGATGATCATATGTAGGGTAGGGTCTTCAGATTTGTTTCGATCCAACATTTGATCAAACTTGTAGGTATGCATGTAGGGGAAGGACCTGGGTTCGACACCTAGGTTTGTATTTGTTTCTTTTTCTAACGCTTGTACTACAGATCAATCCTGAGAAGACTAAGGTCCTAAGTTCGACACCCAGGTCCTGGATCTTTATTGTTCTAATGCTTGTCTTGCAGGTATGGATCAAAAAGCAGTTTGCCCTCCTAGATCGAAGAAGACAACTCCTTCTCTGGATCGAAGGAGACAATTCCTTCTCTAGATCGAAGCAGACAATTCCTCCCCTCGATCGAAAGACCTTAATTCATTTTCTTATTTATTTTATTTCTTGCCTCCTTTTCTTAGTAACATTAAAACAAAATCATAAAAAAATTAGGTCTAGTCTTTTTTCAATAAAAATCATTTTTGTTAACTAATTAATTTAATTACTTTAACAACTTTTTTCTTTTAAAAATTAAAATTAAATGGACTTAGACTTTTTTTTTCTTAAAATAAATAAAAACATACAAAAATATCCCTTTTGTTTAGGATTTGTAGACATCCTTTCTCAACTCGCGCGCATTTATCTATTCTCGGATTTTTCATATTATTATAACTACTCATGGGTTGTAATAGAATAATTAGGACTTTATTTTCTGCTTTAATCCCCTTACTCTTAGAGATGTAATTAATCCCCAAAGCCCTGTAATAGAGTAGGATTTACCTTTCCGCACTTTAAATTTCTACAAACTATAAACTGTTTAGATGCATGAATAATAAGATTGAATGGCAAGAACAAAAACAAAACACTAGCAAACGTAAATTCAAAGACAAATAACTGAATAAAAACACAATTAAACACATGCACCTCTAGGGTACCCCACTTTAGTTGCCTTCGGAAATAAAACAGTCATGTCCCTCAAAACAGGGACGCTTTAGGAAAGACCCGTAAAACAAAATATCACAGTCCTCGATGACCCTACAGTTGCCTCTCGGTAAATGATCTAGTACCTAAACAAAATTGCTAAAGCGTCTCCACATGTTGCCTTTATGATTGTATGTCCCTTCGAATGTCCCTCACACATCCAACAATAGGGCTACCTACTCACTAATAGTAGGATAGCACTGTCTAAAGGATAGGAGGAAAAGAACGACCTTTTCGAGTCCAAGTAGATAGCTGCTAGATGCTTGCTAAAAACAAATTTTTACACCTACACAAAAACATTTCAAAAAACAACTTTCGAAAAAATTCGCTTTATCAACACTCTTGAGGACTAATACAAGAGTTATCATAAAGTGAATTGCCGCACTAAGGCAATTTCAAAATACTTTGCAAAAACACACAAAGCACAAGGTATTTTTCAAATGAGCTAAGCATTTAAGAGCCTGTAGAAAACTACAGATGGAAAGGGTGCTAACACCTTCCCTTTCCATAATCTACCCCCTTACTCAGAAAACTCTCGAAAAGGTCTTTTTCTGTTCTTTTCACCCTTTCCTTAATTTGGATAAAAGAAAAGTCGGTGGCGGCTCTTGCTTACCGTAACATTTACAAATACAAACTCAAAACCAGTATAACAGTCGGTTCTGCCACCACATCACACTAACAATACAGGAAATTAAAGTGCGGAATGTAAATACCTTAACTATTACATGGCTTTGGGGTAGTTACATAAGTATAGTAATTTGTAGAAAAGTAAACCTACGCTATTACATCCTCGGAGTAGATACATAATTAGAAAAAATGTGGGAAAATAAATCTAAGTTATTACATCGATAGTGTGACCTATACAATTTGTTCTAAGAATTTTAAATAGCAAAAAAGATTAGAAAAAGAATGTTAAAAAAATATTAAAATGTTTTTTGTGTAGAGAATAATTTAAATGTTAGTAATTAATTAAAACCTAATTATTTCTTATTAATTTTAATATTAAGAAAAAAAGTTAATTATTATATATTAGAAATAAAAATTCAATTATTAATTAAAACCCTAATCTTAATTTATTAGTACTAAGAAAAAAGATTATGTTAGTTAATGTTTGATTAATTAAAAAAGAATTAATTAAGAAAAAGAAAGAAAATTAGGTTATAAAAAATAGGGTAAAAAGAATTTGCATGGGGTGGGTGTTGAACCCACACCCATGGCTTCATAGGCGCGCCCTCCTTCCACTAGGCCAAGCTGTTATTTGTTATACAAAAATAAGAATCAATCATTATGTAATAAACCTTTGCGTTTGTTTTGAAAACTAATAAAAAAAATTGCAAGACGCAAGGATCGAACCCACGCCCCTCATGTCACATGCATCTGTCTCCAACCAACTGCATTGCGCTGTCTTTGTGTCATAGAATAGAAGTAAATAAATATGTAATAAAACGTATACCAGAGAAGCGTCAGAGCCCTAGCTTCGGTCGTCTTCTCCGGTGAGTCTGAATTCCTACCTACAAAAATAGAAAGATTTAGATCATAAAAAGGACCCTATCCCCCTAATTTTACCCTTGTGAATCCAATGGTGGCCTTAGTTTTTCCTGAAAACATTTGTATCGTGAGATTCAAAGAATATATCTCAAACTGCCCTAACAATGGCATATCCTTATCCCTATGTTAAAGCTTGTAAATAATGGATCAAAACAGTCCTAAAAATGACCATGAACATGTACACATGCATCAAATTTATTAGATATGCATAGATTAAAAGTTCGAGGTTCACGAAATTTACCCAACCGGTACAACCTGGTGTGGATGTTTTGGCATGCTCCAGGCTTCAAGAATGATTGGGATGGACTCCAGGGAACTTCAGGAAGCTGATGGAATGCTTGAAAAGGATTGAACCAGGCTGGAGATGAAGGTTTTGAGTTGCCCTAGTTTTGACAATTTTGAGATTTTTTAGGGCTTGTACTTGAGGAAAATTTTTCATCTGTCTCTTGGTCTGAAGATGTCATGTATTTAAAATGAGAAGTTTAGGTCAACAAAAGTGAGATCAATCTTTTGTATTTCATGATCAAATTTTTGATTGGAATTTTTGCATGAAATATTTCTTTTTTAGGCCAATCATGTACCAATCAATCTTTACACATTTTTTTTCAAGTTGTCACCAGCTTTTTAGACTTATGATTTGATTCAAAAATAGATTATCATGCCTTATATAATTAATTTGGTATTTTATTTGATTTGTTTTGCTTTTAATTAAATAAAATCAAAATAAAAAGAATTAAAAACCACAAAAACAAATTAATGGATTAAGAGGTCTATTATGAGGTCAGGAACATGTTTGGACTTTCAAAGATAGGTCTGTTAGCCCAAAAATTCAAATTTGCTCAATTTGGATTTCATGCATTTTCTCAAAATTTCCCAACTTGCACAAATCATATCTCGCTAAATTTATGTCATATGAAGGTGACCTTGGACTTTTTGGAAACCTCAAGATGTCTCCTACAACTTCCATGTTGGTCATTTTTTCATTTGAATCCTTTATCTTGATGTAAAGTGATTTAACAAAAAGTGTCTTTTTGTTGACTTTTAAAATGACATGTAATGTTTTAGCCCATATCTCTCAAGTGAAGCATTTTTTTCTTGATATTAGAGAGATAAAGTTGTAGAGAATTTAATTTCCTTTAAAATGAGCTTTGGTTGAGAAATTTCTGATGAAGTATGTGAAATTTATGCTTGGTCAAAGTTCAGTTGACTTCTCCTTAAGAGAACCCTAATTTAGTAACTTTTGATTTTTGATGAATCTTGAGTTTTATTGATGAATCATGATCAAACCTTGATCAAATGATGAATATGAGTTCAAAATATTGATTTTGACCAAAAATATTGAAGTTTGACTGTAAATTGGTCAAAGTTGACTTTTTGTCCAATACAATTGATTTTCAATCATCTGAGCAATTGACTAAGCAAACTTGTACTGCAAGGATTGAAATTTGGAATGAGGATTCTTTGAAGCATATGAGATACCATGAAGACCACTTGAGGAATTAGAAGTCCAATTTCCTTTGAGAGAAGTAAAACCCTAGTTGTAGGTCAATTGCTTAGGAGGAGAGTTTGTTTGATCATTCTTTAAGTAGTCTTGAGTAATTGAAACATTCATGTGCATAAGGAGGTGTCTTGAATTAACTTATCTCAAAGATGGGAGGGAAAATTTTAGGGTGAAATATCTGCCCCTGTTCAATCTTCTTAAACCTGAAGAGTTAGATTGGCATGTCCGTCATTCGTGATCTGAAGGTGGAAGAGGATTGAACACTTAAGTGCCCAGAAATTTGCACTCACATTAGCACGAAGTAACACCGTTGGTTGATTGTACTTCTTAAACGCGCTTAAATATTCCATTCGAAGAGGTGATGGGATGTCATCAGAGATGGGCTTATAGATGCCATCTAAAGTAACTGTTTATAGGAGTATCGGAATGAGTCTACACCCGATTATATCTGAAAAAGTATATTAGAATGAGTCTGTGTCCAACTATATCTAGAAGACATGTTGGGGAGTGTCAGAATGAATCTTATGTCTTGATTGTATCTCAATGATGTTCTAGAATGAGTCTATGTTTTGACTATATCTAGGAGAGGAGCAGAATGAGTCTTCGCCCGACTGTATCTGAATGATGTTCTAGAATGAGTCTATGCTCGACTGCATCTAGAATATGTATCAGAATGAGTCTTTGCTCGATTGTATCTGAGAAGGGTAACATAATGACTCTTTGTTAAACTGTATCTGAAAAATTATGTTGGAATGAGTCTACGCCTGACTGTATCCAGAAGTGGATCAGAATGAGTCTTCGCTTGACTGTATCTGAAAAATGTACTGGAATGAGTCTATGCCCGACTGTATCAAAAGGAGTATCAGATTGAACCTTCGCCTGGTTTTATCTGACTGATGCTTTCAAAATGAATCTATCCGATTTTATCTAAGGGAAATGCTTTTCATAATGAATCTATGAAGGAAATGCTCGTTAGAATTAGTCTCCGAGGGAAATCATCTAGTTTTGTAGATAGTCGCCCCATCCTATTTTGACAAATTGATCTACAACCTATCTATAGATTGCTGGTAATATTCGTTTGTCTGCGAACTTAACCTGAAAACAAAGTTAGTTTTATGAAATGTCATGATGCATTAAATATATTTTGTAGTGATGCTCTAAAAAAATGAGAATATTATATGCGTTTCATATGCATACATTGATACTTGTAAATGATGTATGGATGCAATATTCCATTAGAGCGTATCGGTAGCTTTGTGTAACAACTTTGGCTGGGGATTATAAATCCCTGACTGTTGTTAGGGATGAAGAAAGTAATTCTTTAATTTTTGATGAGAATGACTTTAGGGGGGATTCCCGCTTTTTGTTTGAGGACACTTAGCTGGGGATGTTTATCTTCTGCTTGGGGATTTAATTCTTATGTACCCCGACTGGGGATAAAAGAGATTGATATCCTTCTGATGTCCTATCTGACTAGGTTTCAGATACCAGTATTGATCAGTAGTTTTTACACAGGATTTTGTATTTCTTTTAGTTATCGTTTCTTTTTATTTAACTGGTGTTTTATTGCAGTTTACCACATTTTATACTTTGAAAGAATAAAATAGGACAAATCGGGGTATAAAAGTGAAGAATCCAGAAGTTCAAAAAGAAGTGCTTTAGGAGCCCTGACACGGGTGGTCGTGTCACCTAACACGGGCCGTGTCAGGGGGAAGACTAGAAAAATTGAAGTTGGTAGCAGGACAAAAGGCAACACGGGCGCATGCGTCACACGACACGACCCGTGTCAAATTAGCTGGGCTAAAAGATAGAAGAGGCAGATCACAAAAGCTGACATGGGTGCACGTGTCTAGTGACATGAACCATGTCCAGTCAGTTGAAGCATGGAATTTTGGAGGAAGGATTAAAAATGCTGACACGGATGCCCGTGTCCACTGACACGGCCCGTGTCAGCTCAGGCGCTGATAAATCTTATGTTTGAGAATTTTTAGTGTTTTTGAACCATGGAGGCTACTTTGGACTTTTGGCATCACCAAGGAAAAACGAGACTATTTAAACCGGTTTGTGAGAAGAAGAAAATGACTTTTCACAGGAGAATAATTTAACGATAGAAGATTGAAGTCAATGCAAATTTTTGGAGAACGAAGACCTTTCATGAGCGGAAGCAATTGAAGATCAGAGTTCACCATACATTGTGTAATGTTTATCTTTATTTTTATTGATTCCTTGAACATTATGTGCGGCTAAACCCCCCAATGCTAGGGGGTGTCCTTGATTTGCAATGTTAAGAATATTGATCTCTTTATTTTATTCAACAAAAAAGATTTATGCATCAATTTGATTGTGTAGAAGAATTTATAGTTTTACCCTATGGGACCATAAGGTTTCACTGTTATTAACACATTAGAGTCGTACGGTCGTGTTAAGGTTTTCTAAATAATGACATTATAGATGATTTCACTTAGGACTAGGGGATTCCTATGATAACCAGAATAGTTTTTGATAATTACATGCTTAACCTCAAAACTAATTTGAATGGAAATTGAAATTAGGGTAGAAGTTAAAGGTTTTTCACTAATGACTTAGGGAAAGATAATCTTAAGTATCGGTAATTGAGGTTTATTAAGTTGTTGAAAAGATCAAAGAGTGAAGGTTATTTCATTGCAAATCATACATCAACGATACCAGATTTTAACCAAACAGAAAAAGTCATATTTTACTTTCAGCCCTTTAATCTTTCGCAAAGATATTTTCGAATCAAACCCTAAACTATTGTTTTTGTTTGATTGAATTAATAATAAAACTTAGTATTTCCTACACAGTCCTCAAGATCGATATTAGGGGTAAAACCCATTATTACTACATCAGTGAAAATAGTACACTTGCTATTTTTCTGATCAAGTTTTTGGCTTCGTTTTCGGGGACTGCCAAAATACTGAGTTTCATTGTTATTCAATTAAAATTTTATTTGCAATTAAAATTATATTTTTCAGTTATTTTTGTTTATTATTATATTTTCACTAATCTTTTATGTGAGTTAAGATCTCAACTGAACTTCTTTTTGACACAGAGGTCGAAACAACTTTTCACGAAAGACAAAGACAAGCTACGCTAGCCAGACTGGCTTCCGAGGAAGATAATTCCTCAATTCACTCAGAGCAACAAGATGCATGATTCAGAACACCAAGAGATAGAGTCAGATTCAGAAATTGAAAACATGGGCGAAAACGCACTTGAGAGACTACTTGGTGACTATGGTGGAAGGAATTCAAAGGCTGGTAGACTTACTATTGTAAACCACCCGGTGAATGTTCCAAATTTTCAGCTGCATCCCAGTACTATCACTTAACTTGAGAGAATGTTGTTTTCGGGAAGGGTGAATGAAGATGCTAATAAGCATTACAGAGATTTCTTACCTGAGCACCACTTTGAAGATAAATGGTCATACTGAGGAACAAAAGAAATTAAGAATGTTCCCCTTCACGTTGGCTGACGTTGCTAAAGAATGGTTCTTTTCTCTTCCTCTTGATAGTATAACAACTTGGGAAGAAATGGAGACTGCTTTTTTGAAGGAATATTTTCCATCTGTAGTGTTCATAAGAAAAAAGTATGATATACTGAATTTCAAGCAAAAAGAGGGAGAATCGTTGGGGGATGCCTATAAAAGGTTCAAAAGACTCCTAGTGGCCTGCCCAACCCATAATCTAGACCAGACTGATGAAATGAAAACATTTGTAAATGGTCTAAGAATCAAGACAAAGTAGTTGATAGATACAACAGTTAGTGGCTTATCAAATTTCTCAACAGCCACCAGTGTAAAGAAGATAATCGAAGCAATTGCTACAAATGAGCATTTGGAGTTATATGAGAAGGTTGGTAACAAGTCTGAAGGAGTCATTGATTTAAAGTTGGAGACAAACAGACAATTGAAAATTGAAGAAACAATCACTGTAGAGGTAGACAAGAAGCTGAAAGAGCTGAAGTTAGGTACTCATCAAGTTGCCCAAGTTCAACAAGCACAAAATATTGTATGTGAAATCTATAATGGGCCGCATAATACGATGCATTGTTTAGATTCTCCACAAAAAATTGAAGACATTAAGTTCTTGAAGCAAAACAATCTGTATTTGAACACCTACAATACTGTGTGGAAGACTCATCCGAGCTTCTCCTGGAAAGATCAGCAACAATAAGCTCCTCAAAAGGCAAAGTGGGAGGTGACTGTTGAAAAAATGGTTGCCCAAACCTCTCAATTTCAAGGAGACAAGGAGTAATATAGGAATACCACAGCTGCAATAAAAAATTTGGAGGTTCAAATGGGACAAATTGCATAATAGGTAGCACTGCGAGCACAAGAAAGTCTGAAAAGTCATGAGAATGTGAATGATGTCAAAACAAGGAGTGAGAAAGTTGATAGAGAAAAAGAATATGAGATGAAGTTTGATGATAATATAATATAAGTAGAGCTAGAAGTGAGAGAGAATAGGAACAAACAGGAAGAAGTGGTATCGCCTGTAAAGCGAGTTAAAGAGAAAACTAAGCTAGCGATCAAGTTGTCGTGTCCATCTCGAGTTGAAAAGAAGGACACAAAAGAAAAATATTTTGAGAAGTTTGTAAAAATCTTCAAAAAGCTAGAGATCCATATACCATTCTTTGAAGCGCTCGAAAAAATGCCTTTGTATCAGAAATTCATGAAGGAGGTATTATCAAAGAAGAAATCAACATGAGAGGGATCAATACCCGTTGATGAGAAATTATGTACAATTGCACCCGAGAGAAAACTACCTATCAAGAAGAGGGATCTGGCGTCAGTTGCAATACCATGCACAAAAAAAGACAGAGCTTTTAAGAAGGTTCTGGTTGATTCTGGCTCTAGTGTGAGTTTAATTCCTTTATCAATTTTCAAGAAGCTCGGTATTGAGAAGATAAGCGGAAGTGAGACAAAATTGAAATTTGCTGATCACACCATCAAGCAGTCAATTAGAATAACTGAATATGTTTTAGTAGAAATTGACAATTTTGTTTTCCCAGTTTATTTTCAGATCATGGACATACCAGAAGATGAAGATACTCCTATCATTCTTGGCCGACCATTTATACTGACGAGTCGATGCAATTTTGATATCGAGACAGGTAATCTGACACTGAAATCATTTGATGAGGAGATAACCTTGTAGGTGTTGTAAATCAAGAAGCATGTTGTGGGTGGAAAGGATAAATATTTAATCGGAATGATTAGAGTAGAAGGAGAAGACAACAGCTCAAAGTCCCTCCCATAAGAGGTCTCAAGAAAAATATTTCAAGTGGCATCAATAAAAATTCCTAAGCTCGGTCAACAAGGAAAGAAGAAAACGAAGAAGGAACACCAAGCTAAAAAGATGGTAGTTAGAAGTGGCTGGAAGCACAAATGAGTTGACACTTTTGATCTGAATGAGTTATAGTTTGCGGATGAAACAAGTAACAAGGTGTGGAAGAGGAAGTACCCCCACAAGGAGATGAACCATCGAGCCATGCAACGTTAAACGGAGAACTTCGTGGGAGGCAACACACATTTTTAATAACTTAGTTTTATTTTTGTTTTTTTTACAGGTAATCAAAGAGAGTCTTACTGGTGAAAGCTAGGAGGCAGCAACATGCGTTGCATTAACCTCTGTAAGTCACCTTCTTGAGCTTGTTCCGAAACATTGGGGTCAATGGTAGTTCAAGTTTGGGAGGATTTAATTGATTTTCTTCTTTTTGCATTATTGGTTAGTTATATGTGAAATGCCATGTAAATCCAGGTGTTGAAGTCTTCCAAAGTTGGCAAAAAAATGTTTTTGATCAAGAGCCTGATTATTATCGAGTTCGGGAATAGTATATAGAGAAAAAGGAATGGTTGTTCGAGGGTAGAAGTTCAGAATAACGTGACAGGATACGAGCCTAACGTGTAGATTTGTGCTATAGTGCTTGAATCTTGGGAAGTACTCCTGAAGTAGTTTATCTTCACAGTCTGTCATAACATAGATTCATATGCATGTACGATTGAAGGAGAAATAAAACCATTTGGAACCAAATGATGAAAAGGCGCTAAAAGGAAACTGGCTCGCTAAGTTGGGTAGCCCTCACCAGGTTATTCAGCCCAAAGGGGGTTGATCCCCAAACGTTGTCCATAAAGGGAAATAGATAAACTGAAAAGTTTTGAAAATTTCATTTGAATTTATAAAGGAGCAAAAGCTCTTATTTGGTGCCTGTGCAAAAATTTCTCTTGATCAGTCTGGTGCGTGTGATGATCATCAATAATCATCATTGCCTTAATTTGACTGTCCGAATGAAAAAGTAGGAAAATCGGAAAGAGACTTAAATACAAAGCATAGTTAGAGAGGTATCTGAAGAGGAAACTCTAAATTTTAAGATTCTTAAGCAACTCTTCGTGTCATGTGAACATCATACAGACTGCTGTTTGATCAATTTGAACAAATGTCTCACGTATGAGTTTCTGGCTATTGTGATTTTCACGAGTTCTTGTAATGGTCGCTTAAGGACAAGCAACAATTTAAGTTTGGGGGAGTTTGATCAGTGGTTTTTACACAGGATTTTGCATTTATTTTAGTTATCATTTATTTTTATTTGACTGGTGTTTTATTTAAGTTTACCGCATTTTGTACTTTGATTTGGTATTTTAGTGTTTTCAGGTTTAAAAGAGTAACACAGGACAAATCGGGGCAGAAAAGTGCAGAATTCAGAATTTTAGAAAGAAGTGCTTCAGGAGACCTGACACGGGTGGCCGTGCCACCAAACACGGGCCGTGTCAGTGGGAAGACTGGAAAAAATGAAGTTGGAAGCATGACAGAAGGCGACACAGGCTCCTGTGTCACACGACATGACCCGTGTCAAATCAGCTGGGCTAAAAGGTGGAAAAGGAAGATCACAAAAGCTGACACGGGTGCCCGTGTCCGGTGACACGACCCCTATCCAGTCAGCTGAAGCAGGGAATTTTGGAGGAAGGATTACAGATGCTGACATGGGCTCCCCTGTCCACTGACACAACATGTGTCAGCTCAGTGCTGATAAATCTTAAGTTTGGGAATTTTTTGTGTTTTTGAACCCTGGAGGCTACTTTGGACTTTTGACATCACCTAGGAAAAACAAGACTATTTAAAACTTTTTGTGAGAAGAAGAAAAGGACTTTTGACAGGAGAATAATTTCACAATAGAACATTGAAGTCTATGCAAGTTTTGGGAGAACGAAGACCTTTCATGAGCGGAAGCAATTGAAGATCAGAGTTCACCATAAATTGTGTAATGTCTTTCCTTATTTTTATTGAAATTTCCTTGAACATTATGTGCAACAAAACCACCCAATTCTAGGGGGTGTCCCTGATTTGCAATGTTAAGAATACTGATCTTTTTGTTTTATTTAACATAAAAGTTTTATGCATCAATTTGATTGTTTAGAAGAATTTATAGTTTTACCTTATGGTACCATAAGGTTTCACTGTTATTAACACATTAGAGTCGGCGGTCGTGTTAAGGTTTTCTAAATAATGATATTATAGATGATTTCACCTAGGACTAGGAGAATCCTATGATAACAAGAATAGTTCTTGATAATTACATGCTTAACCTCAAAACTAATTTGAATGGAAATTGAAATTAGGGTAGAAGTTATAGGTTTTTCACTGAGGACTTAGAGAAAGATAATCTTAAGAATCAGTAATTGAGGTTGATGAACTTGTTGAAAAGATCAAAGAGTTAAGGTTATTTCATAGCAAATCAAACACTCAACCCTAGCAGCTTTTTACCAAACAGAAAAAGTCAAATTTTACTTTCATCCTTGTAATCTTTCACAAAGATATTTTCAAATCAAACCCTAAACCATTGTTTTTGTTTGATTGAATTAATAATAAAACTTAGTATTTCCTACGAAACCCTTGAATCTATATTCAGGGTAAACCCCATTATTACTACATCAGTGAAAATAGTACACTTGCTATTTGTCGATTAGGTATCAGCTTTTTTGGGGAGGACGGCGTTAAATGACATCTGGCTGGAGAAGAGAATTCTATTGAGGAATTTGCAGTATTGGAAAAATAAACTCTATTGGGGAATTAAATCCTATAGATTGAGTTGAAGATATAATCTCTTATGGGGATTGGAAATTGATGGGTTGTGCTGAGGAAGTTTCCACTGTATGCTAGGGAAATGATCCAACTTCCTTATCTGCTAAGGGACCTATTAGGGAAGATGATCATATCAAGCTATCCACCAGGGATATAGAGGTGAACTACTGGCAGATGCCCCTATTTCTGTCTGAGGGTATATTAGACTTGCTGGGGAATATATCACTGTTGGGGATGAGCTTGTGAAGATAACTCTATAGAGATAGTTCCATGGAGATTGCTCTATGGGAATTTGTGGATAACTTGAACATTATCCCAACTCCTAGAGTCTTTAGTAAATGTTAATCCTATTTTTATGCATATATTTGAAAACAGTAATCACATTCAAATGCATATGTTCATTCAACGTAATCATTGGACGTTTTTGCAAAAAAAAACAGAGAAAGTAAAAAACAATTTTGAATTTTGAAATATAATTGCATTAGTTCAGGCAATTTTTATACAAGGATACATAAATCCTAGTAAGAGGAAGTCGTCGTAAAAATTGAAAAAGGGTACAAAGTGATAAAAAAGAAAAACAGTTATGTGGAAAGGATCCCATCGAATATCAGCTCTGCTATTGCGCCTATGTCTTCAAGTATCTCATCCCTTGTTGTTGGAAGAAGTTGATTGAATTGATATGTATCGTTTGAACTTGACGCTAGTAATAAGGCAGACTGTAAATAGATGGGTGATCTAACGGGACATAATCATACGCTTTAATCCCTAACTTTGGCCTGGACCTCCCTTTCTGGTTTTTACTCTACCGAGATATCCTTTTTTGCCCAAGCCCCCTTTTAAGGTTTTCGACTTGCCGCATGTATAATGTTTTTATATATATATGTCCCTAATTTTTGCCAGAACTCTTGTGGTTCATCGGTACACCCTTATTTTTTCCTACATCTATCAACCTAGAGGGTCTCTTTTATGCGTAGTATTTTTTTACTATGTTCGCGTTCACAAGGTACAGAAAATCTTCACCGTCCCTGGTGGTAAGTATCATGGCACCGCCAGAAAATATCTTTTTCATCACAAATGGCCCTTTGTATGTGGGTGTCCATTTGCCCTTGGGATCAACTTGTGGTAGGATGATACACTTTATTACAAAATCACCAGCCTGATACACCTGATGTTTGACTTTCTTGTTAAAGCCCTTGATCATGCGTTTCTGATATATCTGTCCATGAAAAACAGCCGCAAGCCATTTTTCATCAATCAAATTTATCTGGTCAAGTCGAGACTGAATCCATTCGCCTTCATCTAAATCAACGCCTTTCATAATCCTTAGGGAAGGAATCTAGACTTCAGCCGGTAAGACATCTTCCATATCATAGATTAGAGAGAACAGGGTTTCCCTAGTTGATGTACATACTGAAGTGCAATAACCATGCAGAGAAAATGGTAACATCTCATGTCAATCTTTGTATGTCATTGTCATCTTCTGCAAGATCTTCATGATATTCTTGTTGCCGACTTCCACTATGCCATTCATCTTTGGTCGGTAAAGAGAGGAATTGTGATGCTTAATCTTTAACTACATGAAAAGTTTTGTCATCATAGTATTATTAATATTGGTACAATTGTCGATGATGATCCTTTCAGGGATGCCATACCGACAGATAAGGTTGTACTTAATGAATCGAGCCAAAACATTCTTGGTAACAGAAGCAAACGAGGCTGCCTCTACCCACTTCGTAAAGTAATCAATAGCGACAAGGATGAAATGATGCCCATTGAAAGCGGTAGGCTTAATCTCTCCAATCATATCAATGTCCCACATTGCAAACGGCCAAGGAGAAGTCAAGAAATTCAAAGGATATGGAGGAACATGTACTTTGTCAGCATAAATCTGGCATTTATGGCAAGTTTTGGAATGATGATGGAAATCGGTTTCCATGGTAGACCAATAATAACCCATTCTCATAATCTTCTTAACCATTGTATGTCCACTGGAGTGAGTACCAAAGATACATTCGTGCATATTTTCCATAATTTTCTCAGCTTCCTTCTTGTGTACACAACAAAGCAAAGTCGAGTCGTGGTTGCGCTTGTACAAGATTCCATTACTCAGAAATAACTTCACAGAGAACCTCCTTAGAAATTTCTTATCATTGATAGATGCTCCTTCAGGATATTCTTGAGTTTCAATGTATCTTTTTACTTCGTGGTACCAAGGCTTTTTCTCTACTCCCTATATATCAACTTTATAGCAATGTGCCGGTTCGTCTAGTCTCTCGATAGTAATTCGGGGATCTTCATTATCCCATCTGACTTTAAACATAGATAACATGGTAGCCAGTGTGTCTGCCAATTGATTCTCTTCTTGTGGAATGTGTTCAAAAGTGATTTCTTAGAAGTATGGAATTATTGTCAACACATGCTCTCAATAAGGAATGAGATTTGAATGCTTCGAATCCCATTCTCCCTTAATCTGACTGATTACTAGGGCTGAGTCCCCATATACATTCATGTATTTAATCCTCATATCAATGACAGATTTGATACCCATGATGCATGCTTCATACTCAGCTATATTGTTGGTACAATCAAAATACAATCTAGCGGTGAAGGGCGTATGACAACTCTGGGGGGATATAATCACAACACCAATTCCATTACCAAGCGTGTTGGAAGCTCCATCAAAAACCATGGTCCATCGGGATCTCGGTTCAGGTCATTCATATGGTCCAAGTTCTTCCTAATCAGTAACTAACATGATGTTCTCATCTGGGAACTCAAAATTCATAGACTAGTAGTCATCTACAGCTTGATGAGCCAAGTGATATGCCAATACACTTCCTTTGATTGCCTTCTGAGTAGTGTACAAAATGTCGTATTCTGTCAAGACCATTTGCCATCTTTCTATTCTTCCGGAGAGAGTGGGTTTCTCGAATATGTATTTATTCGATCCATCTTAGAGATCAACAAAGTAGTATGAGTCAACATATACTGTCTTAGTCGGCGAAAAGCCCATGCCAAAGTGCAACTATTTTTCTCGAGCAGTAAGTATCTTGTTTCACAATTGGTAAAGTTTTTGCTAAGGTAGTATATTGCATGCTCTTTTCGATCAGACTCGTCATGTTGCCCTAAGACACACCCCAATGAGTTCTCTAATACTATCAAGTACATGATCAGAGGTCTTCCTTCAATCGGTGGCATCATAATTGGAGGTTCCTGGTGTTATTCCTTAATTTTGTTGAAGGCTATCCGACAATCGTCATTCCACTTCACTACTTGATCTTTCTTCAGTAACTTGAAGATTAGATCACAAGTAGCCGTCAAATGGGAAATAAACCTGGAAATATAGTTCAATCGTCCCAAGAAACCCCTGTCTTCCTTCTTAGTATGGGGAGATGGGATTTTTTGAATGGCTTTAACCTTGGAAGGATCAACTTCCATACCTTTACCACTGACTACGAAACCTCAGAGTTTACCAGATCTTACCCCAAAGGTGCACTTGTTTGGATTCAAACTCAACTTGTACTTCTTTAATTTCTCAAAAAGCTTGTGCAGGTGGTAGAGATGTTCTTCTTCAGTCTGAAACCTGGCTATCATGTCATCAACATAAACCTTTATCTCATGATGGATCATATCATGGAACAAAGCTACCATAGCACGCTGATATGTTGCACCAATGTTCTTCAAACCAAAAGGCACTACTTTGTAATAGAAAGTGCCCCACTGTGTGACAAAAGTAGTCTTTTCCATGTCTTCAGGTGCCATCTTGATTTGATCATAACCATAGAAACCTTCAATGAAGGAGAATACTTTGTGCTGAGCGGTATTGTTAACTAGAACATAAATATGCGAAAGTGGAAAGTCAACTTTGAGGCTTGACCTATTCAAATCCATATAGTCTATACACATACGCACCTTACTGTCCTTATTAGGTACCGACACCACATTTGGAACCCACTGAGGCTAGGAGGTAGCAACTAAGAAACCTGCATTAAACTTCTTCATGACCTCAACTTTAATCTTTTTAGACATATTGAGACGCATACAACAAACTTTCTACTTTATAGGAGGACAAACTTATCTCATCGGTAGATGGTGAACCACAATTTCAGTATCAAGCCCTGACATGTCTTTATAAGACCAAGAAAAGATCTCAACATAGTAACGTAACATCTGGATTAACCTCTTTTTGACACTGTCCTCTAAGTTAGCACCTATCTTGATTTCTTTCCTGTCCTCTTCAGTACCCAATTTCACAACCTCGACTAGATCTTCATGCGGTTGTATAGCTATTCCTTCTTGCTTTAACAGTCTAGAAATATCTCCAGGTACTTCACAATATTCATCACCTTCGTCCTCGGCTTGGTAGATCGGATTTTCGAAGTCATAATTGGCAATAACATAATTTTTATCAGTGGGACCAAGGGTGGATGTGGATCTGAAATTTGTTATGTGGGTGTGTGTAAGAACACATAGCTATTTTAAAAGCAATAAAGTAAAAGACAGACAAAGGGTGCAAAATTTGAATGCAAACTGTGATACGGTGGCAAAACCGACTGTTATATACTAGTTTGTATTTTTTGTTCGCAAATATTGCGGTAAGCAAGAGTCGCCATCGACTTTTCTTTTATCCAACAAAGGAAAGGGTGAAAAGAACAGAAAAAGACATTTTTTGAGAGTTTCTGAGTAAGGGGGGTAGATTATGGAAAGGGAAGGTGTTATCAACCTTTCCATCCGTGGTTTTCCACAGGCTCTTAGGTATTTGTTCATTTTGAAAAATGTTTGTGTTTGTGTGTTTTGAATGTTTTTTGTTTGCTTTATGGTAACTCTTGTATCAGTCCTCAAGAGTGTGACAAAGTGTTTTGAAAATATTTTTGAAAGTGTGTAAGTGTGAAAAATCCAGGTTTGAGCGAGTACTTAAGAGTCATCTACCTACTCAAAAAAGGATATTCTTTTCCTTCTTTCCTTTAGATAGTGTTATCCTACTATTAGTGAGTAGGTAGCCCTATCGTTGAATGTAAAGGGACTATCGAGAGGGACACTACGGTCATTGAAGGCAACATTTAAAGATATCTTAGCTTTTCAAAGTGACTGTCATCATATAGGCAACATCGAGGGACAAGATCATTTATCGAAAGGCAACTCGAGGGACGTTTAGGGACCATGATCTTTTATGATGACTTTTATACCGAGGGTCTTTCATAAGATATCCCTATGTTTGAGGGACATGACCATTTCCGAGGCAACCGCGTGAGGAATACCCTAAGGATGCAAGTGTGAGAAGTGTGCTTTTTCAGTTATATTATCTTGAGGTTAGTGATCTAACGATTAATTTGATTAATCTTGTCATGCACACCTACTTACTAGCAATTATGTACAAGCATACAAGAATGTAAAAGCGTGAAATAAATGTTCCTACGCTATTACAGGGCTTTGGTGTAGATACATAATAATGGACGAAAAGTAATGTGCGAAAAAATGAAAATCCCAATTAAGGCTATTACAATCCATAGGCAGATACATAATAATATAAAATGCGCGCTGGAAATAAAGAAGTGGCTAGAAACCTAATAAAATATTCTAAGTAAACAAGAACTTATTTGTTTGATTTTTGTTTTAACTAAGAAAAATAATTAAATTAAATATCCTAAAGTCTATTTAGAAAATAAAAATTAATTAAGAAAAATAGTCTAAGTTTTTTTTGTTTTTTATTATGAAAAGAAAATAATTAAATCGAATTAAATCCTAAGTTCTACTTCATTTTAAATTAAAGAAAATAGTTAAAATATTTATCTAAATTATTTACAAAATTAGTTTAATTAAAAAAATACTGACCTAATATTTTTGGTGACTTTTTTCAGATTTTTATGGTTAATTAAATAAATGAAAGCAAAAATTAAAAAAAGAAAATATTAAAACAAAAAAAATGGGCCTGGGGTTATTCAGCAAAACAAGGGGTGCTGATGGAATTTTGTTGGGCCCAAACGTGAGAAACCCAACTTGCTTCTAGATTCAATGTGGACGTGCCTGGAGAGTGCATGGTTCTCCGTGTATTTGCATGCGTTGGATCTGAATTAATTATGATCTGATGGTTCAGATTGGTGGTCCATGATACACTTCTGGCCATGTGGAATGCTGGATCCTGTATGAAATATTAAGAAAATGGAAAATGTTGGACCTGGGATTCGAACCCAGGTCCTCTCTGTCACGCACCTGTTCCTTTGCGGATTGAGCTGTATGATCATTCGTTTACATAACCAAAACAATAATATAATAAAGGAACATTGGTCAGATATATTAGAAATGAAAAAAACGCGCGCTAGTTTTGAATGGTCCAATGGAAAAGAGGCACGATGGCTTGCTGGAGTCAACATTTCAGAGGTGCCGGAGTCAAACTTCGGTCACCTTCTCCGGCCATTCAAAACCCTAAAACCTGCACAAAGCGAAACCAAGGCTTGAGATTAAGGCTACCCCCTATTTCGTATGCTGCGAGTTCAACGGTGGTTGCCGTTTGGCCTGAAAAGTCCTGCAACGTCCTGTTCTAAGCTTAACCGCTCTAGAACGTTAGAAATGGTAACCTGCAATCCATGGCCTTATCTTTACATGTAATACGTTCAAACACACATAAATATTAGCAGCAACACATATATATGATCATTATGGATTTAAATCAAGTATCTTTAGAGTTTGAGATCAAGGAAATTTTACCAAACGGTGAGATCAAGATCTGATGATCTGGGACGTTGCAAGCTTTGAGAACGATTGGATCTGGTCTCTGGGAACTTCAGGAGTAACATATGATTGCTAGTTTGAGTTGAAAGTCCCTAAAAATCATGTTTCAGTTTTGACAACTTTGGTGGATGTTTGCAAATTCCGAGTGGCTTCTTCCAGGCTATATGTGTGGGTGTTTGGCTTGCTAACATGAGGTATATATAGGGTAGAATGAGGAGACAAGGTTGAATGGAGAGAATCATGGCCATAAACATTGTTTTTAATCCATGATCCATATTTGAAAAAATGCCATAATTTGTAATTTCATGCCATTTTTGATGATGAGTGAATCTGGACACTATTTATACGTGATTGTGGGCCTTTAAGCAAGCCAAAGCATCATCCCAAATGCCTAAGCCCATCTTCATTTGTTTTATATAATTTATTTTGTATTTATTTGAAATAAATCAAAATAAATATGAGTAAAATAGATGAAAATGGTAAGTAAATGCAAAAATAATATTAGGGGTACTTCATAGGTTTAGGAAGATAATTGAAGCTCAAAAAAATAAGCCAATGACTCAAAAGTTCAAATCTGTTCAATGTACCATTCTTGAAATTTCCAAATTATTCCCAACTTGGGAAAGCCACAAGTTGCTCAATTTTTATCTCATGATGATGATCTTTGACTTTTTTGAAAGCCCAAGTTGTCTACTTCAATCCCTCTTTTGATTAATTTTGCATTTGAATCTGTTATCTTGATGTAAAAGGTCTTGGCAAAAAGTGGCTTTTGTTGACTTTCTAAATTTGACCTGTAATGTATGAACTTGAATCTTTCAAATGGTGCATTTCTTGATCTTGAGAGCTGAATAGAAGTTGTAGGTAATTGAGTTCTCTTCAAAATGAGCTTTTGTTGGAAAATTTATGATAAAGTATGAGAAAGTTATGCTTGGTCAAAGTTTGGTTGAATTTTCCTATTGAAATCCTAATTTGCCATTTTTGACTTCTGATGGGTTAGGATCATTTCTTAAGGGATCACGATCAACCCTTGATCAAATGATGGATATCACTTCAAAATGTTGATGTTGACCAAAAATCTTGAAGTTTTGTTGTACATGGGCCACAATTGACTTTTGACCTAGCATAGTTGATTTTCCAATACTTGAGCAATTGACTGAGCAAACTTGTTGAGCAAGGCATGAAACTTGGCATGGATGATCTTGAGGACATATTAGTACAATGGAGAACAATTGAGACCATTGGATCTCAACCACCTTGATGAAAATTGAAACCCTAGTTGGGGGTTCATTGCCTTAGGAGGAGAATTGTCTGATCAATTCTTGGTCAACCTTGAGCAATTGAGAACCTCTAGGAGTATGTCTTGTGTGAAAATGGGAGGGAAAATTTTGGGGTACAACAACTGCCCCTGTTCAATCTTCTTAAACCTGAAGATGTAGATTGGCTAGTCTACCTTTCGTGATCTGAAGGTGGAAGATGATTGAACACTAGAGTGCCCAGAAATTTGCACTCGCCCGAAGTGAGACTGCTGGTGAATAATATTGGGAATGGGATTACAGATGCCATTTGGAAAAGATGACAGAAGACTGTCGGAGATGGGCTTAAATATTCCATCAAAGGAATATGACGGAGAGTCGTCGGAGATGGGCTTAAAGATGCCATCCGGAATCGATGCTGATTTCATAAGAATTCTCTTTGTGGGGATCCATGTTCATGCTGTCCGAGGAGGACTCCACCGGGGAATATTTTTTAGGGGAATAGAGTCTAGGAGCTTCGGTTTTCCATTAATCTACTGGGGAGTCATCTCTTGACTAAAGAGACAGAAGCAGACTGCTATCTGGTCATGATCCAGGCTTCAGTGACTTGCTGAGGATAATAAGGCTGACTGCTATCTGGTCGTATTCCAGGCTTCGCAACGACTTATTGGGGAAATGAGATTAAACTGTTAAGAATCAGTAATAAATTAATGGTTGATTTGAACTGAACCAACGAAGGTCTTGATTTATCTTTGACTGGATAAGAATAAGAAAGATCTTAGTGTCGATTTAACTGAACCAGTAAAGGTCTTGAATTATCTTCAACTGGAATAGAAATCAGAGAGATCTTAGTGTCGGTCTGACTGAACTAGAGGAAAATCTTGAATTAACTTTAACTGGATAAGAATCATAAAGGTCTTAGTGTCGATTTAACTGAACCAGAAAAAGTCGTGGATCATCTTCAACTGGAATATGAATCAGAGAGATCTTAGTGTCGATCTAACTGAACTAGAGAAGGTCTTTAACTAACTTTGACTGGAATGGAAATCAGAAGAATCTTAGGATCGATTCAACTGAACCAGACAAAAGTCTCAGAATATCTTCAACTGGAATAGGAATCAGAGAGATCTTAGTGTCGATCTGACTGAACCAGAGGAGAATCTTGAATTAACTTTGACTGGATAAGAATCAGAAAAATCTTAGTATCGATTTAACTGAACCAGAAAAAAGTCTTGGATCATCTTCAACTGGAATAGGAATCAGAGAGATCTTATTGTCGATCTGACTGAACCAGAGGAAAATCTTGAATTAACTTTGACTGGATAAGAATCAGAAAAACCTTATTGTCAATTTAACTGAACCAGAAAAAAGTCTTGGATCATCTTCAACTAGAATAGAAATCAGAGATATCTTAGTGTCGATCTGACTAAATCAGAGAAGGTCTTGGATTAACTTTGACTGGAATGGAAATTAGAAGAATCTTAGGATCGATTCAACTGAACCAGACAAAAGTCTTGGGTCCTCTTCAATTGGAATAGGAATCAGAGAGATCTTAGTGTCGATCTGACTGAACCAGAGAAGGTCTTGAATTAGGTTTGACTGGAATTGAAATCAGAAGAATCTTAGGATCGATTCAACTGAACCAGACAAAAGTCTTGGAATATCTTCAACTGGAATAGGAATCAGAGAGATCTTAGTGTCGATCTGACTGAACCAGAGAAGGTCTTGTGAGGACATCTTTATGAGGAAAATCCTTAAATAACCCTTCGTTAGACGTAGCTTTTGAGAAGAATACCAGGTCACATAAGTAGTCAATGGTGTTTGTTGATTTGATCTTTTCCCTGAAAAAGGAAAAGAGTTAGTCATATGCAATGTCATGATGGATGAAATGCATTATGGTGATGTTCTCAAAATAAATGAGGTTATGTTGTATGCGATGTGTATGCGCATGCCACGATGTATGAACATTGGATGCTATTGCGATATTTCCTAATATGGGAAAATAAATCCCTAACTGCTGCTGGAGAGTATAAGGAGGCTGAATCCTTCATTTATGCTAGGGATGATGAATGGATATGATTTGCCGGGGATTTCCTCTTTCTGTTTGAGGATGTTCTTCCGGTGATTGACTCTACTAGAGAATAACTCTGTGGATGGAGATTCTTTATTGGAAGATTTTGCCGATGTAGAGAAATAAACTCTGTTGGGGAATGAACTTCTGTAGTCTGAGAAATAAACTCTAATCGGGAGGAGCTTTAATAAACTGTTTAAGGTTATAAAGCTCGGCTGGGGAACACAGATTTCAGCTCTTTGAAAGAACTTGGCTGGAGGAAGTAATTTATGCTTAGGGAAGAAGAGGTCAAAACTTTGGTTGTTTCTACTCTGTGAGGAACATAGGTGTCACAAGGTCATATGTAGCGGTGACTTCGTCTCAGAATATCTCTGCCCCTATACCTGCCGGAGAAAGTACATGTGGAGACTTTATGGATGGTTTGAGTGTCATCCCTACTCATGGAGTGCTCGGTAAATGCTGATTAGGATAACATGTCTTCTACTAATAGACAAGTGATAAGATGACGGGACATAGTCATACGTGTTAATCCCTAACTTTTTCCTAGATTGCCCTTTCGAGTTTTCAGCCCACCGGGATACCCTTTTTTTCCCAAGCCTCCTTTTCAGGTTTTCGACTTGTCGGGTGCATAATTTTTGTATATATCCCTAATTTTAGCCCGAACTCTTTTTGGTTCGTCGGGATGTCCTTATTTTTTCCAAGGCCTGTCAACCTAGCGGGTCTTTTTCATACGTAGTCTTTTCTGACTATGTCCATGCTCACCGTGTGCGGAGAATTGTCACTGTCCTTAGTAGTAAGTGTTGTCACACTTCCAGAAGGTCTTTGTTTGATCATACATGATTCGTTGCTGGAATTCATATCCAATACCCCAAGTGATTCAAATGGAGTTCTGCCCCTAGCTATTTGGCCTTTTTGAGAGATTCCTTGAACCTTGACTTGACTTCCCCAGATCAGCTGGACACCATGCTATGCCCCTTGATTATGAATGGCCTATCACTGGAATGTCTTTCCATCTGAGGTGATTCTATCCACTGAGAAGATTTTTTTTCATCGAGTATCCGTCGTGCGAATTTCTCTGCTGTTGAACAAATAGTCATATGCAAATAATGGTATTTTAAGAATGCAAAGCTTATGTATGTATTGAAGTTTGAAAATTCATTTTTTAGTAAAACAAACAAATTTTGTAAAAGTGTGATGTCAACTCAGGATTTATAGTGAACCCTACAGGAGTCAGGATACCTTTTGTAACAGTATGCTTTCGAACTAACCCATGCTTCAGCTAGGACTTTTAAGTATTATAACTTGGCCTGGTTCATGGTTTAAGAAATAAAGGGTAAAAGCTCAAAGTTTATTTGTACCCACCCATTCTTCGTGATGTTCTTCAATCCTATGCTCAGTTAATTGTGCGTTTAGATCCCAATTGAGTCTGGCATGTTATCCTTGATGTTCCGGTGATGGTTCGGATATTGAAAGTTTATTTTGAAGAGGCAGTCATTTTTGTAATCTTATTTTTGTTGAGGATTTATAGCGACCTATTTTTTTTATTATCCCTGCTTTTTCCTGAACTGGTTCTTTTATGATTACAGTCAGCGGGATGCCCCAGTTTTTTCTTAAGTTTCCTTCATAGGTTTTAACTTAGCAGGATTTTATTTTGAGAGATAATGACTGCCGACTTTAATAATTATGCGGAACCATCACCATCTTTTGATTTGAAGGACGTCTTCGATGCCATTCATTGTGTACGAAATGGAAAATTACGACTGAATATGCGTCTGAGAAACTACCCTTCCCCAGGTTATAATATAGGGTTTTAATTTGTGTAAAAAGAAAAACTCCTACTTCTTTGGCTCAAAGGGGTTGGCTAGGGATTATCTTCCTTATAACTCCACTGTTTAGGATTTGAAACAATACATGTACATCGTTAGGGGGGTCTGTTCAAAAGCATACTGTAGAGATTGTGATATCATTTTCGTCATCCTCCCTCTAAAGGCTCAGAGCTTTTGATCAAGAGTTGAATATCACAAAAAGGAAAGCAGTTTAAATATAGTGATTACGAATGAATTGATTTAAAACAGACATATCCAATTCATTGATAAAGTAACAAAGTTTGACATGAATAAATGCTCGAATAATCAAAAGAAAATTACAAATTGAAAATTCTAATGAACAAAAGCTTCTTCGTCTGATCTTGTCACTTTAGATGGCGTGCCTTGGACGGATGGAAGAAGAACTCAGCCTGACCATCTTGTGTAAACTCCAACACCCTTTCATCAATAAAGTTTTGAATTTTATATTTCAACATCCAACAATCGTCAGTATCATGCCCCAGACTGTTAGAGTGATATGCAAACCTTGCATCAGGATTGTAGTTAGGGGAAGAAGTCTTGGGATTCATAGGAGGCCCTATCAACGTAACCAGATTCATCTTCAACATGTGTTGTAAAGCTTGAGACAACGACATGTTGAGTTTGGTAAACTGCCTCTTGGGTGTATCCGGCTTACTCTAATTAACCCGTTGTTTTTCGCGAGGTTATTGTTGGACCCGTGATGTGGTAGAAATTTGGAAAGGTCCATTCTTCACCAAACCAACCTCTTGTCTTCTTGGAGGTTGATCAATGACTTGGTCCCCAACCTCATCTGTTTGCTTCACACGGTTGCATCCATCTTGATGAAGTTTATTAACAATGCCTCTCAACTCTTCTTGTACCCGGGCCAGGCCTTGGATAAGAGCCATCTGCCCCAGCATTTGGATTCTCATTGCTTCAACTTCAGCTTGCAGTTTTTCCAACCGTTCGTCCTTATTGTCTTTAGGATTTTTCTTGGTCAGGTTCCCATCGAGGAGTGCTTTCAACTCTTCCTGCCCCTTGGATAAGTTTAGGAACATTTCCATGAACCGAGCCTCTTGAATTTGGAGATCTCTGTTATCTTGTTTGAGAGCCATTGCTGAAATAAACAGCGAGAACATGAGAAACCTGTTATGAAACCTGCTTATGAAATGATATGTATGATATATGTATGTATTGTTTTCAAGGGTTTCTAAGACTTAAAATTGCTTAAAAAGAAAGAGAACAAACTTTAATTTCATTAAGAAGTTTTATCGATCACAATGATGCCTCTTGGGATTACAAAGGAGATAACAAAGCAAAAATAACTCTCTAAGCAAAGAGACTCAAGGTTCCCACTAGTGCATCCTCTTTGATGCAATGTAAGCGTTTATGCTCTTCTCCTCGTGAAGTAATCTGGTGAGCCCTAAAACCTTCTTCTCACTGGCGTAGAATTGGGTTTCGAAAGTATATCGTTCTTCTTTGAGTTGGATCCAGGATTTTCGTAGCTCCTCAAGGTCAGGTGGCATGTCAGGATGAAACACAATGTAAGGAGTGTCTCCCTTAGCAATTGGCTCCATAATCACAGGTAAGATGGCGGGGTAAGACATCATAATACATTGAGTATGAGCTCACACCCATTTGAGGTAAGGCTCAAGAGGGATGGAATTCTTGTGCCCTAGTGTCTCGCTATCAACTCTGTTTATCATGCCCCAAGCTCGAATGAACCTCTTGCAATAACCCTGAACATCATTCTCATAGTCAATTGTGATTCCTTGGATGAGTGTGTCGTGATGACCATCCCTTCCAGCATAACCAAACTTTCGCAACACCAAACAAATATTATAAGTGATTCCTCCCCTAATGCCTAAGACAAGGACATTAGGGAATTCCCCACAGCGATCAATGATAGTGATACTCTCTAATGATCGGGAACACCAATGAATATCCGAATGTGTAAGGGACATCAGCCTAGGAGTCCATCTCATACCCTGCTCATTCTTCAAAATAGACCGGGGTAGGTGCGAAATAAACCACCTAGCCAATAGAGGAGTGCAACACATAAGGGTCCCTCTTCTCTTTAGAGTGCGAGTATGTAAAGAGTGTAGAATATCCCCAAGTAAAGTAGGCACCGGATTGTGAGACAGAAAACTCTTAACCGCATTCACATCTATGAGGTGGTCCATGTTAGGGAATAGTACCATCCCATAGACGAGGAGGGCCAACACTTCTTCAAAAGCTTGTAAGTCCATGCTATCCCAAAAATAGTGGGCTTTCTCAAATAGAAACTTAGCTGGAAATCCTTGGATACTTCTTCTGGTTTCCCAATTTGCCACTACATCAGACTGTTGTAAAGACAGAGGTTGAGCAATCTCTTCAGGCTTTAGGTCTCTTGTTGTACCGTTGAATGGTAGCTGATTAAGGATAGGTACCCCCAATAATTGATAAAACTCCTCCATAGTAGGCACTAGCTGGTAATCAGGAGAATTGAAGTCGTGGTGCAACGGGTCAAAGAACTGAAAGAGCACCTTTAACATTTCTTCATCAGGGGTTGAAGTGACCAAATTGAGAAGTCGCCCATGTTTTTTAGTGAAGGGAGAGATTTCAGGAATCCTTGATGCTAACTCCTTGAGTTAAGGATGCACTTTCACAAGGTTGATTTGGATAGTGTTCCTGCGAGTGGATGTCATGTCCTACAAAAGAAGACAAACATAAGCCCTAGAAAATCCTTGAAATGGTTAGTATGATATTCCATGTCATGATGTCATGATTATTCTAAGAAATCACAGATATAACAAGCACAAACAAATCACACAAAAGACCTTAGGTTTAAGGCTTGCATGGGTTTTAAGGTCATACCCTCTTGAAGTTGGATTGGTTCAACTTGTCCTATAAATAGTAACCAGGTTATAAGGGATCTCAATATCACTAACCTTTCCTATAAGCTTCGTTTGATAGGCGACTGACTCGCAACCAAACAAAAATCAGGAGTCAAGTCTCAATGAGTGTAGTATCGAGTTTCTACCGACTTTGGGAATACACCATAGAAGGCCATCTCGCTACGTCCTAATGGATAAGTTGTTCATTTAAAGGTTCTAAGGTCAGTTGACGCTTCATGACACCATGCAGCAGCCCTGTATTCTCCTTGATTAACTCAAGGGCTATCGGTACCAACCAAAGTGTCGCATCAACGTAGCCATCGCTTCAACCGTGTCGGTATACCCCGCACAGTTTCCACGATCTATTGCTACTTACCTAAAAGGTTTCCTCAGATTTGGGTGTAGGATATATAGTACCCAAACAAATACCTTAAAAGTAAAGCAAACAAATAAGAAAACAAAATAGAAATGGTCTTGACCCTAAGGTAAACCCCACTTTTATTATTCCTCAGCAGAGTCGCCAGTTCTGTGATACAGTGGCAGAACCGACTGTTTTATACTGGTTTGTGTTTTTTGTTCTCAAATGTCGCGGTAAGCAAGAGTCGCCACCAACTTATCTTTTATCCAACAGAGGAAAGGGTGAAAAGAACAAAAAAGACCTTTTTCGATAGCTTCTGAGTAAGGGGGTAGATTATGGAAAGAAAAGGTGTTAGCACCCTTTCCATCTGTGGTTTTCCACGGGCTCTTAGGTACTTGCTCATTTTGAAAACTGTTTGTGTTTGTCTGTTTTGAAATTTTTTTGTTTGCTTTATGGTAACTCTTGTATCAGTCCTCAAGAGTGTGAAGCGTTTTGAAAAGATTTTTGAAAGTGTGTAAGTGTGAAAATTTCAGGTTTGAGCGAGTACTTAAGAGTCATCTACCTACTCAAAAAAGGATGTTGTTTTCCTCCTTTCCTTTAGATAGTGCTATCCTACTATTAGTGAGTAGGTAGCTCTATCGTTGGATGTTGATGGACTATCAAAAGGGACGCTACAGTCATTGAAGGAAACATGTAAAGATATCTTAGCATTTCGAAGGGAATGTCATCATATAGGCAACAACGAGGGGCAAGATCATTTACCGAAAGGCAACTCGAGGGACATTTAGGGACCATGATATTTTATGATGACTTTTATACCGAGGGTGTTTGCTAAGATATCCCTACGTTCGAGGGACATGACCATTTCCGAGGCAACCGAGTGAGGGATACCCTAAGGATGCAAGTGTGAGAAGTGTGCTTTTTCAGTTATATTATCTTGAGGTTTGTGATCTAACGATTAATTTGATTAATCTTGTCATGCACACCTACTTACTAGCAATTATGTACAAGCATACAAGAATGTAAAAGCGTGAAATAAAGGTTCCTACGCTATTACAGGGCTTTGGTGTAGATACATAATAGTGGACGAAAAGTAAAATGCGAAAAAATGAAAATCCCAATTAAGGCTATTACAATCCATAGGAAGATACATAATAATATAAAATGCGCCCGCGAAATAAAGAAGCGTCTAGAAACCTAATAAAATATTCTAAGTAAACAAGAACTTATTTGTTTGATTTTTGTTTTAACTAAGAAAAATAATTAAATTAAATATCCTAAAGTCTATTTAGAAAATAAAAATTAATAAGAAAAATAGTCTAAGTTTTTTTGTTTTTGTTTTTTATTATGAAAATAAAATAATTAAATCGAATTAAATCCTAAGTTCTACTTCATTTTAAATTAAAGAAAATAGTTAAAATATTTATCTAAATTATTTAAAAATTAGTTTAATTAAAAAAATACCAACCTAATATTTTTGGTGACTTTTTTCTGATTTTTACGGTTAATTAAATAAATGAAAGCAAAAATTAAAAAAAAGAGAGAATATTAAAACTAAAGAAATAGGCCTGGGGTTATTCAGTAAAATAAGGGGTGCTGGTGGAATTTTGCTGGGCCCAAACGTGAGAAACACAACTTGCTTCTGGATTCAATGTGGACGTGCCTGGAGAGTGCATGGTGCTCTGTGTATTTGCATGCATTGGATCTGAATTAATTATGATCTGATGGTTCAGATTGGTGGTCCATGATGCACTTCTAGCCATGTGGAATGCTAGATCATGTATGAAATATTAAGAAAATGGAAAATGTTGGACCTGGGATTCGAACCCAGGTCCTCTCTCTCACGCACCCGTTCCTTTTCCAATTGAGTTGTATGATCACTCATTTACATAACCAGAACAATAATATAATAAATGAACACTGGTCAGATATATTAGAAATGAAAAAAATGTGTGCTAGTTTTGAATGGTCCAATGGAAAAGAGGCACGATGGCTTGCCGGAGTCAACATTTCAGAGGCGCCGGAGTCAAACTCCGGTCACTTTCTCCAACCATTCAAAACTCTAAAACCTGGACAAAGCAAAATCAAGGCTTGAGATTAAGGCTACCTACCTATTTCGTATGTTGCAAGTTCAATGGTGGTGGCCGTTTGGCCTGAAAAGTCATGCAACGTCCCGTTCTAAGCTTAACCGTTCTAGAACCTTAAAAATGGTAACCTGCGATCCATGACCTTATCTTTACATGTAATACGTTCAAACACGCATAAATATTAGCAGCAACGCATATATATGATCAGTATGGATTTAAATCAAGTATTTTGGGAGTTTGAGATCAAGGAAATTTTACCAAACGGTGAGATCAAGATCTGGTGATCTGGGATGTTGCAAGCTTTGAGAACGATTGGATCTGGTCTCTTGGAACTTCAGGAGTAACGTATGATTGCTAGTTTGAGTTTAAAGTCCCTACAAAACGTGTTTCAGTTTTGACAACTTTGGTGGATTTTTTCAAATTTCGCGTGGCTTCTTTCAGGCTATATGTGTGTGTGTTTGGCTTGCTAACATGAGGTATATATAGGGTATAATGAGGAGACAAGTATGAATGGAAAGAATCATGGCCATAAACATTGTTTTTAATCCATGATCCATATTTGAAAAAATGCCATAATTTGTGATTTCATGCCATTTTTTATGATGAGTGAATCTGGACACTATTTGTACGTGATTGTGGGCCTTTAAGCAAGCCAAAGCATCAGCCCAAATGCCTAAGCCCATCTTCATTTATTTTATATAATTTATTTTGTATTTCTTTGAAATAAATCAAAATAAATATGAGAAAAATAGATGAAAATGGTAAGCCAATGAAAAAATGATATTAGGGGCCTTTCATAGGCTTAGGAAGATAATTGAAGCTCAAAATAATAAGCCAATGACTCAAACGTTCAAATTTTCTCAATGTACCATTCTTGAAATTTCCAAAGTTTTCCCAACCTGGGCAAGCCACAACTTGCTTAATTTCTATCTCATGATGATGATCTTGGACTTTTTGGAAATCCCAAGCTGTCTACTTCAATCCCACTTTTGATCAATTTTTCATTTGAAGATGCTATGTTGATGTAAAAGGTCTTGGAAAAAAGTGGCTTTTGTTGACTTTCTAAAAATGCCTTGTAATGTATGAACTTGTATCTTTCAAATGGTGCATTTCTTGATCTTGAGAGCTGAAGAGAAGTTGTAGGGAATTAAATTCTCTACAAAATGAATTTTTGTTGGAAAATTTCTGATAAAGCATGAGAAAGTTATGCTTGGTCAAAATTTGGTTGACTTTTCCTATAGAAACCCTAATTTGCCATTTTTGACTTCTGATGGGTTAGGATCATTTCTTGAGGAATCATGATCAACCCTTGATCAAATGATGGATATCACTTTAAAATGTTGATGTTGACCAAAAATCTTGAAGTTTGACTGTACATGGGCCACAGTTGACTTTTGACCTAGCACAATTGATTTTCCAATACTTGAGCAATTGTCTAAGCAAACTTGTTGAGAAAGGCATGAAACTTGGCATGGATGATCTTGAGGACATATTAGGACAATGGATAACAATTGAGACCATTAGATCTCAACCACCTTGATGAAAATTGAAACCCTAGTTGGGGGTTCATTGCCTTAGGAGGAGAATTGTCTGGTCAATTCTTGGTCAACCTTGAGCAATTGAGAACCTCTAGGAGTATGTCTTGTGTGAAAATGGGAGGGAAAATTTTTGGGTACAACACAAACGTCCAATGATTTATTAAATGAAAATATGTGAATGAGATATGACAACCCTAACAAATGTACCATTTTGCCCCAGGTAAGGCGCAAGGCTTAAAGTTATTGTTGAAATTACATAACCAAAAACAAGAAAATAGAAAATAGTATTTATTCCAGACTAAAGGAGATTGGTATAAAGTCTTCAGCCTTCCAATTGTTGAGCCCACTCCCGGTAGTAGGTAAAATATAATTGTTAATGTCACAGTCACTATCAGCATCTTCCACAATATTGACTTGATTTTTTTGAACTCCATTGTTATTAACGCAGAATGGCAGTCTCCTGGAATTAGCACGAGCACGAAGAACAGCCCTCTGAACCTATGAGGTGAAACCCAAACCAAATTTATCAAACTTGTAAGGAATTTCAAGAAGCTGACCCCAAATAGTGACACCACCTTCTTCAACCACAGCCTTAGCGTCTTTCAGAGAAGCCATCTTTGGTGGAATCATGGTAACCTCAAGAATAGTAGGAGCAGCTTTAGCAATAAGGGTTGTCTGAGGAATAACTTCAAAGGTCTGGAAAGGAGTCTCAAGGAATTAACCATCCATCTCAAGATACGTGAAGGAGTTCAAATGGCTCACCATCTATTCTTCTTCGCCATAAACTATAATGATTTTTCCTTTCATGGGATACTTTAGCTTTTGGTGTAAAGTAGAAGTAATTGCGCCTGCTCCATGAATCCAAGGGCGTCTGAGAAAACATGAATAAGCTAAACGAATGTCCATCATATAGAAAGTATAATCGAAGACCTAGGAACCAACTTTGATGGGAAGATCAACCTCTCCATGCACCATTCTTTTTGAACCATCAAAAACTCTCACCACAATGTCACTAGGTTTTAGCATAATCTCCTAATAGTCAAGTTTGTCTAAAGAAGATTTTGGCAATATGTTCTTGAAGAACACGTGTCCATCAACACATGAGATAAGGTAGTGCCCCTACACTCAATAGAGACATGCAAGGCCTTATTATGGTTCCTACCCGTAGGAGTTAAATCAGCGTCAGAAAAGCCTAGCCCATTATCAGTCTTAAGGCTAGCAACACAATTTTCAAATTGATCAATAGAAATGTCTTGTGGTACATGAGCACATTTTAGAAATTTTACCAAAGCCTGAGCGTGTGCTTCAGAGAACAACAACAGAGATAGCATAGATTTTTTGGAGGGTGTCTTCCCCTACTGGTCAACAATCTTATAATCACTCTTTTGAGTAATTTTTAGTATCTCCTCCATCTCTTTCTTGGAGGTATCTTCAATAGTAACCTCTTTCGTTGCCTCAGTCTGAGAAGGCTCAGTCATTTACTCTTTTCCTCGAGTCTCAATAATTGATTCAGTAGCAGGAATACGAACTAGTGTAGTAACAACCTTTGAAGAGATTTCTGGAGAGAAAACTCTTCCATTTCTAGTAACCTTACTAGTACCAGAAATATTGCCAACATTGGGATCAGTAACGTCAGTACTTTCATCTTTGACAACCAATGGTTCTTTCTTAATGCCATGGTAGTAGACATCAGCTCCATAATTCCAAGGGATAGCCTTGTCAGAGGAATATGGAATTGGCCCAGGTGCAGTAATGATCAAAGAAGCAACCCTATACTCGGCAGTAATCTTCACAGGACCCTTAGAAGTGATCCTTACATGAGTAGCATAATTTGTAATCATAGACACGTCTTCAAGCTCCATGCCTTGAGATATACTTTTACATAAGCTCTCCACAAGAGGAATCTTCTCAAAGAGAATTACACGGTCATCCATCAAACTATGTTGACCTCTTTTTCGTAGTACACAACCATTGGATTGGGATGCGCATTAGTAGAAATTTTCAATGCAACCCGAAAATAAACCCCCTTGCAACAACTTCTTCTTAACGGTCATTAGAGAAGTAATCAAGTCACTCACAGCAAAAACATAAGAAACATCTTCAATAACATTAACTCCTTTGTCATGATTAGGCATATGTACAATGATCATATTATAAGTCTCAGGAGGATCAAATTTAATCTCCTTGGAGTCAATCATGTCTTGAATTTTATTCTTCAGAGCCCAACAGTTGTTAGTGTCATGTCCAGGACTGTTAGAGTGGTATGCACACCTTGTATTAGGATTGTAATGGGGAGAGGAAGTATTAGGTTTCTGAGGAGGATCCTTCAATTTAATCATCTCTGCTTTCAATATGTGTTACAATTCTTGAGACAATGGCATAACAATTCTTATGGACTGTCTCCTGGATGCATCATGCCTACGTTGATTGTTTTGTTGTTGTTGTACTGGCGCAGATTGGTTCTGATCACTCTTATTACAAACCTTTTGATCGTACACCGCATTATATTCTGTCTTACCATTGTATGACTTCTTCGCAGTATTCAAAGATGTATCCACCTGAATTTTACCACATCTAATTTCATTCTTAACATGTTCCTCTATCAATATCAGTTCAATGAAACCGGACGAAGAACTCCCAAGTAGGTGATTATAGAAAGGACCTGCTAGCATACTCATGAACATGTCAACCAACTCCCTATCAGCCAAAGGAGGTTGAACTCTTCCTACAAGATCTTTCCACTACTGTGCATACTCTTTAAAGCCTTCTTCAGAACCCATGGTCATACTCTATAGTTGCATGCGGGTTGGGTCCAAACCAGAATTATACTGATATTGTCTATAGAAAGTTTCAGCCAAATCTTCCCAGGTATGGATATTGGTACCTTCGAGTTGATAATACCATTCCAATTGTGTTCCAGACAGACTCTCTTGAAAGAAGTACAACCATAATTTCTTGTCAGTAGTGTGTGGTTGAATTTTCTGAACATATGATCTAAATGCAGCTTCGGGCAAGAAACACCACCATACTTAGCAAAGGTAGGGGTTTTGAAGTTAGGAGGAATGATGACTCCTGAGATTAAACCCAATTTTTAAATGTTCAAGCCAGGAACCTTCTAGATATCAATAGCTTTCAGAATCTCTTCTAACAACTTATACTTCTCGTCAGCAGGGGGATATTTTTCATCCAAATATTCTTCTTTGTCTCCAGAAAAATATTTTTCAGAATTATGATTGCTTTTTTCAGTTTTAACACTCTTACCATCTTCATCCCGTTCTTCATCTTCGTCTAATGGGATATTAAGATCTTGAGCTTTCTTGACTGGACCTCTGAACCTTCTCCCCATGTTAAGGATGCTGGTTGGTTTCTTTGTCTTCTTCTTATCGTTGACGAGCACCTTCAGTTCTTCTTGCCCCTTGGCTAAGTTTAGGAATATCTCTTGGAACTGAGCATTCTGATTCTGGAGCTCTTTGACTGTCTATTCGAGAGCCATTTATTCTTAAATAAATAGCAAGAAGATGAGAAACCTGTCTTGGAAACCCGTTATAAAATGATATGTATGGCATGTAAATGCATATCCAATGTTTTCAAGGACCCTGTGGGATTTAAATTTGTTAATAGAAAAGGAAGGGAAACAAAGATTCTCGTTAGTAAGTTCAGATTATAACAAAATAGGGTTATAAAGAAACAAATTATGACTCAAGTCTCCCATGGACGCTTCCTCTTTGTGTTGACATATGCATTAAGACTATGCTCTTCGTGAAGTCATTTTGTCAGCTCCAACACTCTCTTCTCACTAGCATATAACTGAGTCTCAAAGGTGTCCCTTTCTTCTTTCAGTTGAATGCAAGACTTCTCTAGCTCTTCAAGGTTAGTAGGCATATTTGGATGAAAGATGGTATGAGGAATACCCCCCTTCAGCAACAAGCTCCACAATTACTAGTAAGACCACAAGATATGGCATTATAAGATCTTGAGCAAGAGATCGCACCCATCTGAGGCAGGGCTCCAAAGGGATGGAGTTTTTATGTCCTAAAGTCTTTCTATCAATCTTATTCACCATGCCCCAAGCACGTATAAACTTTTGAGGGTAACCTTGAGGGTCGTTCTCGTAATTGAATACAATACCTTGGATAAGTATATCGTGAGGACCGTCTCTTCGAGCATAACCGAATTGACGTAGAGCTAGAGAAGGGTTGTAAGTAATACCTCCCCTTATGCCAAGGAGTGGCACATTAGGGAATTCCTCATAACAGTCAATAATAGTGATGTCCTCCTGAGATCGAGAACACCAATAGATATCTGAAAGTGAGAGTGACATCATCCTTCGAGGCCACCTCAAACCTTGTTCATTCTTCATTACTGATCGGGGAAGGTACGAAATAAACCACCTGGACAGCAAAGGTATGCAACACATGAGAGTCACTCACTTCTTCATAGTACAAGTGTGAAGAGAGTGCATAATATGTCCAAGAAAAGTAGGCATAGGATTATGATTAAGAAATATTTTGATGGCATTCACATCTATGAGTTGGTCTGGATTAGGGAATAGTACCAAACCATAGATCAACAGAGCCAAGATTTCCTCAAAGGCATGAAAACTCATAGCATCTAGAAACAATTCAGCTTTCTCTATCAGAAATTTAGCAAGAACACATTTAACTCCACTTCTTGTTTCCTAATTAGACACAATGTCTGACTGCTTCAGATGTAAGGATGCTGCAATATTTTAGGGTCTTGGAAATTTCTTGTTTTCCCAGTTGATTTTCAGATCATGGACATACCTAAAGTTAAAGAGACTCCTATCATTCTTGGCTGACCATTTATGCTGAAGAGTCAATGCAATTTTGATATCGAGACAGGTAATCTGACACTGAAATCATTTGATGAGGAGATAACCTTAAAGGTGTTGGAAATCAAGAAGCATGTTATGGGTGGAAAGGATAAATATCCAATCAAAATGATCAGAGTAGAAGGAGAAGACAACAGTTCAAAGTCCCTCCCATAAGAGGTCTCAAGAAAAACCTCTCAAGTGGCATCAATAATAATTCCTAATCTCAGACAACAAGGAAAGAAGAAAATGAAGAAGGAACAACGAGTTGAAAATATGGAAGTTAGAAGTGGTTGGAAGCACAAATGGGTTGACACTTTTGATTTGAATGAGTTCTGGTTTACGGAAGAAACAAGTAACAAGGTGTGGAAGAGGAAGTACCCCCATAAGGGGATGAAACGTCGAGCCATGTAACATTAAACAGAGCGCTTCGTGGGAGGCAACCCACATTTTTAATAACTTAGTTTTCTTTTTGTTTTTTTTACATGTAATAAAATGGAGTCTTAGTGGCGAAAGCTAGGAGGCGGCAACATGTGTTGCATTATCCTCTGTGAGTCACCTTCTTGAGCTTGTTCCAAAACATTGGGGTCAATAATTAGTTCAAGTTTGCAGGGGTTTTATTGTTTTTCTTCTTATTGCATTATTGGTTAGTTCTATGTGAAATGAAATGTAAGTCCACGTGTTGAAGTCTTCCAAAGTTGGCGGATTTTTTTTGTTTTTGATCAAGAGCCTGATTATCATCAAGTTCGGGAATAGTATATAGAGACAAAGGGATGGATGTTCGAGGGTAGGAAGTTAAGAATAACATGATAGGATACGAGTCTAACGTGTAGATTTGTGCCATAGAGCTTGAATCCTGAGAAGTACTCTTGAAGTAATTTATCTACACAGTTTGGCATAACATGGATTTACATGCATGTACGATTGAAGGAGAAAGAAATCAGTTTAGAACCAAATGATGAAAAGGTGGTAAAAGGCATCTGGCTTGCTAAGTTGGGTAGCCCTCATCAGGTTATTCAGCCTAAAGGGGGTTGATCCCCCAATGTTGTCCATAAAGGGCGATAGATAAACTGAAAAGTTTTGAAAATTTCATCTGAATTTGTAAAGGAGCAAAAACTCTTATTTGGTGCCTGTGCAAAAATTTCTCTTGATCAGTCTTGTGCGTGTGATGATCATCAATAAATATCATTTCCTTAATTGGACTGTCCAAATGAAAAAGGAGGAAAATCGGAAAGAGACTTAAATACAAAGCATATTTAGAGAGGTATCTGAAGAAGAATCTCTAAATTTTAAGATTCTTAAGCAACTCTTCACGTCATGTAAACACCGGAAGGACTGCTGTTTAATCAATTTGAACGGAGGTATCACGTATGAGTTTCAGGCTATTGTGATTTTTATGAGTTCTTGTAATGGTCGCTTGAGGTCAAGCAACAATTTAAGTTTGGGAGAGTTTGATCAGTGGTTTTTACACAGGATTTTGCATTTATTTTAGTTTTCATTTTTTTATTTAACTGGTGTTTTATTGCAATTTACCGCATTTTGTACTTTGATTTGGTGTTTTAGTGTTTTTAGGTTTAAAAGAATAAAACAGGACAAATCGGGACAGAAAAGTGCAGAATTTAGAAGTTCAGAAAGAAGTGCTTCAGGAGACCTGACACGGGTGGTCGTGTCACCTAACACAGGCCGTGTCAAGGGGAAGACTGGAAAAAATGAAGTTGGAAGTAGGACAGAAGGCGGCATGGGCGCCCGTGTCACATGACACAACCCGTGTCAAATCATCTGGGCTAAAAGGTGGAAAAGGCAGATCACAGAAGCTGACATGGGTGCCTGTGTCCAGTCAGCTGAAGCACAGAATTTTTGAGGTAGGATTACAGATGCTGACATGGCTTGTGTCAGCTCAGGCGCTGATATATCTTAAATTTCAGAGTTTTTAGTGTTTTTGAACCCTGGAGGCTACTTTGGACTTTTGGCATCACCTAGAAAAAACGAGACTATTTAAACCTTTTTGTGAGAAGAAGAAAAGGACTTTTGACGGGAGAATAATTTCACATTAGAAGATTGAAGTCTATGCAAGTTTTGGAAGAACGAAGACCTTTCATGAGCGAAGCAATTGAAGATCAGAGTTCACCATAAATTGTGCAATGTCTTTCTTTATTTTTATTGAAATTTCCTTGAACATTATGTGCAACTAAACCCCCCAATCTAGGGGGTGTCCCTAATTTGCAATGTCAAGAATACTGATCTCTTTGAGTTATTCAACATAAAAGTTGTATGCATCAATTTGATTGTTTAGAAGAATTTATAGTATTACCCTATGGGACCATATGGTTTCACTGTTATTAACACATTAGAGCCGAACGGTCATGTTAAGGTTTTCTAAATAATGATATTATATATCATTTCATATAGGACTAGGGGAATCCTTTGATAATCAGAACAGTTCTTGATAATTACATGCTTAACCTCAAAATTAATTTGAATGGAAATTGAAATTAGTGTAGAATTTAAATGTTTTTCAATAATGACTTAGGAAAGATAATCTTAAGAATCAGTAATTGAGGTTGATGAACTTGTTGAAAAGATCAAAGAGTGAAGGTTCTTTCATAGCAAATCATACACTCAACCCTAGCAGCTTTTTACCAAACAAAAAAAGTCAAATTTTACTTTCAGCCCTGTAATCTTTCGCAAAGATATTTTCAAATCAAACCCTAAACTATTATTTTTGTTTGATTGAATTAATAATAAAACTTAGTATTTCCTATGCAACCCTCAAGATTGATATTCGGGGTAAAACCAATTATTACTACATCGAAGAAAATAGTATACTTGCTATTTTTTGATCAGGTGTCAGCTCTTCTGGGGAGGACGACATTGAATGACATATGGATGGAGAAGAGAATTCTATCGAGGAATAGGTAGTTTTGGAGAAATAAACTCTGTTGGGGAATTAAATCCTATAGACTGAGTTTAGGAGATAATCTCTGATGGGGATTGGAAATTCATAGGCTGTGCTGAGGAAGTTTCCACTGTATGCTAGGGAAATGATCCAACTTCCTTATCTGCTATGGGACCTATTCGGGAAGATGATCATATCAAGCTATCCATCAGTGATATGGAGGTGAATTGCTGGAAGATGCCCCTATTTCTATCTGAGGGTATATTAGACTTGCTGGGGAATATATCTCTGTTGGGGATGAGCTTGTGAAGATAACTCTGTAGAGATAGTTCCATGGAGATTGCTCTGTGGGAATTTGTGGATAACTTAAACATTATCCCAACTCTTAGAGTCTTTAGTAAATGCTAATCCTGTTTTTATGCATATATTTGAAAACAGTAATCATATTCATATGCATATGTTCATTCAACATAATCATTGGATGTTTTTGCAAACAAAACAGAGAAAGTAAAAACCAATTTTGAGTTTGAAATATAATTGCATTAATTCAGGAAATTATTATACAAGGATACATAAATCCTAGTAAGAGGAAGTCGTCGTAAAAATTGAAAAAGGATACAAAGTGATAACAAAGAAAAACAACTAGTAATAAGGCAGGCTGTAAATAGATGGGTGATCTAACGGGACATAGTCGTACGCTTTAATCCCTAACTTTTTCCTGCCGCCCTTTCTGGTTTTTAGTCCACCGGGATATCCTTTTTTGACCAAGCCCCCTTTTAAGGTTTTCGACATGCAGGATGTATATTTTTTTTATATATATGTCCCTAATTTTTTCCCGAACCCTTTTGGTTCGCCGAGACACCCTTATTTTTGCTTAGGCCTATCAACCTAGCGCGTCTCTTTTATGCGTAGTATTTTTTGACTATGTCCGAGTTCACAAGGTGCGGGAAATCTTCACCGTCCCTGGTGGTAAGTATCATGGCACCGCTAGAAAATATCTTTTTGATCACAAATGGCCCTTCGTATGTGGGAGTCCATTTGCCCCTGGGATCACCTTGTGGTAGGATGATGCACTTTATTACCAAATCACTAGCCTGGTACACCTGATGTTTGACTTTCTTATTAAAGGCCTTGATCATGCGTTTTTGATATATCTGACCATGACAAAAAACCGTAATCCATTTTTCATCAATCAAATTTATCTGGTCGAGTCTGAATCCTATCATCTTCATCTAAATCTGCATCTTTCATAATCCTTAGGGAAGGAATATGGACTTCAGCCGGTAAGACAACATCCATATCATAGACTAGAGAGAGCGGGGTTTCCCTAGTTGATGTATGTACTGAAGTGCAATAACCATTCATAGAAAATGGTAACATCTCATGTCAATCTTTGTATGTCACTATAATATTCTGCAAGATCTTCTTGATATTCTTGTTGGTGGCTTCCACTACACCATTCATCTTTGATCGGCATATAGAGGAATTGTGATGCTTAATCTTGAACTACATGAAAAGTACTGTGATCATAGTATTGTTAAGATTGGTACCATTGTCAGTGATGATCCTTTCAGGGATGCCATACCGATAGATAACATTGTACTTAACGAACCGAGCCAAAACATTCTTGGTAACGGAAGCAAACGAGGATGTCTCTACCCACTTCGTGAAGTAATCAATAGAGACAAGGATGAAACGATGCCCATTGGAAGAAGTAGGCTTAATATCTCCAATCATATCAATGCCCCACATTGCAAACGGCCAAGGAGCAGTCAAGACATTCAAAGGAACTGGAGGAACATGTACTTTGTCAGTATAAATCTGGCATTTGTGGCAAGTTCTAGAATGATGATGGCAATCGGTTTCCATGGTAGACCAATAATAACCCGCTCTCAGAATCTTCTTAACCATTGTATGTCCACTGGGGTGGGTACCAAAGACACCTTCATGCATATCTTCCATAATTTTCTCAATTTCCTTCTTGTCTATACAACGAAGCAAAGTCGACTCGTGGTTGCACTTGTACAAGATTCCATTACTCAGAAAGAACTTCACAGATAACCTCCTTATAAATTTCTTATCATTGATAGATGCTCCTTCAGGATATTCTTGAGTTTCAATGTATCTTTTTACTTCGTGGTACCAGGGCTTTTCCTCTACTCCCTCCGTATCAACTTCATAGCAATGTGACAGTTCGTCTAGTCTCTCGATAGTAATTCATGGAGCTTTATTATCCCATCTGACTTTAAACATAGATAACATGGTAGCCAGTGTGTCTTATAATTGATTCTCTTCTCGTGGAATGTGTTCAAAAGTGATTTCTCCGAAGTATGGAATTAATGTCAACACATGCTCTCAATAAGGAATGAGATTTGGATGATTTATATCCCATTCTCCCTTAATCCGACTGATTACTAGGGATAAGTCCCCATATACATTCAAGAATTTAATCCTCATATCGATGGCAACTTTGATACCCATGATGCATGCTTCATACTCAGCCATATTGTTGGTACAATCAAAATATAATCTAGCGGTGAAGGGCATATGGCAACTCTAGGGGGAGATAATCACAGCACCAATTCCATTACCAAGCGCGTTGGAAGGTCCATAAAAAACCATGGTCCATCTGGATCCCGATTCAAGTCATTCATATGGTTCAGGTTCTTCATGATCAGTAACTAACATGATGTTCTCATCTGGCAACTCAAAATTCATAGACTGGTAGTCATCTACAACTTGATGAGCCAAGTGATCTGCCAATACACTTCCTTGGGTTGCCTTCTGAGTAGTGTACTGAATGTCTTATTCTGTCAAGACCATTTGCCATCTTGCTATTCTTCCGGAGAGAGTGGGTTTCTTGAATATGCATTTTATTTGATCCATCTTAGAGATCAACAAAGTAGTATGAGTCAACATATATTTTCTTAGTCAGCAAACAGCCCATGCAAAAGCGCAACTAGTTTTCTCAAGCATTAAGTATCTTGTTTTACAGTCGGTAAACGTTTTGCTAAGGTAGTATATTGCATGCTCTTTTCGACCAGACTCGTCATGTTGCCCTAAGACACAACCCAATGAGTTCTCTAATACTGTCAAGTACATGATCAAAGGTCTTCCTTCAATCGGTGGCATCGAAATTGGAGGTTTCTGGAGGTATTCCTTAGTTTTGTTGAAGGCTATCTGACAATCGTCATTTCACTTCACTACTTGATCTTTCTTCAGTAACTTGAAGATTGGCTCACAAGTAGCGGACAAATGGGAAATAAACCTGGAAATATAACTCAATCGTCCCAAGAAACCTCTATCTTCCTTCTTAGTATGGGGAGCTGGCATTTTTTGAATGGATTTAACGTTGGAAGGATCAACTTCCATACCTTTACCAATGACGAAGAAACCTAGGAGTTTACCGGATCTTACCCCAAAGGTGAACTTGTTTGGATTCAAACTCAACTTATACTTCTTTAATTTCTCAAACAGCTTGTTCAGGTGGTCGAGATGTTCTTCTTTAGTCTGAGACTTGGCTATCATGTCATCAACATAAACCTCTATCTCATGATGGATCATATCATTGAATAAAGCTACCATAGCACACTGATATGTTGCACCGATGTTCTTCAAACCAAAAGGCATAACTTTGTAACAGAAAGTGCCCCAATGTGTGACAAAAGTAGTATTTTCCATGTCTTCAGGTGCCATCTTGATTTGATTATAACTAGAGAAACCATCAATGAAGGAGAATAGTTTATGCTGAGCGGTATTGTCAACTAGAACATAAATATACGGGAGTGGAAAGTCATCTTTGAGGCTTCCCCTATTAAAATCCATGTAGTCTATACACATACACACCTTACCGTCCTTCTTAGGTACCAACACCATATTTGTAACCCGTTGAGGATAGAACGTAAAGAAACCTGCATTAAACTTCTTCATGACCTCAACTTTAATCTTTTCAGACATATCGAGACACATACAATAAACCTTCTGCTTTATAAGAGGACAACCTTCTTTCATTAGTAGACGGTGAACTACAATGTCAGTATCGAGCCCTGGCATGTCTTTATAAGACCAAGTAAAGATCTCAACATAGTAATGTAACATCTGGATTAACCTCTTTTTGATACTATCCTGTAGGTCGGAACCTATCTTGATTTCTTTCCTCTCCTCTTCAGTACCCAAGTTCACAACCTCGACTGACTCTTCATGCGGTTGTATGGATCTTTCTCTTTCTTTAACAGTCTAGCAAGATCTCCAGGTACTTCACAATCTTCCTCACCTTCATCCTCGGCTTGGTAGATCGGATTTTTGAAGTCATAATTGGCAATAACAAGATTGTTATCATTGGGAACCAGGGTGGATGTGGATCTACAATTTGTTATGTGGGTGTTTGTAAGAACACATAGCTATTTTGAAAGCAATATAGTAAAATACAGACAATGAGCGCAAAATTTGAATCCAAACGTCCAAGGATTTATTAAACAAATGTACCATTGTGCCCTGGGTAAAGCGCAAGGCTTAAAGTTTTTGTTGAAATTACATAACCAAAAGCAAGAAAACAGAAAATAGCATTTACTCCTGTCTAAAGGATATTGTTATAAAGTCTCCAGCCTTTCAATTGTTGATCCCACTACCGGTAGTAGGGAAAATCCAATTGTCAATGTCATAGTCGCTATCAGTGTCTTCCACAATATTGACCTGATTTTTTTGAACTCCATTGTTGTTGACACGGAATGACAGACTCTCGGAATTAGCACGAGAAAAACGGCCAGCCCTCTGAGGTGAAACCCAAACCAAATTTGTCAAACTTGTAAGGAATGTCGGGAAGTTGACCCCAAATAGTGCCACCACCTTCTTCAACCACAACCTTAGCATCTTTCAGAGAAGCCATCTTTGGTGGAATCCTGGTAACCTCAATAACAGTAGGAGCAACTTTAGAAACAAGGGTTGTTTAAGAAATAGCTTCAAAGGTATGGCAAGGAGTCTCGAGGAATTCACCATTCATCTCAACATACGTGAAGGAGTTCAAATGGATCACCATATATTCTTCTTCACCATAAAATGTAATGATTTTTCCTTTCATGGGATACTTCAGCTTTTGGTGTAAAGTCGAAGTAATCGCGCCTGCCTCATGAATCCAAGGGCGTCCGAACAACCAAAAATAGGCTAGAAGAATGTCCTTCATATAGAAAGTAGAGTTGAATACCTGGGAACCAACTTTAATGGGAAGATCAACCTCTCCATGCACCATTCTTTTTGAACCATCAAAAGCTCTCACCACAATGTCACTGGGTTTTAGCATAATCCCCTAACAGTCAAGTTTATCTAAAGCAACTTTTGGAAATAAGTTCAATGAATAACATGTGTCCACCAACACATGAGATAAGGTAGTGCCCCTACACTCAATAGATACATGTAGGGCCTTATTATGGTTCCTTCCTGATACAGTTAAATCAGCATCAGAAAAGTCTAGCCCATTATCAATTATAAGGCTAGCAACATAATTTTCAAACTGATCAATAGAAATTTCCTGTGGTACATGAGCACATTTCAGAAATTTTACCAAAGCCTGAGCATGGGCTTTAGACACAACAACAGAGATAGCATATATATTTTGGAGGGTATCTTCCCCAACTGATTAACAATCTTATAATCACTCTTTCGAATAATTTTCAGTATCTCCTCCATCTCTTGCTTGGACGTATCTTCAACAGTAACCTCTTTCGGTGCTTCAGTCTGAGCAGGCTCAGTCATCTGTTCTTTGCCTCGAGTCTCAGTAATTGATCCAGTAGCAGTGATACAAATTGGTGTTGTAACAGCCTTTGAAGAGAGTTCTGGAGAGAAAACACTTCCATTTCTAGTAACCTTACTAGTCCCAGCAATATTGCCAACATTGGGATCAATAACATCAATACTTTCATCTTTGATAACTAATGGTTCTTTCTTGACGCCATGGTAGTAGACATAAGCTCCATAATTCCAAGGGATAGCCTTTTCAGAGGAAATGGGATTGGCCCAGGTGTAGTAATGATCAAAGAAGCAACCCTAGACTTGATAGTAATCTTCAAAGGACCCTTAGAAGTAATCCTTACAGGAGTACCATAATTTGTAATCACAGACATGTCTTCAAGCTCCAGGCCTTGAGATATACTTTTACATAAGCTCTCCATAGTAGGAATCTTCTCAAATAGAATTATAGGGTCATCCATCAAACGGTGTTGACCTCTTTTTAGTAGTACACAACCATTAGATTGGGACGTGCAGTAGTAGTAGTTTTCAACACAACCCAGAAATAAACCGGCTTGTAACAACTTCTTATTAACGATCATCATAGGAGTAGTCAAGTCACTCACAGCAAAAACATAAGAAACATCTTCAATATCATTAACTCCTTTGTCATGATTAGGCATAGGTATAGTGGTAACATTAGGAGTCTCAGGAGGATCAAATTCAATCTCCTTAGAGTCAATCATGTCTTGAATTTTATTCTTTAGAGCCCAACAACTGTTAGTGTCATGTCCAGGACTGTTAGACTGGTATTCACACCTTGCATTAGGATTGTAACAGGGATAGGAAGTATTGGGGTTCTGAGAAGGATCCTTCAATGTAATCACCTCTGCTTTCAACATGTGTTACAATGTTTGAGACAACGACATATTGATTCTTATGAACTGTCTCCAGGATGCATCATGCCTATGTTGATTGTTTTGTTGTTGTTGTTTTACTGGCGCAGGATTAGAGATCAGAGCTGCCCCCACAGATTGGTTGTGATCACTCTTATTACGACCCTTTTTTCCGTACACCACATTGGATTCTCTCTTAATATTGTATGACTTCTTTGCAGTATTCGAAGATGTAGCCACCTAAATTTTACCACTTATGATTCCATTCTCAACATCTTCCTCTGTCAATATTAGTTCAATGAAATCGGCTGAAGAACTCCAAAGTAGGTGATTAAAGAAAGGACCTGTTAGCATACTCATGAACATGTCAACCAACTCCCTATCAGCCAAGGAGGTTGAAATCTTCCTGCAAGATCTCTCCACTACTGTGCGTACTCTTTAAAACCTTCCTCAGAACCCATGGTCATACTCTGTAGTTGCATGCGGGTTGGGGCCAAATCATAATTATACTGATATTGTCTATAGAAAGTTTTAGCCAAATCTTCCCAGGTATGGATATTGGTACATTTGAGTTGATAATACCATTCCAATTGAGTTTCAGACAGACTCTCTTAAAAGAAGTGCAACCATAATTTCTTGTCAGTAGTGTATGGTTGAATTCTCCAAACATATGATCTCAAATGCAGCTTTGGGCAAGAAACGCCATCATACTTAGCAAAGATAGGAGTTTTGAACTTAGGAGGAATGATGAATCTTGAGACTAAACCCAATTCTTCAAAGTTCCATCCAAGCACCTTCTACATCTCTATAGCTTTCAGACGCTCTTCTAACAGCTTATACTTCTCATTAGCAGGGGGATATTGTTCATCCAAATATTCTTCTTCCTCTCCAGAAAAATATTTGTTAGAATCATGATTGCTTTTATCAGTTTTAACACTCTTACCATCTTCATCCCGTTCATCATCTTCGTCCAATGGGATATTAAGATCTTGAGCTCGCATGACTGGACCTTTGAACCTTCTCCCCATGTTAAGGATGCCAATTGGTTTCTTTGTCTTCTTATTCTTCTCATTAACGAGCGCCTTCAGTTCTTCTTTCCCCTTGGATAAGTTTAGGAACATCTCTTGGAACTAAGCATTCTGATCTTGAAGCTCTTTGACTGTCTGTTTGAGATCCATTTCTGCTTAAGTAAATAGCAAGAAGATGATAAACCTGTCTTGGAAACCTGTTATGAAATGATATGTATGGCATGTAAATGCATATGCAATGTTTTCAAGGACCTCGTGGGATTTAAATTTGTTAATAAAAAAGGAACAGAAACAAAGATTCTTGTTTGTAAGTTCAAATTATAACAAAAGAGGGTTATAAAGAAAAAATTATGACTCAAGTCTCCCATGGACGCTTCCTCTTTGTGTTGACATATGCATTAAGACTCTGCTCTTCGTGAAGTCATTTTGTCAGCTCCAACACTTTCTTCTCACTAGCATAGAAATGAGTCTCAAAGGTGTCCCTTTCTTCTTTCAGTTGATTGCAAGACTTCTGTAGATTTTCAAGGTTAGTAGGCATATATGGATGAAAGATGGTATGAGGAATACCTCCTTCAACAACAAGCTCCACAATTACTGGTAAGACCACAGGATATGGAGTTATAAGATCTTGAGCATGAGATTGCACTCATCTGAGGTAGGTCTCCAAAGGGATGGAGTTTTTGTGTCCCAAAGTCTTTCTATCAATCTTATTCACCATGCCCCAAGCACGTATAAAATTTTGACGGTAAACTTGAGGATCATTCTCGTAATCAAATACAATACCTTGGATAAGTATATCATGAGGACCGTCTCTTCGCGCATAATCGAATTGACATAGAGCTAGAGAAGGGTTGTAAGTAAAACCCCTCCTTATGCCAAGGAGTGGCACATTAGGGAATTCCCCACAATGGTCAATAATAGTGATGTCCTCCTGAGATCGGGAACACCAATAGATATCTGAATATGAGAGTGACATCATCCTTCGAGGCCACCTCAAACCTTGTTCATTCTTCATCACTGATCGGGGAAGGTACAAAATAAACCACCTGGATAGTAAAGGTATGCAACACATGAGAGTCACTCGCTTCTTTATAGTACGAGTGTGAAGAGAGTGCATAACATCTCCAAGCAATGTAGGCACAGGATTATGAGTAAGAAATATTTTGATGGTGTTCACATCTATGAGTTGGTATAGATTAGGGAATAGTACCAAACCATAGAACAACAGAGCCAAGATTTCCTCAAAAGCATGAAAACTCATAACATCTAGAAATAATTGAGCTTTCTCTATCAGAAATTTAGCAAGAACACCTTTAACTCCACTTTTTGTTTCCCAATTAGACATAATGTCTGACTGCTTCAGATGTAAGGCTGGTGCAATATCTTCAGTTCTTGGAAATTTCTCTAAACCGGTGAACGATGTCTGATCAAGAACATGTACTCCAACTAGCTTAGAGAAATCTTCCATTGTGGGTACCAACTGATAATCTGGGAAGGTAAAATAGTGATGCTTAGGATCAAAGAACTGGAAAATAACACTCATCATGTCTTCTTCAAAACCCGAGGTAACCAAATTGAGTAGATAACCATGCCTCTTGGTGAAATGAGAGTTTTCGGGAGCCTTTGAGACTAACTCCTTAAGCTTGGAAGGTACCCTTACAAAGTTGATTCGGACAGTATTTCTGCAAGCGGAGGCCATAACCTACAACAAAGAACAAAGATAAATCCCTAGGTCCTTAAAATGGTTAGTGAAAATGTTATGTTATGATGATATGGTATTATGATGTCATGTTCATGTTAAATAAGTAACAAACACAAACAAGTCATACAAGAGCCTTAGGTTTAAAGGCTTGCATGAAGTTCATAAGTAAATACCCTTCCCCATTGAAGTTAAGTTGGCTCAACCTGTCCTAAAAATAGTAATCAGGTTCTAGGAATCTTATATCACGAATCATTCTCGCATGCTTTATTTTAGCATGGCAACTGGTGTCATACCCCAAAATTTCCCTACCTTATATTATATTTGGGTTTCTAATTTACTAAATCACGTTATCTAGTTTTTATTTTTATGGTGGTGTAAAACATAGAAGAAGGGTATGTTGATCCAAAATGGACCATCAATATTTGCTGGTCCATTAGGGTTTTTAAAGCCAATTTAATGTTAAAAAGGGGTTTGTTTTTGTTTGGTCAAAGGCCCATTAAAAATCTCGTATTTTTTATAGAGGATGTACAAAAAAACTCCTTTTTTTGTTAAAACCCAATATGGGCCCATTTCAAAGTTTGTATTGTTTTGGGAACAATTTATTTATTTGAAATCTGAAACATTTGGATTATTAGGCCCATTTAGTTTTTTGTTTGGATAAGGCTGATTTGTTTTTCAGAGAGGGCCCATATGCGATTTATTCTTGTCAATGGCCCATTTTAGATTTTTGAGTTTGTCTTGAAAATTGTTTTGGCCATATCATAATATTTTCATTATTAATATTAACATCTTTAACCCTTTTTTAATCATATTAATTACCATGATTAAAGTATTTTTTTTACTTAATTAAAAACTTTTTATTTTTTCGATTCAAAGTAATAATATAATGACATTGGACCTTATGAAGTCGTAAGGCCCAATCAAATATTGCGGAGCCCATCCAACTAAATCAAGAAAGAAAGAAAACGATGTCTCATTAAAAAAGGTAATTGGGCCTATTTATAAAACATAATTGCACATAACAAAAACCCATGGCCCAAACCCATTAATAATGACTGTTTAGATTACTTACATTAAGGAATGATAATACCTATTCTTACTAGCATGGCATGAGTCAAACAAAATCAAGAACCAATACAAAAACTAATCAACTCAGTAACGAATCAAACATTTCAAAAAACAGATACAGAAACAGGTTTCAAAACAGAAACAAATTTTAACATTCAAAGCCTTAATCAATACAGAATCAAACCCTAAATCAAAATACGATTACAATTCACAGACAAACTTAATAATTTCCTAATATAATCCCTAAATTAATTTGTTTCCTAAAAAAATTGCCAATCCTAAAAACTATAAAACCTAAAACTAAAATAATAGAAGGAAGGGGAGAGGAGACCGTTACACAGGTGGGGTGTTGTAACCCAAAATTTGCCCTCCCATTTTTACTCAAGACATGCTCATTGAGGTCCTCAATTGCTCAAGGTTGACCAAAGAATTGATCAGACAAATTCTCCTCCTAACCAATGAACATCCCATTAGGGTTTCATTTTTTACCAAGATGTTTGGGTTGCAAAGGCTCCAAGTGATTTCTATGGTCCCTAATATGTCCTCAGGTATGTTCATGCCAAATTTCATTCCTTACACTACAAGTTTGCTCAGTCAATTGCTCAAGTGTTTAAAAATCAACTGTATTGGTCAAAAAAGTCAAATATGGTCAACATACAGTCAAACTTCAAGATTTGTGGTTAACATCAACATTTTGAAGTGATATCCATCATTTGATCAAGGGTTGATCATGAATTCTAAAGGAGTGCTCTCTAATCCTCAAGAATTAAAATTGCTAAATTAGGGTTTCTATAGGAGAAGTCAACTGAACTTTGACCAGGCATAACTTTCACATACTTCATCCATTTTTCCCTAACCAAACCTCATTTTGAATATAATCCAATTCCATACAACTCATCTTCTATCCTCAAGCTCAAGAAATGCACCATTTGAAAGATACAAGCACATACATTACAAGTCATTTTCAAAAAGTCAAGAAAAGACACTTTTTTCCAAGACCATTTACATCAAGATAAAGTTTTCAAATGCAAAATTAATTAAAAGGGAGATTGTAGAAGACATCTTGGGATTTCCAAAAAGTCTAAGATAATCTTCATTGGATAAAAATTGAGCAAGTTATGGATTGTATAAGTTGGGCAATTTTCAAAGGAAACACATGAAATCTCAATTGAGCAAATTTGTGATTTTAACTTATTGGGCCTAACTTTTTGGAGTTCAAATATGTTCATAATGTGTCCAAGTACCTATAAATCTATCCATGCATTTTTTTATTCTTATTTATTTGAATTTTTATTCATTCAAATATGAATTAAATCAAATAAAATACAAAGAATAATGGGCCATAACATTTTGGTTTGATTTGATCTATTAGAAGGATAATATTTTCGTGCAAGATACATCCAAAGCGACCAGGATCATGCAAGTGACCAAAGAGGCAAAGATATCACAAATATGGACATTTTTCAATGTATTTTATTCTTGTCTCCAAGGCCATGAATGCATTGATTCTTTACCATGTTTGTTCACTCCTATCTTTCTTCTATAAATACATAACATTACAAGCCAAAAGGAGCACGAAATTCCTCTCCAAAAATCTCTCCAAAAGCTCCTCAAAAAGCTCTCCAAAAATCAAAGAATTGGTGCAAGTCATATATCAAGGTTCTGGTCTCTCTCGATTGACACCAAGCTTCAAACTGTCCTCCCGAAGTCCCCAGGAGTCTTACAAGGCCCAAGAGCAGTCCATCACATGCCTAGCACGCCCCCATTTGACAACACCAGTTTAGTAAAATTTTAAACTTTGAATCTCTAATTTTAATCACATTTCATGGCATGCTAATGTTTGTTTGAGTTTATATAGAATAGTTATGGATGGTTGAATCAGAGGTTCCAAGCAAGAATCTGAAAACACCATGGTTAGGGCATGAAGCTTTCAAAGATTCAGGCCTAGGGATTTCTGATGATTGCACCCCCTGTTTACTTTTGGTACTAGGCCCATTTTTATTTTCTTGTTTTCTTCATTTTATTTATTTCTTTTAATTCCTTTTTTTAATCAATAAACAAATATAAAAATCACATAAAACTAGATATAGGATTTTTCTTGGTTAAATTTTAATTTTGATAAATTAATTAAGTAATTACTTTAACATTAATTTTAAATTAAAATTAATATAACTTAGGTTTAATTTAATTTTAATTCATTTTCTTTTTCATAACAAAAATATCCAAAAAAAAACATAGAATTAATTTCTTTTCTTTAAATTTCATGTTTCTTTAATAATTAACCTTTTTTCTTTAAATATAGATCTAGATCAATTATTTTTTAATTTAAACTATTTTCATAAATTAAAACAAAAACAAACAAAAGATTTTCTCTTAGGATTTTTTAGAGTCCTTTCAATTCGCGCGTGTTATTATCTTTCGTATTCTATTTTTCATACTATTGTAACTGCCTACTAGATGTAATATCATAATTAAGACTTTACATTTACTGCTTTATTTCCCCTCAAAGTTTTGGATATGTAATTAATCCCCCTCCCCGAAGCCTTGTAATAGTTTAGGATTTATCTTTCCGCACTTTTAATTATTGTAAACTATTAACTGTCTAAATGCATGACTAATAGGATTGTATGGCAAGAAAATAAAATCAAACGCTAGCAAACCTAATAGGATTAAAAATGACCCTCTGATGTTGCCTCGGTAAAAATGATCTTAAAACCCCAGGGTAGTTGCTAAAGTTTCTTGACAGTTGCCTTTGTGAATGTATAAACGTTCCTTTGAATGTCCCTCAAACATCAAACGACTAGGGCTACCTACTCACTAATAGTAGGGTAGCACTGTCTAGAGGAAAAGAGGAAAAGAACGACCCTTTTGAGTAATGTAGATAGCTGATTAGATCCTTGCTCAAAAACAAGCTTTTACACATACACAAACTTCTTTCAAAAAAACATTTTCAAAATGCTTTATCAACACTCTTAAGGACTGATACAAGAGTTATCATAAAGCAAGTTGCCTTACTATTGAAATTTCAAAATACTTTTCAAAAACGTACAAAACACAAAGTATTTCAAAATGAGCTAAGCGTCTAAGAGCCTGTAGATAATTACAAATAGAAAGGGTGCTAACACATTCCCTTTCCATAATCTGCCCCCCTTACTCATAAATAATCTCGAAAGGTCTTTTTCTGTTCTTTTCACCCTTTCATTTATGGGATAAAAGAAAATTCGGTGGTGACTCTTGGTTACCACAACATTTGTGAATACAAATGCAAAAACAGTATAACAGTCGGTTCTACCACCATATTACAGAACTGGCGACTCTGTTGGGGAATATAATAAAAAGTGGGGTTACCTTAGAGTTTAGTTCATTATTTTGCTTTACATTGTGTGTTTCGTATGCTTTATCTTTGAGGGCTTGTTTGGGTTATTACTAAAAGATCCTACACCCGGATTTGGGGCACCTTTTTAGGTAAGCATCAATAGATCATGGAGACTGTACGATGTAGACCGATATGGTTGAAGCGATAGCTGCGTTAGTGTGACACATTTGTTGGTACCGGTATACCTTGTGTTAAATCGAGGAGAATACGGGGCCCCTGTGTGGTGTCATAAAGCACTAACGGACCTTAGAAACTTAGTTGAACAAACTTGGCCATTAGAAAGTAATGAGATAGCCAACCTCGGTATAAAGATGAGGATTGGTTGATACTCGATTCTACAGTCATTGAGATCAGACTTTCGAGATATTTCGACTGCGAGAAAAGATCGCCTGAGCTGAAACAATGTCTGATAAAGAAAGATCAGTGATATTGAGACTCCTTAGAACCTGGTTACTTTTCTAAGATAGGTTGAACCAACTAAACTTCAAGAGGGTATTCACCTTTAAACCTCATGAAAGCCTTTGAACCTAAGGCTACTTGTGTGAATTGTTTTTCTTTCACTATCTAACAACTTGAACTTCTTGCAGGGTTTTGTTTATCATCTAAAATTGTGAGTTCCTTGCAGGACTTGTTTGTAGTAATTATCCAATAACCTGGAATTTTTATAGGACTCACTTGTCTTCATCACCTTACACTTTTGCTTGGTGCATAGCATACACATCATAACATCATGCCATAGCATTTCCTTAACTATTTCAAGGATCTCAAGGGCCTGTAATGCAGGTTATGATGAACCAGACGTCTAACAAAGGGCATGGGGATTTATTTTCCTATAGCCAATGTCGTCAAAAGACCAAAGCACGATAACTTGAGTCGGAGGCTATAACCCACTCGACGTGGTGACCTTGATTCTTTTAGAAGGACCTTCAAAGATACGAAGTTCTTCAATCAAAGCTGCAGTCAGATTCTAACAGCTTCTTATGTTTACCCCATGAGATCCTTGAAAATATTGCATGCATGCCATTACATAACAGGTCTTCCAGTACATGTTTCTCATTTTCTCGCTGTTTATTTCAGCAAGGAAAATGTCTCTCGATCAGACTGTCCAAGATCTCCAAACTCTAGATGCTCAATTCAAGGAAATGTTCCTAAATCTATCCAAGGGGCAAGAAGAGTTGAAAGCACTCTTCGCTGGGAACTTAACCAAGAAAAATCCTGACAATAACAAGGATGACCAGTTGAAACAACTGAAAGCTAAGATGGAAAGGATGAGAATCTAGATTAGTAGTCAGGTGGCTCTTATCCAAAGTTTAGCTCGGGAACAAGAAGAGTTAAGGATTCTCATCAGCAAGCTTCATCAAGACAGATACGACCGTCTGGGGCAAACTGCTAGAGCTTGGGGCCTAATCAATGATCAACCTCTCTTGATAGATAAGGAATTGGGTGACATGTTTCTGCAGGAGCATGTTGAAACTAAACTCAGGAGTAGTTAAATTCAGGGGACTGCATCTTCAAGTACTCATAAGAGACCATACCATGGAAATAAGGAGTCCAGTACTGTGTATGACCAGAAAAGTCACAATAAGAGTAATCTCAACCAATCTGTGGGGGCAGTGCGGATCTCTAATCCAGCATCGGTGCAACAACAACAATGGGGTAATCAGCAAAGGAAATACGAGCCCAAAAGGAAATTCACCAAAATCAACATGTCCCTGGCTCAATTATTGCAACACATGTTGAAGATGGAGTTGATTACGTTGAGGGATCTTCCTCAAAGTCCCAATACCTCTGCTCCTAGCTATCATCCTGATGCAATGTTCACATACCATTCCAATAGTCCTGAACATGATACGAATAACTGTTGGGCATTGAAAAATAAGATTCAGGACTTGATCGACAAAGGGGTGCTGGAGTTCACACAAGATGGTCAAACTAAATTTTTCTGCCATCCCTCAAATGCACACCATCTGAAGTGACAAGTCCAGACAAAGAGGCTTTTTGTTCATTTGAATTCTCAATTTGTAATTTTATTTTGATTGTTCGAACACTTATTTATGTCAAACTTTGTTATTTCATTAATTCATTCCATATGTTTGTCTTGAATTAATCCATTCGTTTTCACTATGATGAAACTATGCTTTTACTTACTTTTTGTGATATTCGACTCTCGATTAAAAGTTGTAAGCCTTTAGAGGGAGGATGACAAAAAAGATACCATAATCTCTACAATATGCTTTTGAACAGACCTTGCTGACGATGTACAGGCGTTATTTCAAATCCTAAACATTGGAGTTATAAGGAAGATAATCCCTAGTCAACCCCTTTAAGCCTAAGAAGTGGGAGTTTTCTTTTTCACATAAATTGAAACCTTTAATTATAACCTGGGGTAGGGTAATTTCTCATTTAATTCAATAGTGCATTCAATCGCAAGCTTTCACTTCGTACATGACGAGAAATGTCAGAGGTATCCTTCCAAAACAAAAAACAGTGATGGTTCCACATAATCATTAAAACAAGCAGTAATTATCTCCAAAGCCCACTAAGTCAAAACCTATGAAGGAGACTTAAGAAAAAAAGTTGGGGCATCCCGCTGACTGTAATCACAAAAGAAACAGTTCAGGAAAAAGGTAGAGATAATAAAATAAAAAAATAGGTCGCCATAAATCCTCAACAAAAAGAAAAGGTTACAAAAATGATTTCCTTCTCGAATAAACTTTCAGTATTCGAACCATCACCGTAATATCAGGGAAAAGATTCCAGACTCAATTGGCACCTAAACACACAATTAACTGTGTATAGGTCTGAAGAACATCACGAAGAGCGGGTTGGGTACAAATGAATTTCAAGCCTTTATCCTTTGTTTCTTAAACCGTGAACCGGGCCACGTTACAACCCCTAAAAGTCCTAGCTGAAGCACATGTTAGTTCGAAAGCATACTGTTACAAAAGGTATCCTGACTCCTGTAAGGTTTACTATAAATCCTAAGTTGAATTCACATTCTTGAAATTTTGTTTTACTACAAATGCATATTTAAAACTTCAAGCCAGACATAAGCTTTACATTTCTAATACCACTGTTTGCATATAACTAATTGTTCAATAAAAGAGAAATTCGTACGACGAATATTCAATGAACGAAAATCCTCTCAATGAACAAAATTACCTCAGATGGAAAGACATTTCCAATAACAGACCTTTCATAATCAAGAGACATGACATGGTGTCTAACTGATATGGATCTATCAAGTCAAGATTCAAGGAATCTCTCAAAAGTGTCGAATAGCCAGGGGAAGACCTCCATCTGAATCACTTGGGGCATTGGACATGAATTCCAGCAAAGGATCATGTAGGATCGAGCAAACATTTTTCTGGCAGTGCTACAACACTTGCCATCATAGACAGTGACAACTCTCCATACAGGGTGAACACGAACATAGTCAAAAAATACTACGCATGAAAAAAGACCCGCTAGGTTGATTGGCCTAGGAAAAAGTAAGGGCATCCCGAAGAACCAAAGGAGCTTGGGCAAAAATTAGGGATATATAAATAAAACTATACACCCGCAAGTCAAAAACCTGAAAAGGCGGCTTGGGCAAAAAAGGGTATCCCGGTGGACTGAAAATTTGATAGGACTGTCTAGGAAAAATTAGGGATTAAAGCGTACGACTATGTCTCGTCATCTCATCACTTGTCTATCAGTAGAAGGCTTATCACCCTGGTCAACATTTACTCAAGACTCTAGGAGTTGGGATAACATTCAAACCATCCAAAAAATCCCTTCCCTCTAGCGCCAGAGTAACCACCCCTAGGGGACTATCTTCGCAGAGTTTGTCATTAGTAAGGATACATTCCCTAGTAGTTACAGAGACAGAGACGTCCTCCTACAAAGTCATTGCTACATTTTTAGCATACAACCTAATGATGTTAGGTGTTCCAATACCCCTTGCAGAGCAAGGATCTCCAATCATCTCCACAACGTCTGAAAGAATTCCTATGTATAATTCATAAATTTCTTGGGTTCCCTAACAGGGCTCCACAAAAATCACTAGACAGTCTATGGAGTTTCCTTTCCCCAACAGAACTTCATAAAATCCCCAAGCGGTTTGTGGAGTTTCCTTTCCCCAATAGAGTTTACTTCTCTAGCAATGGAAATCTATCTCCCAGCAGTTTCAACTTGAACAAAATTTGAAGACTTACATTCTTCATCCCCAACAACAATCAGAGATTTATTTTCTCCAGTTCAACAACACTGCAATAGAACATCTGATACATTCATACATTGCATTCATACATCATTTTACAAACGTCATAGCATATGCAGCACAAATGCATATATCATTATCTCATTTATTTTGAGAACATCATTACCCAATGCATTTCATGCATCATGATATAATATACATCTAAATCTTTACCTTTTCAGGAAAGTTCAACAGACGAATATCATCAACAATTTTCAAAAGTTCTAGATTAATACCTGAAATAAGACAGGACAACTATATGTGAACAACTGATTATAGATTAATACCTGAAACAAGACATGACAACTATCTACATGAACAGATTGAAGATTAACTCCTGAAACAGGACGAGGAAACTATCTTTCTTTCTCTAAGGTTAGAGATTAATTCCTGAAACAAGATATTGCAACTATCTGAACGACCCTCAAGAGCAATTCCAGATTAATTCCTGAAACCAAACAGGGCAACTATCTGTGAACGACTGATTGTAGATCAATTCCTGAAACAAGACGGGGAGACTATCTACAAGACCGGGTATGAGATTAATTCCTGAAACCAGACAGGGAAACTATCTCAATGACTAACAAAAGCAAGTTCTAGATTAATTCCTGAAACAAGACAAGGCAACTATCTATGAAAAACTGATTGTAGATCAATTCCCGAAACAAGACGGGCCGACTATCTACAAGACCAGGTTAGAGATTAATTCCTGAAACCAGTTAAAGAAACTATCTCAATAACCAATAAAAACAAGTTCCAGATTAATTCCTGAAACCATACAGGGAAATTATCTGTGAACGACTGATTGTAGATCAATTCCCGAAACAAGACGGGGCGACTATCTACAAGACCAGGTTAGAGATTAATTCCTGAAACCATACATGGGAACTATATTAATAACCAACAAAAGCAAGTTCCAGATTAATTCCTGAAACAAGACAGAGAAACTATCTGTGAACAACTGATTATAGATCAATTCCCGAAAGAAGACGAGGCGACTATCTACAAGACCAGGTTAGAGATTAATTCCTGAAACCAGACATGGCAACTATCTCAACAACCAACAAAGACATATCCAGATTAATTCTTGAAACCATATAGGGAAACTATCTATGAACGACTAATTGTAGATCAAATCCTGAAACAAGACGGGGCGACTATCTACAAGACTAGGTTAGAGATTAATTCCTGAAACTAGACAGGGCAACTATCTCAATAAACAACAAGAAAAGTTCTAGATTAATTCCTGAAACCAGACAGGGCAACTATCTTTGAACAACTGATTGTGGATCAATTCCCAAAATAAGATGGGACAACTATTTACACGACCAGAGGAAATAATCTTACACGGGTTCCTTCTAATAACCTTTCAGATGTAGCTTTACACAGGCTCATCCTGAAACAATCTTACACGAGTTCCTTCTCATAATCTCTAGATGCATATTTACTCGGGCTCATCCTGAAGCAATCTTACACGGATTCATTCTCCTCCTGAAATGAAGCTTTACACAGGCTCTTCTTAAAGAAATCTTACACAGGTTCCCTCTAATAACCTTTCAGATGCAGCTTCACACAGGCTCATCCTGAAGCAATCTTACACGGGTTCCTTCTCATAATCTCCAGATGCAGCTTTACACGGGCTCATCCTGAAACAATCTTACACAGATTCCTTCTCACAATTTCCAAATGCAGGTTTACATGGGCTCATCCTGAAGCAATCTTACATAGATTCCTTCTCCTTCTGAAATGCAGCTTTACACGAGCTCTTCCTGAAGCAATCTTACACGGGTTCCTTCAAATAAACTTTCAGATGTAGCTTTACACGGGCTCATTCTGAAACAATATTACATGGGTTCCTTCTCATAATCTCCAGATGCAGCTTTACACAGGCTGATCCTGAAGCAGTCTTACACGATTTCTTTCTAATACATTTCTGGACGCGGCTTGACACGGGCTCTTTCCAGCATTTCATTCAGATAAAACTAGACACAGGTTCATTCTGATACTCCTATCAACAATTAATTTGAATGGCATCTATAATCCCATCTCCGACGACTCTCAGTTATCTTCTCCAAAAGGCATCTGTAATCCCATTCTCGATATCATCAACCAACAATGTTGCTTCATGCGAGTGTAAATTTCTGGGCACTCTAGTGTTCAATCATCTTCCACCTTCAGATTACAAAAGGCAGACAAGCCAATCTAAATCATCAGGTTTATGAAGATTGAACAAGGGCAGCTGTTGTACCAAAAAATATGCCCTCCCATTTTTACTCAAGACATGCTCATTGAGGTCCTCAATTGCTCAAGGTTGACCAAAGAATTGATCAGACAAATTCTCCTCCTAAGCAATGAACCTCTAATTAGGTTTTCACTTTTTACCAAGATGTTTGGGTTGCAAAGTGTGATAAGATGGGAGAACTGACTTGAGATTTTGCGTTAGTGTTCGCAAATGTTGCGGTTGAGCAAGAGTCGCCACCGACTTTTCTTTTATCCAAAATGAAAGGTGAAAAAGCACAAGAAAGACCTTTAGAGATGTTTTCTTGAGTTCAGGGGGTAGATTATGAAAATGGAAGGTATTAGCACCCTTTTCATCCATGGTTTTCCATGGGCTCTTAGTTGCTTTCTAGATCACTTGCTTTTGTTTGAATGTGCTTGTGGTGTGGTTTTTTGAAAGTATTTTGAAAATCTATAAGAACGCATACAAAGTGTTTGTTTCAAAAATAGTTCAAAGATGTGTTTATGAGATATGTTTTTGAAAGTGATTTTGAAAAGGTGTATTCTTTGTAATGGTTCTCGTTTCTATAAGAACGCGTACAAAGTGTTTGTCTTTTGAAAATGTTTCAAAGTGAGAGTTTTGGTGCATAAAATGTTTTTATTATGAGCAAGCGAGTAACTAAGAGCGAACCTACCTACTTTAAAGGTCTTATATGTGCTTTTTCCTCCTCCTTTAGATGTTTCTATCTTGCCATTGATTTGGTAAGAAGCCCCATCATTGGATGTGAAGGGACGAGTGTTAGGACGTTTATATAGTCATAGAAGGAAACATATGGGACGTTTTAGCAATGTCTTTTTAGGGACTAGATCATTTACCGAAGGCAACATCGAGGGTCATCGAGGGACTACGAACTTTTATCGAGGGTATTTGCTAAAACGCCCATGTTCGAGGGACATGACTATTTTCCCGATAAGCAAAAAGTGAGATTACCCTAAGGGTGCATGTGTGCAAAGTGTGTTTGATTACATGCATTTAGTCTTGATTAGGGTGATCTATTTGTTGATTTTCATATCTTGCCATACACACCCTAATTACTAGCATTTACATTTGAAAGAGATAAGTTGCAGAAATGTAAAGTCCTACGCTATTACAATATTTAGGGGATGAGGGTACATATTTATGAATGGGGATTACAAGTAAAAATAAGTCCTAAGTTACTATTACAACCATATTGAAATGCATAATATAAGAAAGAAATAGACTTGTTTAGAAAATGTTTTTGTCTTAAGGAAAAAGAAATAAATTAATAAAAGAAAAATATTTTTATGTATTTTTATGTTAATATTAAAAATCATGAAAAGGAAAATAAATGAAAGATAGAAACAGCGTGCTGCTGCAGGCAAATAAGCAAGGATCAGAAGTTCTGAAACCAGGCGCGCTGTGAATCAGAAGGAAACGTCAGTGGAATCAGAAGCTATGGATTGGTACACTCTGAGGTCCTGCAAGACACATTAGAGGGAAAACACAGAAGTTCTGGATTTCTATGTGCTGAACTTCTGAATGTTAGAACAGTGAGAAAAAATTAGAAGTTATGTGCGTGTCAAAATAGTAGGAAGAACTCAAAAGTTCTATATGGTGCTAAGACAGTGAATGAACAGTCAGCAGTTTAGCGTGTTATCAGCGCATGAAAATCAGAAGTTCTAAGTGTTAAAATAGTGGGTGGATAATCAGCAGTTCGGTGAGTATTAACAGTGAGGAGAACTCAGAAATTATATGTTGTGCTAAAGCTGTGAGTGAATATTAGCAGTTCAGTGCGTTATCAGCATGTAAGAATCAGAAGTTTAGTGTGTGTTAACAGTGAGGAAAATCATAGAAGTTCTGTATGTTAAAACAGTGAGGAGAAATCAGAAGTTATGTGTGTGTTAACAGTGAGAAAAATCATAGAAGTTCTGTATGTTAAAACTATGAATGAACATCATAAGTTTTAATGCCATATTTAAACTCTTAATCAGCACATCAACAATTTATTCAGTTCTTAATAAACAACAAATCAGAAGGATAACAACACAACACCTTCTAGAAGTTCTAATCCTAAATCTGAGTCTAGCCCTAATCAAGAAGTTCTGATCCATAGTTTTTCTACTTAAGCAATGATATGTACAACATCAATACTATGATATTCACATATTTAATGATGTTCTGAATGAAAAGATGCAAAGTCAGAAAGACTTACCTTGAATCTGGAGCGTGGGCTTGGAGGTTTGAATTGCTGCCTTCAGATGTTCTGGTGTCAGCGAGAGTGACAGAACAATGGTTGTGTTCTTTGATTCAAAGGGGAGGAACAAAAGGTTTTATTTTGGATTTGTGAAGGTTTTCCCTGTTTCATCTTATCTCTTTTGGCCAATCTCTCTCCAAAAGCCAGCATATCCTTCAAAGCCCAACCCCCTTTGCCAGTGTGATGGAGCAACTTATTTATAGATGAATTTGTTGTGATTTTGGGGGGAAAGACAAATGGGTTTTTTAAATCAATTTGGCATCCTGCTCCCTTGCTTTTCCATCACTATTTTTGTATGCTAGTTTGGTGCAATTATGGGATGCAGGCGTAGGCTGAACTAGCTACTTATTAGCAGCTTTTAACCATGCCTAAGCTGGAGTTGTCAGCAGGATTTAAGGAAAAGCAAAACAAAGCATGGGCCTAGTACTAAATTTTTCTATCCCAAGACAGTAGAGGTACACGTGGTGAAAATCCTTTGGATAAAGACTCAGAAAGTGGTTGTGAGCATTAATGACGACGCGACTTATCACAACCAGAAATCCTGCAATGTGAAATTCTACACCATGGCTTAGTTCTGGATCAGAAGTTCTGCTTCAGCGTAGCATCCAACCTCCGATCTTTGTATCTTCTGGCTCCAGCATGTTCTGAAGGAGCTTTCAGACTTTCTAGAAAGCTGGCAGCACGCTTCTTAACCTTCTTTGAATTACCCTGGCAAACTCTGACTGAAGCTTTTTTGTGAAAACTTGCCCAGAAGTTCTGACCAAACTCTTCCTTGAGAGTGTCCAGAATTTTGAGTGTTATGGTGATAATCTAGTCAGAATTTCTGAGTTTTATCATGCTTCTTAAACACTTAGAAAAATTCCAAGTATTTAAAACTTTGACTTTTCCCAAAGTAAACTGACTTTTGACTTTTTGACGAAACAAACTTCATATTTTAACATGTCTTGATGAAATATGATTTTTGAAACTTGGTTTTGGTCCAAAAGTCAAAGTTTGACCTTTCAGCGTGCAAATAACCATTTTGCCCTTGCGGATGACTTTCTTGAAAAAATACAGTTCATGGCTTGGAATTGGATGGAAGCAAACTTGAGGATCTAGGGTGATCCTTTGAGAAATGAGAGAGCAAATTTTGGGGTACAACACAAAGGCTCCAAGTTATTTATATGGTCCCTAATATGCCCTGAATAATTTCCATGCCAAATTTCGTGCCTTACACTACAAGTTTGCTCAATCAATTGCTCAAGTGTTTGAAAATCAACTGTATTGGTCAAAAAAGTCAACTATGGTCAACATACAGTCAAACTTCAAGGTCAACATCAATATTTCAAAGTGACATCCATCATCTTATCAAGGTTTGATCATGATTCCTCAAGGAATTCTCTTAAATCCTCATGAATCAAAATTACTAAATTAGGGTTCTATAGGAGAAGTCAACTGAACTTTGACCAGGCATAAATTTCACATAATTCATCCATTTTCCCCAACCAAATATCATTTTTAAGAGAATCCAATTCCCTACAACTTCTCTTTTATCCTCAAGCTCAAGAAATGCACCATTTGAAAGATACAAGCTCATGCATTACACGTCATTTTCAAAAAGTCAACAAAAGACACTTTTTTCCAAGACCATTTACATCAAGATAGAGTTTTCAAATGCAAAGTTGATTAAACTAGATATTGTAGAGGATATCTTGGGCTTTCCCAAAATTCCTAGATCATCTTCATTGGATAAAAATTGAGCAAGTTATGGATTGCACAAGTTGGGCAATTTTCAAAGGAAACGCATGAAATATCAATTGAGCAAATTTCTGATTTTGACTTATTGGGCCTAACTTTTTGGAGTTCAAATATGTTCATAATGTGTCCAAGGACCTATAAATCTATCCATGCATTATTTTTATTTTTATTTTTATTTATTTGAATTTTTACAATCAAATATGAATTAAATCTAATAAAATACAAAGAATAATGGGCCATGATATTTGGGTTTGATTTGATCTATTATAAGGCCCATATTTTCGTGCAAGATATATCCAAAATGACCAGGTTCATGCAAGTGACCAAAGAGGCAAAGATATCACAAGTATGGACATTTTTTAATGTGTTTTATCCTTGTCTCCAATGCCATGAACGCATTGATTCTTTACCATGTTTGTTCACTCCTATCTTCCCTCTATAAATACATAACATTACAAGTCAAAGGGAGAACGAAATTCATCTCCAAAAAGATCTTCAAAAAGCTCTCCAGAAATCAAAGAATTAGTGCAAGTCATATATCGAGGTTCCGGTCTCTCTCGATTGACACCAAGCCTCAAACCATCCTCCTGAAGTCCCCAGGAGTCTTACAAGGACCAAGAACAACCCATCACACGCCTAGCACGCTCCCATTTGACAACACCAGTTTAGTAAAATTTTAAACTTCAAATCTCTAATTTTAATCACATTTCATGGCATGCTAACGTTTGTTTGAGTTTATATAGAACATTTATGGATGGTTGAATCAGAGGTCCATGCAAGAATCCGAAAAAACCATGGTTAGGGCATGAAGCTTTCAAAGATTCGGGCCTAGAGATTTCTGATGATTGCACCCCCTGTTTACTTTTTCTACTAGGCCCATCTTTATTTTCTTGTTTTATTCATTTTATTTATTTCTTTTAATTCCTTTTTCTATTTTAATCAATAAACAAATATAAAAATCACATAAAAATAGATTTAGGATTTTTATTAATTAAATTTTAATTTTGGTAAATTAATTAACTAATCACTTTAACATTAATTTTAAATTAAAATTAATAGAACTGATGTTTAATTTCATTTTAATTCATTTTCCTTTTCATAACAAAAATACCAAAAAAAACATAGAATTAATTTCTTTTCTTTAAATTTCATGTTTCTTTAATAACTAACCTTTTTTTCTTTAAATATAGATCTAGATCAATTATTTTTTAACTTAAACCATTTTCATAAATTAAAACAAAAAACAAACAAAAGATTTTCTCTTAGGATTTTTTAGACGTCCTTTCAATTCCCGCGTGTTATTATCTTTCGCATTCTATTTTTAATACTATTGTAACTGCCTACTGGATGTAATAGCATAATTAAGACTTTACATTTACTGCTTTATTTCCCCCCAAAGTTTTGGATATGTAATTAATCCCCCTCCCTGAATCCTTGTAATAGTTTAGGATTTATCTTTCCGCACTTTTAATTACTGTAAACTATTAACTGTCTAGATGTATGACTAATAGGATTGTATGGAAAGAACATAAAATCAAACGCTAGCAAACCTAACACAAGACAAATAACTGAATACAAACACAATTGCACATGCGCACCTCTAGGGTACCCCCACTTTGGTTGCCTTTGGAAAAACAGTTACATCTCTGGAAACGTGAGATATTTTAGTGGCTACCCTCCAGTTTAAAGATTAAAAATGACCCTCTCGATGTTGCCTCGATAAAAATGATCTTAAAACCCCAAGGTAGTTACTAAAGTTTCATGCCTAGTTGCCTTTGTGAATGTATAAACGTTCCTTTGAATGTCCCTCAAACATCTAACGATTAGGGCTACCTACTCACTAATAGTAGGATATCACTGTCTAGCGGAAAAGAGGAAAAGAACGACCCTTTCGAGTAAAGTAGATAGTTGATTAGATGCTTGCTCAAAAACAAACTTTTACACATACGCAAAGTTCTTTCAAAAAACATTTTCAAAACGCTTTATCAACACTCTTGAGGACTAATACAAGAGTTATCATAAAGCAAGCCGCCTTACTATTGGAATTTCAAAATACTTTTCAAAAACGCACAAAACACAAAGTATTTCAAAATGAGCTAAGCATCTAAGAGCCCATGGATAACTACGGATGGAAAGGGTGCTAACACCTTTCCTTTCCATAATCTACCTTCTTAAACAAATAATCTCGAAAGGTCTTTTTCTGTTCTTTTGACCCTTTCCTTTATGGGATAAAAGAAAAGTCGGTGGCGACTCTTGCTTACTGCAATATTTGCAAATACAAACATAAAACAAGTATAATAGTCTGTTCTGCCACCGTATTACACGGGAGAAGAGAGATTACAAAGAGAAGAGGGAATTACAGAACATAAAATGCAGGGAGAGAGGAAGAGAGAAGCCTCCGCTACCATCATTGGTCATCGCCTCCAAGGGTTTCAACATATGGAACCCTAAATCTCAATCGCTAGCCGCCGCTACCACCCATTGCTCCACCGTCACCTCCATCTTCATCATCGTAACCTGCCAAACATAAGCAAAGGAATTATCCAGAAGAAACACAAATCAGAACAAAGACGAATAGATACGACAAGGCAAGAGAATCACTGAACTTGTCTACTTTTTATGTTGTTGTGTTAAGGCTTGTAGGTGGTTGTTATCGTGCTAGAGAAGAAGGGGAAGGTAGCGCCGCCGCGGTACGTTTTGAGCTAGGTTTTTGTGGTGTAAAGAGAGAAGAGGAACGTCTAGAAATAAGAGAGGTGAATAACACAGATAGAGAAGAAGGTAATAATAAAAATGAGTGATGTTTTATAAAAATAGAATTATAATGTATCTCAGAAATCCAGTACGCGTAGCCCACCATAACTACCATGCTCCCCAAATCACAACCGCATGATTGGCATCAAACCACCCCAAGTGCACTTCCACTGTAGCACCCATAAGCTCGCGCACACGGAGTCTAAGTGGACTCCTTAAACCATCTTGGGCCAAGCCCAATCATTATGCGTAACCATCTTAGGCCAATCCCATCTTGTGATTTCATACCCCCTTCTAGCCAAATGGGCCAAGTCCAATATCTGGACTTGGACCCATACTTACAGCACCCCCCAGTATTACTACTTAGTTCGAAAATGCACCCCCTTATCTTTTGGGCCTGAATTCGATATCTGAATTCAGACCCCTTCTATTAACACCCTATTATTTTACTACTTCAATACAAAGCACACCCCCTCGTGTTTTATTTTATTTTCTTTATTATTTTAAGTATATTTTTTATATATTTATTTTTAATATACTAAATGCTTTTTAAATCATCATAATATCGTTTAATATTACTATATAAATCATATATTATTTTTTCAAATTCATAAAAAGTATTTATTATTTTGATTTGCATTAAAAATTGTTTTTTAGCATACATTAATAAACATTTTTTGGAAATTAATATGCTAAAAAATATTAACCAACCACAAATTACTTTCATAAATAAATTAATTCAATAATTAATTTCCAAAAAATATTGCAAATATGTTCAAATCGATTGCGCACTTAGTCTAACAAACTTCACTATTCACACTCCTAGACTACATATGTGGAAAATTCAAAATATACTTCGCAATCCATAAAAAACACAAACCAACCACGAACTACGAAATGGGACTCTGATTCCTCCTAAGAGGATACGTAGGCATACGATTAAAATCGTGGCGAGTCCCCCTAAGTTAAATCCCTTTCCCCTAATAAAACTTAAAACCCTATTTCCTAAAACGCGCTTCTAAACCTAGTATCCTTATGAACAAGGTAGACAAGGGGTGCCTAACACCTTCCCCTCGTCTAGAACTGAGTCAAACTTAGAATCTATGAATTTTTAGGGTTATTCCTTTATACTCCCGTCCCTAGGATAAAAATTAAGGGTGGCGACTCTCAAATTAAAAAACCAGTTACAACAGCTGAAGACTCTGCTGGGGACTCTACCCTAGGTTTAGAAGCCTTTCCCTTTAATTTTAGGGTTTTTAGGGTTTCTTATTTTTGGGTTTCTTATATTTTTTTAATTATTGTTTATTTATTTTATTCATTTATTTATTGGTATTTTTATCTTATTGTTACTCATTATATTTATTTATTTGTGGTGGGGTTTAAATTTTGAAAAAAAAATATTTTCAAAAACCCTTAGAAAGAAGGTTCGTTTATTAGCCAAAGGGTTACATCAACCCTATGAGTTTATGTGACGACTTCGCCTAGAGTCGGCAGAATTTTGTAAAAGGAATACCTCTCAAGAGACATCTTTTTAGGAAGTAGGACTTTGGAATGACACCTATGACTCCTTGCACGACCTTTAAACCAAAAACTCATGATGAGACCTTTCATGACCTAGAAACGAAAGTTTCGGTCTGTAAAGAGACTCCGCTTAAGGGAGGCCCTTATGCCTTTCCCTATAGTGCTATTCATGATACCCTTAAGGAAACCACCTTATGGAGAGGGTAGAATATCCGTAGGCCAATACTAAGAACCTACCTTCTAAGGATACCTTTCACAAATACCACTACAATCTGTAAACCCGCAAGGGTCATGCCTTCATCCACTATTATCTTTAGCCCGTAGAGCTTTCGTCTATATCATCATCCTTATAGGGACTCCTCATCATCTTTCATTAGGCCATAATCCTCAAGAAATTTCTTCCTGTCTCAATCTCTGGGATAATGTAGGATATCATCATATCCATGTATATTATTATCTTCATCCTTCATGAGTTTCTGACTATCTCAGTTTCTGAGTCAGCATAGGGTATCATCGCGTCTATCTTTAAACCTGTATAGAGTACCCTTACGCATATCATCATACTACGTCTAGGTCGCATTGCATATCCATGAAACTTTTTGCATACCTAAAAGCAAAAAAATGTTTTTGCATACCCAAGCATCTTCATGCATTTTCATTCTTTATCCATATGCATAAAACTCATATCTCTTCCACTCGTAGAAAACTTCCAACCATAGTCCAACAAGGTGATTCCCAGATGCTCAGAACAAACTCGAGACAGCTGACATAGCAAAGGCAATGTTAGCTACAACAATGGAAGAAGGTCAACAAGCCATAACTCAGGACGTGATTACACCTCAAGAAAACACTCAGGCTCGGCCCCGGCCTATTCAAGCTTCAATTAAGAACCTTAATGTGTAAGAACATGCTATTTTCCAAGATGGGTATACTCCATCCCACGAATCTATTAAGTATCATCAATTTGCATTCCCTGTTCCAAAACCCAACCATGAATACTGAAGAACCACAAGATGCTGAGGACACCAAAAGATATGCATGCTGGAAAAGAGGCTTAGTTCCATAAAAGGATAGGACACTTGTAGCTTTGATACTTCTGCTTTATGTTTGGTTGAAGACGTGGTACTTCCTCCGAAGTTAAGATGCCAGATTTCGAGAAGTACAAAGGAGCTAGTTGTCCTAAAACTCATTTAAAGATATATGTTAAGAAAATGGTAGCATACCCACGCGATGACAAATTGCTTATTCACTGTTTTCAAGACAGCCTTATTCGAGTATGGGTCCAAGTCCCCACATCCCCACATGGAATGACTTGTCTTTGGCATTTCAGAGACACTATAAATACAACATCGATATGGGTCCAAGTCGCTTGCAATTGCAAGATTTATCTTAGAGGAGTAACAAATCTTTCAAGAATACGCGTAGAGATGAAGAGAGTTGGCTGCTCGAGTACAACTGCCATTATTAGATAAGGAATTGGTAGACGTGTTCATGAGTACCCTACGAGGTCAGTACTATGAAAAATCTTGTGCAGTATATCATCATACTTTTTTGACCTAGTAATAGTTGGGGAACACATCGAGGATGACATCAAAACTGGAAAAATGCAAAGCATCTCAAGAGACCCGACTAGTGAATCCCTTAGATATTTCCAAGGGGAAGAAGATGATGAAACAAATGCAATATGGGAAACTTACCAAGCTCCCGAAACTCCGCCTCTTGGGCCTTATCATTAATATTCGTATGCAGTAGATGCTCAATGGAAACAACCACCCTCTGACCTTAAACACCAGCGGTCATGGCCTATACCACAGAACCAACATGCTAAGATTTCATCTCGACATCAACGTCAGAACCAACAGGTTCAGAATCGAAATAATCATCATCAGCACCTGAATCAACATAGGCGTCCAAACAACCAAGAAAGGGAAACTCACTAGTTTGACCCGATCCATATGACATACAATCAATTAAGGTCACATCTAGTTTGAAATTCATCCCCTAGAAAAACCAGATCCAATGAGTCTTCATTTCCTCCTTGGTACAACTCGGATGTTCAATATGAGTTTCATGGTGGAGTAGCGGGCATTCGATTGAAGAATGAAATTCAATTAAAGAAGCGGTACAAGAGCTGATTGACAATAAGCAATTAACTTTTGAAGAAGATGGCCCACATATAATGGAAAATACCTCGCTCTGATTGATGGATCACTAAAGAAGCTCACAACTAGATCATTAGACCTTTATCATTTCGGTTTGAGATTTCTTAGTTATAAATTTATTATAAAATTGTTATAAATTTGTATCTTTTGGTTAGTAATTCTAATCAAATAAGCATACATGTTTTTGAAATCGATTCATTACACAAATAATCAATGACTTTCTATTCTTCTTTTCTATCTTCCATTTCACAATTTAACAAGTTTTGAAGGAGAATGATGAAAATACAAAATAATCAAATTTTGCTAACGTATTCTTTTTAATAGTAAGGCAGGGCTGACAATGTAAGGCATTGTTTCAATTCCTAAAAAGTGGAGATATAAGGAGTTAATCCATAGTTAACCCCCTCTATTCGGAAGTCGGAGTTCTTTCAATTCTCTAAAAAAACCTTAATCTTAACCAGGGGCAGGGTAGTCTTTCAATTAATTCAATGACGCATTTTATTCTCGAGAGAAGTGATTTATCTAAACAAAAGATTAAGGCATATATCTTTCTTCGATACATCATTGAGATAACGATCTAAGCACAGACTCAAGCACATCATCTTCCTCGTGTTCATCATCCAAGGTTGAGAGGAATCGACAAAGACAAAATCCACGACATCTTCTTCCTCAGTACATCAATTAAGAAGACGAAGCTTACAACAATCAGCATTACAGTCATAAATTGCCAAAATCAAAAGCAAAAAGAAAATGGATATTCAAACAAAAAATAATAATATTAAAGCCCGCTAAGTCAAGTAAATATAAAAAAAAACTTGACTTAGGCAAAAGGTAGGGCATCCTGAGGGAAAAAAAGAAATTCAAAAAAATCGGTCCATGCAAAATAAGGGATTAAAAAAATTGGAGAAAAATCTTGTGACTGCCACCTAAATAACTACAAAAGGATTCTCATAAATCGCTTGGATCTTATCAATGCTTGGATCTTCTCAATGCTTTTTCATTGGTGTTTGAATCTTATCAATGCTTCTCATCATCTATGCAACTATAAAATTTCTCTTGGGAATTAAATGCATCTATTGGGTTAATTGGACTTAGGATTGAAGAACATCAAGGAGATTGGGATGGGCTAAATATATTTTGAGCCTTATATCTTTTGTTTCTTAAACCACGAACCATAGCCATGTTACAACCTTTAAAATTCCTAATTGATGCTAGGTTCACTATGAAGGCATACTCATCAAGATTTGTGTTAAATTGACTCCTATGTTTGTTAAAATTATTTCTAACCATTTCGCTTCTTCGAATACTCATCTTCTAACCTTACATTTCTTTTTAATCAATTTCAATTTCAAGAACTTGCATGTGCATTAAACAGAATTACTTTTTTCCAAAACGTACAATTTTATCTACGAATCAATACTTAGCATCAAGGAGATTTCAAAAGGGTCTGATCAAAAGCCATCCTTCCTAGGAAGCTCCTAACTATGGGGAAAAGAATCTAAGGGGATCCTTTATAAATAGGGGGAAATACTAATGATCGTAGGGATATATCACATGAAGATACTATTGACAAGGGGTGATCATTCTGAGGTTCAATCAATTTGGTTTAAATTTCAAAGTACTATTCAATCAAAGGGCATACCTTTCAAAGTAGCATTCCTTAGTTAAGTCATATCACAATGAGATATGACTTGGTTTACTTGTTTTTAACAAACCTCTCAAGGCCTTGGTAATCAGGGGAAACCTACCAAGATTCAAATGTTGGGGAAATGTGTATCAAGTTCATCCTACTGCACATAGGGTCCAAATTCTTCAAGCAACTTCAAGTACAAGTTTTTAAGTTTTAAATACTTGGGGAAATCTATGACAAGTTCATGATGAGGTCTAAAGCTATTTCTGAGGGTACTTCTTCCAGATCCTGGAGATTGAGGCATATCTTTTCAAAATTCGAATGTTGGGGCAAACTACGACGAGGCTCAAGCAAAAGGAGTTGATACAAAAGGGTCCATCTAAACCAAACATTTTCAATAATATTTTAATCAAGGGTATAATGATCAAACTATTTCCAAGCTCATATCAATGAGAATCTCCTCCAAGATCCAACATATTCCACATAGGGGCAAGCTCTCTTTGTACTTTCATAATCTCCAGTGGATCTTTCTCCTACATGAGAAATCTTCAAGTTCAAATTGAGTATCGGGAAATCATGGTAGCATAAACCATCATGTAACAAGCAACCTTGTTTCATAAGCAAACCTCTATGCTTTAATCATCAACGACCCATCACAGGGGAACCATCCAAAAAAAAAAGAAACCATTCAAGTCATAATCATAAAGCATAAGGCTGCAAAAATCATACATTACGACTCCTCGATCCGGAATCAAGCTATACTTATCATCTCATCCATATGACAAAGTCTGACAGCATGAGTCGAGCATATCTCAAATAGCCCAATTACGCATTCGCATTTCAAATATCCACTTACACATATCCAAGTCAATCATCACATTTCATGCATCAATCATTACATTTCATGCATCAATCAAATTTTCATGCATAACATAGAACCTTATTTTTATGTGAAGACAATAATCCTTTTCGATCAAGCTTTCAATTCTACATTGAATCTCGAAAGTAGATTCCCCTGGTCAATCACGGTAGTAGGTCACAATTGAATCTCGATAATAGATTCTTCTGGTTTCACGACAGTTGATTTTTTGGAAGACCTCAGCAGAAGGTAATTCATAATTAAATCTTGGCAGTAGATTCTCCTGGTAGATCACAACAGTTAATTTTCTAGAAGACCTCGACAGAATGTAATTTCACAATTGAATCTTGGCAGTAGATTCTCCTGGTTGATCTTGGAGGTTGATTATCTAGAAGACCTTGGCAGAAGGTAGTTTCCAATTGAATTTCGACAGTAGATGAAGAAGTGAAAAACACAATAAGCGGGGGTTGAATTGAAACTTAAAATCAAAAGCAGTAGACACGGTATTTTTATCCTGGTTCGTTTGATCTCAAACTACTCCAGTCCACTGACCAAGGTGATTTCGCCTCTCTCCAACAAGGACTTAATTCACTAATCAAAACTAATTACAACACTACTTTGACAACTGCCAAAGTCTTCTTGAGTACAACCACAACCCGATTTATCTCAAGGAAAACTAGCTTAATCAAGATAAAATAATCAATTGTGTACTGTTGTTTTTCCTTACAAAAACTGTATTACTACTGTGATATTTTACACAATTTGAGCGTATATGATAATATGAAAGATTGTAGCGTTTTAGAGATATATGTAGTTGTGTGTCAAAATCATAAACGATTTGTCCTTTGAGCTTTTTTAAATAGGCGTGGAAATCTTGTCCAACATAAAGCGTGATAATGGACACTCAATGCTATTTCTATATTGAGAAGATTCTTGTCTGAATGAAGTCGTTGCATATGATGTTGTCTTAATTGAAAAGTAACACTTCAGAACTCAGAATCTTGCATGCTGTAATTGCTTCAGAACATTGATGACTCAGAGATGTAAGGATCTGAAGGTATATTAAACTTCTGTTCAGAATCAGAGTATTCTTCACTTCAGTGCAGGTTCTGATCATCATTCTTCATAACATTCTGATTACTTCAGCTTGAAAGCTTCTGTAGCTTAATTTCTGATGTTGTTTCAGTCATAACTTCTGCATACAAAGTAACACAAATTTAGAGTGCATATTTGTTCTTTGTGTTTGTTATCATCAAAACTCTAATTAAGAGTTGTAGATCAAACTATGTTCTAACAATCTCCCCCTTTTTTATGATGACAAAAACTAGGATTTTCAATGAAAAATATAGAACAAAAAGCTTAAGAGAGTCTCCCCCTGAGTTGATTACTCAGATATTGATGAGTTACTTCCCTGAAGTTCCTTCTCGTCCGAGCTTTTGATGCATCTCCTTCTGTCCTTATCAGAATATGTTCCTGTTTATGCTTTTCAGAAAATATAAAGGTTAAGATATTCAGAATGTTTGAGACTTTTGTCCCGGTATACTGTTATTGAAAATATCTTACTTTCTCCCCCTTTTTGTCAGGTATCAAAAAGCAATATAATCAGAGTCAAAAGATGATTTATATTGAAAAATAGAATGCAATGACATTTTTCAGAAACAAGGAGGATAAGATGAAAAGTAAAAATAAACAGTTAAAGAAAATATAAGAAGGAGGGGGAAGTCGTGTGAACAACGCTTCCACCAAGCTCTTAATCTGAGTGCTTGATTCTTCCTGTTTTCCCAGAATGTCTTTGATTTATTTTGTTGTATCTTCTTGTTTATCCAATATATCATTGATCTCTTTGTTGGTGTCTTCTTTCTTATCCAGTCTGGCATGGATTAAGGCATTCTCCTTCTTTAACTCTTCTAGAGTTTGCATGACTAAGGACGAAGTTGGTGTATCTTCAGGGTTTGCATGTCGTTCAGAACACTCTGCATCCTCTTTTGATTGAACAACTTCTTCTGTTGCAATCATTTTTCTGGAGCAGTAGTCAGAGGGTGACTATCAGAATCTGGTTCAGTGGTTTCTAAAAGTTGGTGCTCTTTCTAGGGAGCATTATCCTGTAGAAGAATTTATTTCTTATCCCATTGGCTCAGAACTTGATCTTTGAAGGCTTTCAGCTGATCACTGAAGTTCTGCTGAGCCCTTTCATAGCTCAATTCTTTCAGCTTGTGGGTTTCAGAGTTGAGCCATATTCTGAATCTTTCCTCCAGAGAATCAGAAGCAGCAGGATTAGAAATCTATTGACTTGCTTGCTTTAAGGAAGTAATCCATTCCTGTATTTTTGTTTCAAAAATCAACAGATTCTTACCAACATCTGATTTGGTTGAGGTTGGTTTAGGTTTGGGGGTGGCAATTTTGTTTGAGGTGGAAGCTAGGTGGTCCAGCGCTTGTAGATCAATGACAATTCTGAGGGGGTCAGCTGGACGGTTGATAGGTGAGGGAGTGGAAGAGTCATAAATAAGTATTGGTGAGTGAGGGGTGTTTGGTGGTGTAGATTCATATGGTGAAGGTATTTCTAGAATATCATGAATGGAGAGAGGTAGACGAACCGTAAGAGGTTCTGTTATCCTAAGAATTAGGGTAGTGGTATCATAGTCTGAAAGGGAGTCTTCTGATTGGTTTGCGGTAGCGTGTTGAATTTCTGGTCCATGTATCTCAGAAGATGGATTTTCAAATTTAGGAGTGAGAAGGTTTTCATTTTCTGGTTGGGGTGAGTTGAGGTTTTGATGTTCTGGTTGAGGAGAGTGTGGTTGTGGATTTTCTGGTTGTTGAGGTTGAGTGTTTGGATTTTATGGGAGTGGTGAGGAAAAGTCTTGATTAAACAGTTCAATATCAGAGAGAACTCTAGCAAGTTCTGGTTGATGTTGTTTTGGATTTGGATTTGGATTGGGGGAGTGAGGTTCATTTAGGAAATTTCCAAGAGTTACAGATGGGTCAAAATCTATGTCAAAATCCTCAAATGTTTGGGGTGAAGGATTTTTGTTGGTTGAGGGGGAATGGTTTCAGATGTTGGAATAACCATTGATTCTACAATAGAAACAAAAGATGTATTACCTTTCTTTTTCACAGCTTTGGGTGTCCTCTGAGAGGATCCTTCTCCTGCTTCCTTCCTTTTTCTGGATTTCTTTAGCACAACCTCTGGAGTTGGCTTGTGCATATGTTGGATGTTTGATTTCTGGAATAGTCCCATCAGCCTTGCAAGCTTCAAGATATCTGATTATAATCTTTGGAGATGCATCTATCTCAGTGAATAGTGGAAAATCCTTCAGAGGGATTCTCCTAGAAGTGATGACCTCATGAGAGGCAATTGTTGGTTCCTTCTTAATGTTTTCAATAATCTTCATTTTCTTCAGATTCTTGGCATTCAAAGGTTTCCTAGCAGTTGCTTCCAAAGTACTGATTTCTTGAGCCTCTGTCAGATGTTCTATCAGCCTGTTTTTCGTTAGAATATCTGAAATCAAATTTCCTAGAGGAATCCAATCCCTCTTAGTTATTTCATCTTCTCTTGTCTCTTTCACACTTGTTCTGAGATGGTTGAAGAGCAAATATGGAAGGTTTATCTTGGTCTTCTTTGCAATGAAGTATATCAGAAACTGCTGATCAATATTGATGTGATTAGGAGAGCTTGTAGGCTTCCTGTGATTGATACATCCCAGAATTATTCTAGCCCAGATTTTGTAATGATCTTTCAAGTCTCTGATCTTGCTGGATGGCTGTCCAGAAGTGAAGATTTCCCTAGTAACGGATTTTAGGTCAGAACACTTATCAACCATATCAATGCATATGACTCCACCGCCATTGTATCCAATGAGTTTCCCAATAAAATCTTCTGTAATCACTATCTTCTTCCCCATAACATATGATGTGACCTAGTGGTTGGATGAAGTAGCATGAATCCAAAACTCTTTAACGAGAATGGGAAAAGTTGGACCCAACAGACGATCAAAGTATTTGTTCCATCCCTGTGCGGTTACATCTTCATACAGATTAAACCCATTTTCTTGTAAGATTTCAAAATCAACGATCAATTCACAGAGAACTTCAAGGTTATCAATCCGAGTGAGTAGCATTCTAATGGGCTCCTCATATTGTTCAGTAGATGAAGAGTCAGGAGCACTTTTGAGATTCTTGAGACTTGATGATGATGCCATTGTTCACATGGATTATTTGAAGAAAATTGATGAAAAGGGTTTTTGAAAAATAAACTAGAACAAGAGAGAATGTTGAAGATGGTAAAACGTTAATGAATGAAATAGTAAATTGAGTTTATATAGGTTATTTTAGAAAACGTAATAAGTAAGAAAGAGAAAATAAGTAATGATTATATGAATTAATGAAACCTGAATTTAGGGGATTTAGAGAGATATTGAACAATTACCAATGACAAGTGTCTCAATGCATCCAATCAGAGCCTTGGACCCTTCAGAATTTGAACACGTGTTCAACCTCAGAAGGTAGCTTGTGAGAGGATGACATATGTTTGATTGTGTGAACTGCACGCCTCTATTCTTTGAAATGAAAAGTTCAGATCTTCATAGATAGATTCTGAGGCAACTGTACTTCTAACTTCTGAAGATAAGTTGATCAGATGTTCACAAAAAATAATGAAATTCTGAGGGTTAGAATATGCAAATAAAACATTTTATTCTGGACACAATTTCAAGCTGAGATGTTTCAGAATAAAATTGAATCTATCTTTAGAAATGGGTTTTGTAAACACATCAACCCATTGATGGTCTGTGTCAATAAATTTTAAAGTAAGAATACCTTTCTGAATATAATCCCTAATAAAGTGATGTTTTATTTCTATATGCTTAGCCCTAGAATGCAAAATTGGATTTCTAGAGAGACATATGGCAGAAGTGTTATCACAGAAGATATGAATGTTACTCTCAAATATGTTGAAGTCTTCAAGTTGACTTTTCATCTAGAGCATTTGAGTGCTACATCCAACAGCTACTATGTATTCAGCTTTTGCTGTTGATAGTGCTATTATGGACTGTCTCTTGCTGGTCCATGAGATCAGATTGTCTCCCAGAAAATGGCAGCTTCTAGAAGTGCTTTTACTCTCTACTCTGTCTCCAGCAAGGTCAGCATCACAGTATCCTACTAAGCTGTATTCATTGGATTTTCTATAAAACAAACCCAGATTAGGAGTACCTTTTAGATACTTGAAAATTTGCTTAACTGCTGTTAAGTGAGATTCTCTAGGATCTGATTGGAATTTATCACATAAGCAAACACTGAATAAAATATCAGGCCTTGAAGTCGTCAGATAAAGGAGAGATCCAATCATACCTCTGTAGATTTTCTATTCTACCTTTTTACTTACCTCTTCCTTTTCCAGAATGCACGTGGGATGCATTGAAGTCTTTGAGGGCTTACATTCTGAGAGGTCAAATTTCTTCAGAAGTTCTCTCACATATTTGCTCTGATAAATGTAAGTTCCTTCTGGAGTTTGGTTTATCTGAATGCCCAGAAAGAATTTAAGTTCCCCCATTAAGCTCATCTCAAACTCTGCCTGCATGCACTTAGAAAATTCTCTTCCCAGAGAAGGTTTAGTGGATCCAAAAATGATATCATCTACGTAAATTTGACAAACTAAAATGTCATTCTTAAATGTCTTACAAAACAAGGTTGTGTCCACTTTCCCTCTGGTGAATTCCTTTTCTAACAGGAAGTTACTTAGTCTTTCATACCAAGCTCTGGGAGCTTGTTTCAGACCATAGAGTGACTTCTTTAGTTTGAAAACATATTCTGGGTGTTTGGAATTTTCAAACCCAGGGGGTTGGTAAACATATACCTCTTCATCTATGTAACCATTTAAGAATGCACTTTTGACATCCATCTGATACAGAGTGATGCTATTATTGACAACAAAGGAGATTAAGAGTCCAATAGATTCTAACCTGGTGACTGGAGAAAAGGTTTCTGTATAGTCTATCCCATCTTGCTGGCTATAACCTTGTGCCACCAGTCGTGCCTTGTTTCTGATGAATTCTCCTTGCTCATTCAGTTTGTTTCTGAACACCCACTTTGTTCCAATGACATTGAATCCTTTTGGTTTGGGAACCAGATCCCATACGTCATTTCTGGTGAACGGATTTAATTCCTCATGCATTGCCAGAATCTAGTCATTATCTAGAAGAGCTTCATAAATTTTTGTTGGTTCAATCAGTGAAACCAGTCCCATGAGGGATTCTTCAGAGTTTCTGAATGTTGATCTTGTTCTGATTGGATAATCCTTCTTTCCCAGGATCTTATCTTCTGGGTGAGCTATGCTACTTCTGGATAACCTTTTCTGGAGTTTATCAACAGAGGGTACTGGATCATTCATAACATTTCTTTCTGAAGTTGTTGGAGTGTCTCTGTTGGGAACTTTTGATGAGTTGTCTTCAGTACCTATGAATTCAACTTCTATATCTACTGTTCCAGAGCCAATGATATTCCCTCTTTGGTTTCCTCCAAATCCCACGTAGCCTCCAGGTTTAAGTTCCAGGCTTTGGAACATATGCTTTCTTCCCGTCATGTGTCGATAGCATCCAGAGTCCAGGTACCATGACTCGTGTTTTAGCCTTGCTGCTAAAGATATTTGCTACATATATAATTTTTTTCCTTAGGTACCCTTATCTTTTTGGGTCTTGGTTTGTTAGTTTTACCAAAATTCTGGTTGAATTTTGGTTTGACAGAGTAATCATTACTAGTGTATTTTAGGTCATGTGTGTGCCCATTTGTGAAGTGTGATTTTAGTGGTGTGCGTTTTATAACAAGGTCCATGACTTTCTTAGGTGGAGATACCTTACCTTGGTATCCTATTCCTTTTCTGCCAATCCTGCTAACTCCATAGATCATTGAAGTCATCTTGCTTCTATCTATGTTTTTAGCCAGAAACTTCTGAAAGTTTTGATCACACTCTTTGATGATCTTATCAGCATTACTGGGAGTCTCTAAGATTATTTCTTTCTGAGAGTTTTGTAAATCATTTTCTAATTTTAAAATATTTTCTTTTAACTCAGAGTTCTCTAATCTAAGACTCTCAGTTCTTTTAGAGTTAGAGACAAGTTCCTTTTTCAGGTTCTTGAATTTGACTCTGATCTGCTGATACCTTTCCAGAATTTCATTCAGACTTTCTGCAAGTTCAGCCTTAGTAAAATTAACAGTGAAATCAGGGAATACCTCTTTTGTGTCTGATTGTGAGTCTGAACCAGAAGCTTCACTATCTTCTGACACATTTTCCGTGAGAGTTATGTTGGATCTTTCATCATCTGACTCTGAGTCAGCATCAGAAGTGTCTAAATTGTCCCATGTTGCCATGAGGCTTTTCTTCTTCTCCTTGAAGAACTTCTTTTTGGGCTTCTCCTTCTGAAGCCTTGGACAGTCGCTTTTGTAGTGCCCTTGTTCATTGCACTCATAGCAGATGATGTCTTTGTTATTTGACTTTCTGTGTCCTGGAGAAGCTTAAGATCTTCTGTGTCCAGAGGAGGACTCAGACTTTCTGTATCTGGAGGAGGATTCATTTTGATTCTTTGATCTTCTCGGGTTTCTGAATTTTCTTTGTCTCTGCTTCCACAGTTGATTGACCCTTCTGGAGAGAAGAGACAATTCGTCTTCTTCTGATGAGGATCATCAGAGGTTTCTTCCATAGCCTGCAAAACCTTAGAATCATATTTTTTTTGTTAGATTTTAATGCTAGAGGCTTACCTTGCTTTTGAGGCTCATCTTCTTCTAGCTCCATCTCAAGACTTCTGAGGGAGCTGACAAGTTCCTCCAAAGATATCTTGTTGAGATCTTTAGCCAGCTTAAGTGCAGTGACCATTGGACTCCATTGCTTGGGTAGACTTCTGATGATCTTCTTTACGTGATCAGCAGAAGAATATCCTTTGTCAAGAACTTTCAGCCCAACAACAAGAATCTGGAATCTTGAGAACATTGCTTCTATGGATTCACTGTCTTCCATCTTAAATGCTTCATATTTCTGAATGAGCGCAAGGGCCTTGGTTTCTTAGAATTGTATGTTGTCTTCATTCGTCATTCTCAGAGAGTCAAACATGTTTTTGGTTGTCTCTCTGTTTGAGATTTTCTCATATTCTGAGTATGAGATTGCACTGAGAAGTATTGTTTTGGCTTTATGATGGTTTCTGAAATCACGTTTTTGCTAATCAGACATCCTTTTTCTATCTATCTTCTGACCACTTTCATCCACAGGATGTGTGTATCCATCAATTACCATGTCCCATAAATCAACATCATGAGCCAGAAAGAACCTTTCAATTCTATCTTTCCAGTAGTCAAAATTTTCTCCATCAAAGAATGGAGGTTTGCCGCTGATTCTGTCTTTGTCCTCATGATAGTCATTGCTGATGTTTTGGCTTGGTCCCACCATAGTGTTTTTCTAAAGCTTGGATCTTGTACTGACACGGTTAAGTGTATGAACTCAGAACCAGGCGTTCTGATACCAATTGAAGAAGTGAAAAACACAAGAATGGGGGTTGAATTGAAACTTTAAAACAAAAGCAGTAGACACGGTATTTTTATCCTGGTTCGTTTGATCTCAAACTACTCCAGTCCAATCGCCAAGGTGATTTCGCCTCTCTCCAACGAGGAATTAATTCACTAATCAAAACTGATTACAACACTACTTTGACAACTTCCAAAGTCTTCTTGAGTACAACCACAACCCGGTTTATCTCAAGGAAAACTAGCTTAATCAAGATAAAATAATCAACTGTTTACTATTGTTTTTCCTTATGAAAACTGTAACACTACTGTGATATTTTACACAATTTGAGTGTATCATAATATGAAAGATTGAAGCGTTTGAGAGATATATGCAGTTATGTGTCAAAATCATAAATGATTTCTCCTTTGAGCTTGTTTAAATAGGCGTGGAAATCTTTTCCAACATAAAGCGTGATAATGAACACTCAATGCTATTTCCATATTGAGAAGATTCTTGTCTGAATGAAGTCGTTGCATATGATGCTGTCTTAATTGAAAAGTAACGATTCAGAACTCAGAATCTTGCATGCTGCAATTGCTTCAGAACATTGATGACTTAGAGATGTGAGGATTTGATGATATATTAAACTTCTGTTCAGAATCAGAGTATTCTTCACTTCAGTGCAGATTCTGATCATCATTCTTCAGAACATTCTGATTACTTCAGCTTGAAAGCTTCTGTAGCTTAATTTTTGATGTTGTTTCAGTCAGAACTTCTGCATACAAAGTAACACAAATTTAGAGTGCATATTTGTTCTTTATGTTTGTTATCATCAAAACTCTAATTAAGGGTTGTAGAATCAAACTATGTTTTAACAGTAGATTCCCCTGGTTGATCACGACAATTAATTATCCAGAAGACCTCAGCAGAAGGTATCACAATTGAATCTCGGCAGTAGATTCCCATGGTTGATCATGGTAGTTTATTATCCATAAGACCTCGGTCTAGCAGTAGAAATGTTAATACTAAGCCATTGGATTTACTTGAATCACACAGATAAAAAAAATCTCCACCATGCTTTATTATTTCCAGAGGAATGGGAAAAGAGTGAATAACCAAAAAATAGGGGGATAGAATCTAAGTAAGGGGGTTGGTTACGCAAAGGGAAGGTATTAGCACCCTAAACATCTACGGTACTCCGCAAGGACCTCTTTGAAATTTATGTATTTTGGCTATAAAAGTTGCATACAAAACTAGATGGCGGGGATGAGAAAAGAAGTATTTTTTTTACAATTTTTGCACCCGCCGCGGTTGCGAACCTTAAGTGCCTACGTACTACCTTCCATGTAATAGGGGATCAGGGTACTCGTAGTTCACCTTTAAAAAAATTAAAACACATGTGTGTTGGTTAATTTTAAGAGACGAGACATCATCGTCATCTTCGAGTGGAAGAACATACTTACTACCCACGATTATGAGAAAGGAGAACTTGCGTCATCTCAAAGTGGAGAATATAGCTTAAATTTTAAAATCAACAAAGCCTCACTCAACACCGAAGTAGAAAATGTCTCACTTCACTACATATCATAGAAGTATAGTAGTTTGCATCACTACAAGGATTGAGAAGAGTCTAATCTTTTGAGAAAATTTTTAAAGTAAAAAAGACACAATGGCAAAATGGTTTGAATGGGATTGATTGACTTTTAGTCTTCTCACAAAAAATGTCAAAGTATTATTAAGTTGGTTAAAATTTGATAAAGAAAATGTTTTTGAAAATGCATGGACCTAAGTCCAAGTTTATTGTGAAAGCAGTTTAAGTTTAAAAATAAGAAGAGTTTTAAAAAGGAGGGAGAAGATTTTTGAAATTAAAGAAGATGGGAGGAGATGAAGGGACTATCCTAAAGCATAAGGTAAAAGCTAGGGAAAAGAACTGTCTAACCAACAAGAAGCCAACACTTGGCATAATGAGTCAATGTAGAATTCCCTTCCTTTGGATTGAAACCAAACAAACAAAGATAATAAACCTCTTAAGAAAACCAAGCTTCAAATGCATTAAGTCTTCAAAAAATTGGGCAAAGTAACGGCTGTATACAGATGAGTTCTCAATCACAGACAAAGCGTATAATCAGAATAACGTGCACACAAAAAAACAAACAACCCAATGTTTCTGGGTAAACCCCAAGAACTCCAGACAAAATAACAATAGAATTCACAAGGTCTCAAGGGTGGTCAAGGTCTCTAATCCTAAGTTCAAAAAGTCCGTAACTCCAAAATGCCAAGGATAGTAACCAAATAGTCCAAGCAACCTTAAATTTTTTATTGTTCAAGTTGGTTATTAAGTATCTTCAAAAAGAAAATGAAAGCTCAAGTGAGAAACATAAAAAGACACAAAGATAAATGCTCAAGTGAGAGAAGATGAAAATAGCATGAAATGTAAATGCTAGAATAAATGGTGTGTAAAAGTAAAGGCATAAAGTAAAAGCATGAAAATAAAATTCAATTCTTAATTAGTTAGATATTAGAGGTTAGTTGAATGACCATCTTGAAATTTACATTTGAAAACTCATTAGAAGATTGATAAAATTAAAGCCTCTCAATAACAAGTCTCATTTGCTTTTTGTCAAGTATATCATTCATTTCAAAATCTCGAGGCAACAATAAATGGCCAACGATGTTTAAATGATTCACTTAGTCCTTAATTTATGAAGATTCATTAGAGGATTTATAAGACCAAAGCCTCCTAACAACGAACATCAAGGTTATGGGATCAAAGGTTTCAAATTAAACATACTTGGGCTTGCAAACATAGGTTTGGGCCACGAATGATCATTTCTCGAATCAGGACAAAATTTAGCACTATGTTAAGCAATCGTAAGTGGACTTATATAGAAGTCGCACCTATTTTGAGGTCAGTCAATAGCAATCTATGTGCCATATGTTTGGAGAGATGATATGTAGATCATCTTCTAACAATATGTAGCACAAATGAGAAAGGGATAAGATGAAGAAGGGTGGGATGCAATGTATGAAATTAAGGTTTCAAATATCATCAACATCATTCATCCATTTTGGTGGATTTGGTTTCTCAACCTATCAACACCCAAGATCCAATGAGGTTGACGAATTTGTTACCAAATGGAGCCCAAGTCAGAACTGAATAAAGAAAATAATAAAATAATATTTAACAAGACAAAATTAAAATGGTTAATAAAAGGAAAATAATTGGTAAAATACTCAAATTATATTAAAATACGAAATAAGAATCCTAAAAAAAAGAGGTCAAACATGATATAATAAATGTTTACAAAAATTTTCATAGTTTTTTAAAGTCAGAAACTATTTAAAAAAAATAAAAGAAATAAATAAACAAACCAAAAATGGTAAAAAAAAATAGTAAAATCAAAAATAAAAATAAAACAAGATTATCAAAAATTGCCAAAAAGGCCAAGGGACCTTTCCATAATTTTTTCAGAATTTAAAAATTAAGAAAAATATTTTTAATCAATTAAAACAAGTTAATTAAAGTGAAAAAATTATAAAAAATATCAAATGATGAAATAAAATTGTGAAAAAATAAAAATCAGAAAGAGAAAAATCCAAAATTTTTAAGAATTTTTTTCAGATTTTTTGAGTCATAAATGATTTTTTTATGAATTTTTGAAGTTTAAATCCATTAAAATATAAAATCAGAAAATAAAAATATAACCAAAAAGATATAGACCATTGGATCAATGTCAAAACGTGTTAGTAATCAAATCCAAGGGATCTGGCGCGTTATGCATATCATGGTCATTAATGAATAAACCACTAGATTAAATATTAAATCAGATTTTGAAAAAAACAAGTGGCTCCTTGTCATTGGTTGAGAGATGACACGTAGGTAATCTTCAAACTCCAGCCACGCGAATTACAGGTCTCTCAAACTGTAAAATCAGGAGCTCAGACTTATGCCATTCACTTCGTCTCATCAAGACGAGGACAATTGTACCCTCTTGAAAAATTTATTTAAAGTTTAGCTCAGTCGATTTGCAAAAAACCAGAAGGAAAAAGTTGAATAGGTTTTTGAAAATTCATGGCCAAAACTCAGTTCCAGTTGAAAACAAATGATGCAACGAGTATCAGAATGATGAGAGCTATATTGTGGTAGCAAGTTTTGAGAGAATTGATGAAGGAATCTACCTATTGAAGTTCAAATTCAGAGCTCTGAAACTTGACTTGGCTAGCACAATTTAGGATGTTTCAAGGCTTGGTTCTTCTTCTGTTAACTTCAGTGAAGTTCAAGGATGAAGAATTAGCAAAGAAAATGGATTGAAGAAGGCTGTAAAACCAAATTCGAAGTTGCAGAAATGTGGGTTAGGGAGAGAGTTTGGCAGGGTGATTCCGGTTGTTCAAGCTTGAGAAAATGAATTCAATATGTCCCTCGTATTTATAGAAGAGTGAATGGTGAAAAGAATGGGAAGCAAAAGTGAGGTTTGGAGAGAAAACGAAGGAAGCCCGAAAGTGAGAAAAATGTGACTTGAATTGCTTAAAACTCAACTAACTCTTGTGTTTTGAACCTTAATTCAACTTTGGAAACTTGGTTAAACAAGTTTAAATCAAAATGCATGCTAATTTGGTGCTTAGAAGCTGTATTACGTATTTTAAATTCTGACTTTGGAGAAAAGTTCAGTTTCAAGGTACCAACTTTGAATCCATGGTGTTCATAGCTCAAGAGGTCTTAAGGCATAATTCTTGAAGCATTTGAAAGATAAGGTCATAATATTTACAATGTGCAAAGATTGATATCAAATGGATTCCTAAGCTAAGAGTTTTGATGAGTCAAAGTTAAGAAAAAGATGTTGACTTTTTGTACTTAGAAAAATTCTAAGTTTTTTCTTCAAAAGTGACCTATAATGTTTTGAGTTCAAACAAGGCCTTCCTCCAAAATTGAGCTTTTATTATTGATGCTAGCTTGAATTAGACTTCTTAAAGATAATTTTGAAACTTGAATCACTAAAAAATACCAAATATTGAAAAAGTTATGGCCTTGTGAAATTAGTGAAAATCCATGAGGTGGCCTATAATCTTTTGACTTCTTAGGGCATCTTCCACCCATTTTCAAGTCTTGCATATAAAAGAAGAGTTGGATTTCAAATCCTTAAAATAATTATGGAAAAATAATGGGCTCAGGGAGATAATAATTGACCAAGTTATGATCTTTTGAAGTCACATAAGGGAATTTTATGGCTTATCTCGAGGACTTGCAATCTTTCTTAATCATTAGGCATCTTCTGCACAAAAGTTTCTTGAAACTCTTGAAGTAATTAGATGATAACCATTTAAGGAGAAGAATACCTTTGGAATCACTCAAAAATATCAAAATATGAATAATATATAGCCCTTAGAAGTTCAAACCCCTAGCTCCTAGGACACCAAAATGACTTGGAAACCCCTTTCAATTTTGACAATCTTTCTTGCACAATCACTTTTTCCATGTGAATAGAAGTTGTTGTGGATGATAATAAGAACAAATAGAAACAATAACCACTTCCAAATGTTACGAATTGATATATTTATGCACTTGTGATCAAGAAATCAAAAGTTTATCCAATTAAGTCAAACTCCTTCAATCATTCCTTGCATCTTTTGGCTTCTCTGACAAATTGAGGCATGATGAATCATAGTAGACCTTGTCATGATATTACTTTAAATAACTCTCAATTATGAAACTTGAATCTCAATGAAGCTTTGTTGAAGAAGGCATGGAAATAAACTCATGAACCTATGAATCAACCTGGTGAAATGTGTTGTGCCCTCACCTATAGTATCATCAATTAGAGAAAACATTCATTATATTTGTTAGTTAAAAGTTAATCAATACAAAACATATATGATCACAATATACAAATAAAGGTGCTTGGTGATCCCTCATGAGCAAAACTAAAGATAGGGAGATGAGCCAAACCCTAGTATGATGTTGTTGTGATTGAGTTGATATGAGATGATAGAGGAATCTTAGGGGCAAAAATTGGGGTACAACAGCTGCCCTTATTTAAGTGTCTTCTATCCGGAGATATGAAGGTTAAAGTCTTCACGTCAACACGATTTAAGATACTTAAGTATAAAAAAGCCCTATTTTTGGCCCTAAGAGGTCATGCAATGCTTATGATTGTGCATGCAAACAAACAGATCCAAAGGTGATAAAGCAACTTTATTGGGGTAAAGCCCAAGGAGGAGATAAAGAAACATCAACTCAAATGTTGAAGAAAAAGTAAAGGATAACAGTGATCGACAGATAATTGTAAACTATCCACTCACTGAGAAGATAGCAAAAAAAGGTAACGTCGACCCACACGGGGAAAGACATGGTAGGATAATACCAGCAAGTACAAATATTAGGGTAGGTCACAAATGACCAGCATCATAACTTATGACTGGAAACAAATGAATTTTTCAGAGCAAAGTGAATCTCGACGACGAACTATCTCCCATAATGACGAGACTACCATCCATCGGAATAACAAATCTCAACACCAAACTATCTCCCTTAATGACTAGATTACCATTCATCAGAATAACAAATCTCAACAATGAACTATCTCCCATAATGACGAGATTACTATTCATCTGAGTAACAAATCTCAACAATGAACTATCTCCCATATTGACGAGATTACCATTCATCAGAGTAATAAATCTTAACAACAAACTATCTCCCATAATGACGAGATTACCATTCGTTGGAGTAATAAATCTCAACAACGAACTATCTCCCATAATGAAGAGACTACCATCCATTAGAGTACCAATCTCAACAACGAACTATCTCCCATAATGACGAGACTGCAATTCATTGCAGTAAACAAACCTCAATAACGAACTATCTCCGATAATGAAGAGAATTCCATCCATTGGAGTAACAAATATCAACAACGAACTATCTCCCATAGTGACGAGACTACCATCCATTGGAGTAATAAATCCTAACAACAAACTATCTCCCATAATGACGAGACTACCATTCATCGGAGTAACAAATCTCAACAATGAACTATCTCCCATAATGATGAGAATACCATTCATTGGAGTAACAAATATAAACAATGAACTATCTCCCATAATGACGAGACTACCATCCATTGGAGTAAAGAATCTGAATCATTTTTGGGGACTAACAGACTTTTTGGGGGAAGTACAGGTTGCTCAAATAAAGAGACCTGCCATTTGTTATTATAATAAGCCTGTTGGAAAAAGAAATATGACTTCTCTGGAAAAGTGGCAACACAGTCCTGCTGAGGAGATAAAATCTTCTCGTGCAAAATAAATGCATATTCTCAAATCAGGGCTTTAAAGCCTGCAGAAAACATAATAATAATATCGTCGGGGACTACAGATTCAAACCAAGAATAAACTGGAGCGAAATAGTCAACCAAGATAGCACATGATGAGAAATAAACTGAAAAAGGGATCATATTCCATCCAGATAATTAGCTGAATAAGAAGGCTAAAGTAAGATTCTTCCACGAGGGAAATTGAAAGAATATACACTTACTACTTAAGGTCAACACTCTATTGGAGAGAGGGTAACATAACTCAGCAAAATAGGGTAATATGCCAACAAAATATTAATGAATGCAGATGAGCAATGAATTGTTAAATTCAGCTATGCATGATGTATGTATGAATGTATGAATGTATGAATATTATTACGTATATGTTGACAAGGCATACATAGAGTACTCGGAATAACCATACCAAAATAGCTTGGGTAAAGTCAACACTCGGTTAAATCACATCCAGGATGAAAATTTCATAAGAAAGTAAGCACCAACTGAGGAAACAAGTTCCTATTTCACGGCTTAACTTCACTGGGAAGAAACATGGTTACATCATAATCTGATAGCAATAAACCAATACAAGATACAAGGATATAACATCCTCCACCAGGCTTCACCAGGGAATATCATATAGACTTCACTACGGAAAACAAAGTTTCAACGTCTAGACTTTTGCTGGAGATTATAATACTAACTTCACTAGGGAAGATAAAAACCACATCATTGAGATATCAACTAAGGATCTCATGCTGACTTCATTGAGAAGGACAATATCACATTGTCTAGGGGAGCCTAAAATACATTCTTCAACACCAAGAGTGATGATTACTCAAATTTCCTGGAGAGGCATTATGAAACCACATGGGGATAACAACTTTCAAAGAGAATCATGATCTCGACTTTAATTGGGGATTTAAGAAGTCAAATAATACAGCAAGAAGTCAAAATTAAAGGGATTTTAAATCAAACCCATCACTCGGCGGGAGAAAACCCAAAAAATTGACAATTGTTTCAACACTTCTTAGAAAAGATATTTCCATTGTCTAGTTTTCTGAGAAACAAACAACAACAATAATTCCATCACTACAAAGGGAGATGATTTGCAAATGATTATTCCTTAACATACAAAGGGAGAAGGGAATTTCGTCGTAAGAGCAAAGATCTCACTAGGGATTCTGGGATAGAGGCTTCATACCATGCAAACCCGAAATCAAAATAATCATTCTGGAGGAAACCAGATGAAACAAGACTTTACTGGGGAAAAGGGGATCACAAACCCAACACCACACCATACATCAATTGGTACCATCTCCAACTATTTGAGAAACACAAAGATATCATGCGCATACCAGCAAGAGCGGCCTGAGAGAACCTTCCTAGGGAATATATACTTCCAAAATTTCAGAGTTCGTACATCCTTGGAATCACTATTTTTGTTTTTCTTGAGTTAGAAAATATAAATTAAAAAGTAATTTGTAAATTATTTTCAAAAACAATTTTATTATTAAAATCTCTTCGTTTTGATAAATTACTATCAATAATAAATGGAGTCTTTGTAAGCAGAATAAAATATGAATTACGAAGAATTGGATAAAAGCTCAAAGTTTACTAATAGAATGGTGGTCTGCAATGGTGAGACCCTATAGATGATTACAAAGTTTGGAAAATGGTAATATATTTGAAAAGATATATTGAAATACAATGACCATTATTCTACCTAACAACTTTGAATTCCTGAGCAGCGACTTCTGTTGTAGTGTAGTGAGGATTCGAGGAGATTTTTGCTTCAATGATCAAGTCTTGTCTGACGTAGTTACATTCCTAGAAATCCCTAACTTTTGCCTAGGTTGCCCTTGCGGGTTTTCAACCTAGAGGGATGAATTTATTCTATTTGTGTCTCTTGTTATTTCCTAGACCGCCCTTCGATTTTTCAGCCTACTGAGACGCTCTTTTTTGCCTAAGCCTCCCTTTCGGGTTTCCGACTTAGCGAGTTGTTCTTTTATTTCTTTAGGTGAAGTATTTCTTGACTTCATCAGCATTGATAGGATGTGGTAACTCCTCGCCATCCATAGTTTCAAGAATTAATGCACCGCCAGAGAAGGCTTTCTTGACAACATATGGGCCTTCAAAATTGGGAGTCCACTTGCCCCTACAATCAGTTTTAAAAGACACGATCTTCCTGGGCACGAGGTAGCCTTCTCTGAATTCAAGAGGCTTGACCTTCTTATCAAAAGCTTTCTTCATTATCTTTTGGTATAACTGACCATGACACAAGGCCGTCATTCTCTTTTCTTCAATCAAATTCAATTGGTCAAAATTGTTCTGGTCCCATTCAGCCTCTGACAATTTGGTTTCCATTATCACATGTAGAGAGGGAATCTCAACCTCGATTGGGAGTACCGCTTCCATTCCGTACACAAGGGAGAATGGGGTTGCTCCAGTTGAAGTGCGGACAAATGTCCGATATCTATGCAAAGCAAAAGGGAGCATTTCATGCCAATCCTTATAAGTAACAACCATATTCTGCAAAATATTCTTGATATTCTTACTAGCAGCTTCAATAGAACCATTCATCTTTGGTCTGTATGGAGATGAATTGTGATGGACAATTTTGAATTCCTCACAAAGTTCTGTCATCATCTTGTTGTTCAAATTCGAGACATTGTCAGTGATAATTCTGCTCGTCACACCATACCGACATATGAGATTATTCTTCATGAAGCGCATAACCACCTGCTTAGTAACATTAGCATATGAAGCAGCTTCCATCCATTTGGTGAAGTAGTTAATTGCTACCAAGATAAAACGGTGTCCATTCGAAGCTTTGGGTTCTATCATCCCAATCATGTCAATACCCCACATAGAGAATGGCCATGGGGAAGAGATCACATTGAGAAGTGTCGGAGGCACATGAACCTTGTCCACATAGATCTGGCATTTATGACACTTCTTTGCAAATTTGTAACAATCAGATGCCATTGTCAGCCAATATTAAATTGCTCTTAACATCTTTTTAGCCATCGAATGTCCATTGGCATGAGTGTAAAATGAACCTTCATGAATCTCATGCATCAACATGTCTACTTCGTGTCTATCCATGTATCTGAGCAAGACCATGTCATAATTTCTTTTGTATAGCACATCTTCATTGAGGAAGAAACTGCCAGCCAATCTTCTCAATGTCTTTCTATCTTTATTCGAAGCACTAATCGGGTATTCCTGAGTCTGAAGAAAATGCTTGATATCATAATACAAGGGTTTTCATCTGCTACCTCTCTGTTGTAAAAACATGAGAGGGCCTATCCAGTCGCCGAACTACAATTCGAGGTATATCATTCCAAGCATTCACTTGATACATAGAAGTCATAGTTGCCAGAGCATCCGCCATTTGATTTTCGTCTCTGAGGATGTGATGGAACATCACATCCTCATCGGGAAAATCATACTTCACAGAATGTTAATCATCAACTCGTTGGTGAGTAAGATAATCTGCCAATATACTGCTCTAAATAGCTTTTTGAGTTTGGTATTCGATATCATATTTAGATAACAGCATCTGCCAGCTGGCAATTCTCCCAGTAAGAGCAGGCTTTTCAAAAAATGTACTTGATTGGATCCATTTTGGATATCAACCAAGTAGTGTGATTCAACATATACTGCCGCAAACGTTTTTCCACCCAGGCCACAACATAACACGTCTTTTCCAGCATGGAATACCACGACTCACAATCAGTAAACTTTTTACTGAGATAATAAATGGCATACTCTTTCTTCCCCGTTTCATCTTGTTGTCCCAGAATACAGTCCATGGAATTATCTAACACTGTCAGATACATAATCAACGGTCTTCCTTCAACAGGAGAGAGCAAGATAGGAGTTTCAAGCAGATATTCTTTAATACTTTCAAATGCCCATTGGCAGTCATCCATCCACACAAAACCTTGATCTTTCTTTAACAAATTAAAGATTGGTTCACACGTTGCAGTCATGTGAGAAATGAATCTGGAAATATAATTCAAACGCCCTAGGAACCCTGTGACTTCCTTTTCAGTTCTCAGTGCTGGCATCTCTTGAATTGCTTTGACTTTATCAGGGTCAACTCCGATTCCTTTCTGGCTAACAATGAAACCCAACAATTTCCCTGATTGAACACCGAAGGTACATTTATTTGGATTCAAGCAGAGACGATACTTCCTCAAGCGCTGAAACAACTTCAACAAATCTTCTACATGCCCTTTAGTCTGGGATTTAGCAATCATATCATCAACATATACCTCAATTTCCTTGTGCATCAGATCATGGAATAGGGTTTTCATAGCCCTCTGGTACGTTGCACCAGCGTTCTTCAACCTGAAGGGCATCACTCTGTAACAGAATGTTCCCCAGGGTGTGATAAACGTTGTTTTTTCCATATCCTCTAGAGCCATTCTTATTTGGTTATACCCGGAAAATCCGTCCAAGAACGAGAAAACTTTGAATTTTGATGTGCTATCCACTAACATATCAATGTGCGGCAATGGAAAATCATCTTTTGGACTAGCTTTATTTAGATCTCTGTAATCTACGCACATTCAAAATTTTCTGTCTTTCTTCCGTACTGGGACAATATTGGCAATCCATTGAGGGTACACTGATGTCACAAGAAAACCGACATTAATCTACTTTAGAACTTCCTCTTTTATCTTCACTGCCATATTCGGGTGAGTTCTTCTCAATTTCAGTTTGATTGGTGGACACTTTGGCTTCAACGGCAAATGGTTCTCTATAATATCTGTACCTAGGCCAGGCATATCTTGATAAGACCAAGAAAAAATATCCACATACTCTTTCAGCAACTCAATCAACCTGCTCTTTACATCAGGATGCAGTAACGCTCCAATCTTGACTTCCTTTGGATCTTCTTCTGAACCCAAATTCATTACTTCCAATGGCTCTTTATATGGCTGAATGGAATTCTCCTCACGCTCAAGCAACCGTGAGACCTCTTCCAAAATCTCATCATAGTCTTCTTCTTCAGCCCCATACACAGGACATTCAAAGTTGGGATAGGGTGCAGGGTCATTGTATTCAACAAGTTTTTTAAATAATCTGCACATATGATTTATGATTGTTTTTAGAAACTGACACATATAACAAGTGATCATGTAGATTGAATTTCAGTTATTATTTATTTTGAAAGGTTTTTTCTGATTACCATTTTCCAAGAAAAAGCAAAAAAAAACACAATTTGGGGAAACAAAGACAACTTTATTATTGATTTTAAAAGTCACAGCAAACAGATAAGCCCGCACAATATTAATACTTCCACCTTGGGCAGAGTGAAAGCTTTTCAAAAAGATTAACAAGACAAATTACTTTGAAATATGTATGCAAGAGGGAATGTCAATGGTGATCCAGTTCTGAACCCTAACTTTGTGCGTCACATAATTTGGCATTTCTGGCTCTGCTTCATCTTCCGCAATGGAATTAATCCTAGAAACAGTTGGATGAAGTTAACCTCCTCTACAGAAGACGTATTAATACTTGCCTACAATAAACTTTTGCTTCATACTCTTACCTTTGTCATTCTTCAAAGAGAACCCCAAGCCAGCTCTGTTCTTGTTCATAGGTGGATCCACAATCTGTCCCCATACCTCACTATGACCATTACGCACAACTTGCTGCGCATCCTTAAGTGAAACCATGGAATTCTCATTTCCCCTTATGTTACCAATGGATAAAGCTTGGAACTGGGTTCCGACAGCAACTTCATCCGCCTCTACAATGCTTAAAGAGGACAAATGAGATATCAATAATGCATGTTCTCCATTTATAATCACTACTTTTCCTTCATGTACAAACTTCAGCTTTTGGTGTAAAGTTGAAGTGACAGCCCCTGCCTCATGTATCCACGATCGTCCCAGCAAGAAGCTATAAGCGGGTACAATATCCATGACCTAGAAAGAAATTTGAAACAAATGTGGGCCTATATGAATGGGTAAGTCCACTTCACCAATAACAGATTTCCTTGATCCATCAAACGCTTTCACAATAATGCCACTTGGGCGCATGGACGTTCCTTGATATTTCAACTTCATAAGTGTGCTCCTTGGTATAACGTTCAAAGCGGATCCATTATCAATCAGCACATTGGATAGTGAATCATTCTTGCAGTTCATAGAGATGTGGAGGGCCATGTTGTGATTCCTTCCTTCATCTGGCAATTCATTATCACAGAAACTCAAGTTATTACATGACGTAATATTCCCTACTACACTTCTGAATTGGTCTATAGGCATGTCACTTTCCACAAAAGCTTGATCCAGTACCCTCATCAGAGATTCTCTGTGAGCAGAGGAGTTCATCAATAAAGCCAAGATAGATATTTTTGAAGGAGTCTGCAGTAGCTGATCTATAATTTTGTAGTTGCTCATCTTGATTATTTTCAGAATATCATCCACTTCTTTCTCTAACGTAGTTCCACTAGATTCACCTGTTGCCTTCTTGGGTTCAAAATTCTCAGTAATTTTCTTTCCAGCACTAACATCTCCATGAACAACTGGTGTAAATACACGACCGTTGCGAGTCACTCTGCTAGTCTCAGTAATATTTCCAACATCAGGCATTGGCTGGATGGGAACTTCCACACTATTCTCTAAGATTGTAGTGTTATATTTGTAGGTGATCCGATGTCGCACACGGATCAAAAACGAGTATTTTGTAAAATGCAGTATAGCGACAATGGCTCGAGTCGTATCGCAAGGATTCTTGATTTTATTATTAACTAATAGAAATCGAATAGGGGTTGGTTTTAGGATCGATTTATAACACAAAATAAGTGATTATCAAAATAAGCTAATAGACTAATTCTGTTCCTACCTATCATTGATTATTATAATATTGTTGCCCTAAGCAGGTATTATTCCTGTTCGATCACAATAACATTCAACAAGCGAGAATGATATTATAAGAATTATGTTTCCTGTTTACCGAATTAAGCAAACGGTTAAAAATAAGCGAATTAACTAATTAAGAAAATGATAACACGCAATGAAAATTAGGGAACATAAATCAATCGAACCAAACAAAACTATTTTATGACAATCGGATTAATAAAACGATGAACATATAATAGAGTTGAAAGAAATAGGAATTAAATTGCAAAATTATATTAACCTCAAGTATCGAAACATGAATGTAGCAGATCAACTCAGAGGAAATTTAGCTCTTCATAAGATTCGTACAAAGCAAAAGTTCTATCGTGAAAATAAAGAGGTTTTTTACTGTAGCACGGCTGAAAACCTTATAAACAAAATAGGGTTTTTCACTACTAAGTCAAATTGGGTCAGAAACATATACCAGGCCCATAAAACAATCTGAAACAGATTATTTTCTAACGTCTGAAACTACAACGAATTACTGGAAATTATTCAAGCCTAATCAGCCTTTGACTCCAACATGAAAGTTGTAGATCTTTCTCTTAGCTTTCCGACGAATATTAGAACGCGTCAATCCGATTTCCGAAGCTCCAGTTATGATTTTTTTATTGAAAGCTGCTAATGCTGAAAATAAAATACGAAAATCAATTAAAGGTAAAAATAAACTAAATTATAAAAACATCATAAAATAGAAAAATAAACAAAACAAACCATGGAAATGCCTAAGTACAAACATAAGAAAATGTGCATCAGTATGCACTGATCAAATTCCCCCACACTTAAACTTTTTCACTCCGAGCAAAAATTAAAATCAAAAGAAACACAACAACATCATCAATTACTCATTACAGGCTACAAAATCTTCTTCGGTTAAGATTGCAACGATAGGTACTAATCTTGCACATTAAGGATATCGTAGGAACACTACACCGCAATTGTGCAGTCATAAGCTTCCTGAATATACAATCAAATTCGAAAAATGTTATTATGCCAAAGTCTAACATACTCATCCTCCTTTTTGCTCTGTTTCATTCTAGCGCAATCACATTAAGCCTGTTATCTCTACACACTCATAATAAGGCGGCCGGTTAGTGACTCTGGTCCTTTTTACATGAGGTTCTGGTACATGAATGGTATAACCTTGTGCTTATCCAATTGTAATTGTGGGAGATCGGATTGTAATCCTCCCTACCAAGTTCAGCACCAGAAACCTCTGAACCAACCAACAACGGGTCTGATTATCAAATTTTGTAAGTTCTACAAATGTTGGGTTAAGTGACTGAGTGAGGGTTACCAAACTTATAAGGTGCATTCCTTTTTTTTCCAAATAAAACCTGGATCACTCACTTATATTCATCGGCTTCCCTACGTAGAGCATGTGTGAGATGGTGCTGACTGCTAAGATAAACTACTCAAGAGCTGTTAGAGAATGAGAATTCAAGGCTATGTCATAATAATTATTCAAATTAATTTCCATATGTAGGAGACTTACGGTGTTAAGACGATACCGATCTTGCGAATTTTTCCCAAGTCTCCACAACTAACCTCAGATTAATCTTATAACCTAAAACTTACAAAAAGATGCAATTTTTTATTTTTATATAATAACTGAAAACAAAACAAAACAATGAACAACATCAAAGAAAAAAAACAAATAAATGATTCCATCCCCCACACTTAAAACACACATTGTCCTCAATGAAAGAAACAAACATAAAATAAGAGCGAGGAGAGAGAGGAAAGAACACACTCGAGGAGTCAAGGCGGATAGATGATTGCATAAGTAGTCTTTCCTAACGAAAGCTCTTTTATAGTTTCCTCTTCTAACGTGGGACTCTCATGGAATAGCTTGAGGTGGTGTCCTTTGACTTTGCAATTTTTATCAGTACCTTCACTTTTTATTCCTGGATCAAAGTATGTTCTTCTAAAAGTAAAAGTGTCAAATAGGCACGTAAATGTGATCTCATCTTTCACAACATCAAGGATCAAAAGGTTACTGGGCTGCCTCACTACTTTTGCTACATCTTCAAGTGAGATCCTATGCATACACATGGACAGGCTAATATCATAAATATCATCTAAGGTCCATCCAATTCCTTTCTTATGCTTCTTCAATACCTGCAAAAATTTACTTTCTTGATCAAAATAATGTTTAGAAGAAATTATAACCTGGAGTTTTTCGTTCATCTCTAGATAAGCATAATTAAGATTTCCAGGAATTAGTTTCAGCTCTTGGGAAAGTGGTTGTTTAATGGATGGTTTGTTTCGGGCAGCCGGAGTATCAAGAGCTTCTTCCACATGAACAACTTCATTTACAACCTCATATGCAATAAGAATATCAACTTGCAAGGCAGTCTCAATTTCAGCACAAACAGAGCAAATTTTAATATCAGTACAAACATCACAAGAGTAAACATCATCAAAATCAGATAATGATGGAAAATCAGCTGCAAATAAATCAGTGCAAGTATCATCAACAGTCTCAGAAAGCAACTTTATTGGAAAAATAAAATTCTCTTCCAAGGGTTGTTGGTTAGATCCTTGAGCTTGTTGCATGATATTCATCAAAGAGGCAAATTATTCAATCTGTGTTTGCAAAGTCTGGAGAGTAGAATCTATTTGTTGTTCATACTGGAGATTATTTGCATCCATTTGTTTGACAATGTCCTCTAGTGAAAGTTCAGAAGGTTCTGAGCACACAACCTGGAATTCCTTCAAATGCTTATGCGGATCCTCACTTGTAAGACTATTAAGCTTTGACAACAAGTGTATTATATCAGATTTCGATTCAAAAGGTGTATCAGTTGTAGGATAGTCAATACATAAACCATTATAGCTCACATCAAGGCCATCCAACTGCCTCAAAGTTCTTTGTTCAGCCATGTTATCAATAAACACAAAAATACTAACTATGTCCCAATCAGGCAGAAACAAATAGAAAGAAAGAAAACGATTAAAATAAATTCAAAAAAAATACAAAAACACCAAATATAATCTAATGAAGCAAAATAAGAATTTAAAAAAAAATGGATTTTTTCGACACTATGAAAACAGTAAAAAATTATTTAAAAATAGAAAAAAGAGGAATTTGCGATTTTGAGGGCCGAAGTCTTTTAGAATTTTATTCTAAAGGAGTACTGTTCGTCGATTTTTTTCTGAACTTCTGGAAAAAATTCGGAGCAAATCGAAACAGTAGGTTTCAAACTTACCGGCTAGACTGAAAAACTGTACTGCAACCGAAATTGCAACCCTGAAAATCAACAAACACAATGAAAAAAACAAGAAAAAAAAGCAAGAACATTATACCTATGATTAAAATATTAATTAATAACATCAAGAATCCCCGGCAACGGCGCCAATTTGATCCGCTGTGGCACACGGATCAAAAACGAGTATTTTGTAAAATGCAGTATAGCGACAATGGCTCGAGTCATATCGCAAGGATTCTTGATTTTATTATTAACTAATAGAAATCGAATGGGGTTGGTTTTAGGATCGATTTATAACATGAAATAAGTGATTATCAAAATAAGCTAATCTGCTAATTCAGTTCCTACCTATCATTGATTATTATAACATTACTGCCCTAAGCAGGTACTATTCCTGTTCGATCATAATAGCATTCAACAAGCAAGAATGATATTATAAGAATTATGTTTCCTGTTTACCGAATTAAGCAAACAGTTAAAAATAAGCGAATTAACGAATTAAGCAAACGATAACATGCAATGAAAATTAGGGAACATAAATCAATCGAACCAAACAAAACTATTTTATGACAATCAGATTAAGCAAATGATGAACATATAATAGAGTTGAAAGAAATAGGAATTAAATCTCAAAATTATATTAACCTCAAGTATCGGAACATGAATGTAGCAGATCAACTCAGAGGAAATTTAGCTCTGCATAAGATTCGTACAAAGCAAAAGTTCTATCATGAAAATAAAGAGGTTTTTTACTGTAGCAAGGCTGAAAACCTTATAAACAAAATAAGGTTTTTCACTACTAAGTCAAATTGGGTCAGAAACATAAGCCAGGCCCATAAAACGACCCGAAACAAATTATTTTCTAACGTATGAAACTTCAACGAATTACTGGAACTTATGCAGGCCTAATCAGCTTCTGACTCCAACATGAAAGTTGTAGATCTTTCTCTTAGCTTTCTGAAGAATATTAGAACACGTCAATCCTATTTCTGAAGCTCCAGTTATGATTTTTTTATTGAAAGCTGCTAATGCTTAAAATAAAATACGAAAATCAATTAAAGGTAAAAATAAACTAAATTATAAAAACATCATAAAATAGAAAAATAAACAAAACAAACCATGGAAATGCCTAAGTACAAACATAAGAAAATATGCACCAGTATGCACTGATCAGTAGGGTACAGTCTTATCTGACTTGTAGGGGATGGGACCCGACAAATTAATCACCAAAGGAGTAATAGCCAACTTGCTATGATACTCAACTTCAAAATGGTCGGGTGTACCAAAACAAGGCACAATGATGTTTACCCCTTCTTCAACATAATTAGTCATTATGGAGTCATCTCTGGAAAACAAATCTTCATACGAGGAAAAGAACTCATCTATAGAGGCATATCCATCATCTGACTCTTCTTCAGCCAAACAAACCTCAATCATATCAACTTCGTGGTAATCACCCTTTAACCTGTAACCTTTATAGTTTCATTATCCAACAACTGAATACCTTTCCTCACGATTGAACATCCTCGGGAGTCTCGGCAGCGAATTCGGCAAGATCCATACTGATGTTCCACCTGACCTTCTATGTGGCAGAAAGTAGCATGCAATTGTACAAGATCCTCATTCATATACTCCACATCAAAAATTATGAACTCTCCAGGACATCCAGAAACCGTGTTCACTCCCTCTTCATACTCTTCCCTAGGCTTGATTATGTGGATGAGGCCCTCATCTATCATCTCCTGCAAATTAGCCTTTATCTTGTTGCAACCCTATATGTCTGTACTGCAAATAGCACAACCGAAATGGTCATGCGTATAGTAGATAAATTCAGAGGTCTGCATGCATTTTCACCAAATCTCGTCTAACCAGATTAATATCAAAAATCTGGAAGTCGCTTGGACAACCGACCACCATGTTCAAAGCATTTGCTCCTCCATGCTTGGGTAGAGGATTGTCTTTCACATTAGGGCCCACATCCTTGAAAGATAAAATACTAGACTTCAACAATTTTAGCACCTTAGTCTTTAAAGGACAACAACTCTCAACATTATGCCCTGGTGCTCCCTGATGAAAAGCACATGTTTGGTCTGCTTTGTAATACCAAGGCAATGGTGATGGTACAACGGGAGGTGGTCGGGTCTGAACCAACTTCTTCTGAATTAATTCCGGTAGTAACTTTGTATAACTCATAGGAATAGGGTCATAACTCCCCCTTCTCTGATTATACGCTTGATTCCCCTGCTGGGATGGTCTCTGATAAGCAACGACGATTGGAGCTACACCAACAATTGGAGTAACTGAGGCGACTTGCTGATGACGTTGATAATTTCTTCTAGGAGGATTAACCCTCCTCTCTTGCATAACAACATTTGTATCCCCTTACTTTTTCTTGGTAAACCCATAAGATGGCTTCTTCGCACCTCCAGATCCTTCACTCTTCATTAAACGTCCCTCTTTTACAGCCTCTTCTAAACAGATACCCATGCCTACCATTTCAGTAAAGTCACTTGGCGCACTTGCTACCATCCTTTCATAGTAGAAAGCACCCAGAGTTTGCAAGAAAATCTTAGTCATCTCCTTCTCTTCCATGGGAGGAATCACTTGGGCGGCTACCTCACGCCATCTCTGTGCATATTCTTTGAATGATTCCCTGTCTTTCTGAACCATGGTCCTGAGTTGATCACGGTTAGGCACCATGTCAACATTCTATTTGTATTGTCTGATAAATGCTTCTCCCAAGTCATTGAAAGTATGGATATTGACGCTATCCAAACTCATATACCATTTTAGCGCAGCACCAGTCAAACTATCCTGAAAAAAAGTGAATCAGCAGACGTTGATCATCAGTATGGGTAAACATTCTTCTTACATACATCACCAGATGAGAACGAGGGAAAGTGTTGCCCTTGTACTTCTCGAACTCCAGGACTTTAAGCTTTGCAGGTATCTTAACATTTGGGACCAATCATAATTCATTCACATTCTGCCTGAATGACTCTTTTCCCCTAAGGACCTTCATCTCCCTCTACATCTTGTCAAACTGCTCTTGAAAATCGTCCATTATGTCATAAAGACCCAAGTCTTCACTTGGTGGAGGAAAAGGACGACACACATCATCATTAACAAATAGAACCAAATTCACCAAAGAAGGTGCAGCAGGAACATGCACCACAGGAGGTGCAGGAGTAACAGTAGTATGAACAACTGGAGCTTCTTGAGGACCAAGATTAAAACCTTCAGGTGCAAAATTCTCTGGCATTCCCCATGGATAACCTTGAGGCATGCGATTCTGAACAACAGCTGGAGTAGCAGACACAAGAATAATCGGACCTTCAGCAGTAGCCCTTGTTGGTTGAGGTTGAACACTCGGTGGATGATTCTGAGCAGCCACCACAGATTCCATCAGAGCAGTAAGATTGGTCATGCCAGCCTTCAAAGCAGAAACCTCCTCGCGCAACTCACGATTCTCTTGTTCTAAATTGTCCATCTTCCTTCTGAAATTAGCCCGAGTGTTGTAGTGATGAGTCATCTTGATGAATGAAGTAAAGAAGCTTGGTAAGACACCTGGATATGCAAGAAATGTGTGTAATATGATGCATGATATGTGGTGCACATGATTTATTTTTATTATTAATATTTCAAGGGACTTAAAGATTTATAGACACATTGCAAATATCAAAGTAATAACGCATTTGAAATGCTAAAAATTCTTATTATAATAACTTCAAAATAGTTTACAAGTCTCAACAATCCCAAGTACGAGATGAAAATAAAGTCTAAAACCCTGAGAAGTAAAGTTGTCGAAGATCACTCTATACATTGGCGCTTCCCTGTAAGCCTGGAAATCTGAGCCTTCAACCTCTGGTTTTCTTCCGTATACCTGGTGGCAACCTCCTTCCAATCTCCTGAATCAGGAAGTGAGTAATTATCATCTGACTGAGGCTTAGGAGAAAATAAATCCCCTTGCCTCTCCATGGTCTCTACCGCTCGACTCTCAAGGATCTCAATCAAGTCGTCTTTCTCCTTCAAGTCTGCTCTATAGGAAATCTCTAAAGTTTGGCACTTATTCTTCCAAGCATCCTTTTCCTGCTACATCCTGACCAAAGAAAGCTGTAGCTCTTCTATATCATCCAATAAGGGAGGAGTGGTCTTCACAAACAAATTAGGAATAGGTGTTTCCCTAGAATACGACATCTTCAACTGAATAGCTCTCGTTTGGACCCACTGAAGATAAGGTTCGAAAGAAACAACCCCTCTTGGTCCCAAATCTTTCCTACTCTTATTATGAATGTGATGTCAGGCCTTCACAATCTGCTCCCTAGCTTCCTTATTGTCTTCTCCCTTCTTCAGAAAGAAACTACTCAAATGCATACTATTTGGTTTATCCCTCATCGGATAACCAAGTTGTCGTCGTGCAAGAACAGGGTTATAGTTAATTCCTCCCTTTGTACTAAGAAGAGGTACATTGGGGAAACTACCACAACTGTCAACAATCTCTACATCCTATTAGGCTCGATGATACCAATCAATATCTGAGTGAGTAAGTGTTGTGATTTTAGGAGCTCATCGGGGTTCCTTCCTGACATCCCAAAAAGCATCAGATTGAGGCATATGAGAGATAAACCACTGGTACAACAAATGCGTGCAAAAGATAATCATCCCCCCATGATAAGAATTCCTAAGATGAATAGAATAATAAGCATCACCCGACAATGTAGGAACTGGGTTTCCAATCATGAAGATCCACATTAGGAAATAAAAACAACCTGTAAGCAAGTAGAGCAAAGATGGCCTCAAAAGCGACTGTACTCTTCATCATGGCAAAGTAACGAGATTTCTCTAATAAGAACTGGACTGGTAATCCTCTAATCCCTCCTTTAGTAGTCATATGGGCTTCCACCTCAGACTTCCCTAGATGGATCAAAGCAGGAATCTTAGGTGGTTTTGGCTCACCCTCCAAACCAGTAAAAGGAACATAATCGGTAACAGGTAAATCATGCAGATAAGAATACTCCTCTAGTGTAGGCATCAACTAATAGTCGGGAAAAGTAAAGAAATGATACATCGGATCATAGAACTGGACCAAGGTCGAGAGAATACCCTCCTTCATCCTAAGCTTCATAAGAGGAATGATGGATCCATACTTCTTCCGAAAATCTGCAGGACACTCAATCTCGGGAATTAGACTGATCAACTCATCTATCTTGGGATCCTTGAAACTGTATTTTTCAGTCTTTCTTTTTCTAGAATACATGGTCAAAAGTACCTGAGATATTCACAAATGGTCAACTTTTAAGTCCCACGAAATAAAATTTCTTCAAAAGATGCTAATGAGTGCATGGATGCATGATGCAACAATCACACACATATAGGGTTCATAGGTTCAATGTCACGAGCATGAGGTCGAAGGTACTACCCATAAGGTGTTGGTATAAAAGTTATCACTTGCCGAACAAGGTTCTAGAGGTTCCCAGAGTCTACATCTTTCCTTCAGATATTACCAACTTCCCGATTAACTCGGTAATTAGTAATATTCTCAAGAAAAACTCGTCTGAGCGTAGTATCGCGTGACAACTATTTCCGGATTACTCCATCATAGCTTCCGCACTACATCTAAAAGGCCAAGATGTGTTAGGTATTATACAATCCTCATCTTCAGCAGGCTCCCAGGTTGAAAGCAGTACATCTTCCCGATTACTCAGTAAACGATACTACAGTCAAAGGGGCATCTACTGAGTAGGGGATCTCATGCCTCCTTTTTTGGGATTACTCTCTCAAAGTTAACATGACTATACCGCCCATCCTATCTTAAAGTTTGCCCAAGTTCGGGTATAGGACTTATAAGTAATCACCAAGCACTCTGAAAACCAGGAAAATCCAGGCAAAAATATATACAACACATAATATACAAACAAATGATAGTACATACATAAATAAACAAAGATAGGCTCAACCCACATAGGGATGGACCAGCATTTGGTCGTTCATTCCCCAGTAGAGTCGCCATTTTTCTCTATAGCGGTAGAAATGTTGAGACTAAGCTATTGGATTGACTTAACTCGCATAGATCAAAATAAAAATCGCCATCGTGCTTTATTGTTTCCAGAGGAATAGGAAAAGAGCGAATAACCCAAAAAGAGGGGGAGAGAATCTAAGTATGGGGTTGGTTATGCAAAGGGAAGATATTAGCACCCTAAACATATACGGTACTCCACAGGAACCTCTTTGAAAATTTGTGTATTTTGGCTATAAAAGTTGTATACAAAAATAGATTGTGGCGGTGAGAAAAGAAGTATTTTTTACAAATTTTGCACCCTCTGCGGTTGTGAACCTTTATTCCTACGTACTACCTTCCGTATAATAGGGGATTAAGGTACTCGTAGTTCACCTTTTAAAGAAAATTAAAACACGTGTGTGTTGGTTAATTTTAAGAGACGAGACATCAACGTCATCTCCAAGTGGAAGAACATACTTACTACCCACGATTATGAGAAAGGATAATTTTTGTCATCTAAAAGTGGAGGATATAGCTTGGATTTAAAATAAAAAAGCCTCACTCAACACCCAAGTTGAAAATGTCTCACTTCACTACATATCGTAGAAGTATAGTAGTTCGCATCACTACAAGGATTGACAAGAGTCTAATCTTTTGAGAAAAATTTTAAAGTAAAAAAGCCACAATGGCAAAATGGTTTGAATGAGATTGATTTACTTTTAGTCTTCTCACAAAAAATGTCAAAGTATAATTAAGTTGGTTAAAATTTTATTAAGAATTTTTTTTTGAAAATGCGTGGACCTAAGTCCAAGTTTATTGTGAAAGTGTTTCAAGTTTAAAAACAAGAAGAGTTTTAAAAAGGAGGGAGAAGATTTTTGAAATTAAAGAAGATGGGAGGAGATGAAGGGACTATCCTAAAGCATAAGGTAAAATCTAGGGAAAAGAATCGTCTAACCAACAAGAAGCCAACACTTAACATAATGAGTCAATGTATAATTCTCATCCTTTGGATTGAAACCAAAAAAATAAATATAATAAACCTCTTAAGCAAACCAAGCTTCAAATGCATTAAGTCTTCATAAAAATTGGGCAGAGTAACAGTTGTATACAAATGAGCTCCCAATCACAGACAAAGCGTATAATCAGAATAACATTCACACAAAGAAAACAAACAACTCAATGTCTCAGGGTAAACCCCAAGAACTCCAGACAAAATAACAATAGAAGTCACAAGGTCTCAAGGGTGGTCAAGGTCTCTAATCCTTAGTCCAAGAAGTCCATAACTCAAAAATCCCAAGGATAGTAACCAAATAAGTCAAGCAACCTTAAAATTTTTTATTATTCAAGTTGGTTATTAAGTATCTTCAAAAAAATAAAAGTTCAAGTGAGAAAAATAAAAAGACATAAAGATAATTGCTCAAAGTAGCAAAGATGAAAATAATATTAAATGTAAATGCTAAAATAAATGGTGCGTAAAAGTAAAGGCGTAAAGTAAAAGCATGAAAATAAAAGTCAATTGTTAATGAGTTAGAAATTAGAGGTTAGTTGAATGACCAGCTTGAAACTTGCATTTGAAAACACATTAGAAGATTGATAAAATCAAAGCCTCTCAATAACAAGTCTCATTTTCTTTTTGTCAAGTATATCATTCATTTCAAAATCTCGAGGCAATAATAAATAGTTAACGATGTTTAAATGATTCACTTAGTCCAAAATTTATGAAGATTCATTAGAGGATTGATAAGACCAAAGCCTCCTAACAATAAACCTCAAGGTTATTGGATAAAAGGTTTCAAATTAAACATACTTTGGCTTGCAAACATAGGTTTGGGCCACAAATGATCATTTCTCGAATCATGAAAAAATTTAGTGCTATGTTAAGCAATCGTAAGTGGACTTATATAGAAGTCGCACCTATTTTGAAGTCAGTCAATAGTAATCTATGTGCCATATGTTTAGAGAGATAATATGTAGATCATCTTCTAATAATATGTAGCACAAATGAGAAAGGGATAAGATGAAGAGCGAGGGGAAGTAATGTATGAAATTAGGGTTTCAAATATCATATACATCATTCATCCATTTTGGTGGATTTGGTTTCTCAACCTATCAACACCCAAGATCCAATGAGGTTGAGGAATTTGTCACCAAATGGAGCCCAAGTCAGAACTGAATAAAGAAAATAATAAAATAATAAAATAATATTTAACAAAACAAAATTAAAATGGTTAATAAAAGGAAAATAATTGGTAAATTACTCAAAGTATATTAAAATACCAAATAAAAATCCTAAGCAAAATCAGAGGTCAAACATGATTTAATAAATGTTGACAAAAAATTTCATAATTTTTTAAAAATAAAAGAAATAAGTAAACAAACCAAAAATGGTAAAAGTTAGTAAAATCAGAAATAAAAATAAAACAAGATTATCAAAAATTGCCAAAAAGGCCAAGGGACCTTTCCATAATTTTTTCAGAATTTAAAAATTAAGAAAAATATTTTTAATCAATTAAAACAAGTTAATTAAAGTGAAAACATTATAAAAAATATCAAATCATGAAATAAAATTTTGAAAATATAAAAATCAGAAAGAGAAAAATCCAAAATATTTTTAACATTTTTTTTAGTTTTTTGAGTCAGAAATGATTTGTTTATGAATTTTTGAAGTTTAAATCAATTAAAATATTAAATCAGAAAATAAAAATAAAACCAAAAAGATATAGACCATTGGATCAATGTCAAAATGCATTAGTAATCAAATCAAAGGGATCTGGCGCGTTGTGCATATCATGGTCATTAGTGAATAAACCACTGGATCAAATATTAAATCAGATTTTGAAAAAAACAAGTGGCGTCTTGTCATTGGTTGAGAGATCACACATTGGTCATCTTCAACCTCCAGCCACGTGAATTGCAGGTCTCTCAAACTTTAAAATCAGGAGCTCAGATCTATGTCATTCGCTTTGTCTCATCAAGACGAAGACAATCGTACCCTCACGAAAATATTATTTAATGTGTTGGTCCGTCGATTTGCAAAAAACCAGAAGGAAAAAGTTAAATAGGGAATTGAAAATTCATGGCCAAAACTAACTTCCAGTTGAAAACAAATTATGCGACGAATATCAGAATGATGAGAGCTTTATTGTGGTAGCAAATTTTGAGAGAGTTGATGAAGGAATTTACCTATTGAAGTTCAAATTCAGAGCTCTGAAATTTAACTTGGATAGCACGATTTAGGATGTTTCAAGGCTTGGTTCTTCTTCTGTTAGCTTCAGGGAAGTTTATGGATGAAGAATTGGCAAAAAAAATGGATTGAAGAAGGTTGCAAAACCAAATTTGAAGTTGCAGAAATGTGGGTTAGGGAGAGAGTTTGGTAGGGTGATTTTTGGTGTTCAAGCTTGAGAAAATGAATGCAATATGTCCCTCTATTTGTAGAAGAGTGAATGGTGAAAAGAATGGGAAGCAAAAGTGAGGTTTGGAGGGAAAACGAAGGAAGCCCGAAAGTGAGAATAACGTGACTTGAATTTGCTCAAAACTCATGTAAATCTTGAGTTTTTAACCGTAATTCAACTTTGGGGACTTGGTTAAACATGTTTAAATCAAAAACGCGTGCTAATTTGGTGTTTAGAAGCTGAATTATGGATTTCAAATTCTGAATTTGGAGAAAACTTCAGTTTCAAGGTACCAACTTTGAATCCATGGTGTTCATATCTCAAGGGGTCTTAGGGCATAATTCTTGAAGCATTTTAATATAAGGTCACAATATTTACAATGTGAAAAGAGTGAGATCAAATGGATGCTTGAGCTAAGAATGTTAGAACAAGATTGGTTCTGATCATATCTCATAGTTTTGATGATAACAATAAAATATATTTTATATAATTGATACTCTGATGAGCATACTTATTTGTTTCAGATAATGTTCTAACTGAAGTATTTTCCTAGATGAAAATCATTTTTGACGTGCTGATATGAAAATAAATGAAGAAGTTCTTTGATGAAAGAACTATTTGTTTTAGCGCAAGTTCTGATGTTGACTCTGATAAGAAACTATTTAATGCATCTTCTAAAGCTTAGCAAGATTCCATGTAAACCATGTTCATAAGAATTCTACAAAGCAAGCGCCGATAAGAAGATTTGCAAGCATATTTCGGAGCAAGATGTGAAGCTAGTTCTGATAGAATAAAGAAGCTAACAAGTCTTGTCAAGTTTCAGGAAATATGCTCTGACAAGTGTCGTTTGTTCATTAAATGCAAAGACGGCTACATGCACTCAAGTGTCTACGCTAGTTCATTGGAAAATGCAATACTGCAAGCAAACACGCAAACATTAATTGCTCTCCACTTTTTGAAGGAAGCAACGGTCGTTTTTCTTATTGCAAGACAACTGACCAACTACGTGAAAATATTCTGCTGCTCACAAATTATTTTACAAACACTTTGTGCAAAACTAATCTTAGTGAAAAATCACAGTTTGTGATATAGCTTTTTAAGAAGCAATTTGTTTCACTATCTGTAAAGATTTAATTCTTGTAATTATTCCTTGAGAGACCAAGTTTGGTCAAATTTCTCAAGAAGGCTAGTACTAGTTTGAGTCTTAGTGGTGTTAGTCACTTGTAAGTTTACTTGTGCTTTGAATTGTTAGTCACAACAGTTTTGTTGTGTGATTGTAATCAGTTTGATTATAGTGAATTAAGTCTTTGTTGAGAAAGGCAAAATCACCTTGGCGGGTGGACTGGAGTAGTTTGAGTTCAAACGAACCAGGGTAAAAATAACTGTGTCTTTACATTATTGTTGAGCCTTTAAGAAAAAGAAAAAGAGAAACCTATTCAACCCCCCTCCCTTCTAAGTGTTTTCTCACCTTCAATTCGTATCAGAGCTTGACTCTGAGTGCTAACACTTAACCGTGTCAGGAAAAGATCCAGAAGGAAAACACAATGGCAACTGAACAAAACAATAATAACTACACCAAACCTCCAGTGTTTGATGGAGAAGATTTTGATTATTGGAAAGATAGACTAGAAAGTTTCTTTCTAGGTCATGATAGTGATTTATGGGATATAGTCTTGGATGGTTACGCACATCCTATAGACTCAGAAGGAAACAAGATTGATAGAAAAAATATGGATAGACAACAAAAAGCTGATTTCAAAAATCACCACAGAGCTAGAAATATTTTTCTAAATGCTATCTCTAAAATGGAATATGAGAAGATCACAAATAGAGATACAACACATGATATGTTTGAGTCTCTCAAAATGACTCATGAAGGAAACGCTCAAGTGAAGGAGTCTAAAGCTATGGCTCTCATCCAGAAGTATGAAGCCTTCAAAGTAGAAGAAAGTGAATCTATAGAAGTTATGTTCTCAAGGTTCCAAACTATGATCGCTGGCCTGAGAGTTTTGAACAAGGGATACACTAAGGCAGACCATGTTAAGAAGATCATCAGAAGTTTACCCAGAAGATGGGCATCTATGGTCACTGCTTTCAAAGTATCAAAATATATGAACAACGTGTCTCTTGAAGAACTCATCAGCGCTTTAAGAAGTCATGAGATAGAACTTGATGAGCACGAGCCTCAGAAGAAAGGTAAGTATGTCGCCCTTAAATCAATTAAAAAATATGAAACTAACGCTTTTCATGCTGAAGAAGGAAACTCTGAAGAATCTTCGTCAGAAGAAGATGAACTATCCTTACTCTCCAGAAGGATCAATCAGATGTGGAAGCATAGACAGAAGAAGTTCAGGAACTTCAAGAAGTCAGAAGATAAACCATAATCTTCTGAACACAAAATGTCAAACAGAAGAGAGATAATTTGTTATGAATGTAAAGAACCTGGACACTACAAGAGTGATTGTCCAAAACTTCAAAGAGAAAAACCAAAGAAAAAGTTTGGTAGAAAGAAAGGCATGATGGAAACCTGGGACGATTCAAAATCCTCTGAAGATGAATCTGATTCTGAAGATGAGAACGCCAACCTAGCTCTGATGGCTACCATAATAGATGACTCAGACTTTGAGTCAGAACAAAAAGAGGTATTCTCTGAATTTACTAGAGCTGAACTTGCTGAAAGTTTATCAGAACTTCTGGAAAACTATAGTCAACTCAAAATCAAATACAAGAAACTCAAGAAGAGTATTGCATCTGATCTTGAGAAACATGAAACAGAAAAATCTGAACTCAAAGAAAATAATTTTAAACTTAAAGAGGAATTGGATATGAAACTCCCAAAGGGAAGGAGACATATATACCAAAACCTGTTGCTAAGATGACTTTCGCATATAAACCTTGGAACAAACAATTCAAATTTGGACACACACATGATATTAAATATACATCACACTCTGGAAACTCTTATGCTAAGCCAAAGTTCAAACAGAACTTTAAATACTCTCACCCAAGAGGACCCAAAATGATATGGGTACCTAAGGAGAAAATAATATTTGTTGCAGATGTCATTAACAACTCAATTGAGACACCAGTCATGGTACCTGGACTCTGGGTGCTCACGACACATGATGGGAAGAAAGTCTATGTTCCAAAACTTGGAATTTAAAGCTGGAGGAGACGTCAAGTTTGGAGGTAATCAGAAAGGGAAGATTATTGGTTCTGGAACCATTGGAAATGGTAACCTTCCTTCTATCTCTAATGTTTTATTAGTAGAAGGATTAGGGCATAACCTTCTGTCCATATGTCAATTAAGTGACAACGGTTATGACATTATCTTTAATCAAAATTCCTGTAGAGCTGTTAGTCAAAAAGATGGAACAATCCTCTTTTCTGGCAAGAGAAAGAACAACATCTACAAAATTGATTTGTCAGATCTTAAAACTCAGAATGTTAAATGCCTTTTTACTGTTACCGATGAGCAATGGGTATGGCACAAAAGATTGCTACATGTCAGCTTAAGAAAAATCTCTCAATTAAATAAACTAAATTTAGTCAGAGGACTTCCCAATCTGAAGTACAACTCAGAAGCTTTGTGCGAAGCATGTCAAAAAGGAAAATTTTCAAAACCTTCTTTTAAATCAAAAAATGTTGTTTCTTCCTCTAGGCCATTAGAACTACTTCATATTGATCTGTTTGGGCCAGTTAAAACTACATCCATCAGAGGCAAGAAGTATGGATTGGTCATTTTTGATGACTACAGTAGATGGACATGGGTTAAGTTTTTAAAACACAAGGATGAGTCACATTCTGTGTTCGTTGACTTTTGTAATCAAGTGTAAAATGAAAAATATTTTAGAATTATAAAAGTCAGAAGTGATCATGGAGGAGAATTTGAAAACCATTATTTTGAAAAATATTTTAAAGAAAATGGTATTGTTCATAATTTCTCTTGTCCTAGAACTCCCCAACAAAATGGAGTTGTAGAACGAAAGAATAGAACGTTACAAGAAATGGCCATAACCATGATCAATGAAACAAATATGGCTAATCACTTTTGGGCAGAAGCTGTGAACATAGCATGTTATGTTAAGAATAGAATCTCTATAAGACCTATTCTTGAAAATACTCCCTATGAATTGTGGAAAAACAGAAAACCCAACATTTCTTATTTCCATCCTTTTGTATGTACTTGTTTTATTCTGAACACTAAAGAAAATCTAAACAAGTTTGATTCTAAAGCACAAAAGTGTTTTCTGCTTGGATATTCTGAATGCTCAAAAGGCTATAGAGTATACAACATATAAACTCTGACTGTTGAAGAATCAATCAAAGTCAGGTTTGATGACAAGCTTGGCCAGCAACAACCAAAGCAAATTGATATTTCTGTAGGTACAGAAGATCATCTCTCAAACTCTGAAAAGTCAGAAGCAAAGGAAGACTAAGAAGATCCTCCTCTTGATAATGCTCTGGATAATATCAGAATCTCTGAACAACCCACTTAGAAAAGGTTTCCCATAATCGCTTCAGCTTATAAAGAAGACGTGATTATTGGAAGAAAAGAATATCCCATCAGAACAATATCTTCTCTCAGAATCAATGAAGAATCATTGTTCGGATTGGTATCTCTGATTGATCCAACCTCTATTGATGAAGCTCTGGAAGACAATGATTGGATCCTAGCAATGCAAGATGAACTCAATCAATTTTCTAGAAACGATGTATGGGATCTAGTTCCAAGACCCAAAGGATTCAACATTATAGGAACTAAATGGGTTTTCATAAACAAACTAAATGAGCAAGGAGAGGTGGTCAGAAACAAAGAACGAATGGTTGCAGAGGGTTAATGTCAATAAGAAGGAATTGATTATAATGAAACCTTTACCCCATTCGCCAGGTTAGAATCTATTAGATTATTAATTTCTTTTGCTATTCAAAATAACATTTCATTATATCAAATGGATGTTAAAAGTGCATTTTTAAATGGCTATATAAAAGAAGAAGTTTATGTACATCAACCTCCTGGCTTTAATGACTCAAAGTATCCACAACATGTTTTTAAATTAAAAAAGTCTTTATACGGTTAAAACAAGCTCCTAGAGCTTGGTATGAACGTTTGAGTAATTTTCTTTTAGAAAAAGATTTTACCAGAGGGAAAGTGGACACAACTTTATTCAGAAAGACATTTAAAAATGACATTTTAATTTGTAAAATTTATGTTGATGATATTATTTTTGGAACCTCCAATATCTCTCTTGGAAAAGAATTTGCTGAGACCATGCAGGCAGAACTTGAGATGAGCATGATGGGAGAATTAAAGTTCTTTCTGGGAATACAAATTAACTAGACTCCAGAAGGTACTTACATACATCAGACAAAGTATGTTAAAGAACTTCTGAAGAAATTTCTGATGTCAGAAAGCAAATATGCTAAGACACCAATGCATCCAACATGCATTCTAGGAAAATATGAGGTAAGTATGAAGGTAGATCAGAAGCTCTACAGGGGTATGATTGGATCCCTTCTCTATCTAACTGCATCTAGACCTGATATATTATTCAGTGTATGTTTATGTGCTAGATTCCAATCAGATCCTAGAGAATCTCACTTAACTGTTGTTAAGAGAATTATGAGGTATCTAAAAGGTACTACTAATCTGGGTCTGCGTTACAGAAGATCAAAAGATTTCAGACTAGTAGGTTATTATGATGATGACTTTGCTGGAGATTGAATTGAAAGAAAGAGCACCTCTGGAAGCCTCCAATTTCTGGGTGACAATCTTATCTCGTGGTACAGTAAGAAGCAAGCAACAATTGCACTTTCAACAACAGAAGTTGAGTATATATCTGCTGCTGGATGTAGTTCTCAGATGATCTGGATGAAAAGTCAGCTAGAAGATTTTAATCTTTATGAAAGTAAGATTCCTATCTTCTTTGACAATACCTCTACAATTTGTCTTTCTAAAAATCCCATTTTACATTCTAAAGCTAAACACATAGAAATTAAATATCATTTTATAAGGGACTACATTCAAAGGAATTTTAAATTTAAACTTTGTAAAAACAGACCATCAATGGGCTGATATTTTTACCAAACCCCTTTCAGAAGATAGATTTAAATTCATTTTGAAAAATATTTGTATGGAATTATGTCCTGAATAAAATTGTATTTATTTTGTGTTTTCCTTTAGAATGTTCTGAAATGAATGTTCTGATTAACAACTCTTCAGAAGTTAGAAGAGAAGTTACATCAGAATCTATATGTAAAGTTTTGAAATGTTCTAATGTTTCATTACAAGTATAGTTCAGCAGTTCATTATATCAAACAATTGTCCCATGCAACCTTCAGGAGATGAACACGTGGTGTGATTCTAAAAGGTCACGCGTGCTAAGATATTGACGTTGTTCCTAGGTAACTGTTATGATTTGCTCAAATCTCACGCTTTCCCCTCAATTTTCAATATCATTAAATGCTAGTAATGATTAGATTTTTTTTAATTAATTTTTTCTTAAAACATTTTTTACAGTTTTATTTTTAAAACCTTTTTCTCAAAAGTTTTCATATAAATACTTTTTGTACCTCTGAATATTTTTTATTAAATCCTTTACGCTCTTCAATTATTTTTGTATACTTTTTGATTATGTCAAAAAGGGGGAGAAGATTAGTATTTTGATCTAATCTCTGATTAACAGTTATGGGACTAAGTCTCAAACATTCTAACAAAATACAAAGATTTATTTCTATGTTTAAAAGAATTTTGCAGGTATCACTAAACTATTGAAGTTTAATTCAACTGAACATTATCTTCAAAAGACTTGCTGAAGAAATCCTAGAAGAAAATTTCAAAGCTCTGATGAAAATTCTCAGGAAGTTTTTCTTAGAGAAATATTTATTTCAGGGGGAGATTCTTATCTCTTGTTCAATTTTATTTCAAAATCTGAATATTTTTGTCATCATCAAAAAGGGGGAGATTATTAGAACAAGATTGGTTCTGATCATATCTCAGAGTTTTGATGATAACAATAAAATATATTTTATATAATTGATACTCTGATAAGCATATTTATTTGTTTCAGATAATGTTATGACTGAAGTATTTTCCTAGATGAAAAACATTTTGACGTGTTGAGCTGAAAATAAATGAAGAAGTTCTTTGATGAAAGAACTATTTGTTTTAGTGCAAGTTCTGATGCTGACTCTGATAAGAAACTATTTAATTCATCTTATAAAGCTTAACAAGTTTCCATGTAAACCATGTTCAGAAGAATTCTACAAAGCAAGCGCTGATAAGAAGATTTGCAAGCATATTCTTAAGCAAGATGTAAAGCTAGTTTTGATAGAATAAAGAAGCTAACAAGTCTTGTCAAGTTTCAGGAAACATGCTCTGAGAAGTGTCTTTTGTTCATTAAATGAAAATACAGCTACATGCACTCAAGTTTCTACGCTAGTTCATTAGAAAATGCAATGTTGCAAGCAAACACGCAAACATTAATTGCTCTCCACTTTTTGAAGGAAGCAACAATCGTTTTTCTTCATGCTATATATATAAGATCATTAATTGCAAGACAACTGACCAACTACGTGAAAATATTCTGATGCTCACAAATTATTTTACAAACACTTTGTGCAAAACTAATCTTAGTGAAAAATCACAGTTTGTGATATAGCTTTTTAAGAAGCAATTTGTTTCACTATCTGTAAAGATTTAATTCTTGTAATTGTTCCTTGAGAGACCAAGTTTTGTCATATTTCTCAAGAAGGCTAGGACTAGTTTGAGTCTTAGTGGTGTTAGTAACTTGTAAGTTTACTTGTGCTTTGAATTGTTAGTCACAACAGGTTGGTTGTGTGATTGTAATCAGTTTGATTATAGTGAATTAAGTCCTTGTTGAGAAAGGCGAAATCACCTTGGCGGATGAACTGGAGTAGTTTGAGTTCAATCGAACCAGGATAAACCCCCCCCCCCCCCCCTTTAAGTGTTTTCTCACCTTCAAAGAGTTGTGATGAGTCAAAGTTGGGAAAAAGATATTGACTTTTTGTACTTAGAAAAATTCTAAGTTTTTTCTTCAAGAGTGACCAATAATGTTGAGTTCAAACAAGGCCTTCCTCCATATTTGAGCTTTTATTATTAATTCTAGCTTGAACTAGACTTCTTAAAGAGCACTGTGAAACTTGAATTACTCAAAAATACCAAATATTGAAAAAGTTATGGCCTTGTGAAATTAGTGAAAATCCATGAGGTGACCTATAATATTTTGAGGTCTTACGACATCTTCCACCCATTTTCAAGTCTTACACATAAAACACGAGTTAAATTTCACATCCTTAATATCATTTTGGAAAAAGAATGGGCTTAAGGAGATAAACATTACCAAGTTATGATCTTTTAAAGTCACGTAAGGGAACTTGATGGCCTATCTAGAGGACTTTCAATCTTTCTTCATCATTAAGCTTCTTCCACACAAAATTTTCTTGAAACTCTTGAAGTGATTAGTTGATAACCCTTTAAGGAGAAGCATACCTTCAGAATCACTCAAAAATCTCAAAATATGAACAAGATATAGCCCTTACAAGTTCAAAACCCTAGCTCTTAGAGCACCAAAATTACTTGGAAACCCCTTTCAATTTTGACAATCTTTCCTGCACAATCACTTTTTCCATGTGAGTAGAAGTTGTTGTGGATGATAATAATAACCCATAGCAATAATAACCACTTTCAAATATTAATTGTTGAGAGAGTTATGCACTTGTGATCAAGAAATCAAAAGCTTGTCCAATTAGGTCAAACTCCTTCAATAAATCCTTACATCTTTTGACTTTATTTGACAAATTAAGTCATGATCAATCATATTAGACCTTGTCATGATATTAATTTAAAGCATTATCAATGATGAAACTTGAATCTCAATGAAGCTTTATTGAAGAAGGCATGGAAATAAACTCATGAACCTATGAATCAACATGATGAAATGTGTTGTGCCCTCACCTATAGTATCATCAATTAGAGAAAACATTCATTATATTCGTTAGTTAAAAGTTAATCAATACAAAACATATATGATCACAATATATAAATTAAGTTGCTTGGTGATCCCTCATGAGCAAACCTAAAGATAGGGAGAAGAGCCAAACCCTAGTGTGATCTTGTTGTGATTGAGTTGATATGAGATGATAGAGGAATCTTAGGGGCAAAAATTAGGGTACAACACTCGGTAAAAGTTATTTTATCGACAGAATCTCGACAATAGATCCTCCTGGTTAATCTCGGTAGGTGATTATTCAGAAGACCTCGACAAAAGGTAGTTCTCAATTGATTCCCGACAGTAGATTCCTTGGAAATATCGGCAGTAGATTTCCCATTAAAAAGCTTCACATCAAGCATGACGTATACATAATCATATCAAAATCTCAAGGTCATTCACAACATTTGGTGCACCTAACATACGGAAACACCAAAGATAAAGCATCGAAATCTATTATGATTAGAAAAACAATAAAATAAAATCCACGCCTATTTCTATGCCAACTTCCATATCTACATCCATACCTATGCATGTACCTATGATACAAACATCAAGATCTTGCTGACACTTTTCGCCAAATTCAAATCAACTTGGAGATACAATAATTCGCAACAAACAATGGTGGGAAGTTAGTGACTACAAAAACCCGATGGTTTAATGAAGGAGAATTATCAAAAACATTTTCAAAGTACTTGAGGCATACACACTCAGTGCATATACACTATGGGTTCCATATCGATCTAAGACATCATACACATGCATCACACTTGGCATTTCTCAAAGCATTCTTTGGGCAAAACCAATATCTATGGGCTCTCCATTAGATTATTACCTTGGTTAAGAATAGATACAACCGGAAAAAAAATCCAATCTCATCTCTGATTTAGTTATCTAAGATTTGGATCATCAAAACAACGTCCTCCATATTTAAATTATTATGTCAGTCTCCACGCAGAAATATGTTATTTCTTTGGGATTTAGCTCATTATGTCAGACCCCAGACATCAATGTTGTGAAGTCAGCAATTCCACCCATTGTGTCAGTCTCTATGTGACAATGTGTAAAATTTGCATATTTAACTTATTGTGTCAGTCTCCATGCAGCAATATGTTCTTTCTTTGTGATCTAGCTCATTGTGTCAGACTCCACGCAACAATGTTTCAAAATCAATAGTTTCACCCATTATGTCAGTCTCTATACGACAATGTGTAAAATTTTCCATATTTAACTTATTGTGTCAGTTTCCATGCAACAATATGTTCTTTCTTACCTCATTATGTCAGACCCCAGGCAGCAATGTTGCAAAATCAGCAATTCCACCCATTATGTTAGTCTCTATGCTACAATGTGTGAAATTTTCTATATTTTAACTTATTGTGTCAGTCTCCATGCAACAATACATTCTTTCTTTTTGATATTAGCTCATTGTGTCAGAGTCTAGGCAACAATGTTGCGAAATCAGTAACCTCACCCAATTGTGTCAGTCTCCATGCTACAATGTGTGAAATTTTCTATATTTAACTTATTGTGTCAGTCTCCATGCAACAATGTGTTTTCTCCTCAGCGACATAACCCATTGCATCAGTCTCCATGCAGAAATGTTGTTGTCAAACTTTTTCTGTAGTATAACCCATTGCATCAGTCTCAAGACAAGAATGTTGTTATCAAGTTTCCTCCTTAATATAACTCATTACCTCAATCTCCATGCGGCGATGTGGTTATCAAAGCTCTTCTCACATATCTATTCCCTAGGTTGTGATAGATATATGAAATAAATCTACGTAACCCATTGCGTCGGACACCATACAGTGATGTCATCAAACTCCTTCCATTGTGTCAGCCTCAACGCAGCGATGTTATCAAATTCCCTCCATTGTGTTGGTCTTCATGCAACAATGCTTTTACCAAATTTTGTCCACTGCATCAATCTCCATGCCATAATATTTTTATCAAGCTTTTTTCACGGTATAATCCATTTAATCAGTCTCCAGGAAGCAATGTCAGCATCAGAGTTTCTTCCTCGACATAACTCATTGCATCAGTCTCAATGAAACAATGTGTGTTATCAGTTTTTCCTACTATATAACTCTTTGCATCGGTCTCCATGCAGCATTGTGTCATCCAACTTTGTTTTATCCATCCCCTAGGTTGCCAGGAATAAACAAAATCAAATCAAAACTTTCTATATTAGTCTCCAAGCATTAGTAAGTTAGTTATTCAAACCTGTATCATTTACCTCCTAGGTTATGGTAAACATGTAAAATTTACAATTTCTTTTGGATACTGATGAACTATTCGCATCGTCATATCTAAGTTAAATCGACTTTGGTTCAAACACTGGTAAGATGATACATTATCATTTATTCCTACTATCCACTTTCATTAAAACATTGTATAGCATATTCTTATGACCTTTCAGACAAATTTTGGGGTCTTCCAATATTTAATAAACTTCCGATCAAAACATGAGAGACTTGTGTATTCTTGCATTGTTCAATCAAAAGATGATTAAATAGGGGAAGCTATCATACCCCAAATTTTCCCTACCCTTATATTATATTCGGGTTTCTAATTCAATAAATCACGTTATCTTGTTTTTATTTCTATGGGGTGTAAAACATAGAAGAAGGGTATGTTGATCCAAAATGGACCATCAATATCTGATGGCCCATTAGGTTTTTAAAGAGTATTTCAAGTTAAAAAGGGGTTTGTTTTTGTTTGGTCAAAGGCCCATTAAAAATCTCATCTTTTTTTTGAGAAGATGTACAAAATAACTCCTTTTTTGTTAAAACCCAATATGGGCCCATTTCAAAGTTTGTACTATTTTGGGAACAATTTATTTGTTTGAAATATGAAACATTTGGATTATTAGGCCCATTTAGTTTTTTTTTGATAAGTCTTATCTTTTTTTTATAGAGGGCCCATATGCGATTTATTCTTGTCAATGGCCCATTTCAGATTTTTGAGTCTGTCTTGAAAATTGTTTTGTCCATTCATAATAGTTTCATTATTATTATTAACATCTTTAACCCTTTTTTAATCATATTGATTAACATGATTAAAGTTTTTTTACTTAATTAAAAACTTTTTTTTTGTTGATTAAAAGTAATAATATAATGACATTGGACCTGATGAAACCGTAAGGCCCAATCAAATATTGTGGAGCCTATCCATCTGAATCAAGAAAGAAAGAAAATATTGTCTCATTAAAAAAGGTAATTTGGGCTATTTATAAAACATCATTGCACATAACCGAAACCCATGGCCTAAACCCATTAACAATTATTGTTTAGATCAATTAGATTAAGGCATGATAATACCAGTTTGTTGTACCCCAAAATTTGCCTTCTCATGTTTTCCAAGGTTTTCTCTTATATGGGTGGTCACAAACACTTGGTTAAAGAAAAATGAAATTTTTGAATGTTAGCAAAATTTCTTTCGATTGCCAGTTCAACAATGTTCTTGGATTGGTATTTAAACAATATCCTTCAATTGACAGTTAAACAATGCCCTTCGATTGGCATAATAGCAAGATTCGACTGGGCTCCTAAAACCCTTCGACCAAGCATTGGCCCATCAACTTCGATTGTGCGTTGGTTCCCCTTAGAGAAAGATTTGGTCCACGGGTATCATTCCAACAGTGCCCTCTGTGCGTGCCCTCAGTGCACTAGGAAAATACTCCCTTTGTGCATGCCTTTAGCACACAAAGAAAGAATCCCCTACAAGTTTGTTTCGATTCACCAGCAGTATAAGCTTCGATCGGGCACTGAGTCTCCTTAAATCAAGCATAGTTCACAAAACTTCCACTGGGCAAAAGGCCCCTTCAGCTTATCATCAGCGCACGTATGCCCCTTCATGCTTGCTTTGGATTTACAAGGACAAAGGTTTCTTCTATGATTGTCTTCAATGCATAAGGCAAATACTTCCTATGCGCTTGCTCTCAAGGCCAAGACCCCTCAACACAGCTTCTGCACTATGACACACAATATGACCCCTTCGAAAGAGCACTCCAAAAGCCCATTTGAAGGACACATATTGCTAGCCATTCGAAAGATACACATAATCACTGAATGCAAGTTTATCTCATGATGAGTCTTGGTCCTACATGTGGCTAGGCCCAAGCTTCCTGTGCAATGACATTCGAAGGAAGTGACGAAGGAGGCTTCGATTGACAGAATGGAGTTCTCGCTTGGGGGGTATTTGAATCAAACATATATGCAAATAGATGGGTCCAATCTAAAGCCATTCGAAGGGCACATAAATGATCCATTCAAAGAAGCAATTTAAATGCACATTCGAAGGACACTTAGTGTTGTCTAAAAGAAATGGGTTTGGTCAAAGATTAGATCTAGTTGGCCAAAACGAAAGAGAAATATGAAAGATTTTGGCTGGCCTAAAATCCCATATATTTCCCTACTCAAGTTCCCTGCATAAGCATTCATACTGAAGGAAGCTTCGATTAGCCTGGAAAGAGTTTTCGTTTGGGCTAGTTGATTAATGGCTCAATCGAAGAGGCCCTAATGATGAGACTTAAGCCATTCGAAGGACACACCCTGGTGGCCCATTCAAATAGGACACAAGGCATACATATGGACTATTCGAAAGACACTCAAAAAGTCCATTCGAAGGAGGCAACCAAAGGCTCATTCGAAGGGTACACAAAAGGTCCATTCAAAGAAGGCAACCAAAGGCTCATTCGAAGGGTACACAAAAGGTACATTCGAAGAAATGTTCAAAAGACCCATTTGAAGGATACACAAGAGGTCCAATCGAAGGGCAGGGACTGAAGGTATTTGAAATTCAAAGGTGTCCAGGTTCATAGGAAATTCAAAAAGGGACAAGAAACCATGTCTTTGGCAAAGTTTCAAAGTGACATTCATGGCCTTTAAAACACCAACTTAATGGTTGTTTATTCCTTTGTCCTCTTGTCCCCTCCACCCCCTCTATATAAGGAGCACACTAACAAGCTTAGAAATGAGGACGAAAAAAGGAGGAGACCATATACACACGCACACGCTGCCTCATAAGCCATACTGAAACTATCAAAATCCTTACAAGTAGTCCCAATCGAAGGAGTCTTCAGCAACAACCTATTCACTCCCTAAAGTCTGCAGGAAGTGTTCCCAATCACCAGCCCCTAAGCAAGCATCTCCATGTCCAGAAGTGCCAAATCGAAGCTTCCAACTGTTGGTAAGATTTGTAAAGAGATCAAAATTTATATGTGCATGATATATTAACACTTGTAGTCAAGATTAAGGATCTGGCTCCGATACCCAGGTCTGCATTTGTTTTGTTTCTAACATTTGTTGTAGATCCATCCTGAATAAGCCAAAGCGCGCAGGATTGAAGGACCTGGGTTCGATACCCAGGTCCTGCATCCTTATTTGGCTAATATTTGTCTTGCAGTTTCAAATCGAAAGGTAGCATCCATCCCTGGATCGAAAAGTAAAGCATCCCTTCTTGGATCGAAAAAAATCATATTCCCCTCTGGATCGAAAAGCCCATCATTCTTCACTGAATCGAAAAGCCACGTTTTCCCTTTGAATAGAAGGAGGGTTCTTCTATCTTTAATTTTTCTTTATTCATTTCTTTATTGATTTTAAATTAACTTTAAATATAAAAAAATCACAAAAAATATTAAGTTAGTATTTTTAATTAAACTAATTTTGTAAATAAATTAAATAAATATTTTAACTATTTTCTTTAATGCAAAATAAATTAGAACTTAGGAATTGATTTAGATTTAATTGTTTTCTTGTCATAATAAAAAACAAAAAAAAAAAGACTTAGACTATTTTTCTTGATTAACTTTATTTTCTAAATAGACTATAGGATAATTAATTTAATTATTTTATCAAATAAATAAAATAAACAAAAAAAAAATCTTTTCCTTAGGATCTAGACGTCCCTTTTAATTCGTTTGCGTACTTATTTACTTTCGCATTTTGTTTCATCTTATTGTAACTGCTTTCCAGTTTGTAATAGTAACTAGGACTTTACTTTTCACATTTCTATAATGTACCTCTCACAAAGCCATGTAATAGCGTAGGATTTACATTCCCGCACTTTACATTTCTGCATTTTAAATTTTTGTACATATTAATTGTTAGTAATTAGGCTTGTATGGAAAGACTAATAACAAAAGGTTAGCAAACCTAATACAAAAGATAAAAAAATAAATGAACAAAACACACATGCACATATACACCTCTAGGGTACCCTACTTTGGTTTCCTTCGGAAAAACGGTCATAATTCTCGAAACGTGATAAGTTTTAGTGGTTTTCCTCTAGTTTGAAAAGATCACAAGTCCCTCTATGACCCTCTCAATGTTGTCTCAGTTAAAAGTGATCTTAGAACTTTAGGACAGTTACTAAAATTTCTTGCCAAGTTGCCTTCGTGACCGTATCGTCCCTTCGATTGTCCCTCAAACATCCAATGATAGGGCTACCTACTCACTAATAGTTGGATAGCACTGTCTAAAGGATATGAGGAAAAGAACTACCTTTTCGAGTACAAGTAGATAGTTGTTAGATGCTTGCTCAAAACAAACTCTTTTTACACTTACACCTTTCAAAAACAACTTTTAAAAAAACATTTGCTTTGTCAACACTCTTGAGGACTGATACAAGAGTTAACGCAAAGCGAATCTCCGCACTAAGGCATTTCAAAATATTTTTCAAACACAGAAAGCACAAGCAATTTTCAAAATATGAGCTAGCATCTAAGAGCCCGTAGATAACTACGGATGGAAAGGGTGCTAACACCTTCTATTTCCATAATCTACCCCCCTTACTCAGAAAATTCTCGAAAAGGTCTTTTTCTGTTCTTTTCACCCTTTCCTTAATTTGGATAAAAGAAAAGTCGATGGCGACTCTTGCTTATCCTAACATTTGCAAACACAAACACAAAACCAGTATTAACAGTCGGTTCTGCCACCGTACCACAGAACTAGCGACTCTGCTGGGGAAAATATAAAAAGTGGGGTTACCTTAAGAGTTAGTTCATTTTAAACTGTTTTAAATTGCTTGCTTTGTATGCTTTATCCTTGGAGGGTTATTTGCGTTGTTACTATAGATCCTACACCCGGATTTGGGGGCATCTTTTTAGGTAAAAAACAATAGATCGTGGAGATTGTACAGCATAGACCGATATGGTTTAAGCGATGGCTTTGTTTGTGTGACACTTTGGTTTGTACCGATATTCCTTGTGTTGAATCGGGGAGAATATGAGGCCGCCGTGTGGTGTCGTGAAGCACTAACGAACCTTAGAACCTTAGTTGAACAATCTTGGCCATTAGAAAGTAGTGAGATAGCCGACCTCAGTGTAAAGCTGGGGATTGGTTGATACTCGATGCTACACTCATTGAGATTGGACTTTTGAGAAGTTTCAGCCGCAAGAAAAGATTGCTAAGCTGAAATAACGCTCGATAAGGAAAGATCGGTGAAATTGAGATTCCTTAGAACCCAGTTACTTTTCTAAGACAGGTTAAACCAACTAAACTTCAAGAGGGTACTTACCTACAAACCCCATGCAAGTATGAACCTAAGGCTACTTGTGTTACTTGTTTGCCTTCATTATGTAACAACATGAACTCATTGCAGGGCTTTCTTGCAGGACCTTGTTTGTATACATTATCTAATAAACTGGTTTTCTTGCAAGACATACTTGTCTTCATCACCCTACATTTTTTCTTGATGCATAGCATACACATCACAGCATCATACCATAGCATTTCCTTAACCATTTCAAGGATCTCAATGGCATGTGGTGCAGGTTATGATGAACCAGACGTCATGCAAGGGGAAAGGGGATTTATTTTCCTCTAGCCAATGTCGTTAAAAGATCAAAATACAACGACTTGAGTCAGGGGATATGACCCACTCGATATGGTGAGCTTGATTCTCGTAGAAGGACATTCAACAATACAAAGTTCTTTAATCAAAGCTGTAAAATTCAACTTCTGACATTTTCTTGTTTAACCCGCGAGATCCTTGAAAACATTTACATATCATACATGTCATCGCATAACAGGTATTCTCCGGACAGGCTTCTTATCCCTTCGCTGTTTATTTCAGCAAAAGAAATTGCGCTCGAACAAACAGTGAAGGATCTCCAAGCTCAAAATGCTCAGTTTCAGCAAATGTTCTTGGCTTTGGCTATAGGACAGGAGGATTTGAAAACCATGATCATCAAAGAGAAGACTAAGAAGCCAAAGAAACAGGCTGGCATCTTGAATATGGGAAGAAGACTTAGGAGATCAGTCAAGCGAGCTCTAGATCTTTCAACTCCATCAAATGAGGGGGATAATCATGAAGAAGATAACAACCTGGGGACTGATGAAGACGAAGCTGACTACTCTGAGGAAGAATGTTCTCCTGTTGATGATAAATACAAATAGCTGGAGGATCGCCTCAATGCTATAGAGATTTAGCAGATACCCGGCTTGGACTTTGAAGAGTTAGGGTTAGTTTTTGGGGTGGTCATCCCATAAAAATTCAAGGTTCCCACATTCACTAAATATGACGGGGTATCTTGTCCTAAACTTCACATGAGATCATACGTCAGAAAGATCCAGCCTCACACTACTGACCGGAAGTTATGGGTTAATTTTTTCCAAGAAAGTTTGGCTGGCACTCAACTGGAGTGGTTCTATCAGCTAGAAGGAATTGACATCCATACCTGGGAAGACTTGGCCGATGCTTTCTATAAGAAGTACCAATATAATGCCGACATGGCACCAACTCGAGTGCAATTGCAGAATATGTCCATGGGCTCAAGAGAAGGGTTCAAGGAATATGCACAGAAATGGAGGGACCTAGCTGGTAGGGTGTAACCTCCTCTGACTGATCAGGAAATGGTAGACATGTTCATGGGCACTCTGACAGGCCCGTTCTTTAATTTACTGATTGGGAGTTCTTCATCCGATTTTACGAAGATGGTTCTGACTTGGGAAAGGATTGAAAACAGTATCAAGATTGGGAAGATTCCGATGGTTGTATCTTTTATTGCTGAGAAGAAGCCATTTGGTGGCAAAAAAGACATTAATGTTGTCTATGGCCAAAATATCCATAGTAAAAATAACCACCATCAGTAAGTGGGAGCGGTGTTAATGTCTAATCCTACACCTGTTCAACATCAACGGGGCAATAGACGTAGGATAAAGTATCAAGAGAGGCAGTATACTAATATTAATATGCCTTTGTCTCAAGCGTTACAACAATTTCTAAAAGCGAAGCTGATTACACTAAAGGATCCTCCTCAAAAACCTGATACCTCTTCTCCTAAGTACAATCTTAATGTAAAATGTGCTTACCATTCTGATAGTCCTGGGCACGACACCGACAGTTGTTTGACTTTAAAGAACAAGTTTCAGGATTTGATCGACAACAAGGAGATCGAATTTGAATCTCCTAAGATCCCAGTGTGATCACTTCTCCCATGCCAAATCATGGTCAAAATTGAGAGCATTTATTTCATTTGAATTATAAGTTGTAATTTCGTTGTTGCTTAAAAACATTTATCTTTATGTCAAACTTTGGTTATTTATATTAATACATTGCATATATTTGTCTTGAATTATTTCATTCGTATTCATTATATTCAAACTGTGTTTTTACTTCCTTTTTGTGATATTCAACTCTTGGTTAAAAGCTTTAAGCCTTTAGAGGGAGGATGAAGAAAACGATACCACAATCTCTACAGTATGCTTTTGAACAGACCCCACTGACGATGTACATGCGTTGTTTCAAATCCTAAACAGTGGAGTTATAAGGAAGATAATCCCTAGTCAACCCCTTTGAGCCTAAGAAGTGGGAGTTTTTCACACAAATTAAAACCCTTAATCATAACCTGGGGTAGGGTAGTTTTCTCAGTTAATTCATATGTGCATTCAGTCACAATCCTCCACTTCATACATAATAAATGGCATCAAAAGATGTCTTTCCAAATCAGAAAATGGTGATGGTTCCGCATAATCATTAAAGTCGTAGTCATTGTCTCTCAAAAGAAAAGCCCGCTAAGTCAAAACCTATGAAGGAGACTTAAGAAAAAAACTGGGGCATCCCGCTGACTGCAATCACAAAAGAAACAATTCAGGAAAAAGTAGGGATAACAAAATCAAAAAAATAGATCCTACAAATCCTCAACAAAAAAAAGGTTACAAAAATGAATGCCTTCTCAAGCAAACATTCGATTTCTGAACTATCACCAAGTAACAGAGAAAAGATTCCATACTAAATTGGGATCTAAACGCACAATTAGCTGAGCATAGGATTGAAGAACATCACGAAGAATGGGTTGGGTACAAATAAAATTTGTGCCTTTATTCTTTCTTTCTTAAACCGTGAACCAGGCCCTGTTATAACCCTCAAAAGTCCTAACTGAAGCATGGGTTAGTTCGAAAGCATATTGTTACAAAAAGTATCCTGACTCTTATAGGGTTCGCTATAAATCCTGAGTTGATATCACACTCTTACAAAATTTGTTTGTTTTACTAAAAAAAATTTCAAACTTCAAGACAGACATAAGCTTTGCATTCTTAAAATACCATTGTTTGCATATGACTATTTGTTCAACAACAAAGAAATTCGCACGGCGGATATTTGATGAACAGAAATCCTCTCAGTGGACAAAATCACCTCATATGGAAAGACATTCCAATGATAGGCATTTCATAATGAAGGGCACAATATGGTGTCCAGCTGATTTAGGGCAGACAAGTCAAGATTCAAGGAATCTCTCAAAAATGCCAAATAGCCAGAGGAAGATCTCCATCTGAATCACTTGGGGCATTGGACATGAATTCCAGCAACGAATCTTGTACGATCAAACAAACATCTTCTGGCAGTGTGGCAACACTTACTACTATGGATGATGACAATTCTCCATACCCGGTGAACATGGACATAGTCGGAAAATACTACGCACGAACAAAGACTCGCTAGGTTGACTGGCCCAGGAAAAAATAAGGGCATCCCAGCGAACCAAAAGGGTTCGGGAAAAAAATTAGAGATATACATATGAAAAAAATTGTACACCCGGCAAGTCAAAAACCTGAAAAGGCGGCTTGGGAAACAAGGGTATTCGGATGGACTAAAAATCCGAAAGGATAGTCCAGGCAAAGTTAGGGATTAAAGCGTACGACTACGTCCCGACATCTCTTCACTTGTCTATCAGTAGAAGGTTTATTACCCTGATCTGCATTCGCTAAGGACTCCAAGAGTTGGATAACAGTCAAACCATCTACAAAATCCCAGTAGATACCTTCTCCATCAGGTACAGAGGCAAGGGCATCTTGCTACAAGGTCACCGCCATATTCTCAGCATGAAGCCTAATGGTGTCATGTGTTCTCATACCCTTGGCGGAGCAAGAATCCCCAACTACTGCTCTGACATCTAGAAAATTCCCTAGTGAAGTCGTCAAACTTTCTAGTTTCTCCAACAAGATTCCATAAAGATCCCCAAGCAGATTATGGAGCTTCCTTCCCCAATAGAGTTTATTTTTCTAACAACTAAGTTCATCTCCTAGCGTTTTAACTTCAAAATATGAAGACCTACATTCTTCACCCCAACAACAATTAAGGACTTATTTTCCCTAATCCAATAATACAACAATAGAATGTTTGACGCGTTCATACATTGCATTCATACATCATTTTACAAATATCATAGCATACGCAGTACGAATGCATATGTCACAATCTCGTTTTTTTTAGAACACCATTTGCACTTCATGCATCATGACATTGTATGCTGCTAAACCTTTATCTTTTCAGGTAAAGTCTATACACAGACGAATTTTCATATGACCAGACAAATTTCTGGTACTCTGTTGAAGTATTAATCGTCAAAGATTCATTCATTATCTGTTGAGGTAGCAATCGTTAAAGATTCCTTCATTATCTTTTAAGGTAGTAATTTTCAAAGATTCATTCATTATCTGTTGAGGTAACAATCTTTAATGATTCCTTCATTATTTGTTAAGGTAGCAATCGTCAAAGATTCCTTCATTATCTGTTGAGGTAGAAATTGTCAAAGATTCCTTCATTATTTGTTGAGGTAGTAATCGTCAAAGACTCCTTCATTATCTGTTGAGGTATCAATCGTTAAAGATTCCTTCATTGTCTGTTGAGGTAGCAATCGTCAAAGATTCCTTCATTATCTGTTGAGGTATCAATCTTCAAAGATTCCTTCATTATCTGTTGAGGTAGAAATCATCTAAGATTCCTTCATTATCTATCTAGGTAGAAATTGTCAAAGATTCCTTCATTATTTGTCGAGCCCTACGCATGCTCTTTCTAATATATTTTCAAGTAACGGTTAATTCCATTATCCCTAGCAAGTTACTGTGAAGCCTGAATTTCAACTAGAAAACAACAAACTTTTATCTCTCCAGAGATAACTCTTTAGCAGAGCCTTGGACAACTGAAGTTCCTAGACTCTATTCCCCATAGAGTTTCCTCAAGGGGGAGAACAACAGAAACCCACATTCCTCAGCGGAGTCCTCCTCAAACAGCAGGAACGGGAATCCCCACAAGAGGGACCGTTTATGAAATCAACATCAACTTTGGATGGCATCTTTAAGCCCATCTCCGGCAACCCTCGGTCATCTTCTCCAAATGGCATATGTAAGCCCATTCCCGCCATCATCAACAATCAGTGTTACTTTATGCGAGTTCAAATTTTTGGGCACTCTAGTGTTCAATCATCCTCCACCTTCAGATCACGAAAGGTAAACAAGCCAATCTAAATCTTCAGGTTTAAGAAGATTGAACAGGGGAACCGTTCTTGCTAGCACGACATGAGTCAAATAGAATCAAGAACTAATACGAAAATTAATCAACTCAGTAATGAATCAAACATTTCAAAAATAGATACAGAAACAAGGCTCAAAACAGAAAAAAAATTTAACATTCAAAGCTTAATCAATATAGAATCAAAACCTAAATCAAAATAGAATTACAATTCACAAACAAACTTAATAATTTCCTAATATAATCCTAAATTAATTTGTTTCCCAAAAAAATTGCCAATCCTAAAAACTATAAAACCTAAAACTAAAATGACAGAAGAAGGGGAAGAGGAGATCATTACACAGGAGGAGGAAGAGATGATACAGAGAGAAGAGGGAATTACAAAACATAAAATATAGGGACAGAGGAAGAATGAAGCCTCTGCTACCATCCTTGTTCATCGTCGCCTAGGGTTCCAACATCTGGAACCCTAAATCTCAATTGTTGGCCGCTGCTACCACCCATTGCTCCATCGTCACCTCTATCTTCATTGTTGTAACCTGCCAAACAGAAACAAAGGAATTATCCGGAAGAAACACATATTGGAACAGAGACGAACATATACGACAAGGAAAGAGAATCACTGAGCTTCTCTTCTTTTTATGTTGTTGTGTTAAGGCTTGTAGGTGGCTTTTATCGTGTTGGAGAAGAAGGGGAAGGTGGCGTTGCCACGATACATTTTGAGCTAGGGTTTTACGGTGTAAAGAGATAAGAGGAACGTCTAGAGAGAAGAGAGATGAATAACACAGATAGAGAAGAAGGTAATAATAAAAATGAATGATGTTTTGTAAAAATAGAATTATAATGTATCTCAACAGTCCAGAATGTGTAGCCCACCATAACTACCATGCTCCCCAAATCACAATCGCATGATTGGCATCAAACCACCCCAAACGCACTTCCACCATATCACCTATAAGCTTGCACACACGGAGTCTAAGTGGACTCCTTAAACCATCTTGGGCCAAGCCCAATCATTATGCGCACCCCTCACTTTTTTATTTATTTTTCTAGCGCTTGCGATTTCGTACCCCCTCTTGGCCAAATGGGCCAAGTCCAATATCTGGACTTAGACCCATACTTACAGCACCCCCCAGTACTACTGCTTAGTTCTAAAACGCACCCACTTATCTTTTGGGCCTGAATTTAATATCTGAATTCAGGCTCCTTCTATTAACACCCTATTATTTTACTACTTCAATACAAAGCACACCCCCTCATGTTTTATTTTATTTTCTTTATTATTTTAAGTTTTTTTTATATATTTCTTTTTAATATTTTTAAGGGTTAAATGCATTTTACCCCCTGCAATAGTAGCGAGTTTTGATTTATCCCCCTTTTAAAATAAATTTTCTTTTAGCCTCTCAACAAAATAAGATTCCCTCAAACTTGACCTTGGGTCAAGATTCCAACAGAATTTGCATACGTGGCGATTGACGTGGCTTTTTTTTTAATTTTTTAATTTTTTTTAAGTTCCATGTAGAAATTCGATTATTTTTTAATTTATATGAAAGAAATAGTTATTAAAATAATTAATTTTACATTATCACTCAATTAGAATTAAATTCTTTTAATAATTATTTCTTTCATATAAATTAAAAAATAATCGAATTTCTACATGGAATTTAAAAAAATTAAAAATTAAAAAAGCCACGCCAAGCGCCACGTATGCAGATTCTACATGAATCTTGACCTAAGGTCAAGTTTGAGGGAATCTTGTTTTGTTGAGGGGCTAAAAGAATTTTTTTTTAAAAGGGGGTAAATCAAAACTCTCTACTATTGCAGGGGGTAAAATGCATTTAACGTAGTTAATGTTTTTTAAATCATCAGAATATCGTTTATTATTATCATATAAATCATATATTATTTTTCCAAATTCATAAAAAATATTTATTATTTTGATTTGCATTAAAAATTGTTTTTAGCATACATTAATAAAACATTTTTTGGCAATTAATATAATAAAAAATATTAACCAACCACAAATTACTTTCATAAATAAACTAATTTCCAAAAATGATTGTGAATATGTTCGAATTGACTGCGCACTTAGTCTAACAAACTCCGTTATTCTCACTCCTAGACTACATATGTGGGAAGTTCAAAATATACTTCGCAATCCATAAAAAACACAAATCAACCGCCAACTATGAAATGGGACTTTGATTCCTCCTAAGACGATATGTAGGCATATGATTAAAATCGTGGCGAGTCCCCCTAAATTAAAACCCTTTCCCCTAAGAAAAATTAAAACCCTATTTCCTAAAATGTGCTTCTAAACCAAGTATCCTTGTGAACAAGGTAGAAAAGGGGTGCCTAACACCTTCCCCTCGTCTAGAACCGAGTCAAACTTAGAATCTTTGACTTTTTAGGGTTATTCCTTTATACTCCCTTCCTTAGGATAAAACTTAAGGATGGCGACTCTCACATTAAAAAACCAGTTACAACAATTGGCTTGCCACCAAAACATCCTAAAAGTCGAATCTCAATGAGTGTAGTTTCGAGTATCAACCAACTTTGGACTGCACCAAAGCCGACTATCTCACTACTTTCTAATGGCCAAAATGGGTCAATTAAAGTTAAAAGTAAGTTAGTGTTAATGAAACCATGCAGAAGCCTAATGTTATCCTTGACTGACTCAAGGAACATCAGTACAAACCAAAGTGTCACACTAATTGTAGCCATTATGTTAACCATATTGGTCTATGTTGTGCAGTCTTTATGACCTATTTCTACTTACCTAAGGAATTCCTAGATCCGGGTGTAGGATCTTACAAGCAATAATACCCAAACAAGCCCTTAAACTAAAGCAAATAATTCAAACAATTAAAGCAAGTAAAAGTGATCTAAACTCTAAGGTAACCCCTATTTCTCAAGTAGTTGTCCCCAGTAGATTCGCCAGTTCTGTAATACGGTGGGAGAACTGATTTTTTTTGGTTTTATCCAAATGTGCGGATAGTAAGAGTCACCAACGACTTTATTTTATCCAATATTTTGGAAAGTTGAAAAGAACAGGAAAGACCTTTGATAGATTCTGAGTTCGGGGGGTAAGTCATGAAAAGGGAAGGTGTTAGCACCCTTTTCATCTGTAGTTATCTACGAGATCTTAATTGCTTATCTCACTTTTGAAAACTTGCTTTGTGTGTGTGTGACTTGAAACTATTTTGAAATGCCAATGTAAGTCTAACTTTGTAATGATTCTTGTATCATTCCTCAAGAATGTATACAAAGTGTTTTTGAAAATATTTGTTTGAAAATGTAGTGTGAAAAATGTATTTGTTTGTGCTAAAAGTTTGTGAGCAAGTAATTAGGAGTTCTTACCCACTAAAGTCTTTCTCGTTATTTTCCTTCTCCTTTGGAGATAGTACTATCCATACCATTAGTTGAAAGGTAGCCATATCTATTGGATGAGAAGGGACAGGCGTAGGGTCATCGTATGGTCATCGAAGGCAACATGTAAGGATACTTTAGCAATTGTATCGGAGGGACTATCATCATTTTGTGGGCAACTCGGAGGGTCATTGAAGGGACTAGATTATTTTGTAGGCAGCTCAAAGGGTCATCGAGGGATTATGATCTTTATTCGAAAGGCACAATGATGATTTGATCGAGGGTCTTTTTCTAAAGTATCCCCACTTTCGAGGGACATGACCAATATCGTAAGGCAAAAAGAGAGGATACCCTAGAGGTTCAAGTGTGAAGAGTGTGTTGATTTCAGTTATTTATCTTGGAAATTAAGGTTTTTTACATTTGTTTTTAGTCTTGCCATACAAACCCTAGTTACTAACAGTACAGGAAATTAAAGTGCGGAATGTAAAGACCTAAACTATTACATGGCTTTAGGGAAGTTACATAAGTATAGTAATTTGCAGGAAAATAAAACCTACGCTATTACATTCTCGGAGCAAATACATAATTAGAAAAAATGCAGGAAAATAAATCTAAGATATTACATCGATAGTGCGACCTATACAATTTGTTCTAGGAATTTTAAATAGCAAAAAGATGAGAAAAAGAATGTTAAAAAAATCTCAAAATGTTTTTTGTGTAGAGAATAATTTAAGTGTTAGTAATTAATTAAAACCTAATTGTTTCTAATTAATGTTAATATTAAGAAAAAAAGTTAATTAATTATATATTAGAAATAAAAATTCAATTATTAATTAAAACCCTAATCTTAATTTATTAGTACTAAGAAAAAATATTAGGTTAGTTAATGATTGATTAATTAAAAAAAGAATTAATTAAGAAAAAGAAATAAAATTAGGTTATAAAAAATAGGGTAAAAAGAATTTTCATGGGGTGGGTGTTGAACCCACGCCTCTGTCTTCATAGGCGCGCCCTCCTGCCACTAGGCCAAGCTGTTGTTTGTGATACGAAAATAGGAATGAATCATTATGTAATAAACTTGCGCGTTAGTTTGGAAAAATAACAAAAATAATTGCAAGACGCAGGGATCGAACCCACGCCCCTCATGTTGCATGCCTCCGTCCCCAACCAACTGCGTTGTGCTAGCTTTGTTGCATAGAATAGAAACAAATAAATATGTAATAAAATGTATACCAGAGAAGTGTCGGAGCCCTAGCCTGGTCGTCTTCTCCGGTGAGTCCAAATTCCAACCACAAATAGCAAGATTTAGATCATAAAAGGGACCATATCCCCTTAATTTGACCCTTGTGAATCCAATGGTGGCCTTAGTTTTTCCTTAAAACACTTGTATCGTGAGATTCGAAGAACATATCTCAAATTTCCCTAGCAATGGTAGATCCTTATCCCTGCGTTAAAGCTTGCAAATAATTGATCAAAGTAGTGCTAAGCATGATCATGAACATGTATACATGCATCAAATTTATTAGATATGCATAGATTAAAAGTTTGAGGTTCACAAAATTTACCCAACCAGTGCAACTTGGTGTGACTGTTTTGGCGTGCTTCAGGCTTCAAGGATGATTGGGATGGACTCCTGGGAACTGCAGGAAGCTGATGGAAGGCTTGAAACAAATTGAACCAGGCTGGAGATTAAGGTTTCAAATTTCCCTAGTTTTGACAATTTTTTGATTTTTTAGGGCTTGTTCTTGAGGAAAATTTGCTGTGTGTCTCTTGGTCTGAAGATGTCGTGTATTTATAATGAGAAGATTAGGTCAACAAAAGAGAGATCAATCTTTTGTATTTCATGATCAAATCTTTTATTGAATTTTTGCATGAAATCTTTCTTTTTTAGGCCAATCATCTACCAATCAATCTTTACACGTTTTTTTGCAAGTTGTCACCAACTTTTTAGACTTATGATTTGATTAAAAAATAGATTCTAATGCCTTATATCATTTATTTGGTATTTTATTTGATTTATTTTGCTTTTGATTGAATAAAATCAAAATGAAAAGAAATAAAAACCACAAAATAAATTAATGGATTAAGAAGTCTATTATGAGGTCACGAGCATGTTTGGACTTTAAAAGATAGGCCCATTAGCCCAAAAGTTCAAATTTTTCTCAATTTAGATTTCATGCATTTTCTCAAAATTTCCCAACTTGCATAAATCATATCTCGCACAATTTTTGTCTTATGAAGGTGATCTTGGACTTTTTGGAAAGCTCAAGATGTATCCTATAACTTTCATTTTTGTCATATTTTCATTTGAAGCCTTTATCTTGATGTAAAGTTCTTTGACAAAAAAGTGTCTTTTGTTGACTTTTAAAATCACATATAATGTTTTGGCCCATATCTCTCAAATGAAGCATTTTTGGGCTTGAGATTAGAGATACAAAGTTGTAGAGAATTGAATTTCCTTCAAAATGAGATTTGGTTGAGAAATTTCTGATGAAGTATGTGAAAGTTATGCTTGGTCAAAGTTCAGTTGACTTCTCCTTAAAAAAAACCCTAATTTAGTAATAGTTTACTGCAATGCTTAAAATTTGGCATGAGGATTCTTTGAAGCATATGAGATACCATGAAGTCCAATTGAGGCATTAGAAGTCTAATTTCCGTTGAGAGAAGAAAAACCCTAGTTGTAGGTCAATTGCTTAGGAGGAGAGTTTGTATGATCAATCTTTAGGTAGTCTTGAGTAATTGAAGTCTTCATGTGCATGAGGATGTGTCTTGAATTAACTTATCTCAGATATTGGAGGGAAAAGTTTTTGGTACAACACCCATTGCTTACCATTAGCAAACATAAGGCATTTTACATTCTGACTTTTTAGTTCAGAAAGTTTGATTTTATAAATGTTGTTCTTTCTCTTGCATTTAAAAGGATAGATCCGTCTTTCTGACTAACTACTTTACAGTAATTTTGATTACAAATTATATCATAACCGTTATCACTTAATTGACTTATGGATAACAGGTTATGCATTAATCCATCTACTAACAGAACATTAGTTATAAAGGGAAATGTATCGTTACCAATAGTTCCAGAGCCAATAATATATCCTTTATGGTTGCCTCTGAAACCTAAATAGCCTCCAGATTTAAGTTCTAGACTTTGGAACATATGATTTCTTTTTGTTATGTGTCGAGAGCATCCAGAGTCCATGTACAAAGATTGGTGTTTCAACTTTGTTGTTAAAGACATCTGCAACATAGATGATTTTATCCTTAGGTACCCATATCTTTTTGGGTCCTTGTTTGTTAGAGTTTCCAAAATTCTGTTTGAATTTTGGTTTTGCAGAGAAAGAATTACTAGTATATTTTATATCATGTGCATGTCCATATGTAAAGTGTGAATAGAGAGGTGTGTGTTTTATAACTATATCATTAACTTTCTTTGGTTGATATGTTTCTTCTCCCCTAGGTTTCACATATCCTACACCTTTTATACCGTTTCTTCTAACTCCATAGATCATTGAAGCCATCTTGCTTCTATCTATGTTTTTAGCAAGAAATTTTTGACAGCTATAATCATATTCTTTTATGATTTTATTAGACCTATTTGAAACTTCTGAAACATTTTCTTTCTTAGCTTTTTGTAATTAATTTTTAATAACATAGTTTACATTTTTAAGTTTAGAGATGATTTCTTTTAGCTCGGAGTTTTCTGCTTTTAGTTTCTTAGTTTCTTCAGAGTCAAATACTAGACCCTGTTTCAGGTTCTTCTTTTTGACTCAAAGTTGCTGATATCTTTCAAGAATTTATGACAGACTATCTTCTAATTGAGATCTAGAAAATTTAGAGAATACCTCTTCTGCCTCTGAGTCTGATTCTAATTTAGATGATCTAGTGTCATCTGATATGTTATCCATTAAGGCTATATTGGCTCGTTGATCTTCTGATTTTGTTTCAGCTTCAGAAGATTCTGAGTTAACACAAGTTTCCATAACACTTTTCTTCTTTTCTTTGGAGAACTTCTTTTTAGGCTTTTCTTTCTGAAGATTAGGCAGTCGCTTTTGTAGTGATCTGGTTCGTTGCATTCGTAACATACAATATCTTTGTTGTTAGATTTTTTGTATCTAGAAGATGATTAAGAGTGATTTCCTGTTCTTCAAGACTTTCTAATTTCCTTTGTCTGGGCTTCCATAGTTTATTGACTCTTTTGTAGAGAAGAGATAGTTCGTCTTCTTCTGACGAGGATCCACTCGAGTTTTCTTCTTTTGCCTGAAAAACTTTAGGTTCATATTTTTTATTAGATTTAAGGGAAAGAGACTTACCTTTCTTATGGGGCTCATCTTCTTCTAGTTCTATCTCATGACTTCTCAAGGAGATGATACGTTCTTCAAAAGATATTTTATTTAGATCTTTGGCTAGTTTTATGGTTGTGACCATGGGTCTCCATATCTTGGGTAAGATTTTAATAATTTTCTTTACATGATCTGCTGTTGAGTACCCTTTGTTCAGAAATTTTAGCCTAGTAACTAAAACTTGAAACCTTGAGAACATTGTCTTAACAGTTTTATCTTCTTCCATTTTGATGGCCTCATACTTCTTAATGAGTGCAAGAGGTTCGGTTTCTTTGACTTGTGTGTTTCCTTCATGTGTCATTCTCAGAGAGTCAAATATGTTTTTAGTTGATTCTCTATTCGTGATTTTCTCATACTCGGTGTACGAGATAACACTCAAGATAATTATTCTGGCCTTGTGATGATTTCTGAAATCTTTCTTTTGTTGATATGTCATTCTTTTTCCACTACGCCAAAAAGGGTTTTAGGCAGCGCACCTTAGACAACGCTTTTTTCCAAAAGTGCTGCTATAAGTTAAATAAAAAACAAAACACAGAAAGTATAAACTAAATCATGTAAAAGCGTTGCTAAAAGGCCCACTTTAGACAGAGCTTCTCCAAAGCACTGCTAAAAGGCCCACTTTAGAAAGCGCTTCTCCAAAGCGCTGTTAAAAGGTCTACCTTAGACAACGCTTATTAAAAGCACTGCTAAAGGCCCATATTAGAAAGTGCTTTACCAAAGCGCTACAAAAAGGCCCACTTTAGACATCACTTCTTCAAAGCGCTGCTAAAAGTCCCACCTTAGACAACGCCTCTTAAAAGCGCTGCTACATGCCTACGTATGAAGCGCTGCTAAAGGCCATATTAGAAAGTGCTTTATTAAAACGCTGCTAAAGAAAGAGAAAGTGATGCTAAAGGCCCACATTAGACAGCACTTCACAGAAGCGATGTCTAAAGTCACTTATAATTAAAATTAAAAAACAGATTTCACTGTTTCTCTTCTATTATGTTCACAGAAGCGTCATTTATCTCACAAAAAAAACCTAAAACCAGAAGCCCCTCTGTCCTCTGTCATCCGTCCTCACGCACCTTCGTCCTTCGTCATCCATCCTCACGCACCTCCATCCTCTTTCCTCCGTCCTTCGTCCTCGTTACTGTCGTTGATTTCGTCGTTGATTTCTCCATCCATTCCTTCGCTGCTGATTTTGCCGTTCAGACGTTACTACTGTTGTTGTTCGCATAAAAGGTTAGAAATATCTGATTCATCTACTTGTTTTCCTTTGCCAATGATTTGTTCCAAATCTTGTTTTGCTTTTGACATAGAACTTAGGTTTCAATTCAATTCTTCACATAACCAAATACATAGTTATTTCCTTTTGATTTTTGTTTCTCCGTTCATACATGATTTGATTCAGTGATAAATTTAATTCGATTTTCTATCTATGAATTTTTATGCAAATATGTTCTCAAATTTTATGTAATAGATATGGAGAAATAGTTGATTCAACATGTTGTCTCTGTATTTTGGTTATTTGTATGTTTGTATGTTTCTATGCTTCAGACGAGAATGTTCTAATTTCTCTGTATTTCATGTATCTCATGAGGAGTTTGATTAATTAATGAAAAACTGTAATTGATGAATCCTAAAGTTGCAATCTTTACCATAATGATAAGTTTTGGGATAATGATATGCTGTTAAAATGGAAGAAACCCATGTGCCACTTCTTTTAGATTTTCAAGAATTTTTTATTTGAGATGAAGTCTAAGTGTTTATTGAAATGCCACTTTGTTTTTGTATTGTGTATGTGATACGGTGGCAGAACCGACTGTTATATACTGGTTTTGCATTTTGTGTTTGCAAATGTTGCGGTAAGCAAGAGTCACCATCGACTTTTCTTTTATCCAAATTAAGGAAAGGGTGAAAAGAACATAAAAAGACCTTTTTGAGAATTTTCTGAGTAAGGGGGGTAGATTATTGAAAGGGAAGGTGTTAGCACCTTTTCCATCCGTAGTTATCTACGTGCTCTTAGAGGTTTTCTCATTTTGAAATACCTTTGTACTTTGTGTGTTTGAAAAATGTTTTAAAATGCCTTAGTGCGGCGAATTGCTTTGCGTTTAACTCTTGTATCAGTCCTCAAGAGTGTCAACAAAGAAAATATTTTGAAAGTTGTTTTGAAAAGTATTTGTGTAAATGCAAAATGTTTTGAGCAAACTTCTAACAGCTATCTACTTTTATACTCGAAAAGGGTAGTTCTTTTCCTCCTATCCATTAGACAGTGCTATCCTACTATTAGAGAGTAGGTAGCCCTATCGTTAGATGTATGAGGGACATCGAAGGGACGTTACAGTCACGAAGGCAACTTGTGGGGACGTTTTAGCAATTTTGTTTAGGGACTAGATCATTTACCGAGAGGCAACTGTTGGGTCATCAAGGGACTATGATCTTTTGATGTTGTGGGTCTTTGTTAAAGCGTTCCTGCCTCATGACTGTTTTATTTATGAAGGCAACCAAATTGGGGTACCCTAGAGGTGTATATGTGCAAGTGTGTTGTGTTCATTTATTTTTGTCTTTTTGTTAATTTTGCTAATGTTTTGATTTCAGTCTTTTCATACACGCCTAGTTACTAGTAGTTAATATTTTGCATAAAATTAAAGTGCAGGAATTTAAATCTACGCTATTACAATGCTTTGGGGAGGGGGATATTTACATGTATAAACTTAGGGAAAGGTAAAATAAAGAAAGCGATAAAAAAGTCTTACTTAGTCTATTACATATCAGTATACATTTACATTATTATAAAAAATGCGAGAATAAAATAATGCGCGCGAAACGAATATTATGTCTAAAAGAAACCTAGGGAATTGCTAAGTAAAAAATCTTTTTGATTGGTTTTGTTTATTTAGGAAAATACTAAATTAAATTAAAACTAAATTTAATTAATTAAAATAAAAAGAAATTTATTGATCAAAATTTAATTCTAAACAAAAACCTATCAATTTTTTCATTTTTTATTTAAGAAAATATTTGAATGAAATAACCTAAGTCTAATTGATTTTAAAGTTAATAAAATAAAATTAAAATAATTAACTAATTAATTAAAATAATTTTAAAAAACCTAAATCTATTTATTTTTATTTTTTTTATGATTTGTTTTTATGATTATAATTAAAAATGATTAAGTAATGAAATAATTAAATAAAGCAAAAAGAATTAGAAATTGGGCTTGATGGCTGATGTAGAATGGGGGTGCAATTTGGAAAAGGGTTAGGCCCAAATGAAAGCTAAGCCCAGGCCAATCGCTGGATCAAGTGAGGTGAAAACTTTGAGGGTGCATGGTGGATCTCCAATCAAGACTCTTGGATCCAGATTGATTGTGATCTGATGGCCAGATCTGATGGTACATGATGGGCAATAGGCCAAGATGAGTATTGGATTCTGCATGAGATATTATGAAAAAATAGGAAAATGCTGGACCTGGGACCCGAACCCATGTCCTCTCCCTCACATGCGCGCTGTTATACCAACTGTGTTGCCCACTCAATCGTTACATAAAACAAAACAAAAATATAATATAGGAAAATTGGTCAGGTATATTAAAAATAAAATAAAAAACACGCAAGGATTTGAACTGGCTAATGGAAGGCTGTCACGCATCATCCCCTTCCTCCCTCCGTCGTGTTAGACATTGGACCTATAGTGACGGTTTTTGCTTGTCACTATAGCACCTGCATTTTAAAATATTCATAATACGTAACAAAAATTAACTTTGTGGCCATGGGTCGATTATCCTCAACATCCTGAGCACAATGGTACCACTGGTTCGGTCTAATTTTGGCTGATTTGAAAACCTCATTTCAAAGGTTCAAACCCTAACCATGGCCAAATGCGATTCCTGCATCAAAACTTCAATCCAACCATGCAAGTAGCTTGCAAATACTCAAATGAAAATAAATGCATGGTCAAAATGGATTTAAATTACATGAATTGAATAAATGTTGAAAAATGGATGCAAACCGTGAAGGCTAGTTGTGACGTTTTATAATGCTTCAGGGCTTGGTAATGGCTGGAACAACTTCAGGGAATCTCTAGGAATGTTCTTGGATCCTTTTTTTGGGCTGAGGGAGGCTGTAATTGCGTTTTTGAATTTTAACAACTTTGACAAATTTGCAATTTTGTGTGACTTTTTGGGGCTGTGTCTGCGTCTCAAATGCTTTCTAATGTCTTGTTTATATAAAGAGGAGTGAGGAGACAAGAAAACAAGGAGTGAAACGGTCAATAAGCATGTTCTTCAAGGCCATGAATGGGAATTTCAATTTTGGAAAAAGACATGGAACTCTTCTTTTTTCAAATTTGAATGAATGCGGACATGCTTGCACGAAATTATGGACTTCTAGGCTGTCCAAAACATCAGCCCAAATCTCCAAGCCCATCTCTAATTATTTTATACATTTTATTTTATATTTACCTGAAATAAATTAAAATAAACATGTACAAAATAAGTAAAAAATGAAAGGCATGGTAAGATTGTTTTTGGAGGTCCTCTATAATTTTAGGAAGATATTTGAAGTCCAAGAAATTGAGACCTTTCCTTAAAACTTCAAATTTTCTCAATACACTTTTCTTGAAATTTCCCAAATTTTCCCAAATTGGGCAAGCCATAACTTGCTCAATTTTGATCTCATGATGATGATATTGGACTTTTTGTTGACTTTCTAAAAACGACATGTAATGTATGAGCTTGTATCTTTCAAATGGTGCATTTCTTGGACTTGAAGGATGAAGAGAAGTTGTAGGGAATGAGATTCTCTTCAATATTATCTTTGGTTGGGGAAAAGTGGATGAAGTATGTGAAAGTTATGCTTGGTCAAAGTTCAGTTGACTTTTCCTATAGAAAGCCTAATTTAGCAAATTTTGACTTTTAATGAATTAGGAGAATTTCTCGAGGAATCATGATCAAACTTTGATCAAATGATGGATATCATTTAAAAACGTTGATGTTGACCAAAAATCATGAATTTTGATTGTATTTAGGCCACAGTTGACTTTTGACCTAGTACAGTTGATTCTCAAGCATTTGAGCAATTGTCTAAGAAAACTTGTTATGAAAGGCATGACACTTGGCATGGACAAACTTGAAGGCTTATTAGGACCATGGAAAAGATTTTATACCTTTGAAGTTCAAACATCTTGATGAAAATTGAAACCCTAATTAGAGATTCAATGCCTTAGGAGGAGAAGTTTTGTCAATTCTTGGTCAACCTTGAGAAATTGAGGATCTCTAGGAGCATGTTTTGAGTAGAAATGGGAGGGAAAATTTTGGGGTACAACAGTGTAGTTAGTATAACACCATAATCAATTCGAATAACATCAAAGCAACATCATCTTCCGTCGGCACCAATAACCCCTTTTCTTTCTTTGGTAAGTCAAGTTCAAATTCAACATTATTGACTCGTTTATTTATTTTCTATCTGCTTCGTAAATTATAAAACATTCTATCTATATAAACTAAAAATCACAATCAATTTTATATAGAGATAATTAATTTTAGTCTATATCGATATAGGACTAATCTGATTAAATCTTACGAAATATTTCTAAAAGTTTGTATTAATATTCTTTTTGTGTCGCGAAAGTGTTTTTCTTTATGTTCTTTTGAAATAGTTGCATGAATAATTATAGTGTTTTTGTTTACCTTAATTAGTAGTAATTCCATGGATAAAATATGGATGATTGTTGATCTATTGTCAAAAGAGTACGAGGATGGGGATTGGAATTCCTTAAGTTTGCTGTTGAACATGTCAAAGAATCTAGTCGAATGAAATATCCTTACTTGGGTTATTGCTATGTGGGTCGGGTTGATGTAGATGAATTGAAATCGCATTTACCGACGCGTGGGATTGATCTAAGTTATAAGTGTTGGATATATCATGGTGAGAAAATTAATGAGAATGTTGAACCGAGGGAGAAAAGTAATACGACGACCTATGCTCCAGACTACAATGACACGGATACATATGATTATGATCGAGTCGAAGAGATTGCATAAGCACTTGAAGAAGATCTTAAGGATTGTCCCAAAATGTTTGAGAGGTTGGTAAGCGATGCATAGAAACCGTTGTATAAAGGTTGCACTAAATTCACAAGACTGTCTGCGGTATTAAAGTTGTACAACTTAAAGGCGGGCAATGGATGGTCGGATAAAAGTTTCAGAGTTATTAGCCCTTATGAGAGATATGCTTCTGTAGGATAATGTTCTTCCTAATCGAACCTATGAGGCCAAAAAAATGTTATTCTCTATTGGCATGAGCTATGATAAGATACATGCTTGTCCAAATGATTGTGTTTTGTTTCGAAACGAATATGCATAATTAAATGAGTGCCCTAAATGCAGTTTATCTCGATATAAGAAAAATTGTCTCCAACAAAAGTCTTAGGGTATTTTCCTATAATTCTGAGATTTAGGTGCATGTTTCATAGTGAAATCGATGCAAGACACTTGACTTGGCATGCAAATGAAAGAATTATTGATGGAAAGTATCAACATCTTGCAGATTCACCACAGTGGTCGAAAATTGATGATGATTATCCTGATTTTGGAGAAGAAGCAAGAAACCTTTGCATGGAATTATCTACTAATGGAATGAACCTACATGGTCTTCAAATTATCTCACATACCACATGGCCTATTATTCTTATGATTTATAACCTACCTCCATGGCTATGTATGAAGCGTAAGTACATGATGTTATCTATGTTAATTTATGGGCCTAAACAACCAGGGAATGACATAGACGTATACTTGACACCTTTGATCAAAGATTTAAAGATTTTGTGGGAGAACAGTGTTGAGGTTTATGATGGATATAGGAAAGAAAGTTTCAATTTGAGGGCGATGTTGTTTGGCACAATTAATGATTTTCTAGCATACGAGAAGCTATCTGGGTATAGAATTAAAGGTCAACATGCGTGTCCTATTTGTGAAGATGGAACCGATACGACACGATTGGAACTTTCTCAAAAGAATGTGTTTCTCGGCCATCGTAGATTCTTACATTCTAAACATCACTACCGTTGGTGGAGAAAAACATTCAATGGAGACATCGAACAATGTAAAGCTCCACCTACATTGTCAGGTGACCAAATTTTTGAAAAGGTGAAAGATATGTGTACTCAGTTTGGCAATCCTTTTGCACATAAGGTTGTCAAAGGTGGGTGGAAGAAGAGGTCGATTTTTTTTGAATTGCCATATTGGAAGTCTTTGTATGTGAGACATTTTCTCGATTTTATGTATATTGAAAAAAATGTATTCGAAAGTGTTATTGGTACGTTACTCAATATAAAAGGAAAGTATAAGGATGGCCTTAAAGCAAGGGAGGATATGTTAAAGATGGGAATAAGAACTGAATTAGGACCCGTGAAGAAAGGAAGACGGACATATCTACCACCTGCTGCTTTTACTCTATCTAGAAAGGAGAAAAAAAATATTGTGCGAGTTTCTAAGTGAAGTTAAAGTTCCAGAAGGATACTCTTCAGATATTAGAAGACTTGTGTCTATGAAAGACCTCAAGTTGAAGAGTTTAAAGACACATGATTGTCATGTTATAATGGAGCATTTTCTACCAATAGGTATACGTTCTATTTTTCCAGAAAAAGTAAGGAGCGCCATAACTAAATTGTGTTTTTTCTTTAGCTCAATTTGTAGTAAGGTGATCGATCATGAGGTCTTACCAACACTGCAAAAAGAAATAGTTATTACCTTGTGGGAGCTTGAGATGTATTTTCCTCCCTCTTTTTTTGACATAATGTTACATCTAGTTGTTCATCTTGTGAAAGAGACACAGTTGTGTGGACCAGCTTATATGAGATGGATGTACCCTACTGAATGTTATATGAAAATATTAAAAGGGTACGTGAAAAACCAAATTCACCCAGAGGGTTGTATTGTTAAATGATATATTGTTGAAGAAGCGGTTGAGTTTTGTACTGGATATTTGTCCAATGTTCAATCCGTTGGGCTCCCCAAAACTCATATTTTGGAAAAAAGGGAAGGTAAAAAATTAATTGGAAATAAAATTGAGACAGTACAAAGGGATGAACATGAGCAAGTGTATTTGTATGTTCTGCACAATGACAGTGAGGTTGAGTCATATTTTGAAATGCACAAGGTTGTACTCTGAGGGTTAAATCATAATAGAAATGAAAATTGGATAGTACGAGAGCAGAATCAAAGTTTTATACAATGGTCTAAGGATCATATTTATTCAAAGTGCTCTTCAGATCCCACTTCAATAACAAAAAGGTTGAGATGTTTGGAATATGGTCAAAGTTTGCATGTGTTTTCTCATAGCGCATATGCAATAAATGGATACATATTTTATACCAAAGAAAAAGATGATAAAAGTACTATGCAAAATAGTGGTGTCACCGTGCTAGCTGAAGCAATGCACATATGAAGTATGAAGGGCTTAAACCCCAAATATGCAAATCTGTCATATTTTGGGGTTATTGAGCATATTTGGGGTGTTTGATTACGAGAAGTTTCAGATTCTTATATTTGGTTGCAAGTGGGTAAATATTAGTGGCATATGAATGGATAAGTCAGGATTTCTGCAAGTTGATCTTAATAGGGTGGGGTAAAAAGACGAGCCTTTTATTCTAGCATCTCAAGCTAAACAAGTGTTCGATGTCACTGACCCGACGAGTACGAAATGGTCTATAGTGCTTTTATCTAACAAAGTGATTGATGATACCGGTGTAGATCAAGGTGATATTGATGTTAAGAATCAGTCATGTATTAGACGAAATGATCAAGATGAGAATATTATAGCGGATGAATCGTATATTAGAAATGATCATAACGAGGGAATTTAGATCAATTTTGACGTCCGCATTACTAAAAAACAATTAATTCACATTCCAACCAAGAAAAGAAAGATATGTTAGTGAAATAGGTAATATAGTAAAATGTTATATATTATGTCATTTTCAATAAATTTATATGCTCTTCTTTATTTTTCATTTGTTATATATTCAATTGATTATGGATTTTTATATTGGGTTTATGTTTTTCTTTATTACAGGTTAAATGGCTAGTAACAAGGATCACCCACATGATGATGCTATTGATGATGGAGATCATCAGACCATTATTGATCAGGAAGCGGAAATTAGACGGGGAATACCAGTTATGAAGAAAGTCATTCGTGATAGAGACCGAGGAATAAAATTAAATGTGCATTGGAGCCAAAATGGCCAACTAATTGAGCCTAACGGTTCAACAGTGAAAAGTTTTATTGGTGCACTTGTAAGGAATGAAGTTCCAATTACTTGTGATGATTGGAGAAAAATAGAGTTGAAAGAAGCTAAAGAAAAAAATTGGAGTGAGATACAAGTACCATATTTAATGAAGTTCCAATTTGTTTTTAATGACGATTATGTCTTTAAATTACTTGTACTAACGCACTATGTGTATGTTTTTCGTAGAGGTCTTTCAATAACATTGATGATACTAGAAGAACTTTTTGTCTCCGATTGGCCGGAAAAATACTAAGAAGGTTTGGATTTTTTTAAATATCAAGTTTCTTAGGGATGCAGATAAAAATTTTGTTGATGCAAAGCTTCCATCTAAATATGCAAGTTTGGTTTCACCTAAAGAATGGGAAACGTTTAAAGCCAAACGAAAAACCCAAAAATTTCAGAGTGTAAGTGAAACAAATCGGCAAAGAGCATCAAATCCCGCATATCCATACAGAAAATGGCGTATTGGATATGGACGCTTAGAATAGTCTATTGTAAGTATCTATAAATTTCAATGATATACTTGTTCATCATGAATTATATTTGATCATATTATTTGGCTTAATGTGTAGTTTACAAAGGAGAATAGTTCTAAAACATCTCTTTTGGCACAAGTTTTATGGAAGGAAGCCCGTGTGGGTAAGGATGGAGTTGTAAAAGAAGTTGTTTAAAAAAAATTTTAGAAATGTGTAAGTATAGAATTATTTCTTTAATTAAATCAAAAGTTTAGTAACATATAATTAAGACAAATTTTCAATATTCATATGAATTTCAGGAGACTCTATCTCAGTCTATATGTTCAGATGAAGACAATGATTGCAGGAGCATACTTAGTCGAGCATTAGATGTTCGTGAGTATTCTGGTAGGGTGAGGGGTAAGGGATTTGGAATCACTCCAAAATCCTTGAAGATGAAAACACAAAAGACTCCTAGCAATAAAGAACTGCAGGAAACCTTGGAAGCACTACAAGCTGAAGTCTGTGAATGGAAAAGGGAAAAAGAATTAAGAGAACAAGCTTCAGGTTTTAAAGCTACTAGTGACAAAGGTAGTATCAGTTGTAATTTTCAACCGAATCTTCCAGAGGTAATTATGAAATTAAAGTAGCTTAATTTATTTAATTGAAATGTATACATAATAACAATTTGAAATTTATTATTAGTTTTAGGGCATTTAACCTTGTCAAATCTACTTATCGTCACTGACTTATCGGATGGTTGGAAAGGGAAAAGTGAATAACACTTTGGGAGAATTACTTCACACTAAACTGCTCCCTACTGGCTATTTGAAAGTATCGATTGACGTTGCTTTGGAGAAGGATGCATTATTACCACATCCTGACGATGTTTCGGATGCCACACTGGTGGGAGATACAATAGGTTCATTTGTTGCATGGTCGTCAAGCCTCATTAGTGTAGATGATGAGGTATGCTTAAAACCATATATATGAACCTTTGAGTATTCAAAGTTTTTACGCGCATTTTACGTACATTTGTTTTTACATGGTTATGTTAATTAGACTCCAACAAAATCCAAAGCAAAAGACAAGGGGATTCTGCGGCAAATCGAGTCAGTTGCATCAATAAAAGAGGTGCATCAAAATTATATGATATTTATGCATGAAAAATTTTAATTCGTGATCTTATACTTCACATAACTAATTATATGATCTTTAGATTCATGCTAAAGAGAATGAAGATGTCGATAGGAGTAAGAATCCTGAAATTAACAACATTTCCACACACAAAAAGGTTGTTTCTAAGAAGACCGCGGCTAAAAAAAACCTACTTCCAAGTTTAGGTCGTTCCTTGGAACATTTTTAGAAATGTCTAATATTCTGGAAGGAAATACTCGTCTCCTACCTATAGAGTATGGAATTTTTGGTTTTGAATATTCTGAAACAATTGGTATGGAGGATTTTGATCAAGTTTTACAACATACGCAATTAGGCCTCAGTGTTGTTAATACATACATAAGGTATATCGGATCTACTTTGTCTAATTAATTGATCAATTCATTTACTCATTTCAAATGTTAATGAGGTCTTTTATTTAAGGTTTTTGAATGAAAAATTGTTTCGCCCGAGTGGAATGGAGCACAAATTCGCTTTCTTATCTCCTTTCAATACCAACTTAGGGTTAATCATTCATAAACCAGATGAAGTCATGGCGTATGTACACGAGCGCTTTATGGCCGACAAAGATACCGAAAATTTATTCTTTTTACCACTTAATACCGGCAACGGGTTAGATTTTCATTCTAAATTCATCTATTATAATTTTTCATGTTTTGACGTTGTGTAGAAAGTTTTCATCTCACATTTGTTTAATCTTACAGTGGACATTGGTTGTTGATCGCGATTAATCCTATCAGAGAAGTTGTATATTTTCTGGATTCTTTACACAATGATCCAAGTACATACCAAGATATGAAGAATATGGTTGATACATAAGTGAGATTGTTCTAAATATTCGTGTTTGTATTTATTTATTTATGTGAATTGTTCTAAATATGAATTTATGTTTTATTAGCATTATACAAGTTTTTCGAGCACAAAGAGGTGTTCAAGTACCAAAGAGTAAAGCCAACAACATTACATGGATTATAGTGGAGGTATATTAATTAGTTATCACAATTTTGATTATATTAATAGTGATGATACTTGATAAAACTTAGGCCTTATCCATATTTTCTTTTCATGTGTAGTGTCCTCGGCAGCGTAATGAAGTAAATTGCGATTTTTACATGTTGAGGTTTATGAGAGAAATCCTTCTTTTGGATCGAATAGAGATTCCATCTAAGGTATGGATTTCTAACTTATGAGTTATTTTAATATTTAACACATATTTCTCATATAATTAAATAGTTTTAACTTAAACATATTATGTTATATTATGATGTAGTACTTTGATGAATCCAAGTGTGCTTATTACTCAAGTTCTTGGTTGGATTAACTTAAGGAGGATTGTGTCAATATATTATTGAGACGAAAGTTATATAAGGTATATTGTAATCTTACTTTAATTGATGAGAAATTTGGGTATATTCAAGTGTTGCAATTTTTTTGTTATTTGTCATGTGGTAAATTATATATATTTTATTTGTATCATGGTATGAATTACGATATTTTGGTGTTGTTTCGGGTTATATGTGCATATGTAGAAGATAAAGATGAATAGATTTTGTAATGGTATATAATGGTGTTGTTTTGGTGTTGTTTTTTTGTAAAAATATATATGTATAAGAGTAATAGTATATATAAGTACATTGGTGCAAATGTATAGTATCTTTTGGTATTATTTTTTATTGGATTGAAGCTCCAATATTAGTGAAAATCTGGTGAAATTTATAATGGTATATACAGGTGCAAAATATGGTGAAAACCTGGTGCAAATATGGTTAAATCTGTGCATATAAAATTGTATATATCAAACAACGTTTTTTTTCTTCCAAAAAGGTTATATAAAAAATTTCATGGACATTAGACAGCGCTTTAAAAAACACTGTCTAAAGCCCCCTTTAGACAGCACTTTTACTGTAAAAGCGCTGCCTAAAGGGGCTATTTTCTTTATAAAAAAAATTGTTTCAGAAAAAGCGCTGGCTAAAGGGGGCCTTTAGCAGCGCTTTAAAAAAAAGTGCTGCATAAAGGGGGCTTTAGACAACACTTTAACATTAAAAGCCCTGCCTAAAGGGGCTTTTTTAAATTTTTTTTGTTTCAGAAAAAGCACTGGCTAAAGGAGGCCTTTAGCAGCGCTTTAAAAGTAAAAGCGGTGGCTAAAGGGGGCCTTTAGCAACTCTTTAAAAGTAAAAGCGCTGGCTAAAGGTGGCCTTTAGAAGCGCTTTAAAAGTAAAAGCACAGGCTAAAGGGGGCTTTAGACAGCGCTTTAATATTAAAAGCACTGCCTAAAGGGTTTTTTATAAAGTTTTTTGTTTCAGAAAAAGCGCTGGCTAAAGGGGGCCTTTAGCAGCTCTTTAAAAGTAAAAGCGCTGGCAAAAAGGGGCCTTTAGCAACGCTTTATAAGTCAAAGTGCTGGCTAAAGGGGGCCTTTAGCAGCGCTTTCAAAGTAAAAGGGATGCCTAAAGGGAGGATTTAGCAGCGCTTTTACTTTTAACAAAGCGTTGTCTTTACCTACAGCAGTGCTGGAATAGACGGCACTTTAAAGCGATGTCTAAAGTATTGTTTGGCATAGTGTTCTATCGATCTTTTGATCGCTTTATTCAACTGGATGGATGTGGCTGTCAGTTACCATATCCCAGAGATCAACATCATCAGCTAGAAAGAAACTTTCGATTCTTTCTTTCTAGTAATTGAAGTTCTCACCATCTAAGATTGGAGGTTTGGCGTTGATTTTGTCTTTCTCATCATGGTTATCATTGCTGATGATCTGACTTGGTCCCACCATAATGTTTTTCTTGCTAGCATGTTTTTCTTACACGGTTAAGTGTTTGCACCAAGAACCAGGCGCTCTAATGACAATTGAAGAATGAAAAACACCGGAAGGGGGGTTGAATTGGGGTTTTTAAAAATAAGACAGTATGACACGTTGGATATCCTGGTTTGCGTGAACTCAAACTACTCCAATCCACCCACCAAGGTGATTTTGCCTTTGTCAAACGAGGTCTTAATCCACTAATCAAAAATTGATTACAAAGACACAATGACTACCGTCATGTCTTCTTGAGTCTAAACCACAACTCGGTTTCTCAAGGTATTACAAAATAAATCAAATAAGGATGTGTACAATGATGTTTCTAAACAAAACTATATCATAACAGTGATGTATACACAAGTTTAAAGCACAAGATAAACCTAGTAAAAAAATTTCTTTTTTAGTGCGCAGTGGTGTTGTATTTGATTTCTTCTTCATAGTCTTCTTTTTATTGGCAAGGCATAAGGGACATGAGAAGATGTTTTTGGAAGGTTGATAAAGTTTTGTTAATGCACTTTCCAAAAATATAGATCTTGTCTTGGTTCAGTTGTTACTTTTTGTTTTGTAATGAATGAGTTGTAATGTATCAGAACTTTGCTTCCTTGGGATCTTATCATAATAAGAATATTACCATTGAGACTTTAAATCCTCATAGTTTCTTAATATTAATTAGAACTTGGATGATACATTGAAGCTTCTTTTGCATTTCATAGTATTTATTATCAGAGTGTAGCTTAAGTGTTGAATCTTTAGAACAATTGTATAAATGAGTGTGTTGAGACTTCTTTTGTTCTTCTAGAACTTTAATTATCAGAATATCAGAGCTTGGCTTGCAGCGTTGGTGCTTCAGAAGTTATAACATCAAAACTTCTTTTATTTAGCGTGTTACCCAGATTTGCTTCTAAGTTTGTTGTGTCTAATTAGAGCTTCAAAACGTAAATCTATCATTATCTTCTATGCACTTTTCATTAGAATTTCTCTGCATATTTAAATACATTATTAAAGAGCATATTTCTTCTTTATATATATCATGTATTTGTTAACATCAAAACTATTACAAAGATGTATAACCAAATTGTGTTCTAACGTCATCTTCTTCCATTTTGAAGGCCTCACACTTATGGATGAGTACAAGAGCTTTGGTCTTTTTGACTTGCGTGTTGCCTTCAAGCGTCATTCTCAGAGAGTCAAACATGTACTTAGCTGAATCTATGTTCGTGATCTTCTCATATTCGGTGTACGAGATAGAACTCAAGAGGATTGTTCTGGATTTATGATGATTTATGAATTATTTCTTTTGTTGATTTGTCATTTTCTTTATGTTGATGTTCTGACCGCTTTCGTCAAATGGATGAATGTAGCCATCAGTTACCATATCCCAGAGATCAGCGTCATGAGATAGAAAAAACTTTTGATCCTGTCTTTCCAGTAATCAAAGTTCTCACCATCAAAGATTAGAGGTTTGCCGCTAATTCTGTCTTTCTCATCATAGTTATCATTGTTGTTGATCTGACTTGGTCCCTGTTGTACCCCAATTTTTCCCCTAAGATTCCTCTATCATCTCATATCAACTCAATCATATCAATATTACACTTGGGTTTGATTCTTCTTCCTATCTTAAGGTTTTCTTATGAGGGATTACCAAGCACTTTGATTTATACATTGTGATCATATATGTCTTGTCTTGATTAACTTTAACTAACGAATACAATGAATGTTTGATCTAAATGATGATACTATAGGTGAGGGCACAACACATTTCATCAGGTTGATTCATAGGTTCATGAGTTTATTTCCATGCCTTCTTCATTAAAGCTTCATTGAGATTGAATCTTCATCATTGAGAGTGCTTTTAAGTAATATCATGACAAGGTCTACTATGATTCTTCATGCCTTAATTTTCCAAAGAAAGTCAAAAGATGCAATAATTGATTGAACAATTTCTACCTAATTGGACAAGTTCTTGATTCCTTGATCACAAGTGCATAACTCTCTCAATTCTTAATATTTGGAAGTGGTTATTGTTGCTATAGGTTCTTATTGTCATCCACAAAAACTTCTATTCACATGGCAAAAAATGATTGTGCAAGAAAGATTGTCAAAATTGAAAGGGGTTTCCAAGTCATTTTGGTGCTCTAGGAGCTACAGTTTTGGACTTCTAAGGGCTATATCTTGTTCATCTTTTGAGATTTTTGAGTGATTCCAAAGATATTCTTCTCTTTAAAGGTTTATCAACCAATCACTTCAAATTTTTCAATCAAATTTTGTGTGGAAGATTCCTAATGATGGAGAAAGATTACAAGTCCTCTAGATAGGCCATCAAATTCCCTTATGTGACTTCAAAAAGTCATAACTTGGTCAATTTTTATCTCCTTGAGCTTATTCTTTTTCCACAATGATCTTAAGAATGTGAACTTCAACTTTTATTTCATGTGTAAAGCTTGAAAATGGATAGAATATGCCTTAAAAACTCAAAAGATTATAGGTCACCTCATGGATTTTCATCGAATTCAAAGGATCATAACTTGTTCAATATTTGGAATTTTTGAGTGAGACAAGTTTCATAATACTCTTTAAGGAGTCCACTTTAATCTAGAATCAATGATCAAAGCTCAATTTTGAAAGAAGACCTTGTTTGGAGTCAAAACATTATAGGACATTTTTTGAGAAAAACTTAGAACTTTTCTGAGTACAAAAAGCCAACGCATTTTTTATGATTTTGACCAAACACAACTTCTAGCTCAAGCATCCAAATAATCTCTCTGTTTGCACATTTTAAAGATTGTGATCTTATCTTTCAAATTCTTCAAGAATTATGCCCTAAGACTTCTTGAGTTGTGAACACCGTGGATTCAAAGTTGGTACCTTGGTACTGAAGTTTCACTTGCAGTCAGATTGCAATTTCCATAATGTGACTTCTAATCACCAAAGTACCACACGATTTTCACTTAAACATGATCAACGAAGATATTTGGATTATTTAGAGTGAGAAAACGCATCAATTAGATATGTTTTGATGTGCATGTGAACACACTTTTCTCGTGAACACAGGTGTGCACGAATTCAATTGAAATTGCATCATTCACATATCCTCTTGATCTCATTCACTTCTAATATAAATACAGACTCTATTCCTCTCATTTTCGCAAGCTTGAACATCCAAAATCACCCTGTCAAACTCCCTTCATAAATCACTTTTCTGAGTTTTCAAATTCATCTTTTCTCCACTTTTCAATCTAATTTCTTCGTTGATTCTTCATCCTTGAACTTCACTGAAGCTAACAGAAGAAGAACCAAGCCCTAAGGTGCCCTAATTCATGCTAGCCAAGTCCAATTGCAGAACAAACTCATATGACTTTGTTTAGGTAGTTTAAAGCACCAAATCTTCTAACTCAAATTACTATAATGGTCTATGATGTTTACTGATGCTTCCTATTAACTCAATTTTGGTGAATAAATGCATTTGATGCTTCTGTTTTCAATTTCAAAATTTTCAAAACATCTCTGGTTTTTTCCAAATCGAGTAAGTTGTGTTTTATATAAATTTGGTGCAAGGATATGGTTGTGATCATCTTGAAGAGACGCGTCTGATGATACCATAATGAGCGTCTAAATTTACAGATTTAAGAATCATAGTTTTGCCCTATTTGCATGAGGCTGGAGGTTAAAGACGACCTACGTGTCATTCTTCAACCAATAATGCTCAGCCAATTGTTTTATTTTGATTGGTTGAACTTTTTGTGTTACATACGCGCGCATTAACTTGGGTTTATGATACTCCCTCACCTAAGATCCATTAGATCCGCCATCGTGTATAAGTGAGTAAGATCTAACACGTATGGATTTTTCTGATTTATTTTATTTTACAAAATTATTTTTAAAATTCCTTTATCCATGAGATCCATTGGGTTGTTTTTTTCTTTGTGTGCATGTTATTCTGATTATTTTCTTTATCCGTGATTGGGAATTCATCTGTATACAGCCGTTACTCTGCCCATTTTTTGTGAGGACTTAATGCATTTCAAGTCTGGTATTCTCAAGAGGTTTAATATCTTTACTTGTTCAATTTCAATCCAAAGGATGAGAATTCTACATTAACTCATTGTGTCAAGTGTTGGCTTCTTGTTGGTTAGACAGTTCTTTTCCCTAGATTTCACCTTATGCTATAGGATAGTCCCTTCATCTCCTTCATCTTCTTTAATTTCAAAAATCTTCTCCCTCCTTTTCAAAATTCTTCTTGTTTTCTAACTTGAACTACTTTCACAATAAACTTGGACTTAGATCCATGCATTTTCAAAATATTTTCTTAATCAAACATAAACAACTTAATCATACTTTGACATTTTTTGTGAGAAGACTAAAAGAAAATCAATCTCATTCAAACCATTTTCCCACTTTGTCTTTTTTACTTTAAACTTTTCTCAAAATATTAGAATCTTGTCAATCCTTGTAGTGATGCAAGCTACTATACTTCTACGATATGTAGTGAAGTGAGATATCTTCCACTTGGGTGTTGAGTGAGGCTTCGTTGATTTTAAAATCCAAGCCATATCCTCCACTTTAAGATGACGCAAATTCTCCTTTCTCATAATCATGGGTAATAAGTATGTTCTTCCACTCGGATACGAAAATGATGTCTCATCTCTTAAAATTAACCAACACACATGTGTTTTAAAATTTTTAAAGGTGAATTATGAGTACCCTGATCCCCTATTGCACGGAAGGTGGTATGTAGGCACTAAAGGTTCGCAACCGCGACGGGTGCAAAAATTGTAAATATATATATATATATATATATATATATATATATATATATATATATATATATATATATATATATATATATATATATATATATATATATATATATATATATATATATATATATATATATATATATATATATATATATATATATATATATATATATATATATATATATATATATATATATATATATATATATATATATATATATATATATATATATATATATATATATATATATATATATATATATATATATATATATATATATATATTTCTTTTTCATCCCCACAATCTATTTTTTATACAACACTTTTAGCCAAAATACACAAATTTTCAGAGAGGTTCTTGTGGAGTACCGTAGATGTTTAGGGTGCTAATACCTTCCCTTTGCACAACCAACCCCCGTACCTAGATTCTCTCCCCCTCTTTTTTGGGTTATTCACTCTTTTTCTATTCCTTCGGAAACAATAAAGTGCGGTGGCAATGGAGATTTTTATTTGATATGTGCGAGTCAAGTCAATCCAATGGCTTAGTCTCAACATTTCTACCGCTACAGAAAAATGGCGACTTCACTGGGGACAGATCAACCAAATGCTGGTCCATCTCTAAGTGGGTTGAGCCTATCTTTGGTTATTTGTGTATGTGTTATTATTTTTTTGTATATTATGTGGTATATATATGTTTGTATGGTTTTCCATGTGTGATACGGTGGCAGAAGCGACTATTAATACTGGTTTACATTTTTTGTTCGCAAAATATGGTGGTAAGCAAGAGTCGCCACCGATTTTTATTTCATCCAATCAGGAAATGGAAAAAGAACAGAAAAAAAATTTTTTGAGATGTTTCTGAGTACAGGGGGTAGATTATAGAAAGGGAAGGTGTTAGCACCCTTTCTATCCATGGTTTTCCATGGGCTCTTAGGTACTTGCTCATTTTGAAAATTGCTTGTGTGTGTTTTGCTTTGAAAAGTTTTGTTTTACATCGTTTTAACCCTTATTTCTGTCCTCAAGAGTGTTACGAAGTGTTTTGAAAACTTTAGTTTGAAAATTTTGTTTGAAAGTGTATGGTGTAAAAGATTTGTTGTTTTGAGCAAGTACCTAACAGTTATCTACCTACTCGAAAAAAGGCGTTCTTTTCCTCCAATCCTTTCGACCGTGTTATCCTACTATTAGTGAGTAGGTAACCCTAGTCGTTGGATGTTTTAGGGACTATCGAAAGGGACGTAATGGTCATTGAAGGCAACATGTAAGGATACCTTAGCATTTCGAAGGGACTCTCATCATATATTCGTAGGCAACATCGAGGGACAAGATCATTTCTCATAGGCAACTCGAGGGACGTTAAAGGACTATGATCTTTATGATGACTTTTAGATTGAGGGTCTTTTGCTAAGATATCCCTACGTTCGAGGGACATGACCATTGTTTTCCGAGGCAACCAAGTGGGGAGTACCCTAGGGGTGCAAGTGTGCAACAATGTGTTTTTTCAGTTATATTTATCTTGCAATTAGGGTTTTCTATCGTTCATTTTTATCTTTCCATACAATCCTATTAATCTAAGCATTGCATAAAATATAGTAGCAGGAGATAAAGGCGAAAATGTAAACCTAAGCTATTACAGAGCTTTGGGACAGTTACATAATAGTGAAGAGTGCGGAAAAGAAATCCTAAAACTATTACATCCCGGAAGCAATTACATGATAATGATGGAAAAAAAGCGGGAAAAATAAAGCTACGATATTACAGTTGAACGCGCCATATACACTTTATCTAGGAAAATAAAAATAAGATGAAAATAGCAAAGAAAATGTTTTGGTGATTTTTTATGAAAAATGATTTATGATAATTAATTAAGTAAACCTAAAAAACTAATTAATTTTAATTAATAAAAAAATGTTAATTTTGAAAAGAATTGATTAAAATACCTAAATCCTAATTAGTTTTAATTAACAAAAAAATGTTAATTTTGAAAAAGTTAATTAAAATACCTAAATCCTAATTAGTTTTAATTAATAAAAAAATGTTAATTTTGAAAAAAGTTAATTAAAATACCTAAATCCTAATTAGTTTAAATTAAAAAAAAAGATAGTTTTGAAAAAAAAGTTAATTAAAAAAAAATCTAAAACCTAATTAATTTTAATTAAAAAAAGGTTAATTTTGAAGAAAAAAAAGGTTAATTAAAAAAAACCTAAAAACCTAATTAATTTTAATTAAAAAAAAGGTTTTAAAAAAGTTTATGTGTAATGAATAACAAAAAGAATTAAGTTTGCCAAAAAGTAGATAGGGGAAGAAACATCAATGAAAATAGGGTTGAAAAATAAAAATAATGCGAATGTCTGGGGTGGGTGTTGACCCAAAAATTAATTTAAAACCTAAAATTAAATTAAAAAAACAAAAATTAATTATTCGAGTTTATTATGAAAACTTTTGAAAAATTATGAAAAATCAACGGTTTGTGAAAAATGTTAGGTTTTATGAAAAATGTTTTAAATAGAAAGAATGAAAATAGGTAAAAGGATAAATAGAAATGAAGAAAACCAAAACCAATAGGGGTGGTTGTTGAATCCACGCCCTTAACCTTCTCAGGATGTCTACATCACCATGCATTGGTGGTTATTCTGTTTTGGCCTCAGCGTTTTGTAATAACCCTGCACGGGATCCTGTCTAAATCTGCAGTGTTGAATCTCATGAATACATTAAATAAATTACTATATCATGAAATACAAATAAAGCAAATATATAAAATTTTATAATATTAAAACCGATATGGCATGTATGAATGCTTTTATACATTTTTGATCATGGAGATCAAACCAGCCTTACCCTTACTGAAGAAGTAGTGAGATGTGGGTTTGTAACAAGGATGACTTGTTTGTAGTGAGATGGGGGGTTTGTAATAAGGATTTCAAGGTTTTTAGGGTTCTTGAAAGAATTTGATATTTTGACAAGTTTGTGGCAAATATTTTTTTTGTTGTGTCCTATTTATGTGAAAAAAGTGAGATTATATAATTAAAATTAGAGAAAAAATATGGGCTTTGAATGTGCAATTGGGCCTCCAATAACCACAAGCAATAGTGCAAATTTTTATTCACCTGAGTCTGTCACGTTCCAGGCTAAATCGCAGGGGCTTAAGTGCAATTTTTGGAGTTGAAATGTGAAAACAAAATGTAGCCTACATCGAGAACTAACTCCTTTCCAAAAATAGGCTCAATCAGGTAAATGGTGAATTAGTTATGAATTTTTGAAGTTTCGCCTCAGACAAACTTATTTTGGGCTCCAGTGTCAACTCTGACACGTTCTTCAATAAGAAACTGGTATTGATCGGAGCATAACCCGGTCTCAAATTTGGAAGCAAAGTTATATATCTCTGAGTCAGTGACCTTGTATAAAAAGATGAGATCATTCCGATAAAAATTGACTGAGTTATGAATTTTCGAAGTTTTGACCCATATGAAATAATATTCAGCATTCAGGATTTTCAGTGCGTCACCCGCACTCTGAGCAAAAAACGAAGGCCTTTTGTAAACCGTTCAAACTCAATACCTCCTGTGAAAACTTAGCCAACTCAATTTGTGAAACGTTGGCATCGAAACCAGCTCGATACGATGAAAATCAACCAAGTTATGATTTTCTAAACATGACGCAAATAAACTTCTGTCACAAATTTTTTGTACGAAAATACTTGATAAATCCGCATTTTTGAAGACCTTCTGATCGAAATTGGCTTCCAGCCATGAGAGATGAAAACGTAGATGACGTCTAGACGGAATTTTGGCCACAAAAACGGGTTTAAAATGAGCCACGATCTTCAAGTTATGAATTTTTTAGTGCGTAAAAACTGCACTTTCAGCACACTTTTTCACCATATTTCTTCAAGATAAATCGCACATTCGGAGACCTTCTTTAAAGAATTGGCTCTCGAGCCGAACCTGAATTTGAGAATATGTTATCAAAGATATCTTGGAAAAAGAACACCTGAATATGACGTGCCGGGTTGGACTTGTGAATCTTTGAACCCCGAATTATGGCGAAACGGCAAACCTATCTTCAGCACGAAAATTACTTTGAAAACATCCATTGGCGAAATAAACGTCACTTGTAACCTGAAGAAGCTTGCTAAATATACCTTGATTCCATAACCATAAAACCAATAATATGCGTGTATGAAAAGAGGGTAAATTTTGGGGTACAATAGCTGCCCCTGTTTAATCTTCTTAAACCTGAAGATTTAGATTGGCTTGTCTGTCTTTCGTGATCTGAAGGTGGAAGATGATTGAACACTAGAGTGCCCAGAAGTTTGCACTCGTCTGTAATGATGCTTTATTATGTAGGTAGTATCGGGAATGGGCTTACAGATGCCATTTGGAGGAGATGACGGAAGGTCATCGGAGATGGGCTTAAAGATGCCATCCAGAAGATATGATTGAGAATTGTCGGAGATGGGCTTAAAGATTCCATCTAGAGGATGTTGATTTCCCAAAATAGTCCTTTGATGAGAATTCATGTTCCTGTCATTGAGGAGGAATCTACTGAGGAATGTTGGTCTCTGTCTTTGGAGAAATGGAATTTTAGGAACTTCGGTTGTCTGTTACTCTACTAGGGAATCATCTCTTAGTCGAGGAGGTGAAAGTGAACTGCTATCTGGTCGTGCTCCAGGCTTTACAGTGATTTACTGAGGATAATAAGATTAACTGCTATCTGATCGTGCTCCAGCTTTCACAATGACTTACTGGGGAGATGAGATTAAACTTGCTATCTGGTCGTGTTCTAGGCTTTGCAATTTCTCAATTCTTATCTGGTCGTGTTCCAGGCTTCAGAAGGAATTAAGTAGTTATCCGGTCGCATCCAGATTTCAACTTGAATTTAAGGCATACTAATATCCGGTCGATTTTCGGGCTTCATAGTAATTGGTTGAGTAAACTGCTATTTGGTCAAATTCCAAGCTTCGCAGTACCTCAGACTGTTATCTGGTCGTGCTCCAGGTTTCATAGTGTCTCTTGCCACTATCTGGTCGTGCTCCATTCTTCACAACATTTTATACTGTTATCTGATCGTGTGCCAGGCTTCACGGTGTCTTATACCACTATCTGGTCGATTCTAGGTTTCATAGTATCTTGTACTGTTACCCGATCGATATCCAGGCTTCACAATAACTTGTTGGGGATTAAGCTATTTTTCGGTCGATTTCTGGGCTTCATAGCTTGAATTTAGGATATACCACTATCTGGTCGATTCCAGGCTTCATAGTATTTTGGAGAAATCAAGATATTATTCAGTCGATTTCCGGGCTTCATAGCTTGAATTGGAATAGAAATCTTAGTATCGATTTGACTGAACCAGGGAAAATTTTGAGAACTTCAACTGGGAGAGAAATCTTAGTATCGATTTAAATAATCTCGGGAGAGGTCTCGAATTAACTTTGACTGGCATAGAAATCAGGGGAATCTTAGCGGCGATTCAGCTGACCTAGACGAAAGTCTTAGAACATCTTCGACTAGAATAGAAACCTTGGCGTCAGTTTGACTAAACCAGAGAAAATGTTGGAATATCTGCAACTGGAATAGAAACCTTGGTGTCAGTTTGACTGAACCCAAGAAAATTTGTGAGAACTTCAACTAGGAGAGAAGTCTTAGTATCGATTTGACTGATCTTGGGAGAGGTCTCAGATTAACTTTGACTAGCATAGAAATCAGGGGAATCTTAGCGGCGATTCGGCTGACCCAGACGAAAGTCTTAAAACATCTTCAACTAGAATATAAAACGTAGTATCGGTTTGACTGAACCAGAGAAAATGTTGGAATATCTTCAATTGGAATAGAAACCTTGGTGTCGGTTTGACTGATCCAGAGAGAACTTGTAAGAATTTGATTGCATCTTTCCCTGAAAGGTAAAGAGTTAGTCATATGTAATATCATGATGTATGAAATGTATTGAGTAATGATGTTCTCAAAATAAATGAGATTGTGCTGTATAATAATGATTGCACATTCCATGAAGTATAGATATGCAATGCTATTGTGATATTCTCTAACTGGGGAAAATAAATCATGGACTGCTGCTGGAGGGTATAAGGAGTTGAGTTCTTCGTTTCTGCTGGGGATAGTGACCAAAGCTGATTAGCTGGAGATTTACATCCATTCTGTCGGGAGAGACTTTGTCTGAGAATAATCCCGCGGGGGAATGACTCTGTGGGGGAAGAGAGATACTCTGTTGGAAGATCTGCTGATCTGGAGAAATAGACTCAGCTAGGGATGAACTTCCATTGCTGGAGAAAAGAGCTTTGTTAGAGATTGAGCTTCCGATGTCAGAGAAATAAACTCTACTCGGGAGATGGCTTTATAAACTGCTCATAGTTATAAAACTCAGTTGGGGAATGCAGATATCAGCTTTCTGAAGGAACCTGCTGGGGAAGGAATTCCTGCTTTGGGATACGGAGGTCGGACCTTGGTTGTCTCGGCTTTGTGGGGAATATAGGTATCACTGGCTTGTATGTGATAGTGACTTAGCTTCCAACTGTCTCTGCCCCTTGTACCATGCTGTAAAAAGTACATGTGGAGATTTTATGGATGGATCTATGTCATGATTGTACTTGAACATGTATTTAATGAGTGTCAGGATGACATCTGAATCTGGATCATATCTGAACTGTACTTGAAACATGTGTTTAATGAGCGTCATAATAACATCTGTCTCTAGATCGTATCTGAACTGTACTTTGAAACATGTGTTAAATGAGTTTCAGAATGACATCTGTCTCCGGATCGTATCTAAACTATATTTGAAATATGTGTTGAATGAGTGTTAGAATAGCATTCGTATCTGGAGCGTATCTGAACTGTATCTGAAAGCTGAGTCTGAATGAGTATCAGAATGGCATATGTATCTGGAGCGTATCTGAACTATATCTGAAAGCTGAATCTGAATGAGTATCAGAATGGCATCCGTATCTGGAGCATGTCTGAATTGTATCTGAAAGCTGAATCTGAATGAGTATCAGAATGGCATCCGTATCTGGAGCGTATCTGAACTATATCTGAAAGCTGAATCTGAATAAGTATCAGAATGGAATCTGTATCTGGAGCGTATCTGAACTGTATCTGAAAATGAATCTAAATTAGTATCAGAATGGCATCTGTATCCAGAGCGTATCTGAACTGTATCTGAAAGATTAATCTGAATGAGTATCAGAATGGCATCCGTATCTGGAGCGTATATGAATTGTATCTGAAAGCTGAACCTGAATGAGTATCAGAATGGCATCCGTATCTGGAGCATACTTGAACTGTATCTGAAAGCTGAATCTGAATGAGTATCAGAATGGCATCCGTATCTAGAGCGTACCTGAACTATATTTGAAAGTTGAATCTGAATGAGTATCAGAATGGCATCCGTATCTGAACTGTATTTGAAAGCTGAATCTGAATGAGTATCAGAATGGCATCCGTATCTGGATCGTATCTGAACTGTTTCTCGATTTTGGTGCTCTTGATGAATGTTGATCAAGGTATAAGTCTTCCATTGATAGACAGCTGACAGGACATAGTCGTACATTTTAAATCCCTAACTTTTGCCTGGACCGCCCTTTCGGGTTTTCAGTCCACCAGGATACCCTTTTTTGCGCAAGCCGCCTTTTCAGGTTTTCGACTTGCTGGGTGTACAGATTTTTTCATTTTTATCCCTAATTTTTGCTCGAACCCTTTTGGTTCGCCGGGATGCCCTTATTTTTGCCTAGGTATGTCAACCTAGCGGGTCTTTATTATGCCTAGTATTTTCCGACTATGTCCACGCTTTCAGGATGTAGAGAGTTGTCATTGTCCATAGTGTTATGTTGTAGTACTGCCAAAAATGTTTTCTTGATGGCACATGATTCATTGCTGGAATGCCTGCGTAATTCCCCAAGCGATTCAGATGGAGATCTGCCCCTGGTTATTTGGCACTTTTGGAGAGACTGCCCCAGGTGTGTTTAAACATCATGTCATGCCCCTTGCTTATGGAAGACCTGTTTTTGGAAGTGTCTTTCCCGCTGAAGTGATTTTGTCCATTGAGAGGATGTTTATTCATTGAATATCCATTGTGCGGATTTCTCTGCTGTCAAACAATTAGTCATATGCAAACAATGTCATTTAAAGAATGCAACAGTCATGTATATCTTGAAAAAAAAATTTGAAAATGTGTTTCGTGTAGTAAAACAAAATTTGCAAGAATGTGACATCAACTCAGGATTCGTAACAAAGCCTACAGGAGTCAAGATACCTTTGTAACAGTATGCTCTCAAACTAACCCAGGCTTCAGCTAGGACTTTTAAGGGTTATAATGTGGCCTGGTTCACGGTTCAAGAAACAAAGGATAAAGGCTCAAATTTTATTTGTATCCAACCCGCTCTTCGTGATGTTCTTCAGTCCTATGCTCAGTTAATTGCGCGTTTAGATCCTGATTGAGTCTGGAATCTTTGCTCTGATACTTGGTGATGATTCAGAAATTAAACATTTGTTTTGAAAAGGAAGTCATTTTTGTAATCTTCTTTTTGTCGAGGATTTGTAGTAACCTCTTTTTTTTGGTTTCCGCTATCCCTTCTTTTGCCTGAACTGTTTCTTTTATGATTACAGTCAGCGGGATACCCCAATTTTTCTCTTAAGTCTCCTTCATAGGTTTTGACTTAACGGGCTTTTATTTCGAGAGATAATGACTGCATGTCTTGACGATTATACGGAACCATCACCGTCTTTTGTTTTAGAAGGACGTCTTTGATGCCATTCATTGTGTACGAAGCGGCAAATTGTGACTGAATGCGCCTCTGAATTAATTGAGAAAACTACCTTGCCCCAGGTTATGATTAAGGGTTTTAATTTGTGTGAAAAGAAAAACTCCTACTTCTTTGGCTCGAAGAGGTTGACTAGGGATTATCTTCCTTATAACTCCGCTGTTTAGGATTTGAAACAACGCCTGTACATCGTCAGTAGGGTCTGTTTAAAACATACTGTAAAGATTGTGGTATCATTTTCGTCATCCTCCCTCTAAGGCTTAGAGTTCTTAATCGAGAGTTTAATATCACAAAAGGAAATAAGAACGCATTTTTGAAATAGTGAATACAAATGAATTGATTCAAGACAAACATGTGCAGTGCATTGATGAAATAACGAGGTTTTATATGAATAAATGTTCAAACAAATCAAAAGAAAATTACACATTAAAAATTCTAATGAACGAAAATTATTCTTGTGAGAACTTGTCACTTCAGATGGTATGCCTTAGAGGGATGGCAGAAGAACTCAGCCTGACCGTCTTGTGCGAATTCTAGCGCTCCTTCATCAATCAGGCCTTGAATTTTATTTCTCAACGCCCAATAGTTGTTGGTGTCATGTCCAGGACTGTTGGAGTGGTACGCACATCTTGCATTTGGATTGTACCTTGGGGAGGCTATGTTGGGATTCTGAGGAGGTTCCCTTAACATAACCAACTTGGCCTTCAACATGCGTACCAACACTTGAGCTAATGACATGTTGATTCCAGTGAAGCGTCTTTCGGGTGTATCCTTCTTATGTCGATTTCCCCATTGTTGTTGGCGAGGTTGTGGTTGGGCTTGTGATGTAGTAGCAATTTGGAAAGGTCCGTTCCTGACCAAACCAACCTCTTCTCTCACTGGGGGCTGATTAATGCCTTGATCCATAATTTTAACTGTTTATTTCATAGATCTGCATCCATCTTGGTGAAGCTTGTTGAGGAAAGCTCTTAGCCCTTCTTGTCCTCGAGCTAAGTTTTGGATAAGAGCCATCTGCCCCAGCATTTGGATTCTCATTGCTTCTACCTCAGCTTGCAATTGTTCCAATTGTTCATCCTTATTGTTGTCAGGACGTTCCTTGGTCAAATTCCCGGCGAAGAGTGTTTTCAGGTCTTGTTGCCCCTTGTATAGATTTAGGAGAAATTCCTTGAACTGGGAATCTTGAGCTTGGAGATCTCTGTTGTCTTGTTGGAGAGCAATTGCTGAAATAAACAGCGAGAACATGAGATACCTTCTTTGAAACCTGCTTATGCAATGATATGTATTATATATGTATGCAATGTTTTCAAGAATCTCGCGGGGTAAACAAGAAAATGTCAGAAGTTGAATTTTGCAGCTTTGATTGAAGAACTTTGTATCATTGATAGTCCTTCTACTAGATTCAAGCTCACCATATCAAGTGGGTCATATCCCCTGACTCAAGTTATCTTGTTTTGATCTTTTGACGACATTGGCTAGAGGAAAATAAATCCCCTAGCCCCTTGCTAGACGCCTGGTTCATCATAACCTGCATCACAGGCCCTCGAGATCCTTGAAATGGTTAGTATTATATGTCATGTTATGATGTTATGATGTGTATGCTATGCATCAAGCAAAAATGCAGGGTAAGAAACCAATTTATTGGATTTATACAAACAAGGTCCTGCAAGGAATACAAACAAAGCCCTGCAATGAGTTCAAATTGTTAGGCAAAGAAAGCAAACAAGTCACACAAGTAGCCTTAGGTTTAGGCTTGCATGGATTCCATATGTAAGTACCCTCTTGAAGTTTTAGTTGGCTCAACCTGTCTTAGAAAATTAATTGGGTTCTAAGGATTCTCAATATAATTGATCATCCTTTATCGGTCATTGTATCAGCTCAAGCAATCTTTTCTTGCGGCCGAAATATCCCGAAAGTCTAATCTCAATGAGTGTAGCATCGAGTATCAACCAATCCTCAAATTTATACTGAGGCCAGCTATCTCACTACTTTCTAATGGCCAAGTTTGTTCAACTAAGGTTCTAAGATCCGTTAGTGCTTCACGACACCACGCGGCGGCCCCGTATTCTCCTCGTTTCCATACGAAGGATACTCGTACCAACCAAAGTGTCACACCAATACAGCCATCGCTTAAACCATATCGGTCTATGTTATACAGTCTCCACGATCTATTGTTGTTTACCTAAAAAGTGTCCCCAGATCCAGGTGTATGAACTTTAATAATACCCAAACAAAACCCTTGAATTTAAAGCAGGTAAGACAAAACAAGGAAGAAATTTTAAAATGACCTAGATTCTAAGGTAAACCCCACTTTATGTCCCCAGCAGAGTCACCAGTTCTGTGATACGGTGGCAAAACCGACTGTTAATACTAGTTTGCATTTTTTGTTTGCAAAATGTCACGGTAAGCAAGAGTTGCCACCGACTTTTATTTCATCCAATCAGGAAAAGGAAAAAGAACAGAAAAAACCTTTTTCGAGATGTTTCTGAGTACAGGGGGTAGATTATAGAAAGGAAAGGTGTTAGCACCCTTTCTATCCAAGGTTTTCCATGGGCTCTTAGGTACTTGCTCATTTTGAAAATTGCTTGTGTGTGTTTTGCTTTGAAAATTTTTGTTTTACTTCGTTTTAACCCTTGTTTCTGTCCTCAAGAGTGTTACGAAGTGTTTTGAAAACTTTAGTTTGAAAAGTTTGTTTGAAAGTGTATGGTCTAAAAGATTTGTGGTTTTGAGCAAGTACCTAACAGTTATCTACCTACTCGAAAAAAGGCGTTCTTTTCCTCCTATCCTTTAGACCATATTATCCTACTATTAGTGAGTAGGTAACCCTAGTCATTGAATATTTGAGGGACTATCGAAAAGGACGTAATGGTCATTGAAGGCAACATGTAAGGATACGTTAGCATTTCGAAGGGACTAACATCATATATTTGTAGGCAACATCGAGGGACAAGATCATTTCTCGTAGGCAACTCGAGGGACATTAAGGGACTATGATCTTTATGATGACTTTTAGATTGAGGGTCTTTTGCTAATATATTCCTACGTTCGAGGGACATGACCATTGTTTTCCGAGGCAACCAAGTGGGGAGTACCCTAGGGGTGCAAGTGTGCAACAATGTGTTTTTTCAGTTATATTTATCTTGCAATTAGGGTTTTCTATCATTCATTTTTATCTTTCCATACAATCCTATTAATCTAAGCATTGCATAAAATATAGTAGCAGGAGATAAAGGCGGAAATGTAAACCTAAGCTATTACAGAGCTTTGGGGCAGTTACATAATAATGAAGAGTGCGAAAAAGAAATCTCAAAACTATTACATCCCGGAAGCAATTACATGATAATGATGGAAAAATGTGGGGAAAATAAAGCTACGCTATTACAGTTGAACGTTCCTTATACACTTTATCTAGAAAAATAAAAATAAGATGAAAATAGCAAAGAAAATATTTTGGTGATTTTTTATAAAAAATGATTTATGATAATTAATTAAGTAAACCTAAAAAACCTAATTAATTTTAATTAATAAAAAAAATGTTAATTTAAAAAAAAATGAATACCTAAATCCTAATTAGTTTTAATTAATAAAAAAAATGTTAATTTTGAGAAAATGTTAATTAAAATACCTAAATACTAATTAGGTTTAATTAATAAAAAAAATATTCATTTTAAAAAAATTTAATTAAAATACCTAAATCCTAATTAGTTCGAATTAAAAAAAAAAAGTTTGTTTTGAAAAAAAGTTAATTAAAAAAACCTAAAACCTGATTAATTTTAATTAAAAAAGGTTAATTTTGAAGAGAAAAAAAGTTAATTAAGAAAACCTAAAAACCTAATTAATTTTAATTAAAAAAAGGTTTTAAAAAAGTTTATGTGTAATGATTAACAAAAAGAATTAAGTTTGCCAAAAAATAGATAGGGGAAGAAACATCAATGAAAATAGGGTTGAAAAATAAAAATAATGCAAATGTCAGGGGTGGGTGTTGACCCAAAAATTAATTTAAAACCTAAAATTAAATTTAAAAAAAAAACTAAAATTAATTATTCGAGTTTATTATGAAAACTTATGAAAAATCAAAGGTTTGTGAAAAATGTTAGGTTTTATGAAAAAGGTTTTAAACAGAAAGAATGAAAATAGGTAAAAGGGGTGGTTGTTGAACCCACGCCCTTAACCTTTTCAGGATGTTTGCATCGCCATGCATTGGTGGTTATTCTATTTTGACCTCAGCGTTTTGTAATAACCCTGCACGGGGTCCTGTCTAAATCTGCAGTGTTGAATCTCATGAACACATTAAATAAATTACTATATCATGAAATACAAATAAAGAAAATATATGAAATTTTGTAATATTAAAACCGATATGACATGTATGAATGCTTCTATACCCTTTTGATCATGGAGATCAAACCAACCTTACCCTTACTGAAGAAGTAGTGAGATGTGGGTTTGTAACAAGGATGACTTGTTTGTAGTGAGATGGAGTTTGTAATAAGGATTTCAAGGTTTTTAGGGTTCTTGAAAGAATTTGATATTTTGACAGGGTTGTGGCAAATGTTTTTTTTGTCATGTCCTGTTTATGTGAAAAAGTGAGATTATATAATGGAAATTAGAGAAATAATATGGGCTTTGAATGTGCAATTGGGCCTCCAATAACCAAAAGCGATAGTGCAGATTTTCATTCACTTGAGTCTGTCACATTCTAGGGTAAATCACAGGGGCTTAAGTGCAATTTTTTAAGTTGAAATGTGGAAAAAAAATGTATCCTACATCGGGAACTAACTCCTGTCCGAAAATAGGCTCAATCGGGTAATCGGTGAATTAGTTATGAATTTTTGAAGTTTCGCCTCAGACAAACATATTTTGGGCTCCAGTGTCAACTCTGACACGTTCTTCAATAAAAAACTGGTATTGATCAGAGCATAACCCGGTCTCGAATTTAGAAGCAAAGTTGTAGATCTCTGAGTCAGTGACCTTTTGTAAAAAGATGGGCCCAATCTGATAAAAATTGACTGAGTTATGAATTTTCGAAGTTTTGACCCAGATAAAATGATATTCAGTATTCAGGATTTTTAGCGCGTCACACGCACTCTGAGTAAAAAACGAAGGCCTTTTGGATACCGTTCAAACTTAATACCTCATGTGAAAACTTAGACAACTCAATTTGTGAAATTTTGACGCCGGAACCAGCTCGATACGATGAAAATCGACCAAGTTATGATTTTCTGAACATGACACAAATAAACTTCAGTTACAAATTTTATGTACGAAAATACTTGATAAATCCGCATTTTTGAAGACCTTCTGATCGAAATTGGCTTCCAGCCGTGAGAGATGAAAACGTAGATGACGTCAAGTTGGAATTTTTGCCAAAGGAATGGGTTAAAAACGAGCCACGATCTTCAAGTTATAAATTTTTTAGTGCGTAAAAACTGCACTTTCAGCACACTTTTTTACCATATTTCTTCAAGATAAATCGCACATTCGGAGACCTTCTTTAAAGAATTGGCTCTCGATCCGAACCTAAATTTAAGAATATATTATCAGAGATATCTTGGCAAAATAACACCTGAATATGATGTGCCGGGTTGGACTTGTGAATCTTTGAACCCCAAATTATTGCGAAACAGCGAACCGATCTTCAGCACAGAAAATACTCTGAGAACATCCATTGGCGAAATAAACGTCACTTGTAACCTGACAAAGTTTGCGAAATATACCTTGATTACATAACCATAAAACCAATAATATGCGTGTATGAAAAGAGGGTAAATGTTGGGGTATAACACCATGGTTTTCAGGGTGCTTGGTGATTTCTCATAAGTCCTCTACCCAGATTTGGGCAAACTTAAGATAGGACAGGCATGTTAACTTTGATGGAGTAATCCCAAAAAAGGATTCCCGAGATCCCCCACTCAGTGGAGGCCCTGTTGACTATAGTATTGTTTACTGAGTAATCAGGAAGACGTGCTGCTTTCAACCTGGGAGCCTGCTGAAACTAAGGACTGTAGAACCCTTAACCCATCTTGGCCTTTTAGGTGTAGTGCGAAAACTATGACAGAGTAATCCAGAAATGGTTTTCACGCGATACTACACTCAAACTAGTTTTTCCTGAGAATATTACTAATGACCGAGTCAATCGGAAGGTTGGTAACATCCGAAGGAAGGATGTAGACTCGGGGAACCTCTTAGAACCTTGTTTGGAGGGTGATAAACTATTAGTCCATACCTTATGGGTAGTACCTTTGACCTCATGCTCATGACGTCGAACCTATGAACCCCCCATGTTTGTGATCTTTTGTGTGATTGTTGCATCATGCATTCATGCACCCATGAGCATCCTTTAAAACATTTTCTTCAAGGGACTTAAATTTGAATTTTTGCGAATCTCTCAAGTACTTTTTGACCATGTGTAGCGGTAGAAATATTGATACTAAGCCATTGGATTGACTTGGCTTGCACAGATCAAATAAAAATTGCCACCGCACTTTATTGTTTCCAAAGGAATGGGAAAAGAGTGAATAACCCAAAAAGAGGGGGAGAGAATCTAAGTCCGGGGTTGGTTATGCAAAGGGAAGTTATTAGTACCCTAATCATCTATGGTATTCCGCAGGAACCACTTTGAAAATTTGTGTATTTTGGCTATAAGAGTTGTAAACGAAAATAGATTATGGGGATGAGAAAAGAAGTACTTTTTACAATTTGTGCACCCTCCGTGGTTGCGAACATTTAGTACCTATGTACCACCTTCCGTGCAATAGGGGATCAGGGTATTCGTAGTTCACCTTTAAAAAATTTAAAAGACAAGTGTGTTGGTTAATTTTAAGAGATGAGACATCATCGTTTTACCTGAGTGGAAGAACATACTTACTACACACGATTATAAGAAAGGAGAATTTGCATCATCTCAAATTGGAGGATATGGCTTAGATTTTAAAATCAACAAAGTCTCTCTCAATACCCAAGTGGAAAATATCTCACTTCACTACATATCATAGAAGTATAGTATCTCGCATCACTACAAAGATTGAAAAGAGTCTAATCTTTTGAGAAAGTTTTAAAGATAAAATCCAAAATGGAAAAATGGTTTGAATGAGATTGATTGACTTTTAGTCTTCTCACAAAAAATGTCAAAGTATCATTAAGTTGATTAAGGTTTGATTAAGAAAATATTTTTTGAAAATGCATAGACATAAGTCCAAGTTTATTATGAAAGCGATTCAAGTTTGGAAAACAAGAATAGTTTTGAAAAGGAGGGAGAAGAGTTTTTGAAATTAAAGAAGATGGGAGGAGATGAAGGGACTATCCTAAAGCATAAGGTAAAAGTTAGGGAAAAGAACCGTCTAACCAATAAGAAGCCAACACTTGTTACAATGGGTCAATATAGAATTCTCATCCTTTGGATTTGAAACCAAACAAGAAAAGATAATAAAATCTCTTAATAAAACCAAGCTTCAAAGGCATTAAGTCTTCACAAAATTTGAGCAGAGTAACGGTTGTATACAAATGAAATTCCAATCACAGAAGAATCATATATTCAAAATAACCTGCACACAAAGAAAACAAACAACCCAATGTCTTGGGATAAACCCCAAGAACTCCAGACAAAATAAAAATATAATCCACAGGGGTCTCAAGGTAGGTCAAGGTCTCTAATCTTAAGTCCAAGAAGTCCATAACTCCAAAATGCCAAGGATAGTAACCAAATAGTCCAAGTAACATTAAAGTTTTGTTTTACTGTTCAAGTTGGTTATTAGGTATCTCCAAAAAGATAATGAAAGGCTCAAATAAGCAAAACAAAATGACATAAAGGTAAATACTCAAATGAGAAAAGATGAAAGTAGCATGAAATAAAAATGATAAAATAAATGTGCTTAAAGTAAAAAGCATAAAATAAAGTCAATTGCTAGAAATTAGAGGTTAGTTGAATGACCAGCTTGAAACTTGCATTTGAAAACTCATTAGAAGATTGATAAAATCAAAGACTCTCAATAACAAGTTTCATTTGCTTTTTGTCAAGTATATCATTCATTTCAAAATATTAAGGCAACAATGAATGATCAACGATGTTTAAATGATTCACTTAGTTCCAAAATTTATAAAGATTCATTAGAGGATTGATAAGACCAAAGCCTCCTAACAATGGACCTCAAGGTTATTGGATCAAAGGTTTCAAATTAAACATGTTTGGGCTTGCAAACATAGTTTTGGGCCACGAATGATCATTTCTCGAATCGGGATAAAATTTAGCGTCATTTTAAGCAATCGTAAGTGGACTTATATAGAAGTCACACCTATTTTGAGGTAGGTCAATAGCAATTTATGTATCATATGTTTGGAGTGATGATATCTAGATCATCCTCTAACAACATGTAGTACAAAGGAGAAGAGGTTGAGATGATGAGAGAGGGTATACATTTGAATAAAAAATTAATCAAACTATCATTAAAATCATCCATCCTTTTTAGTGGAGTTAAACTCAACACTCAAGATTCAATGATGTTAATGAAGTTTATGATCAACAATCACATAGCCAGAATATATTCAAAAATAAATTGTAATTAATAAACAAAATAAAAAAGAAAATGTTTTTTAAAATGAAAATAAAAGGTAAAATAGTAAACTATGTTCAAAGTATTAAAGAAAATTTTAAAGAGGTCATAGAAAAATCAGAAATTAACTCAAATATTTTTATAAATTTTTGATAAATTTTTTAAAACACAAAAGTATTTTCAAACTAATTAAAATCACTCAAATAAGTGAAAAAAAGATCAAAAATAGTAAAAGTCAGAATAAATTTCTAGAAAAATTTCAGAAAGTCAGAAATAAAGAAAATGATCTTGATAAATCTTTTTAGAATTTTAAATTGTCACGAAGTATTTTTAAAACAATTAAAATAAGGCAAACAATACAAAAAATTATGAAAAATATCAAACATCAAAATAAAAATATGAAAAAATATTCACAAGGTAAGAAAAAATTCAAAGTGTTTTTAATAATTTTTTCAGATTTTTGAGTCAGAAATGAATTTTTTATGAATTTTTGAAGTATAAATCAATTAAAATATAAAAATCAGAAAATAAAAATAAACCAAAAAGATATAGACCATTGGATCAATGTCAAAACGCGTTAGTAATAAAATCCAAAGGATCAGACACGTTGTGCATATCATGGTTAATAGTGAATAAACCATTTGATCAACTATTTAAAACATATTTGAAAAATCCGTGACAAATTCTCATTGGTTGAAGATGCCAGTGTGGTCGTCTTCAACCTCTAGCCAACCTCAAAACTAGGTTTCTTAAACTGTAAAATTAGAGGTTCAGACTAATGTCATTCTCTTCGTCTCATCAAGACGAATACAATTGTACCCTCGCAAAAATTTATATAAGTTATAGCACAGTCAATTTGAAGAAAACCAAAAGAAAAAAGTTGAATAAGGATTTGAAAATTCATGATCAAAACTCTTTTCCAGTTGAAAATAATTTTTGCGACTAGTATCAGAATGATGAGAGCTTTATTGTAGTAACAAATTTTGAGAGAATTGATGAAGGAATCTACCTATTGAAGTTCAAATTCAGAGCTCTGAAACTTGACTTGGCTAGCACGATTTAGGATGCTTTAGGGCTTGGTTCTTCTTCTATTAGCTTCAGTGAAGTTCAAGGATGAAGAATAAGCAAAGAAAATGGATTGAGGAATGTTGTAAAACCAAATTTGAAGTTGCGGAAAAGTGGGTTAAGGAGAGAGTTTGTTATGGTGATTCTCATTGTATAAGCTTGAGAAAATGAGTGAGATATAACCCATTGTTTATAGGGAAGCAAATGAGATGCTCAAGCGTGTGGAATGATGAAGTTTGGAGGGAATTCGTGTGAAGTTGCAAGCATGAAAAGTGTGACTCGTATTTTGCTCAAAACTCAACAAAAACATATGTTTCAAAGTGATAATCACTTCTGGAAGATTGTTAAACACGATTAGAATTAATAACACGCAACAATTTAGTGATTAGAAGTTGTGTTGTGCATTTCAAATTCTGACTTGGAGGAAAAAGTTAGTTTCAAGGTACCAACTTTGAATTAGTGGTATTCATAACTCAAGGAGTCTTGGGGCATGATTCTTAAAGAAATTGAAAGATAAGGTCACAAATTTTACAATGTTCAAAGAATGGGATCAAATGGATACTTGAGCTAGGAGTTGGGATGAGTCAAAGTTGAGAAAAAGATGCTGACTTTTTGTACTTAGAAAAATTCTAAGTTTTTCTCAAAAAATGTCCTATGATGTTTTGACTCCAAACAAGGCCTTCCTCCAAAATTGAGCTTTGATCAATGATACTAGCTTGAACTATACTTCCCAAAGAACATTGTGAAACTTGAATAACTCATAAATACCAAGTATTGAAAAAGTTATGGCCTTGTGAAATTGGTGAAAAATCATGAGATGACCTATAATCTTTTTCATTCTTAGGGCATCTTCCATCCATTTTAAAGCTTTGAACATAAAAGAAAAGTTGAAGTTCACATCCTTAAGATCATTGTGGAAAATTAATAGGCTCAAGGAGATAAAAATTGACCAATTTATGATCCTTTGAAGTCACATAAGAGAATTTGATGGCCCATCTAGAAGACTTGTAATCTTTCTTCATCATTAGGCATCTTCCACATATAATTTTCTTGAAACTTTTGAAGTGATTGGTTTATAAATATTTAAAGATAAGCATGTATTTGGAATCACTCAAAAATACCAAAAGATGAGCAAGATATAGCCCCTGGAAGTTCAAAACCCTAGCTCTTAGACCACCAAAATGACTTGGAAAACCCTTTCAATTTTGACAATCTTCCTTGCACAATAACTCTTTCCATGTGAATAAAAGTTGTTATGGATGATAATAAGAACCCATAGCAACAAAAACCAACTCCAAATATTAAAAATTGAGAGAGTTATGCACTTCTGATCAAGAAATCGAGAATTTGTCCAATTAAGTCAAACTTCTTCAATCAACTCTTGCATATTTTGAGTTTATTTGACAAATTGAGACATGATAAATCATAGTAGACCTTGTCATGATATTAATTCAAAGTATATTGAATGATGAAGCTTGAATCTCAATGAAAATTTGTTGTAGAAGGCATGGAAATAAACTCATGAACCTATAAATCAAACTGATGAAATGTGTTGTGCCCTTACCTATAATATCATAAATTAGAGCAAACATTGATTGTACTTGTAATTCAAAAGTCAATTAATACAAAATATAGATGATCACAATATACAAATCAAGGTGCTTGGTGATTCCTCATGAGCAAACCTAGAGATAGGGAGAAGAACCAAACCCTAGTGTGATCTTGTTGTGATTGAGTTGATATGAGATGATAGAGGAATCTTAGGCGCAATAATTGGGGTACAACAGCTGCCCTTATTTAAGTGTCTTCTATTCGGAGATACGAAGGTTAAAATAGTCGCGTCGACGCGATTGAAGATACTTAAATATAAAACAAACCCTATTTTTGGCCCTAAGATACTGTTGTACCCCAAAATTTTCCCTCTCAATTATCAAGACTTTTCTCACAAGATCTCTTTGACTCAAGATTGGATTAGGGTTTGATCAACTTAAGACATCTCATCTTACACTATTGACCCAAAATTAGGGTTTGAGTTTTCACAAGGATTATTGGACTATCAATGCTTCATATGACTTTCAAACATCATTATGGACCCCTAAGATTGTTCATGACAAGTTTCAAGCTTTGAACCACATTTTTGATCAGTCAATTGGACAGTTGACTTAAAAATCAGCTATATTGGGGAAAAAGTCAACCATGGCCAATTTACAGTCAAACTTCATAATTTTTTATCAACATCAACATTTTCGACTCATATGTATCATTTTATCAAGTTTGGATTAAAATTCCTCAAGAAATTTGATCAAATCATCAAAAGGGCAAAATGGTCAGAATTAGGGTTTTGAATGAGGAATGGCAATTTCTGATTTTTGACCTAGCAAATGACCAATTGATTTGAAGCATGTTTTCAAGGTTTAATTTGCATCATCTTTACCTAATTACATGGTTCAAAACATTTCAATTTCATTGGATTGACATTTGAAATTTGCAGTCAACTGATCAAAAGTCAACTGTACACTGAAAAGTCAAACTTTGACTTTTTGGTCAAAATCAAGTGTCAAGGATCACAATTCATCAAAACATGTCAAAATGTGAAACTTGTTCATCAAAGAATCAAAGATTGAAGATTTGATTTTAAAATTTGAATTTTTCTTAACTTAGAAATTTTTCGAAGTATAAGAAATTTCTTATTTTTTCTCAACTTTAGGCCAATTTTCCACCATGATACAAGATGATTCAAAGAAAGTTCCCAACATGAAAGTTGTAGATACCCATGAAACCTACAAATTTTCTTCACAAACTTTTCCATAAAGATGATTGGATCTCAAGATATAATTTTATGAACACATGCCCATGAACTAAAATAACTTAGTGAAATTTTGCCCTAATTTAGGCAGGTTTTTTATCCAACTTCATGGCAATTTTTCACATAGTTCCAAGAGGAATCTTGAAATGCATTTCAAATATTAGTTATAGAGCACATTGCAAGCTTTCATAAATGTCAAATAACTCCTTAAGTTAATTTTTGAGTAGAGAGAATCGAAGAGAGGAAGTTGTCAATTTCTCACTTTGAATTCAAGCCATTTCATGAAGAACAAATTTCAAATCAATACCTATGCTACCTAATCCATGCTTCACAGGTCCCAAACTTGTTTCTTACTCCATAATTTAATGCTTACTCAGTTGGCAAAGCTTTAATCCAAGCCCTAGAGTCTTTATCGAAGTTGTAATTCCATAAATGGCACAAAGTTGCCATTGCCATTTTGGAAAAGGTTCACTTTTGCAACTTTACAAATCTTGAGCATTGAACATGTCTTCTCTGCACACACAAGTACTACAGATCTAAGGTAACTTGTATAGAGCTCATACCAACTCTAAGCAAGCCAGTACAAGCATGTCAAGACTTGTCCCTTCATTTTGCTTCAAAAGCAAGAAAGTATGCACAAAGCCTAGGATTGAAAATCTGTTGAAGAGCTGACTTGAAACCTTTTCCATACTAATATACAAACACATTACAACTAGAAACACGATTGAAAAAGGCCTGAAACACTCAAACACTCCATATCACCAAAAAACTGTCAAAACTTGCAGTTTATGTATAAGCATTGCAATCCATCATTTGGCTCGTGCGTTTCAAGTTTCAATCATCCAAACACTTTACCTACTTGATATCTAAGTGATCCATACCATCATCCCTGCACTGTAACTCCTTCTCCATCATCTGCCATTTTTGTTTTCCAAGCTTGAGGTTGACTTGGATAGAGAGTTTCAGACACTTTCAAAGCAAGATAAGGTTTGGAACACACTCAAGGAATTTCAAGCAAGTTAAAGCAACCTTCAGGCCTTCCTAAATCTTACTCAAACTCCATTCACGATCTCAGCTTAAAGAGGTAAGAATATCAACTTCTATCTCTTCATACAGGCATCCATTGGCCACGATTTGTGAATAAAAAATGTAGATATCATTGCTACAAAGTTGTACATATCCATAACTTGCATTTATTTGGCCTGAGTTGAGAGAATTTTGAAGTTCAAATTCCTGTAAAAATTAGGTTTAAATTTAGGGCTTTTAAAATTCATTTTGATCTTTGATTGTTAGCTTACATGATTTACATGGTTGAAATCGTGGGAATGAGTACTACCATTTTCAAGTTGGAAGTTTTCATTTTCATGGAGAAATGAGAAAGTTATAGAACTTTTGGATGGCTAGAGGAAGAAGACAAAGTACAGGGCCATGGAAGCGTTTCATGTTATATTGTTTTTGTTTCACATAAATCAATGGAAGTATAGCCACCCCAGTGGCAAGGTAGCGCGCTGGTGAGGCCTAGTTCATGGGTTCGAACCTTGGCGCTATCTTTTGTTTTTTCATACTTTTCCATTTTTCTTTTTTTTGGCTGTTTTGCAGGTTTGGGCTTCAACACTGAGCCTTATGTTTTTTTCTAACATCCACCTCCTGATTACTCAGGATACTGACCCATTTATTTTCAATTATTTATTTTATTTTGTTTTACTTAATAAAATATTCTTTTCTTAAATATTATAAAATCATAAAAAATATAAATATGATAATATTGCATTTTTATTTTATTTTATTTTATTTTTCACATAAAAAATATATTTTATCTTCAATATATACTAACTATCTTTCTTAAATAGATTTGTAAGAAATAAATTAAACTTAGATATATTCTTATCTTTTATTTTACATTTATATAAATACTATTAAATATTTATTTTAAAATACTAAATATTTTCATAAAATATTATTTATTATTTATAATACAAAAAATACAAAAAATAATACATAAGAACTTTATTTTTCTTTTAAAATAGAAATTAGGATTAACTTTATTTTTTTTTAAGAATTAATTTCTTTTCCTGTAAATTATTAGGGTTTAGGTTAAAACTTTTTCTTATAAGAAAACCAAACAAAATATTCTTTGCATATACATATATCATTGCATGTTTTATTTAAATATTGTATATTGTTTATTCCAATATTTGTACAAATTCGATTTGGTTGTAATAGTTTAATTAGATTTATATTATTGCAAATCCCCATTCACAATTTGTATTCCCCCCTCCCATAAAAATGTTGTAATAGCGTAGGACATTTAAATTTCGCAATTTACCGCTTTATATACCATGCTAGTAATTAGGGTTTGTATGGAAAGATCAAAACAAAACAAATAGAAAACCATAATCCAAGACAAAATCAAAGCATGAAAATGACACACTTGCACACAAGCATCCTTAGGGTTTCTCCACTTGGTTGCCTTATATAAAAATAGCCATATTACGCATGTGAAGTATCTTGGCAAAACAAACAAATATAAGATCATAGTCCCTCGATGACGCTATTCTAAAGTCTCCTTACAAAATGATCTTAGTCCCTCAAAAAATGCTAAGATACTTTGTAACATTGCTAATCATGGTTATACGATCTCCCACGCCCGTCCCGTTTACATCCAAAGATAGGGTTGCTTACCAAATCAATGGTAAGACAACAATGTCAAAGGAATAGAAAATGCACAAGAAAGACACTTGAGTAGGTAGATTACTTCTAGTTACTTGCTCTATTTCTAAACAACTATCCTTTCTATTTTCAAAACAAACACACATTTCCAAACATTTTACAAACATTGAAAACATTTTCGAAAAGACAAACATCTTTATATACATTCTTACGAACGAGAATCATTACAAAGATTGCCTAAACGAATGGCCTCTTTTACAAAATACTTTCAAAAACCACACAAAGCACAATTTAAAAACAAAAGCAAGTGATCTAGCAAGTAACTAAGAGCCCATGGAAAACCATGGATGAAAAGGGTTCTAATACCTTCCCTTTTCAGAATCTACCCCCCGAACTCAAGAAAAAATCTCAAAGGTGTTTCCTGTGCTTTTTCACCTTTCCTTTTGGATAAAAGAAAAGTCGGTGAGGACTCTTGATAACTGCAACATTTGCGATAAAATGCAAAACCCTCAAGTCATTTCTCCCACCACATCACAGAACTGGTGACTCTGCTGGGGAATATTATAAAAGTAGGGTTACCTTAGGGCTAGATCACATTTATTTGATTACATTGTTTGACTTTTTTTCTTTACATTATGGTTCTTTTTTTGGGTTTGAATCCTCTACCCGAATTTGGGAAACATTTATAGGTAAATAGCAATACGTTGTGGAAACTGTGCGGGGTATACCGACATGGTCTAAGCAATAGCTATGTTAGTGTGACATATTTTTGGGTACCAGTAGCCTTTGAGTCAATCAAAGAGAATACGGGGCCGCTGAGTGATGTCATGAAGCACTAATGAACTTCTAGAACCCTTTACTTGACCAACTTGGCCTTTAGGATGTAGTGAGATGACCGACTTTGGTGCAGTCCGAAGTTGGTAGATACTCGATACTACACTCATTAAGGATTGGTTTCTTAGGATATTTTGGTCGCCATTAAAGAGGCTTGAGCTGAAACAATGACCAAGGAAACAATCCGGTGATATTGAGATCCTTAGAACCCGGTTACTATTGTTAGGACAGGTTTAAGCCAACTAAACTTCAAGAGGGTACTTACCTATAAAACCCCATATAAGCCTAAACTAAGAACTTTTTTGTTTTGCTTGTATATGCATACTTGTACATAACATCATGGACATCATGAGCATCATATACATCCACTAACCATTTCAAGGATTTTGGAGATTCATCTTTGTTCTTGTTTTGTATGATATGGATTCACTTCGCAGGAAAACTATCTAAGTCAACCTTGTAAGAATTCCTCCACAACTTAAGGAGCTAGCTTTAAGGATCCTTGAGAACTCTCCATTCACCGAGAGACATGGTCGTCTACTCAACTTGGTCACCTCCAACACAGAGGAGGATATGATGACGGTGCTCTTCCAGTTCTTTGATCCTTTGCACCATTGCTTCATATTTCCCGACTATCAGCTTGTGCCTACTTTGGAAGAATTCTCTTAACTCTTGAGGATTCCCATTCTCAATCAACTACCTTTCAACAGTACAGAAAGAGACCCAAAGCCAGAAGAGATAGCCCAAGCTCTGCACTTGCCCTCATCTGATATCACAACTCATTAGGAAACTAGAAATGGTGTCAAAGGCTTCTTAGCAAAGTTTCTGTTTGAGAGAGCCTAAACCTGCTAGAATTCATTAGATTTGCAAGCATTTGAGGAAAGTGTGGCTCTCCTCATCTATGGGATGGTCTTGTTCCCCAATCCTGACCAACTCATAGATGTGAGTGTTGTACCCCAAAATTTACCCTCCCATTTCATCAATATTTTCTCACCACAAGACCCTTGGAGCTCAAGATCAAATCAGGGTTTGCTCTGCTCAAGACCCCTCCTTGCAATGTTGACCCAATCAGGGTTTGAGTTTGCACAAAGATGTTTTGACCTAAAATTCCCAAAGTGACTTTCATGCTTCATGTTGGGCTCACAAGTCTATTCATACCAAGTTTCAAGCCTTGATTCCAATCTTTGCCCAGTCAATTGGACAGTTGACCTAGAAATCAACTGTATTGGGGAAAAGTCAACTGTGGCCAATTGACAGTCAAACCTCGTGATTTTTGACCCACATCAACATATTGAACTCATATGAACCATTTGGTCAAGTTTGGATCACAATTCCACAAGAAATTTGATCAGATCACCAAAAGGGCAAAATGGTCATTTTTAGGGTTTTGACTGCACAAAGACAATTTTTGACTGTTTGACCTAAGCAATGGAAAACCAAGCTCACATATGGACTCAAGAACTCAATGGCATTGTCTTGATCCATTCAACAAGTTCAAAAGATCCCAAATGCACAGGATTGACAGATGAATTTTCCAGTCAACTGATCAAATTTGACTGTATACTGAAAAGTCAAACTTTGACTTTTTGGTCAAAATCAAGTGCCAAGATTCATTTTTCATCAAGACATGTAAAATTATGAAACTTGTTCATCAAGAAACCCAAAATGGAAAATTAGGGTTTAAAATGAAGAAATTTCATAACTTAGAAATTTTCTAAGTTATAAAATTTCCTTATTTTTTCCTAACTTTGTCCCCTTTTTTCACCAAGATGCAAATGGATTCAAATAAAACTCAAAACATGAAAGTTGTAGTACATTGCAAAATATACAACTTTTATTCACAAAGTTTTCTCAAAATAAGCTTGTAGCTCAAGTTATTATTTTTGGAATAAGGGTGCAAAACATTTTTAACTTAGAGAAATTTTGACCTATTCTAGGCAGGATTTTTGTCCAACTTCATGGCCATTTTTCACATGCTTCCACTTGGAGTTTCAATTTTCATTACAAAGATGGATTGTAGTACACATTACAAGCTTTCCAAATTGTCCAAGAACTTCTCAAACACCCTTGTGGTTAGGGAGAATCGAATTTGCGAAGATGGGCAAAAGTCACTTTGTTCATAGCCAAATACATGTTCATAACATTGGCATTTTCAACTCAGAATGGTTTATGCTAGCTTACAGGCCTCTAATCCTCTTCACACTCAATAATTAAATTCCAAACCATTGTGTTCAAGTATTGTTTTATGCATTAAGTCATTACACAAAGAATTAACCTTTAAATGGAAAAAGCATATTTGCCATTTTGATAAAGAAGTGCTTTATGTCAAATTCACAATCCAAGAGGTACAAGCAAAATCTCTGAGGCAAGAGTTGGTAGGAAAATCTCTCTGATCAAGAACAACAGGTGCAGCATAGTTTAGGGCATTAGACAGGCCTGTATAGAAACTTGCATTTTCTTACTTATCTTAAAAGAAACTTTGCAAAAGGACCAGAACTGGCATTTCCTGTCAAGACATCCAAGAAGAAACTTTGTACACCTTTTCCATACACAAAACTAAGCTTAAAGCACGACCAAACTACCCTTGATACCTCCTCATTCTTCAAAACACCATTTTTCTGCAAGAAACAGGGCATTCCTGCAGTTTGACTTGGCCAGCATCATTCACTCGTGCGTTTTTGCTCAAACAAGTTCCAATACACTCCCTACCATCCATTGAAGCTATCCCAAGCCTTAGATACAAGTTGTAACATCCATATCCAAGTTTTCCATTTTCACTTTTCAGTTTTGCAGGTTGAGTTCCATAGCTTGATTCAGAGAGATTCAAAGCAAGCTAGGCATAGGGGAAGCATCCTTGGACTTCAGGGAAGCTGTACCAAAGTTCAATCTCCATTGAAGATACCTCCATTGTTGTACACGACTCAAGCTGAACAGGTAAAAATATGAACTTCTATCTCTCTATCCAGGCATAGTTAGGCTTAAGTTTGTGAAGAAAGCATGTTCTACTCATAGCCCTGAAGCCATCCATGTAGTTACTTTTCATTTATATTGTGTGTGCTGTAAGAATTTTGGACCTGAACATGGAATAAAACTTAGGTCAGAAATTAGGGATGGAGAAATTCTCCCTGGTTTCTTAGAGTTAGGACAACTTTTTTATATGTTTGAAATCGTGACTTGATGCTCTACATTATTGATGTTGTAAGTTTTTGTTAAAAGTCAAAGAATCAGAAGTTAGTAGGATGAGAAAGGAGCGCGCGTTTTTGATGTTCAAACATTGCTGAAGGTTGAAGATGACTGGCTTGGGTTGGGCCTAAGTCAGTCCTGCTTTTTGCACCCCATTTTTCAATTTGCACCCCCTGGCCCATTGTGTGATATATTTATCATTTTTTATTTTTTTCTTTTTGATTCTGATTTTATATTTTTATTCAAACATGAAAAGACACCAAAAATATTTTTTCTCACATTTTTGCATTTTATTTGGTATTTATTTATTTCACTTAGCATATGTATATAAATAAATATGTATACTTTTTATTTAAAACCCTAGAAAATAATACAAAAAATATATGTTTTTTTCAATTATTATTTTTTGTTTACCTTTTGAAAACATTTTCTAAAAATATACTTTTTTTTGTAAATAACCAATATTTTATTTTTGTACATATTTAGTTTATTAAATAATATATTAATACTTGTACATTTATTAGAATATTTAGGATAAAATATGAAAATAATACATTTTTATTTTTATTAATATTTGACATCAAAAATACTTTTTACAATATACTTCTTTTTTATTCTTTTGTATAAATTAATATAATATTGTATAATATTAATAAATAAATATTATTTATTTAGAAAAACTAGGGTTTTGCCCTAAAGACCATAAAAATATCAAAAATTAACCTTTTTATTTTTTTTTATATTTTACATTGAAAAATACTTTTACATACATAAAAAAACATTTTTGTGCATAATACATTGCATTTTGATATTTATTTACATTGTAAATATTGTACATTTAAATACTTGTATATTCGATATGGATGTAATAGCCTAGATTTAAATTTCTTGCTAAATATCCCCCATTCAAACATTTGTACCCCCATCCCCCATAATCATGTTGTAATAATCTAGGACTTTAAAATTCCGCATTTAAAAGCTCTCAAATTATGCCATGATAGACCTAGGGTTTGTATGCAAATCAAAAATAACAAATAACTTGACCTAATTCAAAAACAAAATGCATGAAAATGGACAACACCAATCACACTTGCACCCTTAGGGTTACTCCACTTGTTGCTCTCAAAAATGGGCCATGCTTGCATGTTAAGTTTCTTTGGCAAAACAAAACAAATCAAATGATCATAGTCCCTCGATGACGCTTTCTCAAGTTGCCTAAAAATGATCAAGTCCCTTAAAGGGAAAATTGCCAAAGACACTTGGCACTATTGCATTCATGGTCTAAACGATGACCCGCGCTCGTCCCGTTAACATCCTAACACAAGATTGTCCACCAAATACAATGGTGGAACAATACTGTTAAAAGGGTTAAAACATAGGAAAGATCTTTGAGTGAATTTAGGGGTAGACAACTCTTAGTTACTTGATCAAACTTGCAAAACAAATCCTTGCCATTTTTCAAAACACACTTCACAACACAACTTTCAAAAAACAACTTTCAAAACCTTGAAACATCTTTTCAAAAAGACAAACACCTTTTGTAAAACATTCGATTAAAGAATTGTTACAAGGGTTGCCTAGACAAGGCATCTTTTTCAAAACATTTTCAAAAACCACACACACAAAGCACCATTTCAAACAATTGAAAAGCAAAGTCAAGTGATCTAAGCAAGTAACTAAGAGCCCATGGATAACCATGGATAGAAAGGGTGCTAATACCTTCCCTTTCTATAATCTACTCCCCGAACCCAAGAAAACATCTCAAAGGTTTTTGCTGTGCTTTTTAGCCTTTCCTTAGGATAAAATAAAAAGTCGGTGGCGACTCTTGCTCAACCGAAACATTTGTGAAAACAAACGCAAAACCTCAAGTCAGTTCTCCCACTGTATCACAGAACTGGCGACTCTGTTGGGGAAAAATTTAAAAGTGGGGTTACCTTAGGGTTTTAGATCACCTTTACATACTTGCTTTGATTGCTTTGATTGCTTTACTTTTTGGGTCCTTGTTTGGGTTTGTTGTAAATCCTACACCCGGATTTGGGGCACGTTCTTAGGTAAATAGAAATAAAACTGTGAGGGAACTGTGCGGGGTATACCGACATGGTTGAAGCAGTAAGCTATGTTAGTGTGACATATTTGTGAGTACCGGTAACCCTTGAGTTCAATCAAGGAGAGTACGGGGCCGCTGAGCAATTTCATGAAGCACTAACGAACTCTTAGAACCTTACTTGACCATCTTAGCCTTTTTAGGGGTAGTGAGATGAACGACTTTAGTGTAGTCCGAAGTTGGTAGATACTCGATACTATACTCATTGAGGGTTGTTTTCTTGGAATATTTTGGTTGCCAGTTAAGTGGCTAAACCAAAACAATGAACACAGAAAATAATCCAATGATATTGAGCTCCTTAGAATCCGGTTTCTATTTTACGACAGGATGAGCCAACTAACTTGAAGAGGGTACTTACCTATGAACCCCATGAAAGCCTAAACCTAAGGACTTGTTTGCTTTGTGTGAATATGATTACTTGTATATACACTTACTTGCTTTTGCATGCATGTACATAACATCATAACATCATACCATAGCATTTTCAATAACCATTTCAAGGATCTCGAGGGTCTTTTGATGCAGGGTCACGTTGAACCAGACATCTACCAAATGGCAAGAGCTTTTTTCCTCTAAACAAATGCCATCAAAGATCAAGTGCAACAACTTGAATAAGGGGCTATGACCCACTTGACATGGTGAGCTTGATTCTCGTGGAAAGGCATCCACCAGTGCAAAGTTCTCCAATCAAAGATCGAAGTTCAACCTCTAACATTCTCTTGTGTTTACCCCAAGAGATCCTTGAAAACATGCATCCGCATATCATGCATTGCATCATGACAGTTTTTCCTTTTCAGGTTCCCTTACTCTCCTACTGTTTATTTCAGTAAGAGATGGCTCTAGAAAGGACTGTCAAGGATATCCAGGATCAAAATGCTCAGCTTCAGGAAATGTTCTTGAACCTGTCCTTGGGGCAAGAAGAAGTGAAGGCTCTCCTCACAAGGGGCTTGGTCCAGGGGAATTCAAGCAATTCCAGGAGTGATCAGTTGGAAGAACTGCAGTTCGAGCTGGCAACAATGAGGATCCAGATGATGGGGCAACTGGTGAGCTAGATGGCTCTCATCCAGGACTTGGCTCAAAAACAAGAGGAACTCAGAGTTCTCGTCAACCAACTACTTCGGGACAACCAACTAGGGCAAACGTCTGAGGTTGAAGAGCAAGTCATCATTCAACCCCCTTTGAGACAAGAAGACAAGGGAAAGGCTCCTCTACTTGCTTCAGGGTGATAAGCCCATCAACAACCTCGTCAGCATCAATGGGGTAATCGGCGTAAGCAAAATATGTCGGGAAGACAGTTCACTGAGACTGACATACCGTCATCTCTAATACTGGAGCGCTTGTTGGAGGTCAATCTGACTGCTTTGAGGGATCCTATTCGGAAGCCCAATACCTCTGCTCCTAGCTATCATCCCGATGCATTTTGTGTGTACCACTCCTATAGCCCGGGACATGACACCGACGACTGCTGGGCCTTGAAGAACAAGATTCAAGATCTGATTGGCATTGGGGTGCTGAGATTCATGCCAGATGGCGAGATGAAAATATTCCGTTAAGGAGTTCTCCACTTGAATTGACAAGGCTCAAACGGAGAGACGTTTGTTCTATTTGAATTTTCAAGTTGTAATCTCTTTGTTATTCAAACAATTATCTATTAATGTCAAACTTGGTTTCATTAATGCATTGCATATGTTTGTCTTGAATTCATCCATTCGTTTTCACTACTCTTATGCTTTCTTTATGATAGTTAACTCTTGATAAAAAGCTGCAAGCCTTTAGAGGGAGGATGACAAAACAATACCGTAATCTCATACAGTATGCTTTTGAACAGACCTTGCTGATGATGTACAGGCAATTCTTTCAATTCCCAAACACTGGAGTTATAAGGAAGATAATCCCTAGTCAACCCCTTCGAGCCAAAGAAGTAGGAGTTTTCTGTTCTAAACAAGTTGAAACCTTTGATTTAAACCTGGGGCAGGGTAGTCTCTCAGTTAATTCAAAAAAAATGTGCATTGAAGTCGCAAACTCTCAGTTCGTAATACAACGAATGACATCAAAAACATTCCTTTGGAATCAAAAGGGCAGTGATGTTTTCCTATCACATAGGCAGTCATTATCTCTCAAAAGAGAAATTCCCACTAAGCCAAAACGTACAAAGGAGGCTTAAGAAAGCTGGGGCATCCCGCTGACTGTAATCTCGAAAATAGGAACAGTCAGGCAAAAGTTAGGGATAACAAATCAAAAGAACGAGGTCATTACAAATCCTCAACAACATGAAAAATGTTGAAAAAGAAAAAAGGAGAGGATGATTGCCCTCCAAATTTAATTGGTGAACCATCACCCAAAAAGTCGTTCCAAATTCGAATGGAGTTCGACGCACAATTAACTGAGTTTAGGATTGAAGAACATCACGAAGAGTGGGTGGGTACAAATACACTTTGAGCCTTTATCCTTTGTTTCTTAAAACCGTGAACCAAGCCACGTTACAACCCTTCAAAAGTCCTAATTGAAGCATTGGTTAGTTCGAAAGCATACTGTTATAAAAGGTATCCTGACTCCTGTAAGGCTTTGCCCTAAATCTTGTGTTGAATTTGTCTTATAAAAAGTTTTCTGCTAAAAAACGCATTTTTCAAAACTTCGAGACAAGCATAAACTTTGCATTATTTGAATATCGTTGTTTGCACATGGTTATTTGTTTGACAGAGAAGAAATTCCTATGGCGAATGTTCGGAGGAACGAAAACTCTCTCAGTGAGTAAAATCACTTCAAAAAGGATGACACTTCCATTGACAAATCTCATATCAACAAGGGGGCATGACATGTCACTATCCAATTAACCTGGAGCAGTTCAGTCAAGGTTTCAACAGATCTATCAAAGTACAGTTAACCTGGGGCAGTCACTTCCTCCCTACATCAGATGCTGAAATACCCTGTCAAAGGAAAGATTATAACTGTACACGGTGAAGAAGAATATATGATCATTCACCTGAACTCCTTTCGGTATGTGGAAGTGGAGGGAGAGTTCATTGAGACACCGTTCCAACACTTCGAGGAAATTGTTCCCGAGGTTGCTGTAGCAAAGGCAGTAGCTGAGGTACCCAAGCAGGTGGCCAGGATGGCATCTCTGAAAGACGCAAAGGCTGCAATGAAGGAGGGAAAGCGCTCAACATGGGGACAGTTGCCTGACATTCCTCACAAAATAGACAAGTTTGGGTTGGGATTTACCGTTGCGGGGCAAAAAGCTATGCGTCGCTCAAAAATTGAAAGAACACCCATCAAGATTTCTCCTCATGGAATCAATGCTTTGGAAGACGAAGACGAAGAGGGTAACATTGAAGACTGGATCTTCCCAACCATCGAAGGGGGACTACACAATTGGGAGGCAAAAGACTTCGTCCCCATTACTTTCATTAATCAGTAACTTATCTTTCGAATATTTCCTGTTGGTCTGTAATAATTACTTTTAAACAATCTGCACACTACTTTTTCACCTCATGCCTTGCCCGGGGCGTGTAGGTCCATTTGTAAGGGTTTTGATTCTCTTCATATTCATATGTCATGTTTAATGAATCATTGGGCGTTTTTCATTTATAAACTGCTGTGTTCATTTTCTTTCCTTTTGCATTTTTGTTTGTTTAAGGATGGATATCCCTTACACACACCCACACTCACAAATGCAGGTACCCATCCACTCGGGATTCTATGGGTGACTATTCTGCTATGTCCTTCATTAACTCTGAAGATTTGGTCAATCAGGCTGAGTACGAAGACGACGAAGATTGTGAAGTACCAGGAGAGCTAGCCAGACTTCTACAACAAGAAGAAAGGGCCATCTTGCCTCATGAAGAGTTGTTAGAAACAGTCAACTTAGGAACAGAGGAAGACAGGAAAGAAGTACAAGTGGGTGCCAATCTGGAACCAAGTGTCAAGGAGCGTTTGGTACAGCTGTTAAATGAATACGTTGAAATCTTTGCCTGGTCTTATGAAGACATGCCGGGTTTAGACACAGATATCGTGGTTCACCGTCTCCCTACAAGAGAGGATTGCCCACCGATCAAGCAAAAATTCCGCCGAATGAGGCCCGACATGTCTTAGAAGATTAAAGCAGAAGTAATGAAGCAATTCAATGCTGGCTTTCTGGCTGTTACATCCTATCCACAATGGGTTGCTAACATTGTGCCAGTACCTAAAAAAGACGGCAAGGTCAGAATGTGTGTAGTCTACCGGGATTTGAATAGGGCTAGTCCTAAAGATGATTTTCCGCTACCGCACATCGACATTTTGATTGACAACACAGCTCAGCACAAAGTGTTTTCCTTCATGGATGGATTCTCGGGCTACAACCAGATCAAAATGGCCCCCGAGGACATGGAGAAAACAACCTTTGTTACACAGTGGGGAACCTTCTGTTACAAGGTGATGCCGTTCGGGCTGAAGAACACAGGGGCAACTTATCAACGCGCCATGGTAGCTTTATTTCATGATATGATACATCATGAGATCGAAGTTTACGTAGACGATATGATAGCTCTATCACAAACAGAGGAGGAACACCTTGAGCATTTGCAGAAGCTGTTTGCCAGGTTGAAAGAGTACAAACTCAGGCTGAATCCAAGTAAGTGTACTTTTGGAGTTAGGTTTGGTAAACTTCTAGGATTTATTGTCAGCAACAAGGGCATCGAGGTCGATCCAACGAAAGTGAAAAGTATACAAGAAATGCCTGCCCCCCGTACTGAAAAGGAGGTTAGAGGGTTCTTGGGGCGCTTGAACTATATTTCCAGATTCATCTCTCATCTGACGTCTACCTGTGAGCCAATTTTCAAACTATTGAAGAAAGATCAGGTAGTCGAATGGAACAACGATTGCCAGGCTGCTTTTGATAAGATCAAGGAGTATTTGCTAGAACCTCCTATTCTGATGCCACTCGTCGAAGGAAGACCGTTTATCATGTATCTGACCGTTTTGGATAACTCAATGGGGTGTGTTTTGGGCCAACATGACGAGTCTGGTCGAAAAGAGCATGCTATTTATTACCTTGGCAAAAAGTTTACCGACTGTGAGACTCGCTACTCACTGCTCGAGAAAACTTGTTGCGCTTTGGAATGGGCTGCTCGCCGACTAAGGCAGTATATGCTGACTCATACCACTTTGTTGATTTCCAAAATGGATCCTATCAAGTATATCTTCGAGAAGCCAGCTTTATCTGGAAGAATAGCTAGATGGAAAATGATCCTAACTGAGTATGACATCCAGTACACTACCCAAAAAGCTATAAAGGGGAGTGTACTAGCTGACCATCTAGCTCATCAAGCTATCAAAGATTATCAGTCCATGAGATTCGACTTCCCAGACGAGGACATCATGAATTTGGACAACATTGAAGGTAACGGACCGTATGACGGACCTGAAAATGGATCCCGATGGACCCTGTACTTTGATGGTGCTTCAAATGCACTTGGAAACGGTATTGGTGCGGTACTCATTTCCCCGGAAGGTTGTCACACGCCTTTCATGGCCCGACTTTGCTTCAGCTGTACCAACAACATGGCTGAATATGAAGCTTGCATCTTTGGTCTCAAGGCTGCTATAGACTTAGGGATCAAATCTTTTATCGTATTTGGGGACTCGGCTTTGGTTATCAGTCAAATCAAAGGAGAGTGGGATACCAAACATCCTAATCTTATCCCATACAAAGAACATGTCCTGACATTGTTGCCTCAGTTCGAGCAAATTACCTTCGAGCATTTCCCGCGAGAAGAGAATCAGCTAGCAGATGCTCTGGCTACAATGTCTTCCATGTTTAAACTCAACTGGGATAACGAGGCTCCCCAAATCACCATCGAGCGAATGGATGAACCTGCGCATTGTCATGAGATTAATACCGAAGAAGTAGTGGAACAACCCTGGTTTCATGAAATCAAAAGGTATCTCCAGACTAGAGAATACCCCAAAGGAGCTTCCGTCAATGACAAGAAGTTTTTAAGGAAATTTGCAGCCAAGTTCTTCCTAAGCAATGGCATCCTTTACAAGCGCAGCCATGATTGTGTTTTACTCCGATGTGTAGACAAAGCTGAAGCAGAGTTAATCATGACCGAGATACACAACGGTACATTTGGCACTCACTTGAACGGGCATACAATGGCTAAGAAGATTCTAAGGGCAGGCTATTACTGGTCTACCATGGAAGCAGATTGCCATCAGCATTCCCGTACTTGCCACAAATGTCAAGTCTACGCTGACAAGATTCACATTCCTCCTGTTCCCCTCAACGTTCTGACAGCTCCTTGGCCATTCGCAATGTGGGGCATTGACATGATTGGAGAGATCAAGCCCACAACGTCCAATGGACATCGCTTCATCCTAGTCGCCATTGACTATTTTACCAAATGGGTCGAAGCACCTTCCTTCGCCTCTGTTACAAAAAATGTGGTTGCCCGCTTCATCAAGCAAAACCTCATATGTCGGTATGGTGTCCCCGACAGAATCATCACAGACAACGGTACAAATCTGAATAATACTATGATCACCTCTCTATGCGAACAGTTCAAGATTTATCATCACAATTCATCTCCTAATCGGCTGAAGATGAACGGTGATGTTGAAGCTGCGAACAAAAACATTAAGAAGATCATTCAGAAAATGACAGTGACCTATAAGGACTGGCATGAGATGCTACCGTTTGCTCTGCATGGATACCGTACCACGGCACGTACTTCAACAGGGGCAACCCCATTTTCTTTGGTATATGGCATGGAAGCTGTCCTACCCATGGAAGTTCATATTCCTTCTTTAAGGATTATGAAGGACTCTGGTTTGAGTGAAGACGATTGGATTCAGACCCGACTTGATCAACTCAATTTGATCGACGAGAAGCGACTCGCTGCTGTTTGCCATGGTCAAACGTATCAAAAACTGATGATCAAGGCTTTCAACAAGAAAGTCAGATGTCAAGTATATCAAGTCGGAGATCTCGTAATCAAGCGGATTATCTTACCGCAAAGTGATCCCAGGGGCAAATGGACTCCTACTTACGAAGGACCATTTGTGATCAAGAGCATATTTTCTGGTGGTGCAATGATTCTGACCACCATGGACGGTGACGATTTGCCACACCCTGCGAACACAGACATAGTCAAAAGATACTACGCATAAAATAACCCGACAAGTCGAAAACCCAAAAGGGCGACTTGGGCAAAAATGGGCATCCCGGTGAACCGAAAACCCGAAAGGGTGGTTCAGGCAAAAATTAGGGATAAAACAAAAAAAATTGTACATCCGGCAAGTTGAAAACCCGAAAGGGCAGCTTGGGCAAAAAAGGATTTCCCGGTGGATCGAAAACCCGAAAGGGCGATTCAGGCAAAAGTTAGGGAACTAAAGCGTATGACTATGTCTCGTCGGATCACTTTAAGGACAATCTCTTCATCAACCAGTTCCAAGCTTCTGATCAATCCAGTCATCAGCGAACGAAGCATTTGAATGGACAAGATATTCAGAGTTATGAAGGCTATAACAGAATGGGATCCCATAGAATTTTTGCACATAGCCATCTTTCTTTTGTATAAAATTTTCAATTCTTTACGACAACATCCTCTTACTAGGATGTCTGTCTCCTTTGTACAAAGATACTCCTAAAAAGTTAATACAAATACTTTTCCAAATGCAGAAGTTTGCTTTGTATTCTTGTTGCTTTTCTACACTTATGTTTTATTTGAGAAACGTCCAATGTTTTGTTAAATAGGCATATGCATTTGAACATAATCATTTCCTTACAAATCAAGAAAGATGATTGCTGATAGGGTGAAGGTACAGACAAATATCTTGATACTCTTTCAGAAGAAATCCCCCGCAGATTTAAACTCCAAATTCCTCGACAAAGTCAAAATCCAGAACTTAATTCCCCAAACAGAGTTAAACTTCAGGATCCTCAGCAGAAAAAGCTTTCTCAAAACTGATTTCCCCAACCAGAGAGCCTTCCGGAACTCAATTCCCCACAGAGTTAAGTTTCAGTATCCCCAGTGAAGCCTTAAGAATCTGAAAATCCTATCCCCAGTGGAGCTAAAACTTCCAACTATCAAATCCCCAGCGGAACCAGACTAGTGAACCTTCTCCCCACAGAGATACTTCCCATGAGATTGTAGATTCTCGGTCTTACTCCTCCGGCATGAGCCTCCCAGGTTCTGGACTCCCCAGTAGAGATCATCAGAATTCTCTAGTCCCGCAAGTCACCAAGGAGTTTCAATCCCCAGCAATGATCCTAAGATCCCCAAACAATTGAAGATCTTGCATTCCCCAAGCCGAATCAAGACTCTCAGTCTCAGTTCCTCACAGGATATTCAGATATTCCCCAATGAAGATCTCCTCAAGACAGGAATCCCCAGCAGATTGGCATACAACCCAAGCTCCTGATTCCCCAACAGTAGTCAACAGGGATGTCTCATCCTCAGCAATCAAAAATTCTTGCACTCCCCTGCAGCAGTGAAGGATTTACTTCCCCCTGCAGCAATCAAGATTCTTTCATTTCCAGCCATCCAGGATTCATCTATCCTCAGCAAGACAGCTCATCAGCTTACATGCGCATTCATTACATTCAATTCATAAACATTGATAGAACATACATGGCATCATACATTTCATGCAACATAATTTTGTGTTTAGCTAACATTTTTTCCTTTCAGGATAAGAATAAAGGCTATCATTAACAATTCAGATGCAGTTTTACACGGACTCATCATCAGGAAACCCTACACCGGTTCCTCCTCCACTTCAAGACTTCTGAAAACAGTTTACGGGTTCTGCAGACACGGATGTTGACCTATCGCTTATTCAGATTCTTATTCAACTTTTAAAAACAGTTTACGGACGCTTCCCAACATGGATGATGCTCTATTGATTATTCAACTTCAAGACTTCTGAAAATAGTTTACAGGTTCTCCAGACACGGATGTTAACCTATCGCTTGTTCAGATTCTTCAAGACTTCTGAAAACAGTTTACGGATTCTCCAAACACGGATGTTAATCTATCGCTTATTCAGATACAACTTTTGAAAACAGTTTACGGACGCTTCCCAACGTGGATGCTGCTCTATTGCTTATTCAACTTCAAGACTTCTGAAAACAGTTTACAGGTTCTCCAGACACGGATGTTAACCTATCGCTTGTTCAGATTCGTCAACTTCTGAAAACAGTTTACGGATTCTCCAAACACGGATGTTAATCTATCGCTTGTTCAGACTCAACCTTTGAAAACAGTTTACGGACGCTTCCCAACATGGATGCTGCTCTATTGCTTATTCAACTTCAAGACTTATGAAAATAGTTTACAGGTTCTCCAGACACGGATGTTAACCTATCGCTTGTTTGGATTCTTCAAGACTTCTGAAAACTGTTCACGGATTCTCCAAACACGGATGTCAATCTATCGCTTGTTCATATGCAACTTCTGAAAACAGTTTACGAATGCTTCCAGATACGGATGGCAATCTATTGCTTATTCAGAGCCCCAGCTCAGAGATGTTCCAAAACATGGACACCTTTCTGATACTCATTCCAGATGGAATCTTTAAGCCCATCCCCGACAAGGTTCTGTCACCCCTCCAGATGGAATCTTTAAGCCCATCTCCAAATGGCATCTCTAAGCCAATTCCCGCCTCCATTGTTTCGACGAGTGCAAATTTAAGGGCACTCTAGTGTCCAATCTCCTTTTACCTTTGAGACGCGAAAAGAAAACTTGCCAATCTAACTCTTCAGGTGCAAGAAGATTGAACAGGGGCAACTGATGTACCCCAAAATTTTCCCTCCCATTTCATCAATATTTTCTCACCACAAGACCCTTAGAGCTCAAGATCAAATCAGGGTTTGCTCTGCTCAAGACCCCTCCTTGCAATGTTGACCCAATCAGGGTTTGAGTTTGCACAAAGATGTTTTGACCTAAAATGCCCAAAGTGACTTTCATGCTTCATGTTGGGCTCACAAGTCTATCCATACCAAGTTTCAAGCCTTGATTCCAATCTTTGCCCAGGCAATTGGACAGTTGACCTAGAAATCAGCTGTATTGGGGAAAAAGTCAACTGTGGCCAATTGACAGTCAAACCTCATGATTTTTGACCCACATCAACATATTGAACTCATATGAACCATTTGGTCAAGTTTGGATTACAATTCCACAAGAAATTTGATCAGATCACCAAAAGGGCAAAATGGTCATTTTTAGGGTTTTGACTACGCAAAGACAATTTTTGACTGTTTGACCTAACCAATGGAAAACCAAGCTCACATATGGACTCAAAAACTCAATGGAATTGTCTTGATCCATTCAACAAGTTCAAAAGATCCCAAATGCACAGGATTGACAGATGAATTTTCCAGTCAACTGATCAAATTTGATTATATACTGAAAAGTCAAACTTTGACTTTTTGGTCAAAATCAAGTGCCAAGATTCATTTTTCATCAAGACATGTCAAATTATGAAACTTGTTCATCAAGAAACCCAAAATGGCAAATTAGGGTTTAAAATGAAGAAATTTCATAACTTAGAAATTTTCTAAGTTATAAAATTTCCTTATTTTTTCCTAACTTTGTCCCCTTTTTTCACCAAGATTCAAATGGATTCAAACAAAACTCAAAACATGAAAGTTGTAGTCCATTGCAAAATCTACAACTTTGATTCACAAAGTTTTCTCAAAAGAAGCTTGTAGCTCAAGTTATGATTTTTGGAATAAGGGTGCAAAACATTTTTAACTTAGAGAAATTTTGACCTATTCTAGGCAGGATTTCTGTCCAACTTCATGGCCATTTTTCACATGCTTCCACTTGGATTTTCAATTTGCATTACAAATATGGATTGTAGTACCCATTACAAGCTTTCCAAATTGTCCAAGAACTTCTCAAACACCCTTGTGGTTAGGGAGAATCGAATTTGCAAAGATGGGCAAAAGTCACTTTGTTCATAGCCAAATACATGTTCATAACATTGGCATTTTCAACTCAGCATGGTTTATGCTAGCTTACAGGCCTCTAATCCTCTTCACACTCAATAATTAAATGCCAAACCATTGTGTTCAAGTATTGTTTTATGCATTAAGTCATTACACAAAAAATTAACCTTTAAATGGAAAAAGCATATTTGCCATTTTGATAAAGAAGTGCTTTATGTCAAATTCACAATCCAAGAGGTACAAGCAAAATATCTGAGGCAAGAGTTGGTAGGCAAATCTATCTGATCAAGAACAAGAGGTGCAACATAGTTTAGGGCATTAGACAGGCCTGTATAAAAACTTGCATTTTCTTACTTATCTTAAAAGAAACTTTGCAAAAGGACCAGAACTGGCATTTCCTGTCAAGACATCCAAGAAGAAACTTTGTACACCTTTTCCATACACAAAACTAAGCCTAAAGCACGACCAAACTACCCTTGATACCTCCTCATTCATCAAAACACCATTTTTCTGCAAGAAACGGGGCATTCCTGCAGTTTGACTTGGCCAACATCATTCACTCGTGCGTTTTTGCTCAAACAAGTTCCAATACACTCCCTACCATCCATTGAAGCTATCCCAAGCCTTAGATACAGGCTGTAACATCCATAGCCAAGTTTTCCATTTTCACTTTTCAGTTTTGCAGGTTGACTTCCATAGCTTGATTCAGAGATATTCAAAGCAAGCTAGGCATATAAGAAGCATCCTTGGACTTCAGGCAAGCTGTACCAAAGTTCAATCTCCATTGAAGATACCTCCATTGCTGTACACGACTCAAGCTGAACAGGTAAAAATATGAAATTCTATCTCTCTATCCAGGCATAGTTAGGCTTAAGTTTGTGAAGAAAGTATGTTCTACTCATAGCCCTGAAGCCATCCATGTAGTTACTTTTCATTTATATTGTGTGTGCTGTGAGAATTTTGGACCTGAACATGGAATAAAACTTAGGTCAGAAATTAGGGATGGAGAAATTCTCCCTGGTTTCTTAGAGTTAGGACAACTTTTTTATATGTTTGAAATCGTGACTTGATGCTCTACATTATTGATGTTGTAAGTTTTTGTTAAAAGTCAAAGAATCAGAAGTTAGTAGGATGAGCAAGGAGCGCGTGTTTTTGATGTTCAAACATTGCTGAAGGTTGAAGATGACTGGCTTGGGCTGGGCCTGAGTCAGTCCTGCTTTTTGCACCCCCTTTTTCAATTTGCACCCCCTGGCCCATTGTGTGATATATTTATCATTTTTGATTTTTTCTTTTTGATTTTGATTTTATATTTTTATTCAAACATGAAAAGACACCAAAAATATTTTTTCTCACATTTTTGCATTTTATTTGGTATTTATTTGTTTCACTTAGCATATGTATATAAATAAATATGTATACTTTTTATTTAAAACCCTAGAAAATAATACAAAAAATATATGTTTTTTTCAATTATTATTTTTTGTTTACCTTTTGAAAACATTTTCTAAAAATATACTTTTTTTTGTAAATAACCAATATTTTATTTTTGTACATATTTAGTTTATTAAATAATATATTAATACTTGTACATTTATTAGAATATTTAGGATAAAATATGAAAATAATACATTTTTATTTTTATTAATATTTGACATCAAAAATACTTTTTACAATATACTTCTTTTTTATTCTTTTGTATAAATTAATATAATATTGTATAATATTAATAAATAAATATTATTTATTTAGAAAAACTAGGGTTTTGCCCTAAAGACCATAAAAATATCAAAAATTAACCTTTTTATTTTTGTTTATATTTTACATTGAAAAATACTTTTACATACATAAAAAAACATTTTTGTGCATAATACATTGCATTTTGATATTTATTTACATTGTAAATATTGTACATTTAAATACTTGTATATTCGATATGGATGTAATAGCCTAGATTTAAATTTCTTGCTAAATATCCCCCATTCAAACATTTGTACCCTCATCCCCCATAATCATGTTGTAATAACCTAGGACTTTAAAATTCCACATTTAAAAGCTCTCAAATTATGCCATGATAGACCTAGGGTTTGTATGCAAATCAAAAATAACAAATAGCTTGACCTAATTCAAAAACAAAATGCATGAAAATGGACAACACCAATCACACTTGCACCCTTAGGGTTACTCCACTTGTTGCCTTCAAAAATGGGTCATGCTTGCATGTTAAGTTTCTTTGGCAAAACAAAACAAATCAAATGATCATAGTCCCTCGATGACGCTTTCTCAAGTTGCCTAAAAATGATCAAGTCCATTAAAGGGAAAATTGCCAAAGACACTTGGCACTATTGCATTCATGGTCTAAACAATGACCCGCGTTCGTCCCGTTAACATCCTAACACAAGATTGTCCACCAAATACAGTGGTGGAACAATACTGTTAAAAGGGTTAAAACATAGGAAAGATCTTTGAGTGAATTTAAGGGTAGACAACTCTTAGTTACTTGATCAAACTTGCAAAACAAATCCTTGCCATTTTTCAAAACACACTTCACAACACAACTTTCAAAAAACAACTTTCAAAACCTTGAAACATCTTTTCAAAAAGACAAACACCTTTTGTAAAACATTCGAGTAAAAAATTGTTACAAGGGTTGCCTAGACAAGGCATCTTTTTCAAAACATTTTCAAAAACCACACACACAAAGCACCATTTCAAACAATTGAAAAGCAAAGGCAAGTGATCTAAGCAAGTAACTAAGAGCCCATGGATAACCATGGATAGAAAGGGTGCTAATACCTTCCCTTTCTATAATCTACTCCCCGAACCCAAGAAAACATCTCAAAGGTTTTTGCTGTGCTTTTTAGCCTTTCCTTAGGATAAAATAAAAAGTCGGTGGCGACTCTTGCTCAACCGAAGCATTTGCAAAAACAAACGCAAAACCTCAAGTCAGTTCTCCCACCGTATCACAGTGAGTGCCGCCAAAATCTTCATGTCACGCAATCCGGTACCTACATTGCTAGGTGATATCCTACACTCTTTTCACACTCGCACAATGAGGAAAAGAGGTGTCCTTATGTGGTGCACTCCTCTCCTGGAAAGATGGTTTATTTCTCATCTTCCACAATCAGTCTTAAAGAATGAGCAAGGATTAAGGTGGTCACAAAGGTTAATGGCGCTGAAACATTCAAATATTCATTAGTGCTCTCGATCTAAAGAGAATGTTATCATTGTTGACTGTTATGGGGAATTCCCTAATGTCCTTCTACTTGGAATTAGGGGAGGCATCACCTACAACCCATGATTAGCTCTAAGACAGTTTGGTTATGCCCGAAGGGATGGCCCGCATGAGATGTTGATTCAAGGCTTGGTATTCGACTACGACAACGACGATCAAAGTCTTCGCCAGAGATTCGTCTGAGCTTGGAGGATGATAAACAAGGTGGATAGCAAGACTTTGGGATACAATAATTCCATCCCTCTTGAGCCTTACCTCAAGTGGGTACAAACCCGCGCTCAAAGTCTTATGATGCCTTATCCTTACATTCTCCCGGTGATCATTGAGCCTGCTAAGGAAGGAGATGTTCCATACACTATCTTACATCCTGACATGCCCACATCTCTTGAATACCTACAAAGGGATTGGATATAGCTCAAGGGAGAGCGAGATACTTTCGAAGCCTAATTCTACGCAAGAGAGAAGAAGGTTTTGGAAATCACTAGGCTACTTCATGAGGAGCAGACTCTAAATGCCTACATTGCACCAAAGAGGGTGCACACTACTTTTTTATCTTAGATTTTTGTATTATTTCGTCCAAGGGGCATTGATGTACTCAAACTCTATCTTATTAATATAAGTTGTGTTTCTTTTTGTCTAAAACGAACTTGAATCTTTTAAAATCCTTGAAAACATTACATATGCACATATCATTCATCATGACATAAACAGGTCTTTTGCAACGAGTTCCCTCATCTCTCTACTATTTATTTCAGTAAGATGGATCTCGAACAGACAGTCAAAGATCTTCAAGTTCAAAACACGCAGTTTCAACAGTTGCTCATGACCCCAGCCAAGGGGCAAGAGGAGTTGAAGACTCTGGTAGCTGAAGAAAGAAAGAAGAAAGCCAAGAAAGCCACTGGGGTTTTGAACATGGGGAGAAGGTTTCAGGGACAGACTAGAAGAACCTTGAATTTTGCAACCACTTCTGGGGAAGGATAAGGGAAAGGAAAGGAAACAACGGTTCCATCAGAATATGAAGAGGAGGAAGAAGAGGAAGATTACTCTGAGGAACAGTATCCTCCAGCAGATGATAAGTACAGACATCTTGAAGAGCGTATGAGCGCTATGGAAATACAGAAGGTGCCAGGTCTAGACTTTGAAGAATTAGGACTAGTGTCGGGAATTGTGATCCCACCGAAGTTCAAAGTGCCTTTATTTGAAAAATATGATGGGGTTTCATGTCCTAAGATGCACCTCCGATCATACGTGAGAAAGATCCAACCGCACTCCGCCGATAAAGACATGTGGGTACATTTTTTCCAAGATAGCCTATCTGGAACACAACTCGATTGGTTTTACCAATTGGAAAGGGCCAACGTCCACAACTAGGAAGATCTTGCCGCAGCTTTCTATAAGCAATACCAATATAATGCAGATTTGGCGCCCACCCGTACTCAACTTCAGAGTATGGCCATGGCTTCCAATGAGGGTTTCAAGGATTACGCGCAGAAATGGAGAGATCTAGATGGGAGAGTACAACCCCCTCTGTCTGAAAGGGATTTGGTGGATATGTTCTTAGGCACTCTATCAGGCCCTTTCTTCAACCATTTGATTGGGAGCGCATCTGCCGGATTTACTGAGTTAATACTAACTGGGGAGAGGGTGGAAGCTGGCATAAAAAGTGGAAAGATTCAGAAGGATTCATCTGCCTCTACAGCTGTGAGAAAGCCTTTCATTGGGAAGAATGAGGTATCTGCTATTTATCCACAAAGGAACCAAGGGAGAGCTGAACGCCGACCAATGGTAGGAGCTGTTATGATCCCAAAGCCTACATCTGATCAACCAAGAAGTAATCAACCGAGGGTGGAAAGTCCAGTCCGACAATTCACTAGAATTAATATGACTCTAGCCCAGGTTTTCCCACATCTTCTGAAATCTAATTTGACAACTCTGAAGGAAGCTCCAAAAAACCCCAACACAGCATCCCCTCATTATCACCCAAATGCCAGATGCGCATATCATTCCGAAAGTCCGGGTCATGACACTAACAACTATTGGGCCTTGAAAAACAAAATTCAAGACCTTATAGACGCAAAAGAGATTGAGTTTGATGCACCCGAGAAGCCAAAAGTAATTTCTGCTCCCATGCCTAGACATGGCCATAACACTAATGCTATCGAAGAAGATTTGTTTGTTACCACAGTTGACGAACTCTTGACTCCACTCCCAATCATTAAGATAAACTTGTTGAAAGCTGGTGTATTCCCGGGTTGTAATGAAGACTGCCATCTTTGCTTATCCTCACCAATTGTTTGCCCTTTGTTGAAGACAGGCATTCAACGCTTGATAGACAACCAAGAGATTCTGTTTGAAAGTGCTCTTGTTTCACCTGTTCCTGTTGAAGATGTTTCAATCATAAACATCGCCGCCAATTCTTCCAGGGTCCCCAAAAGACCCGTTAGAATTACATCAGTTCCAAAAACTACTCCTCCTATAATCATTATGCCTGGGCCAGTCCCATATGAATCAGACAAAACTGTGTCATGGAATTACGGTGGGGACATCTACTACCATGGCTTCAAACAAGATGGGTTGGCCGCCGAAGAAATGAGCTCCGAAGAAGAAGACTCTGACATTAGCAATATTGCCGAAACCAGTAAGATTACCCGAAGCGGTAGAATCTTCTCTCCAGAAATTGCCCCCCCAAAGGCATTTTTTAGACCCGTGGCTGCTCCGAAGGTTACTTCCGTACCAATAATCATATCTGCAAGTTCTCCTACTGACAAAGATGACACAACCCCTACTGTTATCCCTACCAACACTCCTACTGCTGAAACTCGAGGAAAAATTATTCAAGAAGAGCCTGTCTGGACGAAGGCTCAACCACTAACTATCCTTGAAACCTGCAAGAGGGAAATGGAGGAGATCCTAAGAATAATAAAGAAGAGTGACTACGACGTAGTTGAATAGTTAGGTCAAACTCCCTCCAAAATCTCCATGCTGGAATTGTTACTGTGCTCAGAGGCACATGCGAAAGCTCTGGTAAAGTTTCTGAAGACAGCCCATGTGCCTCAAGAGACGTCTGCTGACCAATTTCAAGATTGCGTGGCCAGCTTGACAGCGGATAACGGCCTAGACTTCTCTGATGCTGATCTGACACCAAGGGGAAGAAAGCATAATGAGGCATTGCATGTCTCTGTGGAATATAGAGGAACAACTCTGGCTCATGTCTTGGTAGACACTGGTTCATCTTTGAATATTTTACCGAAGAAAGCTCTCGACAGACTAGATTGCGAAGGACTGACGTTGAAACATAGTAACATAGTCGTGAGAGCATTTGATGGCTCAAAGAGGATGGTACACGGGGAAGTGGATATCCCCATAAAGGTTAGGACTCAAACTTTCAACTCAACCTTCTATGTAATGGACATCCGCCCCTCTTACTCATGTCTTCTAGGACGGTCGTGGATCCGTAATGTTGGCGTTGTCACCTCTACACTGCACCAGATGTTGAAATATCTGATCCATGGAAAGATTATCACTGTCCACAGAGAGGAAGAGTATATGATTAGCCACCTCAATTATTTCCGGTATGTGGAATTGGACGGCAAATTCATTGAAACTCCTTTTCAACATTTCGAAGAAGTCTCTCAAGAGGTAGCAGTAACCAAGACGGTATCCCAGATCCCCAAAATCACAAGACCTCCGATCCGGATGTCATCTCTAAAGGACGCCAAGGCAGTAGTAGAGGAGGGTGGATGCACCATCTGGGGGAAACTTCCGGATATTCCGTACAAATCTGACAAGTTTGGCTTAGGGTTTACTTCAAGTTCTCAGAAGGCTGTGCGCCATGCCCGTGCTGGAGGGCCACCCTTGAGGATTAGCAACCGAGAGGTCAATGTAGTGGAAGATGGTGAAGAGGATTGCAGCTTGGAGGATTGGATATTTCCTACTGTCAACGGAGGACTTCGCAATTGGGAAGCCAGAGACTTTGTACCAATAACTTTCATCCCTCAGTAATTTATCTTTACATTTCTGTTGGACTTGTAATATTCACAAACAATTCGCACATTTAAAACATTGTGTCTTGCCTGAGGCACAATGGTCCATTTGTAAGGGTTTTTATTTCATCTTCATATGACATTCAATGAATCATGGACGTTTTTTACATACAAACTTTTTGTGCTCGTTGTTTTTCTTTTACATTTTATTTTTAAAGATGGCTATACCCTTACACACACCCACACTCACAAATGCAGGAACCCTCCATTCCGGATCCCATGGGTAACGATACTGCTATGGCCTTTTGTGATTCTAAGGATCTAATCTACCAAGCCGAAGACGAAGGTGAGGAAGATTGTGAAGTACCAGGAGAATTGGCCAGACTACTACAACAAGAGGAAAGAGCTATTCAGCCTTATGAGGAACCGGTGGATACAATCAACTTGGGCACTGAGGAGGATAGAAAAGAGGTCAAGGTGGGTGCTAATCTGGAGCCTAGTGTCAAGGAGCGTCTGATTTAGTTGTTGCATGATTATGTTGAGATCTTTTCTTGGTCATATGAAGACATGCCAGGACTTGATACAGACATCGTGGTACATCGTCTGCCAACAAGAGAAGACTGTCCACCAGTAAAACAAAAAGTCCGCCGCATGAGACCTGACATGTTGGAGAAGATCAAAGCGGAAGTCATGAAACAATTAAATGTTGGATTCTTAGCCGTCACTTCCTATCCTCAATGGGTTGCCAACATTGTTCCCGTTCCTAAAAAGGACGGCAAAGTACGAATGTGCGTGGACTATAGAGATTTGAATAGGGCTAGCCCTAAAGATGATTTTCCACTCCCCCACATAGATATCCAGGTTGACAATACGGCCCAACACAAAGTGTTTTCCTTCATGGACAGATTCTCAGGTTACAACCAAATTAAAATGGCACCTGAGGTCATGGAGAAAACAACATTTGTCACACAGTGGGGGCACATTCTGCTACAAAGTGATGCCATTCGGGCTGAAGAATACTGGGGCAACCTATCAGCGCGCCATGGTAGCTTTGTTTCATGACACGATACATCATGAAATAGAGGTCTACATAGATGATATGATAGCCCGATCACAAACGGAAGAAGAACACCTTGATCACTTGCAAAAGTTGTTTGAGAGATTGAAGAAGTATAAACTAAGGTTGAATCCAAACAAGTGCACATTCGGAGTACGGTCCAGTAAACGTTTAGGTTTTTTCGTCAGTAACAAAGGCATTGAGGTCGATCCGATCAAGGTTAAAGCAATACAAGAAATTCCTGCTCCTCGTACTGAGAAGGAAGTCAGAGGATTCTTGGGACACCTGAACTATATTGCCAGATTCATTTCTCACCTAACAACTACTTGTGAGCTAATCTTCAAACTATTGAAGAAAGATCAAGTAGTCAAATGGAATGATGAATGCCAGACTGCTTTCGACAAAATCAAAGAGTATTTACAAGAGCCTCATGTTTTGATGCCACCAGTCAAGGGAAGACCACTGATCATGTATCTGACTGTTTTAGAAAAGTCAATTGGGTGTGTATTGGGGCAGCATGACGAGTCTGGCCGAAAAGAGCACGCTATTTACTACCTGAGCAAAAAGTTTACCGACTGTGAAACTAGAGATTCACTGCTCGAGAAAACTTGTTGCGCTCTGGCATGGGCTGCTCGCCGGCTAAGACAATATATGTTGACTCATACTACTTTGTTGATATCTAAGATGGATCCGATAAAATACATATTTGAGAAGCCTGCTCTGTCTGGGAGGATGGCTAGATGGCAGATGATCCTAATAGAGTATGACATATAGTAAACTACCCAAAAAGCTATAAAGGGCAGTGTCTTTGCTGATCACCTTTCTCATCAAGCTGTAGAAGACTATCAGTCCATGAAGTTTGAATTCCCGGATGAAGACATCATGACATTAGACAACTGTAAAGAAATCAGACCATATGACGGACCTGAACAAGGATCCCTATGGACCCTGTTCTTTGATGGGGCCTCCAATGCACTTGGTAATGGTATCGGCGTTGTACTCATATCTCCAGAAGGGTGTCATACTCCTTTTACTGCCAGACTTTGCTTCAACTGTACAAACAACATGGCAGAGTACGAAGCATGCATCTTTGGTCTCAAGGATGCCATAGACTTAGGAATCAAATCTTTAGATGTGTTTGGAGATTCAGCTTTGGTCATCAGTCAGATCAAAGGGGAATGGGACACTAAACACCCAAATCTTATCCCTTACAAAGAGCATGTTTTGACATTGCTACCACACTTTGAGGAGATTAGCTTCGAGCATTTCCCGCGAGAAGAAAATCAGCTAGCGGACGCCCTAGCCACAATGTCATCTATGTTTAAACTTAATTGGGATAACGAGGCTCCCCAGATCACCATCGAACGAATGGATGAACCAGCACACTGTCGCGAGATTAATACTGAAGAGGTAGTGGACCAGCCTTGGTTTCATGAAGTCAAGTGGTATCTCGAGGCTCAAGAATATCCAGAAGGAGCTTCAATCAATGATAAAAAGTTCTTAAGGAGATTCTCTTCTAAGTTCTTCTTGAGTAATGGCATCCTGTACAAACGCAATCATGACTCCATTCTACTCCGGTGTGTGGATAAGATTGAGGCGGAAAAGATCATGGCTAAATTACATGAAGGTACTTTTGGCACTCACTCCAGTGGGCATACGATGGAGAAGAAAATCCTACGGGCGGGCTATTATTGGTCTACCATGGAAGCAGATTGCTATCAACACTCTCGGACCTGTCATAAGTGTCAAATTTATGCTGACAAGGTGCACATACCTCCGGTTCCTATGAATGTCTTGACGGCTCCTTGGCCCTTTGATATGTGGGGAATTGATATGATTGGGGAGATCAAGCCTACAACCTCCATTGGACACCGCTTCATCCAAGTGGCCATTGACTATTTTACCAAATGGGTCGAAGCAGCTTCCTTCGCTTCCGTTACTAAGAATGTTGTTGCCCGCTTCATCAAGAAAAATCTAATTTGCGGTACGGTATCCCGGAAAGGATCATCACTGATAATGCTACAAATCTTAACAACACTATGATCACCACTTTGTGCGAGCAATTCAAGATTCAGCATCACAATTCTTCCCCCTATCGGCCAAAAATAAATGGTGTTGTCGAAGCTGCAAATAAAAAAATTAAAAAGATCATACAAAAGATGACAGTCAAATACAAAGACTGGCACGAGATGCTACCATTCGCTCTCCACGGGTACTGTACCACGGCTCGCACGTCAACTGGGGAAACACCCTATTCTTTGGTTTACGGCATGGAGGTTGTCTTGCCTATTGAGGTTCAGATCCCCTCTCTAAGGATTATGAAGGATGCAGGTTTGAGTAAAGACGATTAGATCCAGACTCGACTTGATCAACTGAACTTATTTGATGAAAAGAGACTCATTGCTGTTTGCCATGGTCAAATGTATCAAAAACAGATGATCAAGGCTTTCAACAAGAAAGTCAGGCGCCAAGTATATCAAGTTGGGGATCTAGTGGTCAAACGTATCATTTTGATGCAAAGTGATCCCAGGGGAAAATGGACTCGTACCTATGAAGGACCATTTGTAATCAAGAACATATTCTCCGGTGGGGCAATGATCTTGACCACCATGGACGGAGACGACCTGTCACACCCTGCGAACGCAGATATAGTCAAAAGATACTACGCATAAGAGACCAGATAGGTTGACACACCTAGGCAAAACAAGGGCATCCCGGTGAACCAAAAAGGTTCGGGCACAAATTAGGGATAAAAACAAAAAAAAATATGTACACCCGACAAGTTGAAAACTCGAAAGGGCGACTTGGGCAAAAAAGGGTTTCCCGGTGGACTGAAAACCTGAAAGGGCGGTCCAGGAAAAAGTTAGGGAATTAAAGCATATGACTATGTCCCATCGGATCACTTTGCGGACAATATTCGACTTCCACTGACAAAAACTCAGAGTTTCTGATCGATTCAATCATCTTCGGACGAAGCAACAAATAGACAAGATATTCGGAGATATAAAGGCTATAGCAGAATGGGAACCCCATGGGATTATTAAACATAGCTATCTTTCTTTGTAGAAATTTTTCTTGTTTTATGGATACCATTCTCCTACTTGAATGTTTGTCTCCTTTGTACAAAATACTTATTCAAAGTCAATACAAAGATATCTCTTTGAAAGTTCAAAAACTATTTGTCTTTTCATTACGATTGTGTTTTGTTTGCAAAAACGTCCAATGATTCATTGATGAACATATGCATTTGAACATAATTACTGTTTACAAATAAACAAAATAGAAAAGATAATTACTGATAGGTTGAAAGAACGGGAAAACGTCTCTAGGCTATTCCATAAAACAATCCCCACAGTACGTCATTTAGATCCCCAGGGGAACTAAAACTTCAAATTATTAATCCCCAGTAGAAATCGTCAAATTTCTCAGGATTCCTCAAGCAGTATATGGCATTTCCCTCACAACGGAATTTACTTCCCTCAACAAGAGTTTGTCAGTACTTCAACTTCAAGACATGAAAATTCAACATACCACTCAATAGCATTCAGGGATTTATTTTCCTCAATCAGACAACAATACAACAAACCAGCTTGCATGCGCATACATTACATCCACATATCATAAACATTGATAAAGAAAATACATTGCATCATACATTACATACAATATAACTTTGTTTCAGCTAACATTCTACCCTTTTCAGGATAAGATTGACAGCTACCATTAACAATATGCAATCATGATACAGTTCGGATACGCTCCAGACACGGATTCCATTCTAATACTCATTCATATTTCAAGTTCAGATACAGTTCGGATACGCTCCAGACATGAATTCCATTCTGTTAATCATTCAGATTACAACTTCAGATACAGTACGGGTACGCTCCAAACATGGATGCCATTCTGATACTCATTCAAATTCAAGGTTAGATACAGTTCGGATACACCCCAGACACGGATGCCATTCTGATACTCATTCAGATTTCAAATTCAGATACAGTACGGATACGCTCCAGACATGGATGCCATTCTGATACTCATTCAAATTCAAGGTCAGATACAGTTCGGATACGCCCCAGACATGGATGCCATTCTGATACTCATTTAGGTTTCAAGGTCAGATACAGTTCGAATACGCTCTAGACACGGATGCAATTCTAATACTCATTCAGATTTCAAATTCAGATACAGTTCAGATATGCTCCAGACACGGATGCCATTCTGATACTCATTCAAAATTCAGACTTCAAATACAGTACGGATACACTCCAAACACGGATGCCATTCTGGTACTTAGTCAAAATCAACTTTCAGATACAGTTCAGACATGCTCCGGACACAAACTTCGTTCTGATACTCATTCTTTCAGCTTACAACTTACAATTCCACAGACATTTTTGGATGGCATCTACAAGCCCATCTCTATCAAGAACCTATGACTTCTCCAAATGGCATCTTTAAGCCCATTCCCTCAACTACACATCGTCGAGTGCAAATTTCTGGGCACTCTAATATCCAATAACTTTCTCACCTTCGAGTCACGAATGGAAAAACTCGCCAATCTAACTCTTCAGGTTTAAAAAGATTGAACAAGGGCAGCTGTTGTACCCCAAAATTTTCCCTCTCATTTATCAAGACTTTTCTCACAAGATCTCTTTGACTCAAGACTAGATTAGGGTTTGATCAGCTCAAGACATCCCATCTTACACTGTTGACCCAAAATTAGGGTTTGAGTTTGCACAAGGATTCTTGGACTATCAATGCTTAATATGACTTTCAAACATCATTATGGACCCCTAATATTGTTCATGACAAGTTTCAAGCTTTGAACCACATTTTTTATCAGTCAATTGGGCAGTTGACCTAAAAATCAACTGTATTGGGGAAAAAGTCAACCATGGCCAATTTACAGTCAAACTTCATAATTTTTTATCAACATCAACATTTTAGACTCATATGTATCATTTGATCAAGTTTGGATTACAATTCCTCAAGAAATTTGATCAAATCATCAAAAGGGCAAAATGGTCAGAATTAGGGTTTTGATTGAGGAATGGCAATTTCTGATTTTTGACCTAGCAAATGACCAATTGATTTGAAGAATGTTTTCAAGGTTTCATTTGCATCATCTTGACCTAATTACATGGTTCAAAACATTTCAATTTCATTGGATTGACAGATGAAATTTGCAGTCAACTAATCAAAAGTCAATTGTACACTGAAAAGTCAAACTTTGACTTTTTGGTCAAAATCAAGTGTCAAGGATCACAATTCATCAAAACATGTCAAAATTTGAAACTTGTTCATCAAGGAATCAAATATTGAAGATTTGATTTTAAAATTTGAATTTTTCTTAACTTAGAAATTTTTCTAAGTATAAGAAATTTCTTATTTATTCTCAACTTTAAACCAATTTTCTACCATGATACAAGATGATTCAAAGAAAGTTCCCAACATGAAAGTTTTAGATCTCCATGAAACCTACAATTTTTATTCACACATTTTTCCATAAATATGCTTGAATCTCAAAATATAATTTTATGAACACATGCCCATGAACTAAAATAACTTAGTGAAATTTTTCCCTAATTTAGGCAGGTTTTTGACCCAACTTCATGGCAATTTTTCACCTAGTTCCAAGAGGAATATTGAAATGCATTTCAAATATAAGTTATAGAGAACATTGAAAGCTTTCCAAAATGTCAAAGAACTCCTTAAGATCATTTTTGATTAGAGAGAATCGAAGAGAGGAAGTTGGCAATTTCTCACTTTGAATTCAAGCCATTTCATGAAGAACAAATTTCAAATCAGTACCTATGCTGCCTAATCCATGCTTCACAGGTACCAAACTTTTTTCTTACTCCATAATTTAATGCTTACTCAGTTGGAAAAGCTTTAATCCAAGCCCTAAAGTCTTTATCCAAGTTGTAATTAGATAAATGGCACAAAGTTGCCATTGCCATTTTGGAAAAGGTTCACTTTTGCAACTTTACAAATCTTGAGCATTGAACCTGTCTTCTCTGCACACACAAGTAATAAAGATCTAAGGCAACTTGTGTAGAGCTCATACCAACTCTAAGCAAGCCAGTACAAGCATGTGAAGACTTGTCCCTTCACTTTGCTTCAAAAGTAAGAAAGTATGCAAGAAGCCTAGGATTGAAAAATATGTTGAAGAGCTAACTTGAAACCTTTTCCATACTAGTATACAAACACATTACAACTAGAAACACGATTGAAAAAGCCCTGAAACACTCAAACACTCCATATCACCAAAAAACTGTCAAAACTTGCAGTTTGTGCATAAGCATTGCAATCCATCATTTGGCTCGTGCGTTTCAAGTTTTAATCATCCAAACACTTTACCTACTTGATATCTAAGTGATCTAGACCATCATCCCTGCACTGTAACTCCTTCTCCACCATCTGCCATTTTTGTTTTCCAAGCTTGCAGGTTGACTTGGATAGAGAGTTTCAGACACTTTCAAAGCAAGATAAGGGTTGGAACACACTTAGTGAAGTACAAGCAAGCTAAAGCAACCTTGAGGCCTTCCTAAATCTTACTCAAACTCCATTCACGATCTCAACTAAAAGAGGTAAGAATCTCAACTTCTATCTCTTCATACAGGCATCTATTGGCCATGATTTGTGAATAAACAATGTAGATATCATTGCTACAAAGCTGTACATATCCATAACTTGCATTTATTTGGCCTGAGTTGAGAGAATTTTGAAGTTCAAATTCCTGTAAAAATTAGGTTTAAATTTAGGGCTTTTAAAATTTGTTTTGATCTTTGATTGTTAGCTTACATGATTTACATGGTTGAAATCGTGGGAATGAGTACTACCATTTTCATGTTGGAAGTTTTCATTTTCATGGAGAAATGAGAAAGTTACAGATCTTCTGGTTGGCTAGAGGAAGAAGACGAAGTACACGGCCATGGAAGCGTTTCATGTTATGTTATTTTTGTTTCACATAAATCAACGGATGTATAGCCATCCCAGTGGCAAGGTAGCGTGCTGGTGAGGCCCAGGCCATGGGTTCGAACCTTGGCACTACCTTTTGTTTTTTCATACTTTTCCATTTTTATTTTTTTTGGATGTTTTACAGGTTTGGGCTTCAACACTGGGCCTTATGTTTTTTTTCTAACATCCACCTCCTGATTACTTAGGATACCCTTGGCCCATTTATTTTCAATTATTTATTTTATTTTGTTTTACTTAATAAAATATTCTTTTCTTAAATATTATAAAATCATAAAAAATATAAATATGATAATATTGCATTTTTATTTTATTTTATTTTATTTTTCACATATAAAATATATTTTATCTTCAATATATACTATCTTTCTTAAATAGATTTGTAAGAAATAAATTAAACTTAGATATATTCTTATCTTTTCTTTTACATTTATATAAATACTTGTATATATTTATTTTAAAATACTAAATATTTTCATAAAATATTATTTATTATTTTTAATACAAAAAATACAAAAAATAATACATAAGAACTTTATTTTTCTTTTAAACTAGAAATTAGGGTTAACTTTGTTTTTTTAAGAATTAATTTATTTTCCTTAAAATTATTAGGGTTTAGGTTAAAACTTTTTCATATAAGAAAACCAAACAAAATATTCTTTGCATATACATATATCATTGCATATTTTATTTAAATATTATATATTGTTTATTCCAATATTTGTACAAATTCGATTTGGTTGTAATAGTTTAATTAAATTTATATTATTGCAAATACCCATTCACAATTTGTATTCCCCCCTCCCATAAAAATGTTGTAATAGCGTAGGACATTTAAATTTCGCAATTTACCGCTTTATATACCATGCTAGTAATTAGGGTTTGTATGGCAAGATCAAAACAAAACAAATAGAAAACCCTAATCCAAGACAAGATCAAAGCATGAAAATAACACACTTGCACACAAGCATCCTTAGGGTTTCTCCACTTGGTTGCCTTATATAAAAATAGCCATATTACGCATGCAAAGTATCTTGGCAAAACAAACAAATATAAGATCATAGTCCCTCGATGACGCTATTCTAAAGTTGCCTTACAAAATAATCTTAGTCCCTCAAAAAATGCTAAGATACTTTGCAACACTGCTAATCATGGTTATACGATGACCCACGCTCGTCCCGTTTACATCCAAAGATAGGGTTGCTTACCAAATCAATGGTAAGACAACAATGTCAAAGGAATAGAAAATGCACAAGAAAGACACTTGAGTAGGTAGATTACTTCTAGTTACTTGCTTTATTTCCAAACAACTACCCTTGCTATTTTCAAAACAAACACACATTTCCAAACATTTTACAAACATTGAAAACATTTCCAAAAAGACAAATATCTTTGTATACATTCTTACGAACGAGAATCATTACAAAGATTGCCTAAATGAATGGCCTCTCTTACAAAATACTTTCAAAAACCACACAAAGCATAATTTCAAAACAAAAGCAAGTGATCTAGCAAGTAACTAAGAGCCCATGGAAAACCATGGATGAAAAGGGTGCTAATACCTTCCCTTTTCATAATCTACCCCCCGAACTCAAGAAACAATCTCAAAGGTCTTTCCTGTGCTTTTTCACCTTTCCTTTTGGATAAAAGAAAATTCGGTGGCGACTCTTGCTAACTGCAACATTTGCGATAAAATGCAAAACCCTCAAGTCAGTTCTCCCACTGCATCACAGATACCATGCAATGCTTATAATTATGAATTCAAATGAATGGCTCCAAAGGTGACATAGTACACCACTAGGGAAGTAGGAAATAAAAACAAGGACAAAAGAAATCCCGACCAGGAAAATAAATCACTGGTGAACAAAAGACTTGACTCTAGTGGGGTAAGGCCCAAGGAAGAGATAAAGCAACATCAACTCAAATATTGAGGAGAGAAGATAAAGGATAATAGTGATCGACAGATAACCACAAAATATCCACTCATTGAGAAGATAGAAAAAAAGGTAATGTCGATCCACCGGGGGAAAGAAGTGGTAGGATAATACCAATAAACATTAATATTAGGGTAATTCACAAATGACCAGCATCAATACTTATGACTGGAAACAAACAAACTTCTTTAGAGAAAAGTGAATCTCAATGACGAATTATCTCCCATAATGACGAGACTACCATTCATCGGAGTAACAAATCTTAACAACGAACTATCTCCCATAATAACGAGACTACCATTCATTGGAGTAACAAATCTCAACAACAAACTATCTCCCATAATGAAGATACTACTATCCATTGGAGTAACAAATCTCAACAACAAACTATCTCCCACAATGACGAGACTACCATCCATTGGAGTAACAAATCTCAACAATGAACTATCTCCCATAATGACGAGACTACCATCCATTGGAGTAATAAATCTCAACAACAAACTTTCTCCCATAATGACGAGATTATCATTCATTAGAGTAACAAATCTCAACAGTGAACTATCTCCCATAATGACGAGACTACCATCCATTGGAGTAACAAATATCAAAAACTAACTATCTCCCATAATGACGAGACTACCATCCATTGGAGTAACAAATCATGAATCTTCTCTGGGAACTAACAGACTTACTAGGGGAGTACAGATTGCTCAAATAAAGAGACCTACCACTTGCTGTTATAAGAAACTCTTCAGGCAAAGAAATATGACTTCTCTGGGGAAATTTCAATATATTCCTACTTGAGGAGGTAAATTCTTCTCATGCAAAATAAATGCAATTCTCAAACCAGGGTTCAAAGCCTGCAGAGATTAGAATAATAATTTTGTCGGGGACCACGGATTCAAACCAGAAATAAACCAGAATAAAATAGTCAACCAAGATAGCACCTGATGAGAAATAAACGCAAGAGTGGACCATGTTCCATCCAGATAACGAGCTAAATGGGAAGGCTAAAACAAAATTCTTCCATGAGGGTTAACTCAATAGGGAAATTGAAAGAATATACATTTTCTGTGTAAGGTTGACACTCTATTAGAGAGAGGTTAACATGACTCTACAAAATAGGGTAATATGCCAACAAAAATTATAATAAATGAAATTGAGCAATGAATGGTTAAATTCAGCTATGCATGATGTATGCATGAGTGTACGAATGTTGTCACATATATGCCAACAAAACGGACAGACAACACTAGGAATAATCAGACAAAACAAGCTTGGGTAAAGTTAACACTCAGCTAAATCATATCCAGGATGAAAATTTATAAGAAAGTAAGCACCAAATGAGGAAACAAATTCCTATTTCACTGCTTAACTTCACTGAGAAAAACACAATCCGAAAGTAATCAAATCAAAACAATAAAATCATTGCAAATACTTGGATATGACATCCTCCTCCAGGCTTCGCCGGGGAAAATCACACAGACTTCAATGGGGAAAACAAGTGTATCAACGTCTAGATTTCCACTGGAGATTACAATACTGATTTCGTTAGGGAAAATGAAAACCGCATCATCGAGATATCAACTGGGAATCTCGTGCTAACTTCATTATGGAGGGAAACACCACCTCATTGAGGGGAGCCCAAAATATATTCTTCAATACCAAGAGTGAAGATTACACAGTCCTCCTCGGGGAGAAATTATGAAACCACATGGGGATAACAACTTTCAGAGAGAAACATTATCTCAGCTTTACTTGGGGATTTAAGAAGTCAAACAAAACTGCAAGAAATCAAAATTATGGGGATTTTAAATCAAACCCAGCACTTGGCAGGAGAAAACCCAAAAAGTTGACAATTGTTTCAACACTTCTTAGAAAAGATATTACCCTTGTCTAGTTGCCTGGGAAATAAATAACAGCAATAATTCCAACACTGCAAAAGGACGACGTTTTGCAAATGATTCCACGTCACCACGCAAAGGGAGAAGGGACTTCTGTCATATGAGAGAAGACCTTACTGGGGAATCTGGAATAGAGGCTTCAGACCATGCAAATTAGAAATCAAAATAATCAAACTGGAGGAAAACAAATTAACCAAGCCTTGACTGGGGAAAATGGGATCACAAACTCAACACCGTACCATACATCAATTGGTATCATCTCAACTATCTAGGAAACACAAGAAGGTCATACTCATACCAGCAAAAGTGACCTGGGAGAACCTTCCCATGGAATACATACTTCCAAAATTTAGAGTTCGTCCATCCTTGGAATCACCATTTTATTTTTCTTGAGTCTCAAAATCTAAAGTAAAAAAGTAATTTGTAAATTCTTTTCAAAAAACAATTTTTTTATTTAATATTTTTGTTTTGAAAATTACTATCAATAATAAATTGAGTCTTTGTAAGCAGAATAAAATAAGAATTGAAAAGAATTGGATAAAAGCTCAAACTTTATTAATAGAATGGTAGTCTGCGAAAGGCGAGACTCCATAGATGATTACAAAGTTTGGAAAAATATACATTGAAACACCATGACCACTATTCTCCCTAACAACTTTGAATTTCTGAGCAGTGACTTCTGTTTAAGTGTGGTGATAATCCGAGAAGATTGTTGCTTCAATGATCAAGTCTTGTCTGATGCAGTTACTTGCCAAGAAATCCCTAACTTTTTCCTAGATTTCCCTTGCGGGTTTTCAACCTAGCGGGAAGAATTTATTCTGTTTATGTCTCTAATTTTTGCCTAGACCGCCCTTTCGGGTTTTCAGTCAACTGAGATGCTCCTTTTTTCCTAAGTCGCCCTTTCGGGTTTTCAACTTACCGATTTGTTCTTTTATTTCTTTAGGCGAAGTATTTCTTGACTACATCAGCATTCATAGGGGTCATACCCCAAATTTTATCTACCCTTATGCTTAGGTTTCCTTTAATTAAATTATATTATTTAGCTTTCACTTTTATAGGGGTATTTAAAATCAGAGAGGGGTTTAACAGTCCAAAATGGACCATCAATATCTGATGGCCCATTAGACTTTAATAAAAGTCTATTCCAAATTAAGGGAGGTGTATTTCTAATCAAAGGAGGTGAACTAATTTGTTTTGGTTAAGGCCTATATAATTTTTAATCCACTTTAGATATAGAAGGAGGTTTGTTGCCTACTTGGAGGGTGTAGCGATTAATGAAAGCCCCATATCTTTTGAAGCCCGTTTAAATTTTATTCTCTTTTCTCTGATGTATAAAATGACTCTTTTTGAATAAAAAAACAGCATGGCAAGGTTTTATTGTAAGCTTTTTTTATAAAAAAAGTTACATTGTTTTGTAAACAGGCCCAGCCAAAACCAAATGCATACAGTCCAAACAAATGTTTGTTTTCAAAAATAAAACACCTTTGTTGAGAATTAGAAGAAGGCGTATAAGCCCAAACATCAGGCCCATTTTTGAGAAAACTATTTTTTTATTATTTAAATGTTTGTTCTATTTTTTTAGGTCCAGTAAATAGAACACCTGGCCCATTTATTTTTTTTTTTGAGAAAGAAACTGTGTTTTTTCTAATTATTAATTTTATTTGTTAAAACATTTTTTTATCATTCTTTTTTTAGTAGGCCCATCCCAAGAACTTTTGTTTTCAAAAAAAGAAGCATCCAATTCATTTGGAAAAAAACACACAAACGGGTTGAGATTAACGCTATGTCCCAAAACACGGTACTTGTAGCCCAAATCATTGTCCATAAACGCTTACTATAGAGATCAACACGTGTGAAAGGCATGTTGTTTATCAACCTTAATGAACAAAATCAGGAAAAACAGTAAATGCAGAAATAGAGCAAGACTAAATCAGAAACAAATTCAAACTGCAGATTACAGAATTCAACAGCGTTCAATAACTTACAGACAACAGATTCAAATTATTTCCTAATATGAAAACCTAATCAATTACATTTGAAAAGAATTCGTAAATTGTTAACAACAATTTAATTAATTTCCTAAATTGCTATTCCTAATTTGCTATAAATCAAAGCAAAGGAAGAAGACAAAGAAGGGGAGAAGAAGAAATACAGTAGAAAAATACGGTAAGAAAAGACAAAAAAAGAAAATGGACTTCTACAGTTGTTGTCGCTGTTCTGGTCTAGGGTTTCGAAACCCTCGCCATCGCCTTCTTTGTCGCACAGTCGTTATCCTCTCAGTCTCCGCTTTTACCGTCATCACCATCCTCTGTCACCTGCGAAAACGAGAGAAAGCAAGGAAAGGGGTTAGAACCGAATCAGGATAAAAATCAGAATCAGCAAAAAAAGGGTAAGGGTTGATGACTTAGCTCGCGTTTTTTTGTAAGGTGATTATATGGGTTTCTTTTATTTTTCTGTTTGGGTTTGGATATGAATCAGATGCCGCCGTCGGGTTTAAGATTTTTGGGGTTAGGGTTTGGTTGGGGAAGAAGGCGAATCTTCGCCTCCATTAGGGTTTGGGGGAAGGATTTGCATTTTGCTGCTATAAGAGAGAGAGAGAGAGAGAGAGAGAGAGAGAGAGAGAGAGAGAGAAGATGAGGAAATCAGACAGAGAGAGGAGAGGGTTAATTAAAAGTTGAAGAGATTTTGTTTCAATAGAATGTTTGTGTTAACGTGGTAATCCTATGTGTGCCCCCTGTAATCACTATCATACTCCCTTGCCTTTATCCACCTGATTCCAATCACATGATCCTCAATACGCCTACCCACAATAAGCCCAGTACACGCGCCTTCACCAAATCCGAACGGACATAGAACTCCTGGGCTAGGCCCATCATTATCTACACCCCTCTTCCGTTACATTTTGCTAGCATAAGCGATGTTCAAACCCCCTAGGCCATTGGGCCTGAATTCAAAATTTGAATTCTGGCCTTTCTATCTAAACCTCCCAATTTTGCTACTGTGATATAATTTACACCCCCAGCTATTTTATTTTTATTTTATTATTTTCTCTTATAAATGGATTCATATATTTACTTATTCATTTTTCTTTTTATATATATTTATTTTTATTTTTATAATATGGTGTATTTATTTATTATTATAACATAATTAATTATTTTTAAATTCATTTAAAAATACAATATTTATTTACATTAAATCGCATCATTAAATTATATACCTAAAAACACTTTTCACCATAAATTTTAATATTCTATATCGAAATATTAAAACCCGCGCGATTCACCAAAATACCACGTTTGCAAGTGACACGTGGCCAATATTTGGCCACGTGTTGAGGGGGCTATATAAGACTCCTTCGCTCTGCGTCTAAAAATATATATTCAAACGATCACCAAACTATTCTTCGTATTAAATTAATTCAATATTAATTTTCGAAAAGGAATCAAATATATTTAAATTAACTTAGTATTTGGTCTAACAAACTCCGTTATTCCCACTCTTAGACCACGTATGTGAGAAATTCAAAATATATTTCACAATCCATAAAAAAATACAAACAACACCGCGAACTACGAAAAAAGACCCTGATTCCTCCTAGGAGGATATGTAGGCATATAATTGAAATCGTGGCAAGTCCCGTTAAATAAAATTCAAACCCTTTCTCCCAATAATAATTAAAACCAATAATTCCTAAGATCGCACTTCTAAACCTAGTATCCTTGTGAACAAGGAAGATAAGGTGTGCCTAACACCTTCCCCTCGTATAGAACCGAGTCCAAATCTAGAATCTCTTACTTTTAGGGTTATTCCTTTATACTACCTTCCTTTAGGATAAAAATTAAGGTGGGAGACTCTAATTTAAAAACCAGTTGCAATAATAGGATGTGGGAACTCCTCGCCATCCATAGTTTCAAGAATGAATGCATCGCTAGAGAATGCTTTCTTGACAACATATGGGCCTTCAAAATTGGGAGTCCACTTGCCCCCAGAATTAGCGTTAAAAGACATGATATTCTTGAGCACGAGGTCGACTTCTCTGAATTGGCGAGGCTTGACCTTCTTATCAAAAAATTTCTTTATTCTCTTCTTACATAACTGACCATGACACAAAGCTTTCCTTCTCTTTTCTTCAATTAAATTCAATTGGTCAAACCTGTTCTGGACCCATTCATCCTCTGACAACTCGATTTCCATTATCACACGTAAAGAGGGAATCTCAACCTCGGCGGGGAGCACTGCTTCCATACCATAAACAAGAGAGAACGAGGTTGCCCCTATTGAAGTGCGGACAAATGTATGGTACCCATGCAAAGCAAAAGGGAGCATCTCGTGCCAATCTTTACACGTAACAACCATCTTTCGGATGATCTTCTTGATGTTTTTATTATCAGCTTCAACAACCCCATTCATCTTTGGTCTGTAAAGAGATGAATTATGATGGAAAATCTTGAATTCTTCACAAATTTCTGTCATCATCTTGTTATTCAGATTCGAGCCATTGTCGGTGATAATCGTGCCTGGCACACCATACCGACATATAATATTATTCTTGATAAAGCGTACTACCACCTGCTTAGTAACATTAGCATAGGAAGCTGCTTCCACCCATTTGGTGAAGTAGTCTATTGCTACCAAGATAAAACGATGTCCATTCGACGCCTTTGGTTCAATCATTCCAATCATGTCAATACCCCACATAGAGAAAGGCCACGGCAAAGAAATAACATTGAGAAGCGTCGGAGGCACATGAATTTTGTCATCATAAATATGGAAATTATGGCACTTCCTTGCAAATTTATAATAGTTAGATTCCTTTGTCAGCCAATAGTAACCTGACCTAAGCATCTTCTTTTCCATTGAATGTCCATTGGCATGAGTTCCAAAGGAGCCTTCATGAATTTCATGCATCAACATGTCTGCTTCGTGTCTATCCACGCATCTGAGCAAGACCATGTCATAATTTCTTTTGTATAGCACATCTTCATTGAGGAAGAAGCTACCTGTCAACCTTCTCAATGTCTTCCTATCTTTTTTTGACGCACCAATTGAGTATTCCTGAGTCCGGATAAAATGCTTGATATCATGATATTAAGGTTTTTCGTATGATGTTTCCTCTATTGCAAACACATAAGCCGGTCTATCCAAATGCCGCATTGTTATATGAGGCACATCATTCTAAGTATTCACTTGATACATAGAAGCCAAAGTGGCTAAAGCATCTGCCATTTGATTTTCATCTCTGGGAATATGATAGAATTCAACTTTATTAAAGAAAGGTAATCATCTTCTAGCATAATCTTTGTAAAGGATCAAGTCAGGGTGACGAGTATCCCATTCTCCTTTAATCTGATTTACTACCAAAGCTGAATTGCCATACACATCTAGAATTTTGATTTTGAGATCAATAGCCTCTTCGAGACCCATGATATAAGCTTCATACTCTGCCATGTTATTGGTGCAATCAAATGTCAACCTTACAGTAAATGGGATATGCAATCCATGGGGAGTGATAATCACAACACCAATTCCTTTCCCATAAGCGTTCACATCTCGATCAAATACCATACCCCAACGAGATTCAGGATCAGGACCTTCTCCCAGGCAACGGTTCATCATAATCTTTTATTTTTAGAAACATAACATCCTCATCAGGGAAATTATATTTAACAGACTGATAATCATCAACTGGTTGGTGAGCAAGATAATCCACCAACACTTTGATTTATATAGCCTTTTGAGTACAATATTCAATATCATATTCAGACAACAATATCTTCCAACGGGAAATTCTCCTAGTAAGAGAAGGCTTTTCAAAAATATACTTAATTGGATCCATTTTGGAAATCAACCAAGTAGTATGATTCAACATATATTGCCGCAACCGCTTTGTCACCCAGGTTAGAGCACAACATGTCTTTTCCAGCATAGAATACCGTGACTGATAGTCAGTAAACTTCTTGCTGAGATAATAAATGGGATATTCTTTCTTCCCTATTTCATCTTGTTATCCCAAAATACAACCCATAGAATTGTCTAACACTGTCAGATACATGATCAATGGTCTCCCTTCAACAGGCGGGAGCAAGATAGGAGGTTCAAGCAGATACTCTTTAATACTTTCAAATGATTTTTGGCAATCATCAGTCCACACACAACCCTGATCTTTCTTTAACAACTTAAAGATCGGCTCACATGTTGCAGTCATATGGGAAATAAATATGGAAATGTAATTCAAATGCCCAGGGAAGCCTCTAACTTGCTTTTCAGTTATGGGTGCTGGAAATTCTTGAATTTCCTTAAGTTTATCAGGATCAACTTCAATTCCTTTTTGGCTGACAATGAAACCTAACAATTTTCCCGATCGAACACCAAAGGTGCATTTATTTGGATTCAAGCGGAGACGATACTTCCTCAAATGTTGAAACAATTTCAACAAATACTCTATATGCTCTTCTTCAGTCTGGGATTTAGAAATCATATCACCAATGTATACCTCAATTTCCTTGTGCATCAGATCATGGAATAGGGTTGTCATAGCCCTATGGTACGTTGCACCAGCATTCTTCAGCCTGAAGGGCATAACTCTATAACAAAATGTTCCCCAGGGTGTGATAAATGTTGTTTTTCCATGTCCTTAGGAGCCATTCTGATTTGATTATATCTGTAAAATCCGTCCATGAACGAGAATACTTTGAATTTTGTTGTACTATCAACCAACATATCTATATGTGGCAATGGAAAATCATCTTTTGGACTAGCTTTGTTTAAATCTCTATAATCCACGCACATGCGAACTTTTCCGTCTTTCTTTGGTACTGGGAAAATATTGGCAATCCACTGAGGGTACATCGATGTCACAAGAAAACTGACATTAATCTGCTTTAGAACTTCTTCTTTAATTTTCACTGCCATATCGGGATGAGTTCTTCGCAATTTCTCCTTGATTGGCGGACATTATGGCTTTAGCGGTAAATAATGTTCCACAATATCAGTATCCAACCCTGGCATGTCTTGGTATGACCAATAAAATATGTCCACATACTCTTTCAACAATTTAATCAACCTGCTCTTCACGTTGGGATGCAACAATGCTCCAATCTTGACTTCTTTCAGATCTTCCTCTGTACCCAAATTGATTGTCTCTAATGGCTCTTTATATGGTTGAATGGTACTTTCCTCATGCTCAAGCAAACGTGAAACCTCTTCTGGGATTTCATCATATTCTTCTTCTTTGGCTACATATGCAGGATATTCAAAGTTGGGAGAGGATGCAGGGTCATTGTACTCAACGGGTTTTTTAATTAATCTGCACATATGATTTATGATTACTTTTAGAAACTGACCCATATAATAAGTGATTATGCAGATTACAGTTATTATTTATTTTGAAATTTTTTTCTGATTACCATTTTCCAAGAAAAATCAGAAAATAAAGACACAATTTGGGAATCAAAGACAACTTTTATTATTGATTTTAAAGATCAAAGCAACAGATATGCACATACAATATCAATACTTTCACCTTGGGCAGAGTGAAAGATTTTTTAAAAGACTAACAAAAAAATTACTTTGAGATATGAGTTCAAAAGGGAACATCAATAGTGATCCAATTTTGGACTCTGACTCCAAGTGTCACGTAGTTCGGCATCTCTTGCTCTGCTTTGCCTTCCAGAATAGCATTGATCCTAGGAACAGTTGGATGAAGCTAACCTCAGCTGTGAAAGATATCCTGATATTTCCCAAAGCAGACTTCGGCTTCATGTTCTCACCTTTACCATTCTTCCTAGAGAATCCTAAACCAGCTCTATTCTTATTCACAGGTGGATCCACAATTAGCCCTCATACTTTACTAGGGCCATTACGCATTACCTGCTGATAATCCTTAAACGAAACTATAGAATTCTCCTTTACCTTATATTAACAATGGATAAAGCTTGGAATTGAGTTCCAACAGAAGCTTCATCTGCTTCGGCAACACTGAAAGAGGATAAATGAGATATTAACAAAGCTTATTCTCCATTTATGATGACCACCTTTCCTTCTCGAACAAACTTCAACTTTTGGTGCAAAGTTGAAGTGACAGCCCCTTCCTTGTGTATCCATGGTCATCCCAGTAAACAGCTGTAAGCAAGAACAATATCCATAACATGTAAAGTAATCTGAAATAGGTGTGGGCCTATATGAATAGGAAAATCTACTTCCCCAATGACAGACTTCCTTGATCCGTCGAAAACTTTCACAATTATGCCACTTGGCCGCATGGGAGTTCCTTGGTACTTCAGCATCATAAGCGTGCTCCTTGGAATGACATTTAAAGAGGATCCATTGTCAATCAGCACATTGGACAATGAATTGTTCTTACAGTTCATGGAGATATGGATAGCAAAGTTATGATTCCTTCCTTCATCAGGAAATTCGTCATCACAGAAACTCAGGTTATTACAGGAGTTAATATTCCCAACAACATTAATGAATTGGTCTAAAGGCATATCACTTTCTATGAAAGCTTGATCCAACACTCTCATCAAAGATTCCCTGTGGGCAAAAGAGTTCATTAGCAAGGCTATAATAGATATCTTTGATGGAGTCTGTAATAATTGATCTACGATCTTGTAGTCTCTCATCTTCATAATCTTCAATATATCGTCCACATCTTTTTCCAGAGTAGTTCCACTATATCCCCCCACTGCTTTCTTGGGTTCAGTACTTTCAACAACCTTTTTATCAGCATTAACATTCCCTCGAATGACAGGTGTGAAAACACGGCCACTGCGGGTCACTCGGCTAACTTCAGCAATACTCTTAACATCAGATAAAGGTTGGATGGGAAATTCCACACCATCCTCTAAGATTGTAGCATTGTATTTGTATGGAACGACTTTGTCTGATTCGTAAGGAACAGAACCTGGCAAGCAAATCACCACTGGAGCAACAACTGGTTTGCTATGGTACTCAGTCTCTATAGAGGCGGAAACACAAAAACAAGACACAATAACATTCAACCCCTCTTCAGAATACTTAGACATCATAGAATCATTGCTAGAGAACATGTCTTCATCAACGGAAAAGAGTTTATCTGCAGAAGCATACTCATCATCAGACATAATCTCAGCTGAGAAATCTTTAATCACATTAATCCCATGGTAATCATCTCTATTTCCTGAAACCTTGATAGTAACATTGTCCAATAACAACTGAACACCCTTTCTTACTATGGAACAACCACAAGAATCTCTGCAGCAAATCCGGAAAGACCCATTATGGTGTTCTTCTTGACCATCCATGTGACAGAAGGTAGCGTGCAACTGCACCAAATCATCATTCATATGATTCACGTCAAAAATCTGGAATTCTCCAGGACATCCAAAGACCATATTCACATTTTATTCGTACTCTTCCCTAGGCCCGATTATATGAATTAGGGATTTATCCATCATCTCCTAGAGATCAGCTTTTATCTTATTACATCCCTGGATATCGATACTGCAAATATCACAATCAGCATGGTCATGCATATAGTAACTAAACTCGTAGGGGTCAGTATGCATCTTTACCAAATCCTCTCTAACCAGGTTGATATCAAAAATTCGGAAGTCACCAGGACAACCAGTAACCATGTTTATAGCATTTGCTCCTCCATGCGGCAAAGGATTATCTTTCAGATTAGGGCCAATATCTTTAAAGGATAAAAGGCCAGATCTCACCATCTTTTGTACTTCATATTTCAAAGGATAACAATTCTCAATAGTGTTCCCTGGTGCTCCCTGATGAAAAGCACACGTCTGGTCGGCCTTATAATACCAAGGCAAATGTGATGGTATAGCAGGGGGTGGCCTGGTCTGAACCAAATTCTTCTGAATCAAAGCCGGGAGTGACTCTGCATAGCTCATTAAAATTGAGTCAAAGGCTTCTCTTTTCTAACTTTTCCCTTGATTCCCCTAAGGAGATGGTCTCTGATAGGAAACCTATTGCTGGTACCGTTGATACCTTCTAGTTGGTCTAATCTTCCTTTCTCCAATAATATCATTTGTTTCACTTTCTTTCTTTCGAGAGAAACCGTATGATGACTTCTTTGTCCCTTCATCTCTTGTCAAACGCCCCTCTCTGACAGCCTCTTCTAAACTAACACCCATGCTTACCATTTCGGTAAAATCACTCGGCGCATTGACGACCATATTTTCGTAATAAAATGATCCAAGGGTTTTTAGGAAGACCTTGTTCATTTCTTGTTCTCCCATAGGTGGCACCACCTGGGCAGCTATCTCGTGCCATCTTTATGCATATTCTTTGAACGACTCATTGTCTCTCTGAGCCATTGCCCTTAACTGGTCCCGGTCAGGCGCCATGAACATATTATACTTATACTGTTTGATGAAGGCTTCCCCTAGATCATTTAAGGTATGAATACTACTACTGTCTAGACTCATATACCACTTCAGAGAAGCAACAAATAAACTACCTTGGAAGAAATGAATGAGTAAATGCTGATCATCACTATGGGTGGACATCTATCTGATATACATCATAAGATGGTCACGAGGGAAAGAGTTTCCCTTGTACCTTTCAAATTCTGGTACTTTAAACTTGGCTGGAACCTTTACATTGGGAACCAGGCAGAGCTCACTAGCATTCTGTCAAAACAATTCTTTTCCTCAAAGGGCCTTCATTTCCTTCTGCATCTTATTGAACTGGTCTTGAAAGTCATCCAATCGGTCATAAAAATCCACACTTTCACTTGGTGGAGGAACAAGATGATAAACTTCATAATTAACAAACGGCATAGCATTCACCGAAGGAGGTGAAGTATAGTGGATCTCATTTCTAGCAGCAGAAGTAATATGCACCACAAGAGGTGCGAGAGTAGCAGCGGCTTGCACCACTAGAGCAGCTTGAGTGTCAATATTAAAACCTTCTGGCATGAAGTTTTCATACAATCCCCACGGGTAACCCTGAGGCATACGGTTCTGAGCAACAGTTACTAGGGTAACAGAAACAGGAAATGATGGACTTTCAGAAGCATTTGTTGTATATTGAGGCTGAGTGAGTGGTGGTTGATTCTGAGAAACCACCAATGATTCCATCAAAGTAGACATATTAGACATACCGGTCTTCATAGCAATAACTTCTTCGTGTAGCTCGAGATTCTCTTGTTCAAGATTCTCCATTTTCATCTTGGAATTAGCTCGAGTATTGTACCAGTGAGACAGCTTGTTGAACGAAGTAGAGAAATTCAGTAAGACACCTGGGTATGAATAGAAATGCAAGAAATATGTACCAGATGATGCATGATATATGATGCACATGATTTATTGATTATTATTAATATTTCAAGGTACTCAAAGAATTATAGATGATTTTACAAATATTAAAGTACTAACACATTTTGAAATACTGAAAATCTCATTATAATAACTTCCAATTGGATTATAACTTTTAGTACAAGTTTCAACAATCCTAAGTACAAGAGAAGATGGAACCTAAAATCCTGAGAAAACAAGGTTGATGAAGATCACTCCACACACTGACTCTTTTCTGTGAGTCTTGTAGTTTGAGCCTTCAACTGCTTGTAAAATCAAGCTTCTCAAATGAACTTTTGTTTTGATGAAGACAAACCATTTTGAGAAGAAGGAAAAGATTATTGATCAAGCTAAAAGCATCTTTGGATAAAGTCTTTGGTTCAAGCACTTAGCAAATTTCAAGTTATAATGATAATACATACTTTGAACTTAATACATAGATGCTCAATGGTCAAAAGAAATATTTTATCTTATCCAAACTTTTTCTCAAGTTTTCTAAGGAAAAAAATCAATTTTTACTTATGTGAAATCGATTTGCATATTGGTGCAATTGATTACATGCTTCACATTTTCAAAATGTTAGCTATTAATTCTAAGTGCAATCGATTTGCATGTTTGTGCAATCGATTGCTCTCAATCAATTTTTGCTACTGACTTCAAGTGAAATCGATTTACACACTTGTACAATCGATTGCTCACTCAAAATGTTTGAATTTTTAGTTGTTGAAACCCCGTGCAATCGATTTACACAAGGGTGCAATCGATTGCATGCTGAACGATTTTGAAAAACAACAGCTTTACTCATGCATGTTCATAACACCATTTCATGGAAACTTTTTATTGAATCTTGGCAATTGTTCATGATGCATTTGCAGAAATTTATGTTGTTTCAAAAGGGTAGTAAAAATCCCGTTTTAGGTACTTTAAAAACAAGCCTCCTCTATTTTATGGTAAATATTTTGACTTCTTGAAAATACGCATGAAGGCACATCTAGAAGCACAAGGAGAAGAAATATGGGATGCTGTCGAGAATGGTCCATTTATTCCCATAACGGTGATCAATGGTGCTGGCTCATCAAAGCCTAAATTTGCATAGGATCAAGATGATAAGAAAAAGGTCATCTATGATAAAAAGGCAATCAATATTATTCAAGGTGCACATAGAATGGATGAATTCTTCCGCGTCTCAGCATGAAAAACGGCGAAAGAAATATGGGATACCTTGGTACAAACTCATAAAGGAATTGTTGAAGTTAAAAGGCCAAGACTAAATACTTTGAGTCAAGAATACGAGCTATTTAGAATGCATCCAGGAGAAACCATCCTTGACTTGCAAAAGAGATTCGTACACTTGACAAATCATCTAAGTGCTCTTGGTAAGACCTTGACGAATGATGAACTAAATCTGAAAGTACTTAGATCCTTAACTAGGGAATGGCAACCAAAGGTAACGGCAATTTCAGAAAAGAAAAGTCTTTCTTCAATGACTTCCGCAACGTTGTTTGGAAAACTTCAAGAATATGAAACGAAACTCGGAAGACTTGAAAAGCATGAAAATCAAGAGAAGAAATCCAAGAATATTACCTTAAATATTGATTCCAAGGAAGTTGAAAAGGAAGACAATCCGGAAGAAGATGAAAACTCCATGCTTCTTGTTAAAAGGCTTGGTAAGTTCTTTGGTAGAAATGAAAAATATTTTCCTCATGAAAAAAGGAAGAAGCAATTTAAGAAAAGGGAAGCTTCCACATAAACACAAGAAGTCACATGTTATGAATGTGGTAAGCACGGTCATATAAAGACGAATTGTCCGAAACTTTCCAAGAAAGGTGGCTACAAAGGCAAAAAGGAATTCAAGAACAAAAGGGCCTATGTTGCATGAGAGGATAATTAAATAAGTTCTTCTTCCGATTCCGATAGTGATGAAAGTGCAAATCTAGCATTGATGGCCTCACACCATTCCGATAATGAAGATGATGAGGTTAGTAATGAATTTTCTCTTTTTGATAGTGATGCACAAGGTGCTATATATGAACTATTAAATGAATGCAAAATTTTGTATAAAACTATTTCATCTCAAAAGAAACAAATTTTATCTTTATAAGAGAAATGTGAAACTATGGAAAAAGATTTCAAAGATGAAAAACAAAATTTAAGTGATGAACAAAAATAGAATTTTGTATGCAAAAATTGTGAATCACTCTCTTTCCAAATTGTCCAATTAAAAAGAGTTATTCAAAGATATGAAAAAGGTCAAATTGGATTGGAAGGTGTTCTTATCCAATAAAGATATTCCAATGATAAAAGTGGACTTGGATATTCAAAGTTTTCAAAACCAAGTTCTAATAAAACTATCTTTGTTAAGGCTAGTGATCAATCACCCAGAGAGAAAGTGAACAAACCTAAAGTGGTTCATCATTATCCTAAAAAGAAAACATTTCCTAAAAATAAATCTTACCCATCTAGATATAGAAGTAATTTTTTACCTACTTGTTTTTATTGTGGTATTAAAGTCCATACACCTAATGTTTGTTATGTTAGAAACTTTAGTGTGGAAAGTGGGTATTATGTGTGGGTAAAGAAAGGTACTAATTATGAAGAACCCAAAGCAACTTGGGTATCTAATAAAACCTAATTTGTTTTGTAGGTATGCTTGAAGACCACATGCAATATTTGGTATCTTGATAGTGGTTGTTCAAAGCATATGACGGGAGAATTAAACCAATTTTCAAATCTAGTACTAAAGGCCAAGGGTTTTGTCACTTATGGAGACAATAATAAGGGAAGAATTCTTGGCAAAGGCAAAGGTGGTGCTCCACCTTTCACATCCATTGAAGATGTTCTTTATGTTGAAGGACTAAAGCACAATCTTCTTAGTATTAGCCAACTTTGTAACAAAGGCTTCAAGATTAAGTTCACCAAAGATGAATGCTTGATAGAAGCGAAGTCACACATGAGGTTATACTTAAAAGTAAAAGAATTAATAATATATTTATGATTTCCCTTGATGATCCATATTTGAAGGTAAAATGTCGCATGGCGAACAACGATGATTCATGGCTTTGGCTCAAAAGAATTTCTCATATTCATATGGAACACTTGAATAATTTCATCAAGCATGATCTTGTCATTGGGTTTCATAAAAGAAATTTTGTTAAAGATGGACTTTGTGATGCTTGTCAAAAAGGGAAACAAACAAAATCAACTTTCAAATCTAAGAATGTGGTGTCTACTACAAGGCCATTACAATTGTTGCATATGGACTTATTTGGTCCATCAAGAACAAGAAGTTTCGGAGGTAATGTATATGCTTTGGTTATTGTTGACGATTTCTCTAGATATACTTGGACATTATTTTTAGTGCAGAAAAGTGATGCGTTCAAGGCTTTCAAGAAGTATGCTAAACAAATTCAAAATGAGAAGTCTTTAACAATTGCCTCCATAAGAAGTGATCATGGCGGAGAATTTCAAAATGCTCTATATGAAGAATTTTGTGGAGAACATGGATTATCTCACAACTTCTCGGCACCAAGGACTCCTCAACAAAATGGAGTGGTGGAAAGAAAGAATAGGTCTCTTGTAGAGCTTGCAAGAACGATGCTTAGCGATTCAAATCTTCTAAAATATTTTTGGACGGATGCGGTGAGCACGACATGTTTTGTTAGTAATAGAGTTAACATAAGACCAATCTTGAAGAAAACTCCATATGAACTTTTCAAAGTGAGGAAACCAAACATTTCTTTCTTTCACATTTTCGGTTGCAAATGCTTTGTCCTAAATAACGACAAAGATAACCTTGGTAAGTTTGATGAAAAATCCGATGAAGAAGTTCCTCAAGAAAATTCTTCCAAAGATGTCAATAAGGATCAACCAATTCAACAAGAAGAATCACCCCAAAAAGAATCAAATTTCAATGATCTACCAAAATAATGGTGAACTCATAGAGATCATCCTATCGATAAAGTCATCAGTGATATAAGTCAAGGTGTGACAACAAGATTAAAACTTAAAGATGCTTGCCTAAACATGGCATTTGTCTCTCAAATTGAACCCTCCAAAGTTGATGAAGCCTTAGGCGATGACCAATGGATTATTTCTATGCAAGAAGAGTTAAATCAATTTGAAAGGAATCAAGTTTGGGAACTTGTCCCTAGGCCAAGCAACAAACACATTATTGGAACAAGATGGGTGTTTAAAAACAAACTTGACGAAAATGGAATACTTGTTAGGAAAAAAGAAAGGTTGGTAGCACAAGGCTACAATCAAGAAGAATGAATATATTTTGAAGAAACTTTTGCTCTAGTTGCAAGATTAGAAGCTATTCGTCTTTTACTTACCTATGCTTGTTCGTTAAATTTTCAACTTTTCCAAATGGATGTCAAAAGCGCATTCTTGAATGGATATATCAATGAAGAAGTCTATGTTAAGCAACCCCCGGAGTTAGAAGATTTCAAGAATCCATATTATGTATTTAAATTGAGAAAAGCTCTCTATGGTTTGAAGCAAGCACCAAGGGCATGGTACGATCGGCTAAGTAACTTCCTTTACGAAAAAGTATTTGAAAAGGGTAAAGTTGACAAGACATTGTTTATCGAGAAAATCAAAGGTGACACTTTGCTAGTTCAAGTCTATGTTGACGATATCATTTTCGGCTCTTCAAACAAAGAAATGTGTGAAGAATTTTCAGTAATGATGCAAGGAGAATTTGAGATGTCCATGATGGGTAAAATGAATTATTTTCTTGGACTTCAAATCAAGCAATTAAAGGATGACATCTTCATCAACCAATCCAAGTATTGCAAGGAACTGTTGTAAAGATTTGACATGGATAACTGTAAGGCGATATCTACACTAATGGGTTCCGGTACATATGTTGATCAAGATGAATCAGGTGTTTCCATTGACATTACAAAATATCGAGGTATGATTGGCTCCTTATTATATCTGACGGCAAGCCTTCCTGACATAATGTTCAGTGTTTGTCTATGTGCTCACTTTCAAGAAAATCTAAAGGAATCTCATCTCATGGCGGTGAAACGGATCATGAAGTATCTCAAAGGAACAACAAATGTTGGATTATGGTATCCTAAAGGTAGTGTTTGCAATTTAGTTGGTTATTCTGACGCGGATTATGTCGGTTGTAAAACTGATAGAAAAAGCACAAGTGGTACTTGTCACATCCTTGGAAATGCATTAGTATCATGGGCTTGTAAGAAACAAGCATGCGTTGCTCTTAGCACAGCCGAAGCAGGATATATTGCAGTGGGTAGTAGTTGCGCTCAAATATTGTGGCTCAGGCAATAACTTCGTGACTACGGACTCGATCTAGGATGCATTCCTCTATGGTGCGATAATACAAGTGCAATAAACATTACAAAGAATCTGGTCGTGCATTCAAGAACCAAACACATCGACATACGACATCATTTTCTTCGTGATCATGTACTTCAAGGAGATGTCGAGGTCACATTTGTAGATACTTGTAATCAACTTGCCGGTATCTTCACTAAACCTTTGGCAAGAGAACCATTTTACAAGATTCGATGAGAACTTGGCATTCTTGATGAATACGTTGTATAAGGTGCTTTCTATCCTTTTTATGCTTTCACATACTTGTTTTAAATTTGTTATATGTGAATATATATGTATAGTGGTGTTTAAATTTAAGAAACATATGTTTTTGGTCATTTTTGGTTAATGCAAATCGATTGCACAATAGTGTAAATCGATTGCTCATTGTATGTTTTATTTTCAGACCTTTCTGTTTTCAGTGCAAATCGATTGCACCATAGTGAAAATCAATTGCACACTGTGCGTTTAAGTTTTATTTTGACTCTATTTTGTGTGCAAATCAATTGCATATGTATGAAAATCGATTGCACACTGTGCGTTTCAGTTTTCTGTTGATTATATTTTGTGTGCAAATCAATTGCATTTGTATGCAAATCAATTGCACCTACTGTAACATGATTTTATGCTAGGAATAGTTGTTGGTCAGAATTCCTCTCTCTCTCTCTCTCTAATAATCCTGCTGCACCTCCACCACATTACACATAACCTCCTCTACAACAACAATTCCCCAATCAAGGACCCTGTTACTATAACAACCGTGACATGAATCAATTATAAATTTCTGTCCAACTTTGTTATTTCTACTATTTTTTCTATTATGTCCTTGTTATGTTATGCTACGTTTTCTTTGTTGTTGTTCAGATTTATTTGTAATTGTTATTTTACTATGTATATGACTATTTTTATGCATGATTGATTAAGTTTTTTCAATGTTATTTTATTATTATTCATTTTTATTGCATCTTTCCCTTTTTTTTGATAATGTCAAAGGAGGAGAAGGATGTGGCACTTTATGCTTGTATATTTCCTGTCTTGAATTTCTAAGGTACTCTTCAACCAAGATGAACAAATTCAAAGGATTTCAACCTTCTCATACAAAGGGGGAGTTATGCATCTTAGGGGGAGAAGTTTCTTTCCAGAAATCACAACGCATCAAGCATGATCGTTTGTCATCATCAAAAAGAGGGAGAATGTAAAATAAAGCTTCTCAAATGCACTTTTGTTTTGATGGAGACAAACCATTTTGACAAGAAGGGAAAGATTATTGATCAAGCTAAAAGCATCTTTGGATAAAGTCTTTGGTTCAAGTACTTAGCAAATTTCAAGGTATAATGATAATACTTACTTTGAACTTAAGACATAGATGCTCAATGGTCAAAAGAACTATTTTATCTTGTCCAAACTTTTTCTCAAGTTTTCAAGGCAAAAAAATCAATTTACTTGTGTGCAATCGATTTGGAAATTGGTGCAATCAATTACATACTTCACGTTTTCAAAATGTTAGCTATTGTTTCTAAGTGCAATTGATTTTCATGTTTGTGCAATCGATTGCTCTCAATCAATTTTTGCTACTCACTTCAAGTGTAATCGATTTACACACTTGTGCAATCGATTTTTCACTCAAAATATTTGAATTTTTAGCTGTTGAAACCCCGTGCAATCGATTTACACAAGGGTTCAATCGATTGCATGCTGAACAATTTTGAAAAATAGCAGCTTTACTCATGCTTGTTCATAACACCATTTTATGGAAACTTTTCATTGAATCTTGGAAATTGTTCATGATGCATTTGTAGAAATTTATGATGTTTCAAAAGGGTGCTATGAACATATAAATACTCATTTTCAAAGTCATTTTAAGTACCTCTTCCAATCATATTTTCTGAAGTTTCAAAAAATCAAACTCAATCTTTTATACACTTTCATACACAAGTTTTCTACACACTTTCACATATTGTCAACCAGAAAACTTTGAGTATTATATATCTTGATTCATTGTATACTATTGTTATTGGAAGATAAGATCAATTCATTGATAAAATCACTCAAAGTGATCATTGCTACACAAACTCACTCAAATCAAATATTGCTATACTTGCTTATTTTTCAGGATTGTTGAAAATAAGTTCAAGTGATTTTGAAATCTTGTGTTTCTAGGATTGTTGGATACAAGTAAGGTCACCTTGAGAGAATTGTTCTCATTATTGACATTGTGAAAATCCAAGAGGATTGTTCTTGGTCCAAGAGGATTGTTCTTGGTTTTGGTAGTTCTTATTTAAGTTTGCCAACTATAAGTAAATCTCTTTCATGTTGAAAGGGGACTAGAGTACTCTTGGACTGTGAGGAGAACCAGGATATATCGCTTATGTCTCTTTATTTTTCTTCACTTTACTCTTTCATAAACTCACCATAAACCAGAAAAATAATATCCATCATCACTAAAACCAGAAAATTTTTAAAGTACCTAATTCACCCCCCCCCCCCCCCTTAGGCGCACTTCGTACTTACAATATCTTAAACTGGATTTCCCTTGCTTGTACCCACCGGAGATAAGGCTCCAAAGAAACAGCTCCTCTAGGTTCCAAGTCCTTTCTACTCTTCCTGTGAATATGGCGCCAAGCCTTTGCAATCTCCTCCTTAGATTTCTTATGATCCTCTCCCTCTTTGAGAAATAAACCACTCAGATGAACACTATTTGGCTTATCTCTCATCAGATATCCATGTTGTCATCGTGCAAGAACGGGATTAAAGTTAATTCCTCCCTTTGTACCAAGAAGAGGTGCATTGGGGAAACTACCTCAACTCTCGACAATCTCTACATCATGGTAAGCCCTATGATACCAAACAATATCTGAATGAGTGAGGGCCATAATCTTTGGAGCCTAACGAGGTTCCTTCTTGACATCCCAAAAAGCATCAGACCGAGGTAAGTGAGAAATAAATCACTGATACAACAAAGGCATGCAGAAAATGATCATCCCTCCATGATAAGAATCACTAAGATGAATAGAGTAATAAGAATCTCCTAATAATGTAGGGACTGGATTCCCTATCAAAAAGATCCTGATGGCATTGATATCCACAAAGTTGTCGACATTTAGAAATAGGAACAACCCATAAGAAAGCGGAGCAAAGATGGCCTCAAAAGAAATTGTACTCTTCATCCTAGCAAAGTAACGAGATTTCTCTAATAAAAATTGGGCGGGTAATCCTTTAATTCCTCCTTTGGTAGTCATGTGGGCCTCAATCTCAGACTTCCCCAAATGAACCATAGCAGCAATCTCTTGAGACATTTGCTCCTCCTCCAAACCGGTGAAAGGAACAAGGTCGGTAATAGGTATACCCAGTAGATAAGAATACTCCTCCAATGTAGGCATCAACTAATAATCAAGGAAAGTGAAACATCGATACGTCGGATCATATAACTGGACCAAAGTCGAGAGAATACCCTCCTTCATCCTGAGCTTCATGAGAGATACAATGGATCCATATTTCTTCCGAAAATCTGTAGAACTCTCAATCTCGGGAATTAGACTAATCAAATCATCTATCTTGGGATTCTTGAAACTGTACTTCCGAGTCTTTATTTTTTCAGAACCCATGGTCAAAAGTACCTTAGATATTCGCAAGAAATCCACTTTAAGTCCCTTGAACCAATTTTTTTTAAAATATGCTCATGGGTGCATGAATGCATGATGCAACAATCACACACAAGATCACAAACATGGGGGGTTCATAGGTTTGACGTCAAGAGCATAAAGTCAAAGGTACTACCCATAAGGTATGGTCTAAAAGTTTATCACATGCCAAACAAGGTTTTAAGAGGTTCTCAGAGTCTACATTCTTCCTTCGGATATTACCAATGTCCTGATTGACTCAGTAATTAGTATTATTCTCAAGAAAAACTAGTCTAAGTGTAGTATCGCGTGACAACCATTTCCGGATTACTCTGTCATAGCTTCCTCACTACACCTAAAAGGCCAAGATGGGTTAAAGGTTCTACGGTCATCAGTTTCAGCAGGCTCCCAGGTCGAAAGTAGCACGTCTTCCCAATTACTCGGTAAATGACACTACAGTCAAAGGGGCCTCCACTGAGTGGGGGATCTCATGCCTCCTTTTTTGGGATTAATCCCTGAAATTCAACATGACTATATCGCCCGTTCTATCTTAAGTTTTCCCAAGTCCAGGTATACAACTTATGAGAAATCACCAAGCACCCTGAAAACCAGAAAATCCAGACAAACATATATACAACATATAATATACAACAAATAATAGCACATAAACAGATAAAAAAAAGATAGGCTCAACCCACTTAGGGATGGACCAGCATTTGGTCAATCTTTCCCCACTGAAGTCGTTATTTTTTTCTACAGCGGTAGAAATATTGAGACTAAGTCATTGGATTGACTCGAATCACACAGATCAAATAAAAATCGTCACCGCACTTTATTGTTTACAAAGGAATGGGAAAGTGTGAATAACCCAAAAAGAGGGGGAGAGAATATAAGTTATGGGGTTGGTTATGCAAAGGGAAGGTATTAGCACCCTAATTATCTACGGTATTCCGCAGGAACCTCTTTGAAAATTTGTGTGTTTTGGCTATACGAGTTGTATACAAAAATAGATTGTGGGGATGAAAAAAGAAGTATTTTTTACAATTTTTGCACCCTCCGCGGTTGCGAACCTTTAGTGCCTACGTACCACCTTCCATGCAATAGGGAATCAGGGTACTTGTAGTTCACCTTTAAAAATTTTAAAACACAAGTGTGTTGGTTAATTTTAAGAGACGAGACATCATTGTCTTTCCTGAGTGGAATAACATACTTACTACCCACGATTATGAGAAAAGATAATTTGCATCATCCCAAAGTGGAGGATATAACTTGGATTTTAAAATCAACAAAGCCTCCCTCAACACCCAAGTGGAAAATATCTCACTTTACTGCATATCCTAGAAGTATAGTAGCTCACATCACTACAAAGATTAACAAGAGTCTAATCCTTTGAGAAAGCTTTAAGGATAAAAGCTAAAATGGAAAAATGGTTTGAATAAGATTGATTGAATTTTAGTCTTCTTACAAAAAATGTCAAAGTATCATTAAGTTGATTAAGGTTTGATTAAGAAAATATTTTTTGAAAATGCATCGACATAAGTCCAAGTTTATTATGAAAGTGATTCAAGTTTGGAAAACAAGAATAGTTTTGAAAAGGAGGAAGAATATTTTTTGAAATTAAAGAAGATGGATGGAGATGAAGTGACTATCCTAAAGCATAAGGTAAAAGCTAGGGAAAAGAACCGTCTAACCAACAAGAAGTCAACACTTGACACAATGAGTCAATGTAGATTTCACATCCTTTAGATTTGAAACCAAACAAGCAAAGATAATAAAACCTCTTAAGAAAACCAAGCTTCAAAGGCATTAAGTCTTCATAAAAATTGGGCAGAGTAACAGTTGTATACAAATGAATTCCCAATCACAGACGAAGCATATAATCACAATAACCTGCACAAAAAGAAAACAAACAACCCAATATATTGGGGTAAACCCCAAGAACTGCAGACAAAATAACAGTATAATCCACAGGGGTCTCAAGGTAGGTCAAGGTCTCTAATCCTAAGTCCAAGAACTCCATAACTCCAAATGCTAAGGATAGTAATCAAATAGTCCAAGTAACATGAAAGTTTTTTTTTTATTGTTCAAGTTGGTTATTAGGTATCTCCAAAAAGAAAATGAAAGGCTCAAATGAGCAAAACAAAATGACATAAAGATAAATACTCAAATGAGCAAAGATGAAAATAACATGAAATAAAAATGCTAAAACAAATGTGCTTAAAGTAAAAAGAATAAAGTAAAAGCATAAATAAAGTCAATTGTTATAAATTAGAGGTTAGTTAAATGACCATCTTGAAACTTGCATTTGAAAACTCATTAGAATATTGATAAAATCAAAGCCTCTCAACAACAAGTTTCATTTGCTTTTTATCAAGTATATCATTCATTTTGAAATCTTAAGGCAATAATGAATGATAAATGATGTTTAAATGATTCACCTAGTTCCAAATTTTATGAAGATTCATTAAAAGATTGATAAGACCAAAGCCTCCTAATAATGGACCTCAAGGTTATTCGATCAAAGGTTTCAAATTAAACATGCTTGGGCTTGCAAACATAGGTTTAGGACACAAATGATCATTTCTCGAACCGGGGCAAAATTTAGCGCTATGTTAAGCAATCGTAAGTGAACTTATATAGAAGTCGCACCTATTTTGAGGTCGGTCAATAGCAATTTATGTGCCATATGTTTGGAGTGTTGATATGTAGATCATCCTCTAACAACATGTAGCACAAAGGAGAAGAGGATGAGATGAAGAGGGAGGGGATACATTTGAATAAAAAATTAATCAAACTATCATTAAAATCATCCATCCTTTGTAGTGGAGTTAAACTCAACACTCAAGATCCAATGATGTTAATGAAGTTTATGATTAACAATCACATAACCAGAATATATTCAAAAAATAAATTGTAATTAAGAAACAAAATAAAAAAGAAAATTATTTTTAAAATGTTTTTTAAAATGAAAGTAAAAGGTAAAATAGTAAACTATGTTCAAAGTATCAAAGAAAAATTTAAAGAGACCATAGAAAAATCAGAAAAGATGTCAAATATTTTTATAAAGTTTTTGATAAATTTATTAAAACAGAAAAGTATTTTTAAACTAATTAAAATCACTTAAATAAGTGAAAAAAAAGATCAAAAATAGTAAAAGTCATGATAAAATTCTAGAAAAATTTCAGAAAGACAGAAATAAAGAAAATGATTTTGATAAAAAAATTTAGAATTTTAAAATGTCAAGAAGTATTTTTAAAACAATTAAAATAAGGCAAACAATACAAAAAATTATGAAAAATATCAAATATCAAAATAAAAGTATGAAAAAATATTCACAAGGTCATAAATAATTCAAAGTATTTTTAAGAATTTTTTTCAGATTTTAAGTCAGAAATGAATTTTTTATGAATTTTTGAAGTTTAAATCAATTAAAATATAAAAATCAGAAAATAAAAATAAACCAAAAAGATATAGACCATTGGATCAATGTCAAAACGCGTTAGTAATCAAATCCAAAGGATCTGACACGCTGTGCATATCATGGTTATTAGTGAACAAACCATTGGATCAACTATTTAAAACATATTTGAAAAATCCGTGACAAATTCTCATTATTTGAAGACGCCAGCGTGGTCATCTTCAACCTCTAGCCAACCTCAAAACCAGGTTCCTTAAACTGTAAAATTAGAGGTTCAGACTAATGTCATTCTCTTCGTCTCATCAAGACGAAGACAATTGTACCCTCGCGAAAATTTTATATAAGTTATAGCATAGTCGATTTGAAGAAAACCAGAAGAAAAAAGTTGAATAGGGATTTGAAAATTCATGATCAAAACTTACTTCCAGTTGAAAACAATTATTGCGACTAGTATCAGAATGATGAGAGCATCATTATTGTAAAATAAATTGAGAGAATTGATGAAGGAATCTACCTATTGAAGTTCAAATTTAGAGCTCTGAAAAATGACTTGGCTAGCACGATTTAGGATGATTTAGGGCTTGGTTCTTCTTCTGTTAGCTTCAGGGAAGTTCAAGGATGAAGAATAAGCAAAGATAATGGATTTAGGAAGGTTGTAAAACCAAATTCGAAGTTACAGAAAAGTGAGTTAAGGAGAGAGTTTGACAGGGTGATTCTGACTGTCTAAGCTTGAGAAAGTGAGTGAGATATAACCCTTTATTTATAGGGAAGCAAATGATATGCTCAAGCGTGTGGAATGATGAACTTTGGAGGGAATTCGTGTGAAGTTGCCAGCATGAAAAGTCTGACTCGTATTTTGCTCAAAACTCAACCAAAACTTGTGTTTCAAAGTGCTAATCACTTCTGGAAGATTGTTAAACATGATTAGAAGTAAAAACACGCAAACATTTAGTGATTAGAAGCTTAATTATGCATTTCAAATTCTAACTTGGAGGAAAAAGTCAGTTTCAAGGTACCAACTTTGAATCAATGGTATTCACAATCAAGGAATCTTAGGGCATGATTCTTGAAGAAATTGAAAGATAAGGTCACAAATTTTACAATGTGAAAAGAATGGGATCAAATGGACACTTGAGCTAGGAGTTGGGATGAGTTAAAGTTGATAAAAAGATGCTGACTTTTTGTACTTAGAAAAAATCTAAGTTTTTCTCAAAAAATGTCCTATAATGTTTTGACTCCAAACAAGGCCTTACTCTAAAATTGAGCTTTGATTAATGATACTAGCTTGAAGTAGACTTCCAAAGAGAATTTTGAAACTTGAATCACTCAAAAATACTAATTATTGATAAAGTTATGGTCTTGTGAAATTGGTGAAAATTCATGAGATGACCTATAATCTTTTGCAATTTTAGGGCATCTTCCATCCATTTTCAAGATTTACACATAAAAGAAAAGTTGAAGTTCACATCCTTAAGATAATTGTGGAAAAAGAATAGGCTCAAGGAGATACAAATTGACCAAGTTATGATCCTTTGAAGTCACATAAGAGAATTTGATGGTCCATCTAGAGGACTTGTAATATTTCTTCATCATTAGGCATCTTCCACATAAAAATTTCTTGAAACTTTTAAAGTGATTGGTTGATAACTCTTTAAAGAGAAGCATGTCTTTGGAATCACTCAAAAATACCAAAAGATGAACAAGATATAGCCCTTGGAATAAAAGTTGTTCTGGATGATAATAAGAACTCATAGCAATAAAAACCAACTCAAAATATTAAGAATTGAGAGAGTTATGCACTTGTGATCAAGAAATCAAGAATTTGTCCAATTAGGTCAAACTTCTTCAATCAACTCTTGCATCTTTTGATTTTATTTTACAAATTGAGGCATGATAAATAATAGTAGTCATTTTAATGATATTACTTCAAATTATCTTCAATGATGAAACTTGAATCTCAATGAAACTTTGTTGAAGAAGGCATGGAAATAAACTCATGAACCTATAAATCAAACTGATGATATGTGTTGTGCCCTTACCTATAATATCATCAATTATAGCAAACATTCATTGTACTTATTAGTTAAAAGTCAATCAATACAAAACATAGATGACCATAATATACAAATCAAGGTGCTTGGTGATTCCTCATGAGCAAGCCTAGAGATAGTGAGAAGAACCAAACCCTAGTGTGATCTTGTTGTGATTGAGTTGATATGAGATGATAGAGGAATCTTAGGGGCAAAAATTGGGGTACAACACCATGGATTCTGGAAAAAGAAAGACTCAGAAGTATAGTTTCAAGAATCCTAATATAGATGAATTGATGAGTCTGATTCCCGATATCAAGAGTTTTACAGATTTTTGGAAGAAATATGGACCCATCGTGTCTCTTATGAAGCTCAGGATGAAGGAGGGTATTCTTTCTACTTTGGTCTAGTTCTATGATCCGATCTATCTATGTTTTACTTTCCCTGATTACCAATTGATGCCTACATTGGAGGAGTATTCTTACCTATTGGGTTTACCTGTTACTAATCGTGTTCCTTTCACCGGTTTGGAGGGAGAGCCCAAGTCTCATGAGATTGTGGCCAAGATTCATTTGGGGAAGTCTGAGATCGAGGCCAACATGACTACCAAAGGAGGAATCAGAGGATTACCCGCTCAGTTTTTATTGGAGAAAGCTCACTACTTTCTAGGATGAAGAGTACAGTTGATTTTGGGCTATTTTTGCTCTACTTTCCTATGGGTTGTTCTTATTCCCTAACGTCGATAAATCTGTAGATATCAACGCCATCAAGATATTTTTGATTGGGAATACAGTTCCTACATTATTAGGAGATGATTATTATTCCATTCATCTTCGGGATTCTTATCATGGAGGGGTGATCATTTGTTGCATGCCTTTGTTGTATCAGTGGTTTATTTCTCACTTACCTCGATCTAACACTTTCTGAGATATCAAGAAGGAACCTCGTTGGGCTCTGAAGATTATGGCTCTCACTCATTCTGACATTGTTTAGTATTATCAGGCTTACTATGATGTGGAGATTATCGATAGTTGTGGCAGTTTCCCCAATGTACCTCTTCTTGGTACAAAAGGAGGAATTAACTATAATCTCGTTCTTTCGTGATGTAAGCTTGGATATCTGATGAGAGACAAGCCAAAGGGTATTAATCTGAGTGGTTTCTTTCTCAAAGAGGGAGAGGATCATAAGGAAGATAAGGAGGAAATTGCAAAGGCTTGGCGCCATATTCATAGGAAGAGTAGAAAAGACTTGGGACCAAGAGGAGCTGTTTCTCTGGAGCCTCATCTCCAGTGGGTACAAACAAGGGCAATTCAGTTGAAGATGCCATATTCCCGTAAAGATCCTATACATGATATGTTTATGAAGACCACTCCTCCCTTTTTAGATGATGTGGAAGAGCTTCATCTTTCCCTAGTTAGGATGCAGCAGGAGAAGGAATCCTGGAAGAACAAGTGTCAGACTTTAGAGATGTCCTACAGAGCAGACCTGAAAGAGAATGATGACATGATTGAGATTCTTGAGAGTTGTGCTGTAGAGATGATGGAGAGGCAAGAGGATTTATTTTCCTCTAGAGCTGAATCAGGATATAGTTACTCACTTCCTTACTCTGGTGATTGGAAAGAGGTCGTCGTTAGGTATGCACAAGAGAATAAGCAGTTGACGGCTCAGATTGAAAGAATTACGAGAAAGCGTCAGTGTGTGGAGATATCTTCGTCAGCTTTGCCTCTTTAGGATTTTAGGTTCTATCTTCTCTTGTACTTAGGATTGTTGAAACTTATACTAAAAGTTGTAATCCATTTTGAAATTATTATAATGAGATTTTCAGTATTTCAAAATTTGTTAGTACTTTAGTATTTGCAAAGTGTCTATAAACCTTTGAGTTCCTTGAAGTATTATTAATAATGATAAATAAATCATGTGCATTGCATATCATGCATCATCTTGCACATATTTCTTGCATTTAAGTTCATACCCATATGTCTTACTATGTTTCTCTACCTCGTTCAAAAGCAAGTTGTCTCACTGGTATAATACTCGGGCTAATTGCAGGAAGAAAATGGAGAATCTTGAACAAGAGAATCGCGAGCTGCGCGAAGAAGTTACTACTTTGAAGGCCAGTATAGCTAGTCTGACTGATTTGATGGAATCGTTGGTGGCTGCTCAAAATCAGCCACTACTTGTTCCTCCTTCTGCTCAGCCATAACAAACAACAGTCACTTCTGAAGGTCCATTAGTTCCCATTTCTACTACTCCAATTACTGCTGCTCAGAGTCGTATGCCTCGTGGTTATCCGTGGGGAATGCCTACAAAATTTCATGCTAGAAGGCTATAATCTTGATGTTCAAGTTGCTCCATTTGCTCAAGCTGCTGCTACTCCTGCACCTCCTGTGGTGCATGTTACTCCTGTTGCTAAAAATGAGATTCATTATACTGCACCTCCTACGGTGAATGCTGTGTCGTTTATTAATGATGAAGTTTATCGTCCTATTCCTCCACCGAGTGAAAGTGTGGGTTTCTATGACCGATTGGATGATTTCAGAATCAGTTCAATGAGATGCAAAAGGAAATGAAGGCCATTCGAGGAAAAGAATTATTTGGACAGAACGTCAGTTAACTCTGCCTAGTTCCCAATGTAAAGGTTCTAGCAAAGTTTAAAGTGTCGGAATTTGATAGGTACAAGGGAAACTCTTGTCCTCGTGACCACCTGGTGATGTATATCAGAAAAATGTCCACCCATACTAATGATCAACATATTCTTATTCATTTCTTCTAAGATAGTTTAACCGATGTCGCTTTTAAGTTATATATGAGTTTGGACAGTAGCAATATATGAACCTTCAATGATCTAGGGGAAGCCTTCATAAGGCAGTATAAGTATAATATGTTCATGGCGCCAGACTGTGACCAATTGAGGGAGATGGCTCAGAGAGACAAGGAGTCGTTCAAAGATTATGCACAGCATTGGCGCAAGATAGCTGCCCAAGTGGTACCACCTATGGGAGAACAAGAAATAACCATGGCCTTCCTGAAAAACCTTGGATCATTTTATTATGAAATGATGGTTTACAGTGCGCCAAGTGATTTCACCGAAATGGTAAGCATGGGCGTTCGTTTAGAAGAAGTTGTCAGGGGAGGATGCTTGACGAAAGACGAGGGGACAAAGAAGTCATCATACAAATTTTCTAGAAAGAAAGAAAGTGAAATGAATGTTGTTATTGGGGAAAGGAATATTAAACCACCTACAAGACATCACCGGTACCAGCAACAGGTTGCTTCTATGACTCCAGTTATCAATGTAGCTCCAACCACTGTTTCCTATCAGAGACCACCTCCTCAGGGAATCAAGGGCAAAGTTAGAAGAGAGAGGCCTTTGACTCTATTCCAATGAGCTATGCAGAGTTATTTTGGGCTTTGATTCAGAAGAAGTTGGTCCAATCTAGGCCTTCCCCTACTATACCTTCACCTTTACCCTAGTATTATAAGGCAGATCAAACATGCGCTTTTCATCAAGGAGCCCAAGGGCACAACATCGAGAACTGTTATTCTTTGAAATTTGAAGTACAAAAGATAGTGAGATCTGGCCTCCTATCTTTTAAAGATGTTGGCCCTAACGTGAAAGATAATCCTTTTCCTAAACATGGAGGTGCAAATGCTGTAAATATGGTTGCTGGTTGTCCTGGGGACTTCCAGATTTTTGATATCAACCTGGTTAGAGGGGATCTAGTGAAGATGCATGTTGACCTCTATGAATTCAACTATTATACGCATGACCATGCTGGTTGTAGTATTTGCAGTACAAATATCCAGGGATGTGATAAGATAAAAGTTGATCTTCAAGAAATGATGGACGAAGGTCTCATTCATATAATCAGGCCAAGGGCAGAGTACGAAGAAGATGTGAATATGGTTTATGGATGTCCCGGTGAATTCCGGATTTTTGACGTGAATTATATGAATGATGATTTGGTGCAGCTACACGCTACATTCTATCACATGGATGGCCAAGAAGAACACCATTATGGGTCTTTCCAGATCTGCTGCAGAGGTTCTCGTGGTAGTTCCATTGTGAAAAGGGGTGTTCAGTTATTGTTAGATAATGGTACTATCAAAGTCTCAGGAAATAGAGATGACTACAATGGAATTAACGTGATTGAAGATTGCTTAGCCGAGACTGTGTCAGATGATGAGTATGTTTCTACACATGAGTTCTTTTCTTCTGATGAAGATGTGTCCTCCAACAATGATTCTATGATGTCTAAGTATTCTGAAGAAAGGATAAATGTTATTGTGTTGTGTTTTGGTGTTCCCGCCCCTATAGATATTGAGTACCATAGAAAGCCAGTTGTTGCTCCAGTGGTTATTTGCTTATCGAGTCCTGTCCCATACAAATCATACAAAGTCGTGCCATATAAATACAATGCGACAATCCTGAAGGATGGTGTGGAAATTCCTATCTAACCTTTGTCTGATGTCAAGAATATTACTGAACTCAGTCTATTAACCCGCAGTGGCCGTGTTTTCACACCTATCATTCGAGGGATTGTTAATTCTGATAAAAAGGTTGCTGAAAGTAGTGAATATAAGAAAACAGTGGGAGAATCTAGCTGCACTGCTTTGGAAAAAGATGTGGACGACTTGTTGAAGATTATCAAGATAAGTGACTACAAGATTGTAGATCAATTGTTGTAAACTCCATCTAAGTTATCCATTCAAGAGTTGCGAATGAACTCTTATGTCCATAGGGAATCTTTGATGAAAGTATTGGATCAAGCTTTTATGGAAAGTTATATGTCTCTGGACCACTTCAGCAATGTTATGGGGAACATTACATCTTGTAATAACCTGAGTTTCTGTGATAACGAATTGCCCGGTGAGGGAAGGAACCATAACTTGGCTCTCCATATCTCCATGAGTTGTAAGAATGACTCTTTGTCCAATGTGTTGGTTGACAATGGGTCTACTTTAAATGTCATACCAAGGAGCACACTCATGAAGCTTAAGTTCCAGGGAACTCCCATGCGCCCGAGTTGCATAATTGTGAAAGCTTTTGACGATTCTAGGAAGTCTGTCATCGGAGAAGTAGATTTGCCTATTCAAATAGGCCCACACTTATTTCAGATTACTTTCCAGGTTATGGATATTGTTCCCGCCTACAACTATTTATTGGGACGACCATGGATCCACGAGGAAGAAGCTGTTACTTAAACTTTGCACTAGAAGCTGAAGTTTGTTCGTGAAGGAAAGGTAGTCAACATGAACGGAGAGCAGGCTTTGTTAATATCTCATTTGTCCTCTTTCAGTTTTGTGGAAGCTGATGAAGCTGCTGTTTGAACTCAGTTCCAAGCTTTATCCATTGATAATGTAAGGGAAATGACATTTCTATAACTTCACTTAAGGATGCTCAACAGGTAGTGCGTAATGGCCGTAGCAAGGTGTGGGGGCAGATTATTGATCCACTTGTGAATAAGAATAGAGTTGGTTTGGGTTTCTCCGTGAAGAATAATAAATGTGAGATTATGAAGTCAAAGTCTGCTTTGGACAAATATTAAGACATCTTTCACATTGGAGGTTACCTTCATCCAACTACTCCTAAGATCAATGCTATTCTAGAAGGTGAATCAGAGAAAAAGATGCCAAACTATGTGACGCATGGAGTCAGAGTCCAAAATTGGATTATTATTGATGTTCCTTCTTGCATTCATATTTCAAATTAATTTTGTTTTTGTTAATCTTTAAAGTATTGACATTGTATGGGCATATTTGTTGTTTTGATCTTTAAAATCATTAATAAAAGTTGTTTGGGATTCCAAAATTGTGTCTTTTTCTCTGATTTTTCTTGGAAAATGGTAATCAGAAAAATCCTTTCAAAATAAATAATAATTGTAAATAAATTTGTATAATCACTTACTATATGTGTCAGTTTCTAAAAGCAATCATAAATCATATGTGCAGATTAATTAAAAACCTGTTGAGTATAATGAACATGCACCCTCTCCCAACCTTGAATATCCTGTGTATGTGGTCGAAGAAGGAGAATATGATGAAATCCCAGAAGAGGTTTCACGGTTGCTTGAGCGTGAGGAAAGTACCATCCAACCGTATAAAGAGGTGTTGGAGACAATCAATTTGGGTTCAGAGGAAGATCCAAAAGAAGTCAAGATTGGAGCATCGCTTTATCCCGATGTGAAGAGTAGGTTGATTGAATTGTTGAAAGAGTATGTGGATATATTGCTTGGTCTTACCAAGACAAGCCAGGGTTGGATACTGATATTTTGGAACATCATTTGCCGCTAAAGCCAGAATGCCCGCCAATCAAGCAAAAGCTGTGAAGAACTCACCCTGATATGGCAGTAAAAATTAAAGAAGAAGTTTTAAAGCAAATTAATGTCAGTTTTTTTGTGACATCGGTGTACTCTCAGTGGATTTCCAATATTGTCCTAGTACCAAAGAAAGACGGAAAAGTTCGCATGTGCGTAGATTATAGAGATCTAAACAAAGTTATTCCAAAAGATGACTTACCATTGCCACATATTGATATGTTGGTTGATAATACAACAAAATTCAAAGTATTCTCATTAATGGACGGATTTTCCATATACAATCAAATTAGAATGGCTACTAAGGACATGGAAAAAACAACGTTTATCACACCCTGTGGAACATTCTGTTACAAAGTGATTCCCTTCGGGTTGAAGAACGCTGGTGCAACATACTAGAGGGTTATGACAACCCTATTCCATGATCTGATGCATAAGGAAATCGAAGTATATGTTGATGATATGATTACCAAATCCCATACTGAAGAAGGGCATATAGAAGATTTATTGAAATTGTTTCAGTGTTTGAGGAAGTATTATCTCTGCTTAAATCCAAATAAATGTACTTTTGGTGTTCGTTCAAGAAAATTGTTAGGTTTCATTGTCAGCCAAAAAGGAATCGAAGTTGATCCTGATAAAGTTAAGGAGATTCAAGAAATTCCTTCACCAAGAATGGAAAATCAAGTTAGAGGCTTCCTTGGGCGTTTGAATTACATTTCCAGATTTATTTCCCATATGACTGCAACATGTGAGTCGATCTTCAAGTTGTTAAAGCAAGATCAAGGTTGTGTATGGATATATGATTGCCAAAAGGCATTTGAAAGAATTAAAGACTATATGCTTGAACCTCCTATCTTGCTCCCTCCTGTTGAAGGAAGACCATTGATTATCTATTTGGCAGTATTAGATAATTCAATGGGTTGTATTTCGGGACAACAAGGTGACACGGGAAGAAATGAATATGCCATTTATCATCTCAGCAAGAAGTTTACTGACTATGAGTCACGGAATTCTATGCTGGAAAAAACATGTTATGCTTTGGCCTGGGAGGCAAAGCGGTTGCGGAAATATATGTTGAATCCTATTACTTGGTTGATTTCAAAAATGGATCCAATTAGTATATTTTTGAAAAGCCCACTCTTACTGGAAGAATTTCCCATTGGTAGATGTTATTGTCTGAATATGATATTGAATACCGTACTCAGAAGGCTATAAAAAGCAGTGTGTTGGCAGATTATCTTGCTCACCAACCAGTTGAAGATTATCAGTCTGTTAAGTATGATTTCCCTGATGAGGATGTGATGTTTTTGAAAATAAAAGATTGTGATGAACCTATGCCTGGGGAAGGTCCTGATCCTGAATCTCGGTGGGGTATCATGTTTGATGGAACTGTAAATGCTTATGGGAAAGGAATTGGTGTCGTGATTATCACTCCTCATGGGTCGCATATCCCTTTTACTACAAGATTGGCATTTGATTGTACCAGTAATATGGCAGTGTATGAAGCTTGTATCATGGGTCTCGAAGAGGTTATAGATCTCAGAATCAAAATTCTAAATGTATGTGGCAGTTAAGCTTTGGTAATAAATTAGAATAAAGGAGAATGGGATACTCATCATGTTGGTTTGATTCCCTACAAAGACTATGCTAGAACATTATTACCCTTCTTTAATAAAGTTGAATTTCGTCATATTCCTAGAGATGAGAATCAGATGGCAGATGCTTTAGCCACTTTGGCCTCTATGTATCAAGTGAATACTTGGAATGATGTACCTCGTATCACAATTTGACATTTGGATAGACCGGCTCATGTGTTTGCAGCAGAGGGAACGTTAGGCGAAAACCAGGGTGTTGTACCCCAAAATTTGCCCTCCTCTTTTCCACAAGAAATCACAGCTTCGGGCTTTTCCTGATTTTTCAGATTGGCTTAAGAATCGGTCAAACAGACTTTTCTCATCAGTCAGACAAAATTAGGGTTTCCTTTGATTTTGAATCAGTTCAAGCAGATTATTAGGGTTTCTATTGATTTGGTTGAGTTTGGCTCAGGGTTTGATCAGGCAGACGCTTCTATGACAATAAATCAAGAATTAGGGTTTGCGTGCACATTCTCAAAAGGAATTAATTCTACAGTTCTTTTCAATTAACTCTGGGACATGGGTTGAGGCTTCTGATTGAAAGTTTGAAGTTTAAGTTTGGTCAGTGAGATAAAGGACATATGGACGTTTGTTTGATTAACTGTGCAATGCTTTTGGTTATTTGGAACGTCGGATGTTTATTGATTATTTATAATTTCTAAGTTAAAATTATTGGATAATTTCCAGTTATTATAATTCAAGAAATATAAATAATTAAATAAACAAATGCAGAAGAATTATAAAAAAGATTAACTAACAAAGGACTTTTATTTATTTTTTATTATTGGTACAAGTGTTATTTAAATACAGTAATTTTATTTACAGTATTTATAATAATATTTATTACAAATGATTAAAATAAAATAAAAATATCCTAAATTGTTTGAAGTCTTCATCTTCTATTCCTCTTGCCCCAATTGATATTTACCTGCAAAAAGAGAAGAAAGAAGTCAGCACAGATGAATTAAAATTAAAGGAATTTTCAGACAGTTAATTAAAACTCATCATTAAAAGTTTTGGCCGGAATCATTTTGTTCGTCCTCTCTGCAAATCGCAAGAAGATGTATCTTCTTGATTCACAAAGAGGGAATTTAAATGTTTACAAGCATTGGAATTAATTAAAATACAAGGCTGCATAAGAAATTCACAAATTGCAAAGTGTAATGCCAAACAAAGCTGCACAAGAGCAAAATTGCCTTCAAACCAAAACAGCCAAGTTACAGTTTCAAACTAACCAAATCCAAAGAAAGTTCAAACTGTTCAAAGAAGCAACCAAACTGTCCAAAAACTGTCAAAGCTGTCAACAAGCTAACAAAAAGCAAAAGGGCAGAAAATCTGGAAGATATGCAGAGGAAAGCTAAAGATGCAAGCAAGCTTGTGAAAAGTACATTTTTTATTCATCATTTCCCAGCCAAAACTTTTTCAGAGACAGCTATTCTAAAGCATTAAAATCTGCTTTTCTGATAGAGAGAGAAAGAGAGTGAAAAGTAGCAGGCTTACAGTTTTTTTGAGGCAGGCTTAAGAGATATAAAACAAATAGAATCAGAACATTGTAAAGGGAGAGGCAGAAAAACATAAAGAAAAATAACACATCCTGCATCAAAGCTCTCAAACCTAATAAGCTCCCAACTGCCTCAAGCTTTAAACCTGTTACAAAGCAAGCCTGTAACAAAAAAAAGCCTCAAAAACACAGAAAACCTGTCAAAACTATTTCAAGCCTCATGCCTGCCTAAACAACAAACCAAAGCTTGTTCAGTTTCAAAATCTGTATGAACCCTCTAAGCCTGTCAAGCACAAACCTGCTAAAACTTCAAACTGCCTTGCAACCTGTGTTCAACTCAAACACATAACAAAGAAACTCAAGCCATACAAACCAGTTTCAAGCAAACCTAACAGCCTGCCCAAAGCCAAATTCTAACCAAGCCAAAACCAAATATCACAACAAAGCAGTAGCCAGCAAACAATCTCAGAATAAACAAGCATTCAAACAACAACAAAACACCCTCAGAATCAAATTCATCATAGGGTTAGCATATCAAAACTCAGAAGCACAACAATAGGCATCTCAGAATAAGGCAACAACAAATTCTGAAGCAAGCAATCAGAAGCAAGCAGTCTGAAGCAAGCAATCAGAAGAAAACAGAGGCATTGCATTCAAGCAAGCAGAAGAGAGAACTAAAGATTCGTGTTTTCATAAAAGAGTCATCATAAAACATCAAAAAAGAGTTAAAAGATACAAGTACCAGGTAGCTAGAGTCACCGTCATAGCCTCCTCCGCCCGGCCGCCTAAGACGCCTCCCGTCCTCCTCCATCTCCTCTCCAAAGGTATTGTCCCTCCTCCCTTTTCTTTAATATCTCACTCAAACATAAACAGCATAGAAGATTAGAATAGGTAAAAATTCAAGAGCATGCATGAAAACCCTAAAACATAAAATAGAAAATAATACCTTGTTGTCACCGCCTGAGTTACCATGAGGAGAAGGAAGCGGAGATGGCGTCCAGTAGCCAGGCGTGGAAGGAGAACATCAGTGGCTGGCTTGAGAAAGTGAAGAGACGAAGAAGAAGAAGGTGGAAGCGACGCCGTTCGCACAAACCCTATTCTGAGCCAAGCATTTCAAACCCTAAACAAATGTTGTAAAACATTTGGGCCTGTCCCTTGAAGACAAACCCCTGAGCCCATAAAAAACTGGCGCGTTACACCCCCCCCCCCCCCCTTTTTCCTTTGAATCAGTTTGTTTTGTTTGGGCCAAGCATTTCCTCCTTAGGCCCATTCAACCTTTTTTTATTTTTTTTTATATACTTACAAAACAAATCTTTTTTTATATATTACTTTATTTTCTTTTTCTTTGATCAAAATAATACATTATTTTGTTGTATAAATTTCACCAATACTTTTTTTACACTTAAAATTTATATATATGAAAACGTTTTAAAAAATACATAAATAGTTAATTGTTTTTAAGGTTAAATATTTCCCTTTAATTAAAACTTTTATATAACTTAACAAAAAACCCAAAAATAAATAAAATACTTAATATTGCATTAGGTTAACATATTTTTCTCATCACTTGTAAATAATCACATACATTGCACAATACTTTTATTTCTCTTTGATTCTTATACTTTGCTATATTTCACATCGAGAATATGATGATTCGATTTGGTTGTAAATATTATTTGGACACTACTATCCTGATAAGACTCATCCCCATTTGTAAATATTTGTACCCCCATCCCCGGATACTTATTTGTAATAGCTTAGACTTTAAATTCCCGCAATTTATCGCTTTCTATATACTGTATAGTAATTAGGGTTTGTATGCGAAGATTCAAAATCAACCGCTAGATAACCTAATACAAAGACAAATGCATGACAATCAATACACAATTCACACTTGCACCCCTAGGGTTCCTCCACTTGTTGCCTTCAAAAATGGGCCATGTTTGCATGTTGAGTTTCTTTGGCAAAACAAAACAAATCAAATGATCATAGTCCCTCGATGACGCTTTCGAAGTTGCCTAAACAAAATGATCATAGTCCCTCAAGCAAATTGCCAAAGACACTTGGCACCATTGCATTCATGGTCTAAACGATGACCCGCGCCCATCCCGTTAACATCCTAACACAAGGTTGTTCACCAAATACAATGGTGAAATAACACTGTTAAAAGGGTTAAAACATGAGATAGATCTTTTAGTAAATTTAGGGGTAGACAACTCTTAGTTACTTGATCAAACTTGCAAAACACACTTGCCTACTTTCAAAACACACTTCACAAACACAACTTCCAAAACAACTTTCAAAAACATTTGAAACATCTTTTCAAAAAGACAAACACCTTTGTAAAACATTCGAGTAAAGAATTGTTACAACGGTTGCCTAGACAAGGCATCCTTTTAAAAACATTTTCAAAACCACACACACAAAGCACCATTTCAAACAATTGAAAATCAAGGCAAGTGATCTAAAACAAGTAACTAAGAGCCCATGGATAACCATGGATGAAAAGGGTGCTAGCACCTTCCCTTTTCATAACCTACCCCCCGAACCCACGAAAACATCTCAAAGGTTTTTCCTGTGCTTTTTAACCTTTCCTTTAGGATAAAATAAAAAGTCGGTGGTGACTCTTGCTAAATCGAACAAGTGCGAATACAAACGCCAAACCTCAAGTCAGTTCTCCCACTGTATCACAGAACTGCGACTCTGCTGGGATATATTTAAAAGTGGGGTTACCTTAGGGTTTTAGATCACATTTACATACTTGCTTTGATTGCTTTGATTGCTTTACTTTTTGGGTCCTTGTTTGGGTTTGTTATAAATCCTGCACCCGAATTTGGGGGTACCTTTTTAGGTAAATAGAAATAAAACTGTGAGGGAACTATGCGGGGTATACCGACATGGTTGAAGCAGTAAGTTATGTTAGTGTGACATATTTGTGAGTACCGGTAGCCCTTGGGTAGTCAAGGAGAATACGGGGCCGCTGAGTGATGTCATGAAGCACTAACGAACTCTTAGAACCTTAATTGACCATCTTAGCCTTTTTAGGGGTAGTGAGATGACCGACTTTGGTGCAGTCCGAAGTTGGTAGGTACTCGATACTACACTCATTGAGGATTGTTTTCTTGGAATATTTTGGTCGCCAGTTAAGTGGCTAAACCAAAACAATGAACATAGAAAATAATCCAGTGATATTGAGCTCCTTAGAACCCGGTTTCTATTTTAGGACAGGATGAGCCAACTAACTTCAAGAGGGTACTTACCTACGAACCCCATGCAAGCCTAAACCTATGGACTTGTTTGTTTTGTGTGAATATGATTACCTGTATATATATACTTGCTTACTTTTGCATACATGTACATAACATCATGACATCATACCATAGCATTTACAATAACCATTTCAAGGATCTCGAGGGTCTTTTGATGTAGGGTCACGTTGAACCAGACGTCTACCAAAGGGCAAGAGGTTTTCTCCTCTAAGAAAATGCCATCAGAGGTCAAGTGCAACAACTTGAATCAGGGGCTATGACCCACTTGACATGGTAAGCTTGATTCTCGTGGAAAGACATCCACTGATACAAAGTTCTCCAATCAAAGATGTTGATCAAAGTTCAACCTCTAACATTTTCTTGTGTTTACCCCGAGAGATCCTTGAAAACATGCATTCACATATCATGCATTGCATCATAACAGTTTTTCCTTTTCAGGTTTCCTTACTCTCCTACTGTTTATTTCAGTAGAGATGGCTCTAGAGAGGACTGTCAAGGATATCCAGGATCAAAATGCTCAACTTCAAGAAATGTTCTTGAACCTGTCCCAGGGGCAAGAAGAAGTGAAAGCTCTCCTCACAAGGGGCATGGTCCAGGGGAATTCAAGCAATGCCAGGAGTGATCAATTGGAGGAACTGCAGTTTGAGCTGGCAACAATGAGGATCCAAATGATGGGACAACTGGTAGGCCAGATGGCTCTCATCCAGGACTTGGCTCAAAGACAAGAGGAGCTCAGGGTTCTCGTCAACAAACTGCTTCGGGACAACCAAGTGGGGAAAACATCTGAGGTTGAAGAGCAAGTCATCACTCAACCCCCCTTGAGACAAGAAGACAAGGGAAAAGCTCCTCTACTCGCTTCAGGGTCACAAGCCCAACAACAACCGCGTCAGCATCAACGGGGTAATCGGCATAAGCAAAATACGTCGGGAAGACAGTTCACTGAGACTGACATACCGTCATCTCTAATACTGGAGCGCTTGTTGGAGGTCAATCTGACTGCTTTGAGGGATCCTATTCGGAAGCCCAATACCTGCGCTCCTAGCTATCATCCCGACGCATTTTGTGTATACCACTCCTATAGTCCGGGACATGACACCGACGACTGTTGGGCCTTGAAGAACAAGATTCAAGATCTGATTGAAATTGGAGTGCTGAGATTCATGCCAGATGGCGAGATGAAATTCTTCTGCCAAAGATTCACCACTTGAAATGACAAAGCTCAAACTGAGAGACTCTTGTTCCATCTGAATTTTCAAGTTGTAATTTATTTTGTGATTCAAACAATTATCTGTTGATGTCAAACTCTGTTTCATTAATGCATTGTATATGTTTGTCTTGAATTCATCCATTCATTTTCACTACTCTTATGCTTTCTTTATGATATTTAACTCTTGATAAAAAGTTGTAAGCCTTTAGAGGGAGGATGATGAAACAATGCCATAATCTCATACAGTATGCTTTTGAACAGACCTTGCTGACGATGTACAGGCATTCTTTCAAATCCTAAACACTGGAGTTATAAGGAAGATAATCCCTAGTCAACCCCTTCGAGCCAAATAAGTAGGAGTTTTCTGTTCTAAACAAATTAAAACCTTTGATTTAAACCTGGGGCAGGGTAGTCTCTCAGTTAATTCAAAAAAGGTGCGCATTAAAGTCGCAAACTCTCAGTTCGTAATACAACGAACGACATCAAAAAAAAGCATTCCTCTGGAATCAAAAGACAGTGATGGTTCCTTATCTCATAGGAAGTCATTACCTCTCAAAAGAGAAAAGCCCACTAAGCCAAAACCTATAAAGGAGGCTTAAGAAAGCTGGGGCATCCCGCTGACTGTAATCTCGAAAACAGGAACAGTCAGGCAAAAGTTAGGGATAACAAATCAAAAGAACGAGGTCATTACAAATCCTCAACAACATGAAAAATGTTGAAGAAGAAAAAGGGATATGATGATTGCCCTCCAAATCCAACTTGTGTGAACCATCACCAAAAAAAAAGTCGTTCCAAACTCGAATAGAGTTTGACACACAATTAACTGAGTTTAGGATTGAAGAACATCACGAAGAGCGGGTGGGTACAAATATACTTTGAGCCTTTATCCTTTGTTTCTTAAACCGTGAACCAAGCCATGTTACAACCTTTCAAAAGTCCTAATTGAAGCATGGGTTAGTTCGAAAGCATACTGTTACAAAAGGTATCCTGACTCCTGTAAGGCTTTGCTCTAAATCTTGTGTTGAATTTGTCTTATAAAAAGTTTTTTGCTAAAAAATGCATTTTTTCAAAACTTCGAGACAAGCATAAACTTTGCATCATTTGAATATCGTTGTTTGCACATGTTTATTTGTTTGACAGCGAAGAAATTCATACAGCGAATGTTCGAAGGAACGAAAACTCTCTCAGTGAGTAAAATCACTTCAAGAAGGATGACACTTCCATTGACAAATCTCCTATCAACAAGGGGGCATGACATGTCACTATCCAGTTACCCTGGGGCAGTCCAGTCAAGATTTCAACAAAATATTTCAAAGCTCAATTAACCTGGGGCAGTCCAGTCAAGGTTTCAACAGATCTTTCAAAGTTCAGTTAACCTGGGGCAGTCCAGTCAAGATTTCAACAAATCTCTCAATTACAGATTAACCTGGGGCAAGTCTCCCTCACCATCACTTGGGGCATTCGAATGTCAACGTCAAAGGGTTACGCGCAGTCCAAGTGACCTGGCAATATCACAAGCATCTGATACTAGGGGCAGTGATGAAACCTCGCCGAAATCTTTCTAAAAAGACATTCAAGCGTCCTCGAGAAGTTCATCACCTCTCTAGCAGACCTGCAGTCATGGGTTTATTTCCCCAACATTTGTCAAGGATTTATTCTCCAAAACAAATTACATTTCAACAGCATTCTTAACTTATGCAGATTGATCGACAGAAAAGATTCCTTCATCTTTTGGAGTAGTAATCAAAGGTTCCTTCATCTTTTGGAGTAGTAATCGTCAAAGATTCCTTCATCTTTTGAAGTAGTAATCGTCAAAGATTCCTTCATCTTTTGGAGTAGTAATCAAAGGTTCCTTCATCTTTTGGAGTAGTAATCGTCAAAGATTCCTTCATCTTTTGAAGTAGTAATCGTCAAAGATTCCTTCATCTTTTGGAGTAGTAGTCAAAGATTCCTTCATCTTTTGGAGTAGTAATCAAAGATTCCTTCATCTCTTGGAGTAGTAGTCAAAGATTCCTTCATCTTTTGGAGTAGTAATCGTCAAAGATTCCTTCATCTTTTGGAGTAGTAATCATCAAAGATTCCTTCATCTCTTGGAGTAGTAGTCAAAGATTCCTTCATTTTTGGAGTAGTAATCATCAAAATTTCCTGCATCACCTGCTGGAAGTTACAACCACTGACAAGATAACGGAAAACTGAAGCTCCTAAAAATCTGTTTCTCTCAAAGAATGAAGACTCTCATCCTTAAAACCTCAGAAGATTGGTATACTCCCAGTTTCTGACCGTTAACAGAATGAAGATTCTCATCACCTCAGAAGATTGGTATACTCCCAATTTCTGACCCTCAAGAATGAAGACTCTCATCCTTAAAACCTCAGAAGATTGGTATACTCCCAGTTTCTGACCGTTAACAGAATGAAGATTCTCATCACCTCAGAAGATTGGTATACTACCAATTTCTGACCCTCAAGAATGAAGACTCTCATCCTTAAAACCTCAGAAGATTGGTATACTCCCAGTTTCTGACCGTTAACAGAATGAAGATTCTCATCACCTTAGAAGATTGGTATACTCCCAATTTCTGACCTCAAGAATGAAGACTCTCATCCTTAAAACCTCAGAAGATTGGTATACTCCCAGTTTCTGACCGTTAACAGAATGAATATTCTCATCACCTCAGAAGATTGGTATACTCCCAATTTCTGACCCTCAAGAATGAAGACTCTCATCCTTAAAACCTCAGAAGATTGGTATACTCCCAGTTTCTGACCGTTAACAGAATGAAGATTCTCATCACCTCAGAAAATTGGTATACTCCCAATTTCTGACCCTCAAGAATGAAGACTCTCATCCTTAAAACCTCAGAAGATTGGTATACTCCCAATTTCTGACTGTTAACAGAATGAAGACTCTCATCCTTAAAACCCCAGAAGATTGGTATACTCCCAATTTTTGACCCCCAACAGAATGAAGATTCTCATTCTCAAAGTGGCGTATAACCCAAGTTCCAGATTAATACCTATAACAAGCCAGGAAAACTATCTGTGGATGACTGATTGTATATTAATACCTGAAACCAGCCAGGAAAACTATCTACATGAAGAGATTGAAGATTAATACTTGTAACAAGCCATGGAAACTATCTTTCTTTTTCAGGTCAGAGATTAATACCTGAAACCAGCCAGGACAACTATCTCACCAACCAACCTTTTCAAGATCCCAGATCAATACCTGCAGCAATCAAAAAATCCTTGCAATCCCCAGCGGAGCTAAAACTTCCAACTATCAATCCCCAAGCAGAATGAAGACTCTCATTCTCGGTTCCTCACGGGATATTCAGATATTCCCCAGTGAAGATCTCCTCAAGATAGGAAACCTCAGTAGATTGGTATACAACCCAAGCTCCTGATTCCCCAACAGTGGTCCCAGGACTTCTCATTTTCAACAATCGAAGGATTTTCAATCCCCTGCAGCAGTCAAGGATTTACTTTCCCCAGCAGCAGTCAAAGATTTCATTACCCAGGATTCGTCTTCCTCAGCAAGACATCTACTCAGCTTACATGCGCATCCATTCATATCATAAACATTAATGAAGTACAATTCATTACATCATGACATTGCATACAACTAACTCTTTACCTTTTCAGGAAAGATCAATCAACAGACAAAGATCATCATCTTCCGAGATTCCTACTAGAGATAGTTCAGATGTGACCCAGACATGGCGACATTCTGATACTTATTCCAGATTCCTTCTAGAGATAGTTCAGATGTGACCCAGACATGGCGACATTCTGATACTTATTCCAAATTCCTTCCAGAGACAGTTCAGATGTGACCCAGACATGGCGACATTCTGATACTTATTCCAGATTCATTCAAATACAGTCCGGATACGATCCAGATTCGGATGTAATTCTGTCACTCATCCAAAAGAAATTCAACAATCATTTCTCAATGGCATCTGTAAGCCCATTCCCGACATCACGATACCTGTAGAGATTGAAGATCAATACCTGTAACAAGCCAGGAAAACTATCTTTCTTTCTCAGGTCAGAGATCAATACCTGAAACCAGACAGGACAATTATCTACTTGACCATCATGAGGCAACCCTACACCGGTTCCTTCTTTCCAAGATGCAGTTTTACACGGACTCATCATCAGGAAACCCTACACCGGTTCCTTCTCAATTCCAAGACCTCTGAAAACAGTTTACGGGTTCTCCAGATACGGATGTTAACCTATCGCTTGTTCAGATTCAAGACTTCTGAAAACAGTTTACGGATTCTCCAAACACGGATGTCAATTTATCGCTTGTTCAGATGCAACTATTGAAAACAGTTTACGGATGATTCCAAACACGGATGTCAATCTATTGCTTATTCAGACCCCCAGTTTAGAGATGTTCCAAAACATGGATACCTTTCTGATACTCACCCACTCACCAACGACATACAGTTCAACATACATTCTTGGATGGCATCTATAAGTCCATCCTCCTACCAAAAATTTTCAGATGGCATCTCTAAGCCCATCCCCCGACAAGATTCTGTCACATCTCCAGATGGCATCTTTAAGCCCATCTCCAAATGGCATCTTTAAGCCCATTCCCTCAAACTACGCTTTGACGAGTGCAAATTTTTCGGGCACTCTAGTGTTCAATCTCCTTTTACCCTCAAGTCGCGAAAGGCAAACTTGCCAATCTAACTCTTCAGGTTCAAGAAGATTGAACAGGGGCAACTGTTGTAACCCAAAATTTGCTCTCCTCTTTTCCACAAGAAATCACAGCTTCGGGCTTTTCCTGATTTTTCAGATTGGCTTAAGAATCGGTCAAATAGACTTTTCTCATCAGTCAGACAAAATTAGGGTTTCCTTTGATTTTGAATCAGTTCAAGTAGATTATTAGGGTTTCTATTGGTTTGGTTGAGTTTGGCTCAGGGTTTGATCAGGCAGACGCTTCTTTGACAATAAATCAAGAATTAGGGTTTGCGCGCGCATTCTCAGAAGGAATTAATTCTACAGTTATTTTCAATTAACTCTGGGACATGGGTTGAGGCTTCTGATTGAAAGTTTGAAGTTTAAGTTTGATCAGTGAGATAAAGGACATATGGACGTTTGTTTGATTAACTGTGCAATGCTTTTGGTTATTCGGAACGCCGGACGTTTATTGATTATTTATAATTTCTAAGTTAAAATTATTGGATAATTTCCAGTTATTATAATTCAAGAAATATAAATAATTAAATAAACAAATGCAGAAGAATTAAAAAAAAGATTAACTGACAAAGGACTTTTATTTATTTTTTATTATTGGCACAAGTGTTATTTAAATACAGTAATTTTATTTACAGTATTTATAATAATATTTATTACAAATGATTAAAATAAAATAAAACTATCCTAAATTGTTTGAAGTCTTCATCTTCTATTCCTCTTGCCCCAATTGATATTTACCTGCAAAAAGAGAAGAAAGAAGACAGCACAGATGAATTAAAATTAAAGGCATTTTCAGACAGTTAATTAAAATTCATCATTAAAAGTTTTGGCCAGAATCAGTTTGTTCGTCCTCTCTGCAAATCGCAAGAAGATGTCTCTTCTTGGTTCACAAAGAGGGAATTTAAATGTTTGCAAGCATTGAAATTAATTAAAATACAAGGCTGCATAAGAAATTCACAAATTGCAAAGTGTAATGCCAAACAAAGCTACACAAGAGCAAAATTGCCTTCAAACCAAAACAGCCAAGTTACAGTTTCAAACTAACCAAATCCAAAGAAAGTTCAAACTGTCCAAAGAAGCAACCAAACTGTCCAAAAACTGTCAAAGCTGTCAACAAGCTAACAAAAAGCAAAAGGGCAGAAAATCTGGAAGATATGCAGAGGAAAGCTAAAGATGCAAGCAAGCTTGTGAAAAGTACATTTTTTATTCATCATTTCCCAGCCAAAACTTTTTCAGAGACAGCTATTCTAAAGCATTAAAATATGCGTTTCTGATAGAGATAGAAAGAGAGTAAAAAGTAGCAGGCTTACAGTTTTTTGAGGCAGGCTTAAGAGATATAAAACAAACAGAATCAGAACACTGTAAAGGGAGAGGCAGAAAAACATAAAGAAAAATAACACATCCTGCATCAAAGCTCTCAAACCTAATAAGCTCCCAACTGCCTCAAGCTTTAAACCTGTTACAAAGCAAGCCTGTAACAAAAAAAAAGCCTCAAAAACACAGAAAACCTGTCAAAACTATTTCAAGCCTCATGCCTGCCTAAACAACAAACCAAAGCTTGTTCAGTTTCAAAATCTGTATGAACCCTCCAAGCCTGTCAAGCACAAACCTGCTAAAACTTCAAACTGCCTTGCAACTTGTGTTCAACTCAAACACATAACAAAGAAACTCAAGCCATACAAACCAGTTTCAAGCAAACCTAACAGCCTGCCCAAAGCCAAATTCTAACCAAGCCAAAACCAAATATCACAACAAAGCAGTAGCCAACAAACAATCTCAGAATAAACAAGTATTCAAACAACAACAAAACACCCTCAGAATCAAATTCATCATAGGGTTAGCATATCAAAACTCAGAAGCACAACAATAGGCATCTCAGAATAAGGCAACAACAAATTCTGAAGCAAGCAATCAGAAGCAAGCAGTCTGAAGCAAGCAATCAGAAGCAAACAGAGGCATTGCATTCAAGCAAGCAGAAGAGAGAACTAAAGATTCGTGTTTTCAGAAAAGAGTCATCATAAAACATCAAAAAAGAGTTAAAAGATACAAGTACCAGGTAGCTAGTGTCACCGTCATAGCCTCCTCCGCCCGACCGCCTAAGACGCCTCCCGTCCTCCTCTGTCTCCTCTCCAAAGGTATTGTCCCTCCTCCCTTTTCTTTAATATCTCACTCAAACATAAACAGCATAGAAGATTAGAATAGGTAAAAATTCAAGAGCATGCATGAAAACCCTAAAACATAAAATAGAAAATAATACCTTGTTGTCACCGCCTGAGTTACCATGAGGAGAAGGAAGCGGAGATGGCGTCCAGTAGCCAGGCATGGAAGGAGAACATCAGTGGCTAGCTTGAGAAAGTGAAGAGACGAAGAAGAAGAAGGTGGAAGCGGCGCCGTTCGCACAATCCCTATTCTGAGCCAAGCATTTCAAACCCTAAACAAATGTTGTAAAACATTTGGGCCTGTCCCTTGAAGACAAACCCCTGAGCCCATAAAAAACTGGCGCGTTACACCCCCCCCCCCCCCCCCCTTTTTTCCTTTGAATCAGTTTGTTTTGTTTGGGCCAAGCATTTCCTCCTTAGGCCCATTCAACCTTTTTTTATTTTTTTTTATATACTTACAAAACAAATCTTTTTTTATATATCACTTTATTTTCTTTTTCTTTGATCAAAATAATACATTATTGTTGTATAAATTTCACCAATACTTTTTTTACACTTAAAATTTATATATATGAAAACGTTTTAAAAAATACATAAATAGTTAATTTGTTTTTAAGGTTAAATATTTCCCTTTAATTAAAACGTTTATATAACTTAACAAAAAACCCAAAAATAAATAAAATACTTAATATTGCATTAGGTTAACATATTTTTCTCATCACTTGTAAATAATCACATACATTGCACAATACTTTTATTTCTCTTTGATTCTTATACTTTGCTATATTTCACATCGAGAATATGATGATTCGATTTGGTTGTAAATATTATTTGAACACTACTATCTTGATAAGACTCATCCCCATTTGTAAATATTTGTACCCCCATCCCCGGATACTTATTTGTAATAGCTTAGACTTTAAATTCCCGCAATTTATCGCTTTCTATATATTGTATAGTAATTAGGGTTTGTATGCGAAGATTCAAAATCAACCGCTAGATAACCTAATACAAAGACAAATGCATGACAATCAATACACAATTCACACTTGCACCCCTAGGGTTCCTCCACTTGTTGCCTTCAAAAATGGGCCATGTTTGCATGTTGAGTTTCTTTGGCAAAACAAAACAAATCAAATGATCATAGCCCCTCGATGACGCTTTCGAAGTTGCCTAAACAAAATGATCATAGTCCCTCAAGCAAATTGCCAAAGACACTTGGCACCATTGCATTCATGGTCTAAACGATGACCCGCGCCCATCCTGTTAACATCCTAACACAAGGTTGTTCACCAAATACAATGGTGAAACAACACTGTTAAAAGGGTTAAAACATGAGAAAGATCTTTGAGTAAATTTAGGGGTAGACAACTCTTAGTTACTTGATAAAACTTGCAAAACACACTTGCCTACTTTCAAAACACACTTCACAAACACAACTTCCAAAACACCTTTGTAAAACATTAGAGTAAAGAATTGTTACAACGGTTGCCTAGACAAGGCATCTTTTTCAAAACATTTTCAAAACCATACACACAAAGCACCATTTCAAACAATTGAAAATCAAGGCAAGTGATCTAAAACAAGTAACTAAGAGCCCATGGATAACCATGGATGAAAAGGGTGCTAGAACCTTCCCTTTTCATAACCTACCCCCCGAACCCACGAAAACATCTCAAAGGTTTTTCCTGTGCTTTTTAACCTTTCCTTTAGGATAAAATGAAAAGTCGGTGGCGACTCTTGCTAAACCGAACAAGTGCGAATACAAATGCAAAACCTCAAGTCAGTTCTCCCACCGTATCACACTTGGTATTATGATATCAAGCATTTTCTCCAGACTCGGGAATACCGTGCATCAAACAAAGATAGAAAGACATTAAGAAGGTTGGCGTGTAGCTTTTTCCTCAATGAAGATGTGCTATACAAAAGAAATTATGACATGATCTTTCTCAGATGTGTGGATAGACACGAAGCAGACATGTTGATGTATGAGGTCCATGAAGTTTCCTTTAGTACTCATGCCAATGGACATTCAATGGCAAAAAAGATGCTTAGGGAAGGTTACTATTGGTTGACAATGGAATCTGACTATTAAAAATTTGCAAAGAAGTGTCATAAGTTCTAGATTTATGCTGACAAATTTCATGTGCCTGCGACGCTTCTTAATGTTATCTCTCCCATGTGGCCTTTTTCAATGTGGGATATTGACATGATTGGAATGGTTGAACCCAAGGCATAGAATGGACATCGTTTCATCTTAGTGGAAATTGACTACTTCACCAAATGGGTGGAAGCAGCTTCATATGCTAATGTAACTAAACAAGTGGTAGTACGCTTTATCAAGAACAATCTTATATATCGGTATGGTTTGCCAAGCAGGATTATCACCGACAGTGGCTCGAATCTGAATAATAAGATGATGACAGAACTTTGTGAAGAATTCAAGATTATCCACCATAATTCATCTCCTTACAAGCCAAAGATGAATGGGGTTGTTGAAGCTACTAATAAAATTATCAAGAAGATCATCCAGAAGATGGTTGTTACCTATGAAGATTGACATGAGATGCTCCATTTTACTTTGCATGGGTATTGTACATCTGTTCACACTTCAACAAGGGAAACTCGTTCTCTCTTGTGTATGGCGTGGAAGCAGTGCTCCCCGTTGAGGTTGAGATTCCATCTCTACGTGTGATAATGGAAACCAAATTGTCAGAGGTTGAATGGGTCCATAACAGGTTTGACCAATTGAACTTGATTGAAGAAAAGAGAAGGACATCCTTGTGTCATGGCCAGTTGTACCAGAAGAGAATGAATAAAGCTTTTGATGATAAGGTCAAACCTCATGAATGTAGAGAAGGCGACCTCTTGCTCAGAAAAATCATGTCTTTTAACACTGATTCTAGGGGAAATTGGACTCCTAATTTTGAAAGCCCATATGTTTTCAAGAAAGCCTTCTCTGGTGGTGAACTGATTCTTGAAACTATGGATGGCGAGGAGTTCCCACGTCCTATGAATGCTGACGCAATCAAGAAATATGTTGCCTAAAGAAATAAAAGAATAGCTCGCTAAGTCAAAAACCTGAAAGGGAGACTTAGGCAAAAAAGAGCGTCTCGGTAGGCTAAAAACCCGAAAGGGCGGTCTAGGCAAAAATAAGAGACACAAACAGAATAAATTTCCCCGCTAGGTTGAAAACCCGCAAGGGCAACTTAGGCAAAAGTTAGGGATTTCTTGGCAAGTAACTGCGTCAGACAAGACTTGATCATTGAAGCAACAATCTTCTTGGATCCTCACCACACTTCAACAAAAGTCGCTGCTCAGGAATTCAAAGTTGTTAGGGAGAATAGTGGTCATTGTATTTCAATGTATATTTTCCAATATATTACCATTTTATAAACTTTGTAATCATCTATGGGGTCTTGCCATTCGCAGACTACCATTCTATTAATAAAGTTTGAGCTTTTATCCAATTCTTTGTAATTCTTATTTTATTTTGTTTGCAAAGATTCCATTTATTATTGATAGTTGTTGTACCCCAAAAATTTTCCTCTCATTTCTCAAGGCATTTCTCACAAGGATTCTCAAAATTCAAAATTACACAAATACAACTGGATTTTTCAGCATCAAATTAAAGAGGAAGCTGTTAAAAAAGGGGAAAATAGATAAAAGTAATATTTTTGAAAAATTGGAGAAAAACAAGCCTTCTTCGATTCATCTCTTTCGATTGGCCTTTTAGCCTCTTTCGATGCAAGCTTGGCTTGCATCCTTTGACTGAGAGTGGGCCTCAGGCATGCTGGCTTAGATTCATAAGGCATGAGCTTCCTGCATGCAACCTTCAATTGCATCTTTGGCCTAATATGGTTCACAATACAGTGGCTTCCTATGTTCCATCTTCGATTGGATATTTGATGCTTGCATGCCTGTGTTGATTGGACAAATATTACCCTTCATGCTTGCTTTGACTCATAAAGTGATGGCTGGCTATATGTAGCCTTCAATTGAGCCACAGATTCCTTCTTGCACGCAAGAGGCTCCCACTAGGCCAGTAGGCACAAGGCAAGAGCCTCCTGTAGCCTCCTTCGATTCCAAGGAAAAGAGCCTTTTGATTGATGTGCTCCAATTCAAGAGGCAAAGGCCTCTTTTCTGGTCTCTTTCGATTCCACATTTGGCCTCCTGCATGCCCCTTTCATTTGGGGCATGTGGCCCTCCTTTGTTACAAGCTTCGATCGTGCCCTTTATCCTCTGCATGCATTCTTCATTTGGGGCGTATAAATCCTTCAGTACAAGTTTTTGGTTACACCTTTCGTTTGGGCATGTAGTTCCCTTCATGTAAGCCTTCGTTTGAGCAAAGATATCTTGCATGTTTGCATGAAGTCATAAAGCAGGGGGCCCCTACATACACCCTTCTTCTTGGCTATATGACCCCTTGTAGGCAAGTTTGAGTGAGCAGTATCTCCCTTGGAAATAGTTTGCTTCAACATACAAATTCTACACTATGCCATTGTCTCGTGCGAAAGAAGTACCATAGTGGCACATTCAAAGGACTTGTCAGACAAGTCTGGATGTCCCAACCGAATGATATGTTTTGCTGGTCTACTCCAGGAGCATGTATTTGGACCATTCGAAGGAACCCACAAAAGGCTTGGTCGAAAGACACCCATTGGGGTCCCTGCAAAGGATACCCATATGAGTCCTTCGAATGACACTTTGATTAGAAAAAAAGGAAATGTTGTTGAGGAGTCTGGTCGAAGGATAGGGCTAGGGGGTCAAAACAAAAGGTTGATATGCACAAAGGTACTTGTTGACCAAGTCCCATGCGCTTCCAAATTCAGGTCTGATACACTGGCCATAATACTCCAAAACTGCTGCACAGCAGTCCTGCAACACTGCCTTATTTCTTGCACCAATTTGGCATACGAATACTTCCCCTCGAAAGCTACAAACACATAATGCCTTTTTTGTTTAAACTTTTTATTTTCCCTCCTAAAACACCAGCCAAGGCCATCTATAAATATGAGCCTCCACCACACATCTTATGGGCCCCTGGATAGTTGCAAGAAAGCCCTTGTTGTGAGAAATTCCTCAAAACTCTCAAACACCATCCAACTTTTTTCTTCAAAAATATTAAAAACACTTATAAAAACTCAACCCCCTTTATACACCATGTGAATCCTTCGATTCACTCCCCAAGTGACCAGAGAGCTAACATGTAACCCACTCCCCCAATCACAAAATAAAAATCTTTTGATTCACTCCCTTACCTAGTAACCTTAAATCCACTAACATACCCTTCCTTCGATTCAGTGACTACTCAAGCAAGGTAGTAATTGGACTAGTCTCAAGAAGGCCCCCAACGAACTTCCATTCACCACCAAGGAAGACACTTGCAGTTTCCTTCGATTTAAGAACTTCAAGAAGTAAGTACTCTTTAAACTCGAAACTATTTCATTTAAATATCATGTGCACATGCCAATAAATAAAAAATGCAGATATTTCATATAGGGAGCTTGACCATGTTTTAACCTTTGATTCTGACTGCCCATAAATTGAAAATCTCAACTCTGACTAGTTAGGCTTTGGACTTTGAGACCCAATAATTTTGTGCTAACCCCTGGCCTGTAGCTTTTGAAAGTTACACTTGAATGTTGCATTTTAAAAGTTTAAAATATGTTCTCTGTACCCTCATGACCTCACTGACTCCAAGCCCAAATCGAAGGAAGCCAGAAAAGGTAGAATCGAAGGGTTCTTCTGCCTAAATCGAAAGCTCATTTTTTCCTCTTTTATTTTATTTTGTCTTTATATTTTCTTTCTATTCAATATGGTTGTAATAGTGTAGGATTTATTTTTCTGCATTTTTATTACTTTTATACAAATGTTAATAATTAGGATGTATGGAAAGATAAAACCAACAAGTAGATAACCTAAAATTCAAAGACAAAAATGCATGCACTCAAACACACTATTCACACACATTCACCCCTAGGGTAATCTCACTTGTTGCCTCGGAAAAATATTCATGTCCCTCGAATATGGGTGTTTTAGCAAAGACCCTCGATAAAAGATCGTAGTCCCTCGATGACCCTTAATGTTGCCTTCATTAAATGATCTAGTCCCTAAACAACATTGCTAAAACGTCCCATAGGTTGCCTCTATGACTATACAAACGTCCTACGCCCGTCCCTTCACATCCAATGATGGGGCTTCTTACCAAATCAATGGCAAAATAGTAACATCTAAAGGAGGAGGAAAATAACATAAGACCTTTTAAGTAGGTAGGTTGCTCCTAGTTGCTCGCTTGCTCACAATAAAAACATTTTTACACCAACACTTTCAATTTGAAACATTTTCAAAAGACAAAGCTTTTGTACGCGTTCTTATAGAAACGAGAACCATTACAAAGACACCTTTTCAAAATCACTTTCAAAAACACATTCCACAAACACTTCTTTGAACTATTTTCAAAACAACACTTTGTACGCGTTCTTATAGAAACGAAAACCATTACAAAGACGTTTTCAAAATACTTTCAAAACCCACACCACAAGAACATTTTCAAACAAAAGCAAGTGATCTAGCTAGCAACTAAGAGCCCGTAGATAACTACGGATGAAAAGGATGCTAATACCTTCCCTTTTCATAACCTACCCCCCAAAATCAAGAAATAATCTTAAAAGATCTTTCCTGTTCTTTTCAACCTTTCCTTATTGGATAAAATAACAGTCGGTGGTGACTCTTGCTATCCGCAACAATTGCAATCAAACACAAAACACCCAAGTCAGTTCTCCCACTGTGTTACAATAGTAATTTTCAAAACAAAGATATTTAACAATAAATTTTTTTTTGAAAATAATTTATAATTTACTTTTTACTTTAGATTTTGTGATTCAAGGAAAATAAAAAAAAAATAGTGATTCTGAGGATGGACAAACTCTGAAATTTTGGAAATGAATGTTCCCCAAGAATGTTCTCCCAGGCCACTCTTGTTGATATGCGCGGGATCTCTTTATGTTTCTCAAATAGCTGGAGATGATACCAATTGATGTATGGGGCGGTGTTAGATTTGTAATCACATTTTATCCAGTCAAGTTTTGGTTCAGATCTCATCTCCAGGTTGATTATTTTGATTTCGGGTTTGCATGTTCTGAAGCCTCTATCCCAGATCCCCCAATAAGGTCTTCGCTCATATGATGAAAGTCCCTTCTCCCTTTGTGTGTTGAGGTAGAATCATTTGCAAAACATCTCCCTTTGCAGTGATGGCATTATTGTTGTTGTTTGTTTCCCAGGCAACTAGACAAGGGCAATATCTTTTCTAAGAAGTGTTGAAACAGTTGTCAACTTTTTGGGTTTTCTCCCGCCAAGTGTTGGGTTTGTTTTAAAATCCCCATAATTTTGATTTCTTGTTGTATTGTTTGACTTCTTAAATTCCCAAGTAAAGCTGAGATGATGATTCTCTCTGAAAAATGTTATCCCCATGTGGTTTCATAATTTCTCCCTAGGGAAGTTTATGTAATCATCACTCTTGGTATTGAAGAATGTATTTTAGGCTCCCCTCGACGATGTGGTATTATCCTCCCCAATGAAGGCAGCACGAGATCCCCAGTTGATATCTTGATGATGTAGTTTTCATATTCCCTATAGAAGTCAGTATTATAATCTCCAGTGGAATACTAGATGTTGAAACATTTTTCCCCATCGAAGTCTGTGTGATAGTCCTCGGTGAAGCCTAGAGGAGGATATTATATCCCTGTATCTGTTTTGATTTATGTTTTTACTTAATTATTTTCGGATTATGTTTCTTCCCATAGGATTTAAGTCGTGAAATAGGAATTTGTTTCCTCAGTTGGTGCTTACTTTCTTTATGATATTTTCATCCTGGATGTGATTTGGCCGAGTGTTGACTCTACCCAAGCTGGTTTTTTATGGTTATTCCTAGTGTTGTGTGTCTTTGTTGTCAGCATATACATGATAACATTCATACATTCATACATACATCATGCATATCTGAATTTAAAATTCATCGCTCATTTCCATTCATTAATTTTTTGTTGGCATATTACCCTATTTTGTAGAGTTATGTTACCCTCTCTCCAATAGAGTGTCAACCTTAAGCAAAAATTATATATTCTTTCAATTTCCCCACTGAGTTATCCCTCGTGGAATAATTATACTTTAGACCTCTTATTCGACTCATTATCTGGTTAGATTTGTGGTCCCCTTTTGAGTTTATTTTTTATCAGGTGCTATCTTGGTTGACTGTTTCGCTCCCGTTTATTTCTGGTTTGGATATGTGGTTCCCGACAACATTATTATTATGTTTTCTGCGGGCTTTAAGCCCTAGTTTGAGAATGTGCATTTATTTTGCACGAGAAGACTTATCTCCTCGGCAAGACTGTGTTGGCATATCCCCAGAGAAGCCAAGATTCATTTCCCAGTAGCATTACTGTATTTCCTTCTCATAGCAGCAAGTAACAGTCTATTTATTTGAAAAACTTGTCCTTCCCCAGTAAGTATGTTAGTTCCCTGAGAAGATTCATTTGTACTCTGATGAATGATAGTCTCGTCATTGTGGGAGATTGTTCATTGTTGAGATTTGTATACTCCGATGAATTGGTAGTCTCGTCATTATGGGAGATAGTTCATTGTTGATATTTGTTACTCTGATGAATGGTAGTCTCGTCATTATGGGAGATAGTTCATTATTGAGATTTGTTACTCTGATGATTGGTAGTCTCGTCATTATGGGAGATAGTTTGTTGTTGAGATTTTTGTACTCTGATGAATGCTAGTCTCGTCATTATGGGAAATAGTTCGTTGTTGAGATTTGTGTACTCCGATGAATGGTAGTCTCGTCATTATGGGAGATAGTTTGTTGTTGAGATGTTTGTACTCCGATGAATGGTAGTCTTGTCATTATGGGAGATAGTTCGTTGTTGAGATTTGTTACTCCGATGAATGCTAGTCTCGTCATTATGGGAGATAGTTCGTTGTTGATATTTGTTACTCCAATAAATGGTAGTCTCGTCATTATGGGAGATAGTTCATTGTTTAGATTTGTTACTCCGGTGAATGGTAGTCTTGTCATTATGGGAGATAGTTTGTCATTGAGATTCACTTTGCTCTAAAGAGTTCACATGTTTCCAGTCATAAGTACTGATGCTTATCATTTGTTACCTACCCTAATATTGGTATTTATTGGTATTATCTTACCATTTCTTTTCCCTATGAGTCGATGTTACTTTTTTGTTATCTTCTCTGTGAGTGGGAAGTTCACAGTTATTTGTCGATCTTTGTCATCCATTACTTTTTCCTCAATATTTGAATTGGTGATGATTTATCTCCTCCTTGGGCTTTACCCCAATAGAGTCGAGTTTTTTGTTCACTAATGATTTATTTTCTTGGTCGAATTTTATTTTGATTCTTTATTTTCTGCTTCCCCGATGGCGTCCTATGTCACATTTGGATTTGTTTGTTTGCATGCACAATCATAAGCATTGCATGGTATATTAGGGTAAAAAATAGGGATTGTTTTATATTTAAGTATCTTCAATCGCGTCGACACGAAGATTTTAATCTTCATATCTCTGGATAGAAGACACTTAAATAAGGGCAGCTGTTATACCTCAAGTTTTCCCCTAAGATTCCTCTATTATCTCATATCAACTCAATCATATCAAGATTACACTTGGGTTTAGTTCTTCTCCATATCTTTAAGTTTGATTATGAGGGATCACCAAGCACTTTTATTTGTACATTGTGATCATATATGTCTTGTGTTGGTTAACTTTTATCTAACGAATACAATGAATGTTTGCTCTAAATTATGATAATATAGGTGAGGGCACAACACATTTCATCAGGTTGATTCATAGGTTCATGAGTTTATTTCCATGCCTTCTTCAACAAAGATTCATTGAGATTCAAGCTTCACCACTGAGAGTTCTTTAAAGTAATATCATGACAAGGTCTACTATGATTCATCATGGCATAATTTTCCAAATGAAGTCAAAAGATGCAAGAATTGATTGAAGAAGTTTGACCTAATTGGACAAGTTCTTGATTCCTTGATCACAAGTGCATAACTCTCTCAATTGTTAATATTTTTAAGTGGTTATTATTACTATAGGTTCTCATTGTCATCCATAACAACTTCTATTCACATGGCATAAAATGATTGTGCAAGAAAGATTGTCAAAATAAAAAGGGGTTTCCAAGTCATTTTGGTGCTCTAGGAGCTAGGGTTTTGAACTTCTAAGGGCTATATCTTGTTCATATTTTGATATTTTTGAGTGATTCCAAAGATATGCTTCTCTTTAAAGGGTTATAATCCAATCACTTCAAAAGTTTCAAGCAAATTTTGTGTGGAAGATTCCTAATGATGGAGAAATATTACAAGTCCTCTAGATAGGCCATCAAATTCCCTTATGTGACTTCAAAAAGTCATAACTTGGTCAATTTTTATTTCCTTAAGCCCATTCTTTTTCCATAATTATCTTAATAATGTGAAATTCAACTTTTCTTTTATGATAAAATCTTAAAAATGGTTAGAAGATGCCTTAAAAACTCAAAAGATTATAGGTCACCTAATGGATTTTCACCAAATTCAGAGGATCGTAACTTGTTCAATATTTGGAATTTTTGAGTGAAACAAGTTTTACAATACTCTTTAAGGAGTCCACCTCAAGCTAGAATCAATGATAAAAGCTCAATTTTCATTCAAGACCTTGTTTGGAATCAAAACATTATAGGACATTTTTTGAGAAAAACTTAGAATTTTTCTAAGTACAAAAAGTCAGTGCATTTTTTATGATTTTAACCAAACACGACTTCTATCTCAAGCATCTAAATGATCTCTTTCTTTGCACACTGTAAATATTGTGACCTTATCTTTCAAATGCTTCAAGAATTATGCCCTAAGACCTCTTGAGCTTTGAACACCATGGATTCAAAGTTGGTACCTTGGAACTAAAGTTTCACTTGCAGTCAGATTGCAATTTTCATAATGTTACTTCTAATCACCTAATTACCACGCGATTTTCACTTAAACATGATCAACAAAGATATTTGGATTATTTAGAGTGACAAAATGCATCAATTAGATGAGTTTTGATGCACATGTGGACACACTTTGCTCGTGAACACAGGTGTGCACAAATTCAATTAAAATTGCATCATTCACCCCTCCTCTTGATCTCATTCACTTATCTTGTAAATATAGACTCTATTCCACTCATTTTCGCAAGCTTGAACAGCCAAAATCACCATGTTAAACTCCCTCCATAAATCACTTTCTGAGTTTTCGAATTCATCTTTTCTCCACTTTTCAATCCAATTTCTTTGTTGATTCTTCATCCTTGAACTTCACTGAAGCTAACAGAAGAAGAACCAAGCCCTGAGGTGCCCTAATTCGTGCTAAACAAGTCCAATTGCAGAACAAATTCATCTGACTTTGTTCAGGTAGTTTAAGGCATCAAATCTTCTAACTCAAATTACTGGAATGGTCTAGGTGTTCAGTGATGCTTGCTATTAACTCCATTTTGGTGAATCAATGCATTTGATGCTTCTTTTTTAGATTTCAAAATTTTTAAAATATATCTAATTTTTTCCAAATCGAGTAAGTTGTGTTTTATATAAATTTGGCGCGAGGATATGGTTGTGATCATCTTGAAGAGACGCGTCTGATGATACGACTATAAGCGTCTAAATTTACAGATTTAAGAATCATGGTTTTGCCCTATTTACAGGAGGTTGGAGGTTGAAGACGACCTACGTGTTATTCTTCAACCAATAATGTTCAGCCAATTGTTTTATTTTGATTGGTTGGACTTTTTTGTGTTACATACCACGCATTGACTTGGGTTCATGATACTCCCCCACCTGAGATCCATTAGATTTATCAGCATGTATAAGTGAGTGAGATCCAACGCGTGTGGATTTTTCTGATTTATTTTATTTTACAAAACTATTTTTAAAATTCCTTTACCTTTATAACTCTTTTATTTTTTATCCAAAAATTATGAAAAATATACAAAATTACTTTGAATTGTTTCTGACTTTATGAATATTTTTTCATATTTTTATTTTGATGTTTGATATTTTTCATAATTTTTAATTTGATTGCCTTATTTTAATTATTTTAAAAATACTTTCGTGTCTTTTTAAATTCTGAAAAAATTATGGAGGGATCCAATGACCTCTAGACAAATATTGGTGACCTCATTTTATTTTTATTTCTGATTTTATTATTTTTTACAAACTTTGGTTTATTTTGCTTATTTTCTCCAAATTTTAAAAATAGTTTCTGACTTTAAAAGATTTCTGAAAATTTTTGGCAACGATTATTGAATCATGCTTGACATTTGACTTTTTTTTAGGATTTTTATTTGGTATTTTAATATACTTTATGTATTTTACCAATTATTTTCCTTTTTATTAACCATTTTAATTTTCTCTTATTAAATATTATTTTATTATTTGGTCCTGACTTGGATTTCATTTGGTGACAAATTCCTCAACCTCATTGGATCTTGGATGTTGATAGGTTGAGAAACCAAATCCACCAAAATGGATGAATGATGTTAATGATATTTGAAACCCTAATTTCATAATACATCCCCTCCCTCTTCATCTTATCCCTTTCTTACTTGTGCTACATGTTGTTAGAGGATGATATACATATAATTTCTCTAAACATATAGTACATAGATTACTATTGACCAGACTCAAAATAGGTGCGACTTCTATATAAGTCCATTTATGATTGCTTAACATGGTGCTAAATTTTGTCCCGATTCGAGAAATGATCATGCGTGGCACAAACCTATCTTTACAAGCCTAAGCATGTTTAATTTGAAACCTTTGATCCAATAACCTTGAGGTTCATTGTTAGAAGGCTTTGGTCTTATCAATCATCTAATGAACCTTCATGAATTTTGGTCTAAGTGAATCATTTAAACATCGTTGATCATTTGTTGTTGCCTCGAGAATTTGAAATGAATGATATACTGGACAAAAAGAAAATCAAACTTGTTGTTGAGAGGCTTTGATTTTATCAATATTCTAATGAGTTTTCAAATTCAAGATTGAAGATGGTCATTCAACTAACCTCTAATTTCTAACTCATTAATAATTGACTTTTATTTTATGTTTTTACTTTATGTCTTTACTTTAAGCATCATTTATTTTAGCAATTACATTTCATGCTATTTTGATCTTTTCTCACTTGAGCATTTATCTTTATGTCATTTTTATTTTGCTCACTTGAGTTTTCATTTTCTTTATAAAGATACCTAATAACCAACTTGAACAATAAAAAGCTTTAAGTTTACTTGGACTATTTGGTTACTATCCTTCGCATGATGGAGTTATGGACTTCTTGTACTTATGAGTAGAGACATTGACTACCCTTGGGACCTTGTGACTTCTGTTGTTATTTTGTCTGGAGTTCTTGGGGTTTACCCTGAGACACTGGGTTGTTTTTTTTCTTTATGTGCGGGTTATTCTGATTATTTTCTTTATCTGTTTTTGGGAATTCATCTGTATACAGTCATTACTTTGCCCAATTTTTGTGAAGACTTAATGCATTTGAAGTCTGGTATTCTCAAGAGGTTTAATATCTTTGCTTGTTTGGTTTCAATCTAAAGGATGGGAATTCTACATTGACTCATTGTGTCAAGTGTTGGCTTCTTGTTGGTTAGACGGTTCTTTTCCCTAGCTTTTACCTTATGCTTTAGGATAGTCCCTTCATTTCCTCCCATCTTCTTTAATTTCAAAAATCTTCTCCCTCCTTTTAAAAATTCTTCTTGTTTTCTAACTTGAACTGCTTTCACAATAAATTTGGACTTAGGTCCATGCATTTTCAAAATATTTTCTTAATCAAACTTTAAACAACTCAATCATACTTTGACATTTTTTGTGAGAATACTAAGAGTCAATCAATCTCATTCAAACCATTTTTCTACTTTTGCTTTTTTACTTTAAACTTTTCTCAAAAGATTAGACTCTTGCCAATCCTTGTAGTGATGTGAGCTACTATACTTCTACGATATATAGTGAAGTGAGATATTTTCCACTTGGGTGTTGAGCGAGGCTTTGTTGATTTTAAAATCCAAGCTATATCCTCCAATTTGAGATGATGCAAATTCTCCTTTCTCATAATCGTGGGTAGTAAGTATGTTCTTCCACTCGGATACGACAATGATGTCTCATCTCTTAAAATTAACCAACACACATGTGTTTTAAAAATTTTAAAGGTGAACTATGAGTACCTTGATCCCCTATTGCACGAAAGGTGGTACGTAGACACTAAAGTTTCGCAACCACGGCGGGTGTAAAAATTGTAAAAAAATATATATTTATTTTATCATCCTCACAATCTATTTTTTATACAACACTTTTAGCCAAAATACACAAATTTTCAGAGAGGTTCCTGCGGAGTACCGTAAATGTTTAGGGTGATAATATCTTCCCTTTTCATAACCAACCCCCTACCTAGATTCTCTCCCCCTCTTTTTTAGGTTATTCACTCTTTTCCCATTCCTCCGGAAACAATAAAGCGCGGTGGCAATTTTTATTTGGTCTGTACGGGTCAAGTCAATCCAATGGCTTAGTCTTATCATTTCTACAGCTACATTCCCACCATAGTGTTTTTCTTGTTAGGATCTTTTTTTGATACGGTTAAGTGTTACCACCCAGAACCAGGGGCTATGATGTCAATTGAAGCATAGAAAAACACAAGAAAGGGGGTTTGAATTGGGGTTTTCAAAAATTAAAACAGTATGACACTGTAATACGGTGAGAGAACTGACTTGATTGTTTTGCGTTTGATCGCAATTGTTGCAGATAGCAAGAATTGCCATCGACTTTTCTTTTATCCAATAAGGAAGGGGTGAAAAGAACAGGAAAGACCTTTGAGATGTTTTCTTGAGTTCGGGGGTAGAATATGAAAATGGGAGGTGTTAGCACCCTTTTCATCTATAGTTATCTACAGGCTCTTAGTTGCTTGCTAGATCACTTGAAAATGATTTTGTTTGAAAGTGTGCTTGTGGTGGGTGTAAGTTTGAAAGTATTTTGCAAAATTCCTTTGTTGTGGCAAACTTTGTAATGATTCTCGTCTCTATAAGAATGCGTACAAAGTGTTGGTTTTGAAAATAGTTTAAAGGGATGTTTGTTTTTTGAAATATGTTTTGAAAGTGTATGTGTGAAAATGGTATTAGTTCAAGAGCAAGCAACTAGGAGCATCCTACCTACTCAAAAGGTTTATGTTCTTTTCCTCCTCCTTTAGATGTTGCTATCTTACCATTGATTTGATAAGAAGCCCCATCTTTGGATGTGAAGGGACAAGTGTTGGTTAATTGTATAGTCGTAGAAAGCAACCTATGAGACATTTTAGCAATTTTCGTAAGGGACTAGATTGTTTACCAAAGACAACATTGAGGGACATCGAGGGACTAAGATCTTTTATTGAGGGCCTTTTCTAAACTCCCATATTCGAGGGACATAACTATTTTCTGAGGCAACAAGTGAGATTACCCTAGAGGTGCATGTGTGTGAATAGTGTGTTTGATTGCATGCATCTTTGTCTTTGATTAGGGTTGTCTATTTGTTGATTTTATCTTGCCATTCACAATCTAATTATTAAAATTTTATGAAAGCAATAAAAATGCGGAAAATAAATCTAAGTTATTACATCATTAGGGGATGGGGTATACAAATGAACAAATGGGGGGTAAAAATCTATAAAAGTCCTAATTATTACAACCATATTGAATAGCAAGAAAATGTAAATATATAAAATATAAAGACAAAAATAGTGTAAAAGAGAGAAAGAAAAGACATCCTGGATCGAATGATATGTCTTTCGATTCCCACACTTTTTCCTTCTTTCGATTGGGCCTGTAACCTGTGTGTATCAAAGTTTGCATCCTTCGATTCACACACCCTTTCCTTTCGTTTGGTCCTGCAAATCAATGTGTATCGAAGCACACCCTTCGATTCACACGCTCATTTCTGTTTTCTTTCATTTGGGACATGATAGAAGTATGGGTCGAAGCCATGCTAATATGGCCTGTACAGGTTAGTCTCTAACATATATTTAGACAAGAAAAGCAAACAAACGAAAGGGTAGAAATGAAAAATAAGCAAAAGGTTATTTACATGCTTGAAACGAAAGGTTAAAGTCAGGAAGAATTATCTTGAATCTGAAGTTGGTGCTTCTAGACCTTGAGTGATTGCCCTGGATGCTCTTGGATTCGAAGGGAGAGAAACAAGTGTTGTGTTTCTTTGATTTTGGATTCGAAAGCCAAGAAAAGCATAGTTTTGTTTCTTTGGTTCTTAATTTGAAGGAAAAGAAACAAGTTTTGTGTTTCTTTACTTCTGGATTCGAAAGAACAAAAACAAAGATGTGGTCTTTTGATTCTGGGTTTGAGAGTGTGTGTTAAGTGTTTTCTCCTTTCTTTGCCTTGCTAACAAATCTCTCTCCGGCCACTAAAAAGCCCCCATTAGATGTGTTGTGGAACCTCTTATTTATAGAAGAGTTTGGCTGAGATTTGAGAGGGAAAACAAATGAAGGTTGAACAAATTGGGTATATTGTCTTCATACATAGCCTTCGAGGTGCAGTTTTTGTATGCCAATTTAGTGCAAATATGGGAGTTGCATAGCAGAACTGCTTTGCAGCAGTTTTGGAGTGTTTTGGCCAGTACAGCAGGCTTGGGCTTGGAAGCACATAGGACTTTGGTCATCAAGTATCTTGAATATATCAAAAGACAAAACAAAACTTGTTTCCAATAATTGTATCCTTCGAATGGACCACGTGTGTGTTCTTCGAATGGACCACATGCACTACTTGTGTGCTCTTCGAATGCACCACTTGCAATTCTTCGAATGGGCCACCAATTTTTGTCCTTTGAATGGGCTACCAATGTATGTCCTTTGAATGGGACACACATGTATGTCCTTCAAATCCACCAATGCATGTCCTTCGACACAAAACCTCATGCATCGACACATAACACTTTTGATGCCCCTGTAATACATTCTTGAACTTGTATGCATCAACACAAAGCCTCATGTATCGACACATAACATTCTGATGCCCCTGGAAAACATTTTTGAACTTATATGTATCGATACATAATATCATGTGTCAACTCATAATATGTTTTATGTTCAAAAATTAAAATTACAAATAGTATGTATCGACACATACGTGTTATGTGTCGACAGATATAAAATTGTTGGTTCTGTAAAATGTTATAATATGATTTTGCATCGACTCAAAACACAATGTGTCGATGCATCCTGTCACTCATAACTAACATGAGTCGACACATGACCAACATGCATCGACTCATAATACTTCCTTTTCTGGCTAACAGTTTTCTGTTATAAATATAAGCAAGCATTTTTCTCAGCAATATTATAGCAACATATTTGAATTGTGTGTAAACAATTGTGAGCAACCAGAAGCCTAAAGAAACTTCATCTTAATCATCTTCTCAACCATCTTCAATTCAACAACAACAAAGAAAATCAAACATCCTTGTTGAAGTGAATCAAGCGGTCAGAGATAACGTTCATCTGTATATTGAAAGAATCTAAGCTGAGTTAAAGGTTGAAGAGGAGGCTTCATGAAATAAACCAGAGGGTTTGTCCTTCAAGAACGGGTGAGTTCTTGAGGGTTTTGTTAGCCACAGTCGCACGAGTCGGATTCAGCCGTAGCGAGGGGTTTGGAAATCAGAAGGATTTTAACAAACATGTCGTGGAAGCGGATGATCGTTTGTGGACCTTGCAGGAAATCTTGATATAGCTCATATCAAGTGGTGGTTCTTACAAGAAGAAGAAGATCATAGGGATTTCTATCTTTCTGTGTAGTGTAACCTTGTTATCAAACATTCAGCAAATTGTTATAAAAGTTCTCAGTTTCAATTGTGAAATTGAGAGGGAGACGTACCCACACGCGAGGACGATAGTGGGGAACTTCCTTACCAAACTACCTGCGTATCGTTCTTTCTTTCTTTCTCTTTATAGTTTTGCATATTCCATAATTTTGTAATTCAATTGGCTTGCTAAGCTTTTTTGTCTAATGATAAACATAGTGGTTCAAACATTTTCACCAAACCACCACTACTAAATCATTATACAAGCATATGCCAAGTGTTTGACAAAATTCCTAACAAATTTCTAAATTCATTGGAAATACTATTTTTTTGATAAGTCAATTGAAACGTTAAGATTTTTGAGTTGTATATTCATCCATTTCATTCAATAAAAATCCAGCAAGTTTTTCACATGTCAAGTTTTCTAGTAGTCGGTTCAAAGTAGACGGAATTAATTCAGGATATTGATTTTTGCTGCTTTCAACTCACTTTGATAAAATAATCTTAAATCCTTGAAAAAGTAAGATATGATCTATTCACCCCCCCCCCCCCCCCCCTCTCGATCACTTTCCACACCATCTAACAAGTGGTATCAGAGCACCAGTTAGCTGGTGCTTTGTATCTACTAGTAACGTTATGGCCTTCGAACCAAAGGGGCGTATAATAGAGCCCCTGTTTTCAATGGTGAAAACTATGGCTACTGGAAAGACTGCATGCGAGTACACATAAATTCCATTGACAGGAATGTATGGACTGCCATTCAAAATGGTCCCTTTCAAATCACCGTGAGGAATTATGCAGGTGCAATAGTACCTAAACCTGAGGATCAATGGAATGAAATGGATGAAAAGAAATGGTTGTGCGATTGGAGAGGCAGAAATATGATAATCTCAGCACTTGGTGTTGATGAGTATTATAGGGTGTCTCACTGCACGTCCGCTAAAGAAATGTGGGATGCTTTAGAAATTTCCCATGAAGGCACTACTGAATTTAAACAGTCCCGCATCAATACACTCAATCAAGAGTTCGAGCTCCTTCGCATGAAACAAGGAGAATCTGTCTCTGACATGCAGAAGAGATTCGTTCATCTTGTGAGTCGTTTAAATGCACTTGGAAAACCTGTTTCCAATGAAATTGCTACTAATAAAATTCTAAGATGTCTTAGCAGGGAATGGAAACCTAAAGTAACAGCTATCAAAGAAGCAAATGACCTTACTACGCTTTCCATTAACTCTGTTTGGAAAGATGGAAGAACATCAACAAGAATTGCAAAGTCTTGAAAAATACGAAAATAAGAGTAAGAAGGAAAGGAACAAAGACAGGGAGGGTGAGAAGAAGTCAATAGCTCTAATGGCTTCTAGCTCTAAGTCCTCAACCAAAGAGAAATATGATAATGACTCAACTAGTGATGAAAATTCTGATGATGAAGAAATGGGACTCTTTGTTCGGAGATACAATAGATTTATTCGAAAGAATGGAATCAAGCACTCTGATAAGAATCTCATAAGCTTTCGAAAACAATCCAAAGAGACAAGGCAAGAAGAAAATAAAAAGCAAAGAGGTAAAGGACCTTGTTACAATTGTGGTAAAGTTGGACACTGCAAACCAGACTGTCCAAAGATGAAAAAGGATAAGGGAAAAGCTCCACCAAAGAAGTTCAACAAACAAAGAAGAGCTTACATTGCGTGGGAAAGCGATAGTGATTCAGCAGACGATGACAGTTCAAGTGGTAGTGATGAAAGTGAAAATTTATGTCTGATGGCACATACCAAAAATCAATTCTACCACAAGAAAGACAACCACAACAAGCAAGTAAGACAAGCATATCCTAACAACTTTCCTTATATGACCTTTTCTGAACTAAAATTAGCTTTTGAAAAACTGCAATACAAAGCCGAAGATGCTTTTAAGAGATTATTCTCCGATAAACAAATATTTTCATTTCTGGAGAGTAAAGTCTATAAAGCTGAAAAAGACTTAAAAAGTCTAAAAGCTAGTATTGCAGAAAGTTCAAAAGATAAGGATGTTACAGGATGTATTCCCATAAGGGAATGTGAAGTTTTCCATATTTGGCAACAAGAGGTTAGAACTGTTAATGCCAAATTAGAAAAAGCTTTACAACCCAAAGTTACTTTTGCAGTTGATCCTAGAATTTTTAAGAAAATGTTGAATCCACCATATTCAAAATACTCTTTTATTGAAAAAATACCAAAGGATTCAATGAGCAAAAGTAAAACAATACATCATCATCATGGTTTATGCCATTGTTGTTGTAGTTTTTGTCATACCATTGAAAAATGCAAGTTTAGGAGGTTTCTTGTTCCTAAAGGCATTTACCAATGGAGGCCTAAAGGAAACCATGTTTCCACTTACCCACATGGACCCAATAAAAATTGGGTACCTACCTCTCTCTTTTGATGTTGCAGGAAAAATGCCTTACATCCATGGATAGAAGATGGTTTCTAGACAGCGGGTGTTCAAGGCACATGACCGGTGACATATCGCTCTTCATTGACTTCAAGGAAAAGAAGAAAGGATTTGTTACCTATGGAGACAATAACAAAGGATCTATACTCGGTAAAGGTAGTGTAGGTAATCCCTCTACCACTACTATTTCTGATGTCCATTTAGTAGAGGGGCTTAAACATAATTTGCTGAGTATTAGTCAATTATGTGACAAGGGTTATAAAGTTACCTTCACAAACACTTGTTGCATAATTGAAAATACTGAAAAGGATATTGTGTTTAAGGGCATTAGAGTAAACAATGTCTATATGCTTGACCTTTTTGATGTATCCTTAACAAGCACTAAGTGTCTAGTCACCTTGAATGATGATTCTTGGCTTTGGCATAGACGTCTAGTGCATGTTAACTTTGATTTTCTTAATAAGGTTGTATCCAAGGATCTAGTAGTAGGTCTTCGAAAGATAAAATTTACAAAGGATCACCTATGTGATGCATCCCAAATGGGAAAGCAAACAAGGGTCTCTTTCAAATCCAAAAATATGATTTCCACTTCACGACTGTTGTACCCCAAAATTTGCCCTCCCATAAATCTTCAAAGTTTTTTTGACAAGCATCACCTCAAATGGTTCAAAGTCTACTCAAGGGCAACACAGTCAACCATCCTCCTAAGCCAGTCAAACTAGGGTTTTGGTTCTTGCAAGGAAGTTGAAGTTTTCAAGGGCTCAATCAAGTCTCATATGCTCATACACATTGTCAAGCACCTACATGTCAAGTTTCAAGGCTCACAAGGTCAAGTTGCACAGTCAAAAACCCTAATTGCTCCACAGTCAACTGCAGGGGCAAAATGGTCATTTGGCAATCAAAAGTCAAAAATTTTGGTCAACATCTCATTTTGAAGCCACAATCATCATTTGGTCAAGTCTTGACCATGATTTCACAAGAATGGCTCAAAAATCATCAAGATGCAAAAATTTCTATTTTTGGACAGCTGAAAAGTCAACTGTAACTTGACCAAGGCATAACCTTTTCATGGTTCATCAGAAAAATCCCATCCAATGTTCATCTTGAAGAGGAGGACATTTCCTACAACTCATCTTCACATTCCAAGTCCAAGAAATGCTCTCACAAAAAGTTATCAATTTCAACATTATAGGTCATTTTCAAAAGTCAACAAAAAGGCACTTTAAGTCAAAGACCATAACTTGAGATTGGTAAATCAAAATGACATGGGACCAAAGACATTGGTTAGAGGACTTCAAGACCTTTCCAAAATGTCTAAGAACATGTTCATAACTTCAAAATTGAGCAAGATATACAATGGAGAAGTTGGGAAATTTTTGTGAAATGGCCAAAGTCAACTATCCTTGAAATTTCATTTTTGACAAAAGGGGCCCACTTTTTCCACTTGATTCAGCTTGGCCATGCTTCCCACGTGTCCCACAAATTATTTCAAAATTTAAAATTAATTTTTTCATTTTTATTTAATTTTATTTGATTTAATTCATTTTAAATCATTTAAAATTAAATAAAATCAAAGAAGTTAATTAAGGGACATATTTTGCTTTGACTAGCTTTGAGTCACCATCATTGACATTCCAATTTCGTGCAAGGGCTTAAAAGAAGCAAGAATTCAAATTTTGGCTTAAGAATGGAAAGTGCTTCAATGGAGTTTATGGAGAATCCCAAGCATGAATGCATTGCATTATTGGCCCTAATTCTGATCAAGACACATTACATAACATGTATGCAAGCTAACACAATGAGATTCACGACCTAGAAAGCTAAAAAAATGGCCAGGACCAAAACAAAAATTTGTCAAAAAAGTGAGGGATTGAAAGCTAGGTTACAGGCACTTTGAGATCAAAAGGAGCACATAGCCTTCTTCATTGCCACGCCCTGAAGCTGAAGAGACCAAAAATGCAGCCTGAGATCACCTATACGACGCTGTAAGTTGTCTCAAACTCGCCCCTGTGCACGAAATCCATACTCTCCATTCTTGCATCTTTTCTCAAATTTTTTGGTATAATCATGTTGCTTGTTTGATTCTGGATCTAATAGCATTATTCAATTCCATTTTTATGCCTTGTATGACCAAATCCGTGCCTAGGGTTTGTGTATTTTGTTTTTAGGCGTTTGGTTTTCAGGAGAAATCAAGATGAACCATGAGTAGGGATGTGATCAGGGGACCAAGACGAATGCGTCCATGGCTTTAGGTGGCGTTTTCATGGCCTGAGGACCATTTTTGAAGCAGCCTGCGAAACCTCCTGCGGATAGAAATCCGCAGGTAAAAAAAACCAGTCCAAGGAAGAAGACGCTGACGCGTCCCCTCCTCATTTGTCCGTTTGAAATAAGCGCGCTTTTCTTTTTTTTTTTCAGGGGATTATTTGAGTTGCTAATATAATATTTATGTATTATTATTGTTTCAACTAACGCACGCAGCTCAGTTGGTTAAAATGTACAGGCATTGACCCTTGGGACCTGGGTTCGAATCCCAGGTCCCCCAAATAATTTCTATTATTTTGTTTCAAGTGTTTCTATGCAGCATATGCCCAGAACTCCATCATGCATCCCAACGCTTAGGCTTGACAAGTGGCTTCAAGATCAATCTGAAGGCCAGAACATGCAGTCCATGATGCACCCTAGTCAGCAAGCAAACACATGATCAAAAAAGGTCAACGTGGCCTTTGTCTTAATGGGCCCAGATTCAGTATTTCACCCCCATGTTGGCCCAGCACCCCCTCCATTTGGGTTCTTTTTTTCTTTCTTTTCATTTTATTTCTTTAATTTAATTTCTAACCCTTTTTTTATTTATTTATTTGTTATTAGTAATTAATTTAACCAATATTTTCATAAAAAAACCAAAAAAAATATAATTATGGGGAGCGACTCTATAATCTACCCCCCGTACTCAGAAATCTCGAAAAAAGGTTTTTTTTGTTCTTTTTCCTTTTCCATGATTGGATGAAATAAAAGTCGGTGGCGACTCTTGCTTACCGCGACATTTTGCGAACAAAAAATGCAAAACGCAAACTAGTATTAAATAGTCGATTCTGCCACCGTATCACACACACCATTAGTATTAGGCATATAATTTGTCACGCTTGGATCGATCTTTCAAACATTATTTCAAAGCTTTATTCAAGTTTCAAGATTTGTTTCGTTCGTAGTTTTATTTAAGTTTACTTCGTCTTCTTTACTTCAAGTCAATCCTACTGGCTTGTGGAAGATACACATTACTCAGAATTAATCGCTTTACTATTCATTTTCAGGTTCCTATTTTAATAAGTATAATCTATTTATTTCTTACCATGCATGCGTTGTTGAATTTACGTTTTAATTTTATGTTGTTCTGCAGTAAAATTATGTCTGGCTAGATTCCCTGATACCGGTATGTAAAACTTAACTGAAAGGGTTTGGTAATTAATTGGCATTATTATTTTATAAAAACACTTTTCTGGTTTTAGTTTCCAATTTGAATATTTAATTGTTTTTGTACGGAAGTAAGAGACAGTCTAAGGTTAAAATCAACAGAGCAGAAGTTTGAGGTTTTAACCAGACAGTGGTTATTAAAACATTAATTTTAAAAACAGCGAAAACGCTTTAAAGTTAATTAGACTTTATTTGTTTTCAAAAAATACTTTTGATTTTTAAATGAAACAGCGAAAGCACTCATTTCGAGCTTAACTAATATGATATGATTCAATAGAACAGAAGTTTGAGAAGAGGGTCTTTAAACAAATAGTTTTCACCGAAACAGTGTTTTAATACTAAAAACAAATGCCAATGACTTACTAAATCCCTTAAGTTGATGAAATACATACCGGTGTCCCATTATTAATTATTATAATTTATTTAATTCTTGATTTAACCCAAATACCTCGATTTTATAATTAGCCTTAGCTTTACACAATGACCCTAAGATAACAATAGTTTCGACCACCAATCCTTGTGTGTTCGATATCTTTTAAAACTACGTGATAGACTGTGCACTTGCAGTCACTACACCCGATAGACCTACAAATCTGCTATCAGTTTCCATTGCCACTCAAGCAGAAATCTGGCCACGAGCCGGGTAACTGGTCGCCCATCATCCACTTCCTCCACACAGGTGTATAGGAAGTCTATGGTCACGTTCGTCAAAGGTTTCACAACAAAGTACCTCTCTTTAAAGTGTCAGACAGATTCCAAATAAGGCCTAAAGAGCTTCCCGAACTGTTTGAAGGACACCCACGCTTGCCCTCCTCCGATGGATTGTCTTTGAAGGTGAAAGATACGAAAGAAGAGGGGCAGTGTGGCCCCTATTTACAAATACTGGCAGACAAGCTCGAACGCCCGCATGAACGCCAACGCGTTTGGGTGAAGTTGAGAGTGTGAGGGCAAAGTCCCTCTATAAGTATTTTAACGATGTCAAAACTATTATTAATCTTTCTCTATTTTGGTTGGATCTATGAACAATCTTGCAATGGAAGTATTGAAATGAAGATCTCTAGAAACAAGTATTTTTGAGAAAATTCAATCTGTGTGTCGACTCAAAGATAGGTGCGGTCGACTCATCATCCTCAATCAAGCCTTGGATGTGTTAGGGCGACCCTTCCAGTCGACTCAAACTAGAAATCAAAACACTCAAAGTTTTCATTGACGCAAGCCCTGAAGCGGTCGATGCACTGCACTTCAAAATGGAATTCTCTCTGACTGCTGGATGTATCGCAGCGACCCTTCCGGTCGACTCAACCTTGGAATCTGAACATTTAAAGTTTACGTCGATGCAAGTACTGAAGCGGTCGACTCAACCTTGAAATCTAAACATTTAAAGTTTACGTCGATGCAAGTACTGAAGTGATCGACGCATTACACTTGCAAATAATTTTCTCTCTGGGTGCAGGTTGTGTCGCGCCGACTCCTGCTTCTGGTTGAGTCGACCGCTCGCTGGCCTCAACTAATTTTCTGCTATGTTTGTGAATCTTGGGTATTAGGTAATATATATATATATATATATATATATATATATATATATATATATATATATATATATATATATATATATATATATATATATATATATATATATATATATATATATATATATATATATATATATATATATATATATATTCATTATGCATCATTATTTGTAGTTAATAAGAACTAGTGAAAGATACACATAGTGCTAATCATTTTCATCCTCTCTTCTCAAAAATCAACATCTACACATAATCATGGTTGTTGATTCAAGAAAATTGTTGTGGTGATAACGTTCAAATCAAGGATTCAATTCAGATTTGGGTTGAGCAATTGTGGGATGTTCTTGAATAAAATCATTAGGATTTTCTCCTCCAAGATTCCTATTGGTACATGGTTTTTTTCATAAGTCTTTGCTTCATTGAATTCAGTTGAGTGAAAGGATTAAGAAACTGTTGGTTTGCTTAATCAAGTAGCGGTAACCAGAGGATTGTGAAGATAGATTTGGGGTCAAATTGCTTGCGATTGAAACAAACCGAGTGAAAGAATTAAGAAACGGTTGGTTTGCTTAATCAAGTAGCGGTAACCGGAGGTTTGTTCGAAGAATTTGGAACTTGGTTTTACTCAAACCAAGGAAAGGGAAGAAGACTGTTACATCAGCAACATTGGTTTCTTTGTATTGTGAATCATCTCTTCTCTTGTATCATTTTCAACTTAATATCAAATATCTCAATTCTAGATTCTATAATTGGGGGAAGACGTATCCTACGTGAGGAAGACAAGGGGAACTGCCTTAACAAATCGTGTGTTCTTCTGTTTTTTCTTCATCTCTATACTTGATTACTAATTTGTGCGAAAATTAATTTGTCAAATCTGCACTTACTGAAATTGTAGTGTGTTGAGTTCATTTCAAAACATTGGTAACAATCCTTTTGATTGATACCTAAAAAAACTTGCCACTACAATTTTGTAAAACCAAACCTAAGGTGTTTTGCTCACAAGGTGTTTGACAAATTGACTAATCCACAAAATTACTGATTGTGCTTATCCTTATCTCATTCAACTCATTGGTAGTAACTAGTAATCATTGAGAGTGTATAAGTAATTGATTAATTGAGTAAAACGCATTAATTCTTATTTTGTCATTATATCCCATACGGTTTCGCATATTCGATCTTTTCAATAGAGGATCGTTTAGACGATTGGAGATTCCAGGAAGCTTTCACATATTTTTCTGGAAAAAAATTTAAAAAGCACAAATTATTTTAAACGATCTATTCAACCCCCCTTCTAGATCGATCACATCGTCTAACAGAGAGGGCGCCAATTGAAGCCACTGAAAAACTCCCACTTGGAAATCATTGAAGGGAAAACGCATCCCCGCCTCTTTAAACGCGAACTTGTACATAAGAAAATGTTTATCCGGATACATCGAGTAGATTCTCCAGTTGCGAGGGGGAATTTGAAGGATCAGTTGGCAGGGGCCCCTTCCGCTTGTACCTCCGGATAGTTGAACGCGTCTGTTGCGTCATGAGAAAAGCACAATCTTTTATTTCGAGGCTTGGGTGCCACCCAGGCCAAGGGGTCCTCATCGACGTGTGTTTCATCTTCTTAGTTGGCGGGCAGAACATCATCCCCGACTGAGTGTGCCATTATACCTGAAAAGCAGGGGAAAAGGTGAATTCGACATTATCAAATTCATCCTTCCACCACAAATCAAGTGAAAGGGCGATGAACTCGACCCAAGCCCTCGACTATATGCTAAAGAGGACTACATTTTCGTCAGGGATATTCACTCAAACGGGCAAGAAGCTCGAGTCAACCCCCATTATTCGAGGAGATCGTCCCCTGCATCATGGCCACTATTCGGAGAGATTGTCCCCGACATCATAAACTCATGAACTTCAATGAACATTCATGAGTGTTCGTCACAGAATCCATGAACATCAATGAACATTCATGAGTGTTCATCACAGAACTCATGAATATTCATCCAGTCAAGGCCAATACTAGGTGTTTAATCTAGAAATGCTAAGGAAATACGTTGCTAAGGAGATATAACTTACTTGGATGAAGGATTCTTGAAAGAAATCTGGAAAAGTTGAGAGGAAAGCTTCACACGCGAGCAAGGGAAATTGAAGGAGAAAACTTGATAAAATGACAAATGAGACCCAGCGGTCCCCTTTTATAGGTGGCTCGCATCCCACGAGGTTCATCACAAAAAGTCATCATTGGATTGGGCCTTTTGGACTCCCCCTGAAGGGATGGCACTCAAAGCAACAACCACATGGCCCAACAATCAACCACGTGTCTATTCTCAATAGACAGACACGTCCCCGACTTTAACACGTAATCCCCACGCGAGCACGAGACAGACACCTCACACGAGGGAATGCTCAATGCCATGGCTTAGACATGTATACGGGCACATTCATCACGATCTACCTCGAGGGCGAAATAACGCTCAACATCGTGACAACCCCTTAAAGACGGACACGTTAAAAGAGAACTCGTAGAAGCTCCCCGTAACTTATACGATTCTCTCAGGAAAACAATTGACCCCGTCCGTCTCACTGCTCGTTTGTCCACAAGATCCCCAACACATTCAAACAGATAGTCCCCTACGTGGGCAACAACTCGCTTCCTTTCAAAGGACCTCGACCATCCTTCTCGATCAAATCCCCTCCGACTATAAAAGCTGAGCTTAAGTCATCACCCTTCCACCTAAGGGCAATAACTTGGGGGGCTCCTGATCTGGATTGGGCCTGCACTTCCCGATTGGGAGGCCTAATCCAACACCCTTGTATAAGGCCCAAAAGCAAGCAACCCAAGCTAGGGACCGTTGGGCAACTCCCTACACATTCGTTGGGGAACGTGGCTCACGTCCCCACATCACCGTCCTCTTAACTGTCCTCCAGAAATCACGGGTCCAACCCCTATTCTCACGGAGCAGTTGACCAGGGAAGAGTCCACTTGTTGGACTCCATACACACGTAAGCCCTGGAAGTCTCTATTATTGGGCCTCAACGTGGCCCGATAATGGGGACTTTGGCCCAGCGCTAGGGGCTATAAATACCCTCTCTTTCGAGAGGGTCAGGGATTGAATATTTTCTCACTCTCTTGCTTGCTCATTTCGAATCTCATTCCGAAAATTTTAAACAAAATCCTAATTAATTCCTAAAAATGTCCCCTAAGATCTACTATTTTTTATGTTTTATTATATGTATTTTCATTACATTCAAAATTTTGAAAGGAAAAAAAATTTGGAGGGATGGCCCAGCAGAAGGTCTGGACATACCAACCAGAGGCCCAAGAGGAGTATTTTTGTTACAATGCTAACTCAGCCAAAAAATTATAGTACACGGGCCATGGTGGTGATATACGGTAGCAAATGCCAGGCCCAAAGCACTGATTCATCTCAATCCATTTATCAATCCAGATTTATTTTCAATTTATTTCCATTCTTTTTTTTTTATTATTTCTTTATTTAATAAAAAGTAAAATCAGATAAAAATATAAAAGATGTTAAAATGTAGTTTAGAAATTTGGGTAGAGTTAAAAAATGAGACTGTTCAGCTTCAAACGTGAAAAACGCGTTCTCCCTAATCTCTCTCGGCGCCACAGACCTCTCCATACAACCTTCTTCTTCCTCCATCTCCGATCAACACACTTACAGCGATGCCGCCTTCTCCATACTACCACCAACGAAACATCTCCGATCAACTTTCCGTCTCAGCTTCAGTGATTCCGTCGATCTCCACAGTCTCATCTCTTCCGATCCATCACCGCCACACACAGCTCCGTCTCAAACTCACTTCTCCGAACCTTCATCCATGCGGCGACATAATCACCTTCCTTTCTCCGTTTCAAGTTTCGATTTCAAATTCCGTTTTGGTTTCGATCTAAGACGCCTTCGCAAGATTGATCGGAGACAACACAAGTTGAACCGTGGACTCACAAAATACGGTGCTCAAATATGAAGAGAATTGAGAGTTTGAAGCTTACCGATCGGAGATCGTCCGACCGTTTTTGACGGTGTCAAAATCAAGGTAGTTACGCTTCCGATCTTGTACGCTCCTCTTTTCACTTCTTCTATTCGTATTTTCTTCTTTTGCGTGCCTTTCTTCTTATTCGTCGTCTACTTTCTTTGTGTGCGATCGGTAATGTTAATTGTCGCGGTGTTGATGCATTTACTATGAACCATCAGAGAGATTGAATGGAGAGTTTAGAGGTCTTAACTCTGTTGATTAGAGTTTCAGAGGTTGAAAACTCTAACAACAATGGTGATAAGCGTATACGTGAGGTTAGGGATGGAGAAAACCAGAGAGTGAAGAGAGAAAAGTGAATAGTGGAACTGAAGAATTGGTGATAATAAATCGTGGTGTGAAATTTGGAGGGAGCAGAGTATATATAGGCACTAGGTTCGGATGAAGGGAAGGTTTGGGAGTTAGGTTCGGATGGTTAAGTTTGCTCAGGAGTTTGTTATCTCAGCTTAGGAGTCAGTTACACAGGTTTGGGTGATTTGAAGTTAGGCTTGGAATTCAGGTGGAGCAGCTTCGGTTTCAGTTAGAAGCTTGAGTTGATTAGGTTTGTGTGAAACAAATGCTAGGTTCTGTATAGTAATGTTAAGATTGGGAGTTTGTTATTGAAGAGGGAATCAGTTGGAGGAAGTTGAATTCTAAGCCCTTGGATCTGATGGATCAGTTATGTAAATGGAGGGTGAGAATTGAATTTGAGGAAGTTTGCTAACTGTTAGTTAGTGTGAAGTTTGTTATGAGAGTGAAGTTTTGTTATAACACTGTTAGCTGCTAGATTGGTTAACAAGTTAGTTTGTGAGTTGGCTGTTAGTTATTCAGTTAGAGTGATTATTAGAAGTTATTTACAGTTATGAGCCTGTTTGCAGTTAAAGTTATAGTTAAAAGGTAAAGATGTTACTTATAGTTAGTGAAGTGTTACAAAATGTCAGTACCTGCTGATAACTGTTAATGCGAGTTAGGTTGCTGAAAGTTGGAGGTTTGAGAACAATTTCCGGTCTAGGAGTTAGTTGTGCATAGGCTTGGTTTGAATTGAGCATAGGTTCGGGTAATCTTCAGATTGAGTTCAATTCCTGAGTTAGGTTGAGCGAATGTGAAGCAGGTTCTGTTTATTGAATGAGTGAACTGCTTTATTGATAGACTGTTTGAACTGGTCATCTGGTTTAATGTTAAACAATTTGTGAAATAGCTCTCTGGATTGGTTTTTACTTTGGATTTTCTGATGAACCCTTTTGGCACACTTTATTTGGATATTGAATCTGAACTGGCTAGTTGTTTAGCGGCCTTCGTATGAACTGTTTTAGTATTCAATCATTTCCTGTGGTTTTATACATTGGTTTAATGTTGAACTATTTTTGTTATGGCTTTGTAATATGTGTTTGGGTTTTATGTCTTGAAATAGATGAATGGGCTGATGTACCTTTGCCAAGTGAATGAGATGTTGTGTACTTTGGTTTTTTGCATCGAAACTGGTTTACTGAGATGAAATTTGTAAATGTATGACTTGAAATGCATGGCATTGCATAATGTAGATGGTTTATGTTTGACTGAACTGTTTCGATTGGTTTGTCTATGGGCATGGGCTGTTTTTCGATACCTGAATGTTGGTTTAGATATGGACCTGTCATGAAGTTTCTGAATGGAGGCAAGTTGGATGATGATGCAGATTAGAGTAGTAACTAGGTTCAATTAAGAGTCCTTGTAACTTTGTAATTCTTTCCTTTTGCACAATGCTTTAAAATGTAATAGCATGATGGTTTGTAGCCACTTGGTTTTGAATGACATTGAATGAAGATGGATGAAACTTTCTTAACTTGAAATTATGGTCTTGTAATTGCTCCTGGTACATGACTTTACAATCCTTTGATGTTAATGACAGAGCTCAAAGCTCCCATATATTCAAAGCAAACTTTCTTCTTTAGGTTGAATTTCTTTTCTTTTGCTTTTGTGTGGATCATGGACATGTCTTGATAGAATTTACTTGAACTTAACATGATGATGTTGGATGGGACTTGAATGAATTTTAATGGATAGTATGCTTGAAAACCTTTATAAGAATGGATCTTGTTGGATTTTGATGAATGATATTTGTGTAATGTTTGAACCTTGAAACCTTGAATAATGTTTGAACTACACTTGAGTTGAGTCTTGATGAAATCCTTTGAATAATATCTTGACCATTTCATGATTTCATAAGGAAATGAATTTAAACCAAAGTTTAAACCATGTTTGCCTTTCGGAGAAACCTTAATACCAAGTCCACATTAACTTGTCATTTAAGCAACAAACCATGAGCAATTGAGAGAGCACAACCATGTCATGATCACAACGAATCCATTACCATGTCTTGACTCTGATAATCAGTAATATATCAATGCTTTGAAGTATTGAAACCCAACCTTATCTTCACCATGATTGTTGGAGGAACCGGTTGATTCCATCTTGAATGAAGATGAGAGCCTACAAGCACAGAGAAACCCTAAATCCTAAGATCATTGATTCCACGCCAAGTTTATTTATTAATGATGCATGATGTATAAAATGATGTAATGGAAGAGTATGTATATGATGATGCATAAGCTAGAAGATTTGGTAAAGGGGTAGGACAAATTTGGAGTATGACACCAGTTCGTAAGATGATTTTCCCCTACCACATATTGACATGTTTATCTTAGAGTAAGAAAGCTTCTAACCATTTCTAAGTTTTGATGATAATAATTATATGTGAAATTATATATGTGTATGTCAAGTATTATAAAATGCAGGTGTATCTAATGAAACATCAAAAGTTCCACACTGAACAAATCAAAAGCAATCTAGCAAAGTTAAAGAAAATTTAGCATCAAAAACAACGCTGACCAAAAAATCTAAAAACTATCAGTATATAAAATTATGTGCTCAGAAACACATTCAAAAGATGCATTCAGAAGCATCAGATGAGAAATCACTATTTTCGAGACAAACACAATGATTACTTATCTCAAACAGTATCTTGGAAACATGGAAAGAAGTAAGCACGCTCTCCAAAAGTATATATATATATATAAGGAAACATGTATTGAGGAATGGCCTCAACGTTCCTAGCTAGCCCAACGGAACTTTTCACAATGGCTATAAAAAGATCTCCACTTTGTTTGTGAAAGACACAACTACAAGAACAATAGTAGCAAAAATTGTGCTACAATATTTCATACATACGCTCAAATTCTCAATCAGTTACAAAATTCATTTACACTGAGTTGTTGCTCAAAAAGTGTAACTTCACTAGATAGAAAATTTAGTGTTTGTCAGCTTTATAGAAGCATATTTTTGTAAACACAAAATACTGTTCTACGTGTAAATTTGTACATTTTCTCAAGTGACTTTCTAGTCTGTATATTTGAGAGGGCTAAGAGGTCTTTCTCGACTATTAGAGGTTATTATGTAATCTTTTGAGATTAGTGAATTGAGTCCTTGTTAAAGGCGAAATCACCTTGGTGGGTGGATAAGAGGTAATCTTAGTTTTAAGGTGAACTTGTATAAAAATAACTGTTATTTGGTTTTATTTTACAATACCTACTTAACATTGTGTGCTAGTGATAAAACAAAGTTTTTTTAAAAGAAATTTGAGAAAACCCAATTCACCCCCTTACTTGTGTTTTTCTCTAATCTTTAATTGGTATCAGAGCTTCGACTCTGTCATTGATTTTCAAATCAAACACTTAATCATGTAGAGAGATTCATGGAGTTAGAGAAACCTATTTTCAAAATGACATCTACTAGCACAAATGAAAAAGACAACTACAAAGCTAAACCACCTGTTTTCGACAGTAAAAATTTTGACTACTGAAAAGATTTGTTAGAAAGCTACTTTCTTAGTTATGATTTGGATCTCTGGGATCTAGTTATAGACGAGTATACACCACCTGTAACAAAATATGGAAATCGAGTTCCTAGAAGCGAGATGAAAGAAGAACATAAGCAAATGATCATAAAACATCACAAAGCCAGAACCATTTTTCTAAACGCCATCTCATACAACGAGTATGTGAATTTCACAAACAGAGAATCTGCAAAAGAGATTTTTTATTCTCTCAGAATGACACATGAAGGAAACTCAAAAGTAAAAGAAACAAAGGCCTTGGCCTTAGTCCATAAATATGAAGCCTTCAAGATAGAAGATGATGAGAACATAGAAACCATGTTCTCCAGATTTGAAACACTTGTAGCTAGATTAAAAGTTCTGAACAAAGGCTATACATCTGCTAATCACGTTAAAAAGATCATCAAAGTCTTCCAAAAAAATGGAGACCAATGGTCACTTCTCTAAAATTGGCTAAAGATCTAAACAATATAAGTCTTGAAGAACTAATCAGCTCTCTCAGAAGCCATGAAATAGAACTGGAGGAAGATGAACCTCAGAAGAAAGGAAAAACAATAACACTCAAATCCAGATAAGAAAGATTGAAGCCAGCTAAGAACAAAGCATTCCAAGCTGAAGAAGAACTCACAGAAAGGTCTGAGGACGAAGATTCTGATGATGAGGACAATCTTTCTCTTCTCTCCAAAAGAATTAAACAACTCTAGAAGAAAAGACAGAACAGTTCTAGAAGATTCAGAAATCACGATGGTCGTTCAGACTCTTTATCTCGAGGAAAAGGTAGCAGGGAAATGATGTGTTATGAATGCAAGGAATTTGGACATTATAGAAATGCTTGTCCAAAATTAAACAAGTAGAATTCCAGAAGATACCAATACAAAAATAACTCCCTCAGAAGCAAAAATAAGGGTCTTATAGTAACATGGAATGACTCCGATACATCAGACTCAGAGTCAAAACATGAGCATGAAAATCTATAATTTCTGAAGAATCCTCATTCGAAATTAAGTATGAATTTGAAGAGGTATTTTCTGATTTCACACGTTCTGAATTAGAGTAATGTTTATCTGAAACCTTAGAAAAGTATCAGAAGCTTCAAAACAAACTCAAAAACCTGCAAAAGGTTCATGAGATTGTAATCGAAGAATACAACAAGTTAGAAAATGAAGTTTTTGTTCACAATGCAAATAATTTAAAATTAAACAATGAAATAATCTTGCTTAAAGCTCATAGCCAAGAAGGAAAAGTGATTTTAGAAACATCCACACTAGAAGATACTATAAGTAAGTATGATGACGCCTTTCAAGAATTTCTGAAAAACAACATAAACAGAAGCAAAATGGCTTCTATGATATATGGTGTCGGTCAAAATGGGAAGAGGGAAATTGGTTACACTTCTAATGAAGATCATAATCCTCTGAAAATAGACAAACCAATACCTCCCTTCACATATCATCACACAAAGTCACAGACACAAAAATTCAATGATGCACGAAAACTAAGGTTCCACAGGAACTCCGGTAAGACTAATATTAAAGGACCTAAAAATATCTGGGTACCAAAAGATAAGATTATTTATGTTGCAGATCTCTTACACAGCAAAGTCCAAACATCAATCATGGTACCTGGACTTTGGATGCTCGCGTCACATGACGAGAAGAAATCATATGTTCCAAGAATTGGAGCTTAAAGATGTTGGATTCGTGGGTTTTGGAGGAAACCAAAAAGGAAAAATTAAGGGACCAGGAACTATTGGTAATAGAACTTTCCTCTCTATCTCAAACGTTATGTATGTTAAAAGACTAATGCATAACTTATTATTCATAAGTCAATTAAGCGATAACAGTTATGATATAGTCTTTAATAAAAAAGGATGTAAAGCTGTTAGTCAAAAAGATGGCTCAATCTTGTTCTCTGGTAAAAGGAAAAACAACATTTACAAAATTAAACTTTCTGATTTAAAAAATCAAAATGTTAAATGTCTTAAGTCTGTTGACGAAGAGCAATAGGTATGGCACATACGCTTAGGCCATGTTAGCTTGAGAAAAATCTCTCAGCTCAACAAACTTGAGTTAGTCAGAGGTTTACCAAAGCTGACGTTTTCTTCAGATGCTCTCTGTGAATCATGTCAGAAAGGAAAGTTTTTCTAAAACTTATTTTAAATCTAAGAATGTTGTTTCTACGTCAAAACCCCTAGAACTTCTGCACATTGACTTATTTGGACCAGTTAAAACTGCGCCTGTAAATGGAAAGAAATATGGACTTGTTATTGTAGATGACTATAGTCGCTGGACATGGGTTAAATTCCTAAGTCACAAGAATGAGTCTGCTTCTGTGTTCTCTTGTTTCTGCGCAAAAGTAAAAAAATGAATTTGACTATAAAATTATTAAAGTTAGAAGCGATTATGGTGAATTTTAAAATAAAGATTTTGAAAACCTGTTTGACACTCACGACATTTCTCATGATTCTTCTTGTCCTAGAACTCCTTAATAAAATGGAGTTGTAGAAAGGAAAAATATAACTTTACAAGAAATGGCCAGAACCATGATAAATGAAACTAATGTCGCAAAGCACTTTTGGGCAGAAGCTATAAATAAAACATGTTATATTTAAAATAGAATCTCTATAAGACCTATTTTAGAGAAGACTCCTTATGAATTGTGTAAAGGAAGAAAACCAAACATTTCCTACTTTCATCCTTTTGGATGTGCTTGCTTTATCTTGAATACTAAAGAAAATCCGAACAAGTTTGATTCTAAAGCATATAAGTGTATTATGTTAGGGTACTCTGAATGCTCAAAAGGGTACAAAGTATACAATACAAAAACACGTATCGTAGAGGAATCCATACATGTTAGATTTGATGATAAGCTTGACCGTAAAAGGTCAAAGCTAAGTGAACAAAATGCAGATGTAGAAATAAGAATTGCAGGTTTTGAAGAAATACCAAATATAAGTAACAAGGATGATGAACCATCAAATTCATCTGAAAACTCAACTATTCAGAAGCGACATAAACTGAGACAACATCACTCTGAAGAACTCATTCTGGGAAACAAGATAAAATCTTTCATAACAAGATCCACCTTCAAGCAACTTGAGGAAACCATTCTAGGATTAGTTTCTCTAATTGAATAAATATTAATTACAAAAGCACTTCGGGATAATGAGTGGATCCTGGAAATGCAACAATAACTTAATCAATTCTCTTTAAATGATGTTTGGGATCTGGTACCCAAACCCAAAGGAGTTCACGTAATAGGCAAAAAGTTGGTTTTTAGAAACAATCTAAATGAGAAAGGTAAAGTTGTCAGAAACAAGGCACGACTGGTTGCTCAAGGGTATAGTCAACAAGAAGGTATTGAATATAATGAAACTTTTGCTCTAGTTGCCAGGTTAGAATCTATCTGTCTACTTATTTCATTTGTTGTTCATAAAAATATCACGTTATATCAAATGGATGTTAAAAGTGCATTTCTAGACGGGTATTTTTCTGAAGAAGTCTATGTTCATCAACCTCCTGGTTTTGAAAGCCCAACATCTCCAGAACATTTATTTAAATTAAAGAAATCTCTATATGGACTCAAACAAGCTCTCAGAGCATGGTATGAAAGATTAAGTTCCTTCTTACTTGATAATGGATTTTCAAGAGGACAAGTGGACACAACACTCTTTTGTAAAAATAATGGAAACAATCTTATAATATGTCAAATATATATTGATGAAATTATATTTGGTTATGCTAATCCTTCTGTCTATCGAGAATTTTCTAAGTTAATGCAGGCAGAATTTGAAATGAGCTTAATGCAAGAACTAAAGTACTTTCAGGGGTTTCAAATTATTCAATCACTAGGAGCTACATATATTCATCAAGGAAAATACACCAAGGAAATTCTAAAAAAGTTTGATATGTCATAAAGTAAACCTGCTAAGACCCCTATGCATCCTAAATGGAAGTAGTGCTCCGCATAGAAGTTGAGATCCCATCAATGTGAGTCTTGATGGAAGCCAAGTTGATAGACGTTGAATGGTGTCAGAATATATATGACCAGTTGAATCTAATTGAAGTGAAGAGAATGGAAGCCTTATGTCATAGACAGTTGTACTAGAGAAGGTTGAAGAAATCATTTGATAAGAAGATTTGTCCTCGTAAATTCAGATAAGGTGACCACGTGCTCAAAAAGATATTGCCTCTTCATAATGATTCTCGTGGCAAGTGGACTCCCAATTACGAAGGCCCATATGTTGTCAAGAAATCCTTCTCTGGAGGTGCATTGGTTCTTACAACTATGGATGGTGAGGAGCTCCCTCATCCAGTGAACACCGATGCAGTCAAAAAATACTTTGCCTAAATAATCAAAAGAACAACTATCTAAGTTGAAAACCCGAAAGGGAGGCTTAGGAAAAAATTAGCGTCTCGGTGGATTGAAAACCCGAAAGGGCGGTCGAGGAAAAAATTAGAGACATAAATAGAAATAATATATCCCATTAGATTGAAAACCTAAAAGGGAAATCTAGGAAAAAGTTAGGGATTTTATGGCAAGTAACCGCATCAGGCAAGGCTTGATCACTTGAAGCAACAACATTATCGATTAGGAAATCTTAGTTTAATCGCTCTTAGGGGAAGCTAGATGTCATGAATTCAAAGTTGTTATGGAGAATAAGGTCATTATATTTTAATATATACTTTCCATTTACCATTTCCCAAACTTTGTAACGATCCATGGGGTTACACCTTTTTGCAAACTACCATTCTTATATATTTGTCTCTTTTGCAAAATGTCATTTATTTTCGATAATAATTTTTGAAACAAGGGTTTAGTAGTAAACATGTTTTTGAAAATTACAAATTGTTTTTCTTTGACTCATGAAAAAATTAAAAGGAACGTCTGCGGTTATTCAAAATTGATCAAGTCTCAAAATGCGGGGAACTCAGATTCCACAATGCAGTAGTTCATGAGGATTCCCTTTGTGAATCTCTTTGATTCAATAATCATAGTCCCCCCAAGTAGATTTTGGCCGAATAATGGGTTTTCCATCCAGTTTATTATTGCAGTGTTGCTTTGAGAAGTTTCTACGCCCTTAAAAGATTGTTACTTTGTGATGATTTGTTTTCCCTCAATGGATCACTTTGTCTCTAGAAGAAGTATCATTTGTCTGGGAAGAGATTTCATAAGACAAACTTTGTGGCAAGATCTCTATCTAGTTGATATTTGGCCGAGTACTTGGTTCTTTAATATTTTGGTGTCCCATTCAGTCTAGTGTGTTGTTTGTCAGCATCAACTTAACATTGCATACATTTCAAACATTCATAATAGTATCATCATGCATAGTCGAAGTAGGATTCATGCTCATTCACATCTCCTCGAGTATGGTAAAAGTTACCGATCGATACCTTGATGTCTCTAAATCCACTTTCCTACTGGTACATTCCCACAAAGAGTTTTTTCTTCCATTTTCCCCACTGAGATTGTACATCATGGGAGAATCTTGTTTCAATTTTCCTTCCCAGCTCATTGTCCGTATGGAAAAATCCCCAGTCAAGTTCATTCCTCGTAGGGTAGAGTCATGTTTGACTGTTTCCCTCCAGTTTGTTTATGGATTAAACTTTGGCCCCTTGCAATAATTTTTTATTTCTCTAGGTTGGAAACCTAGATGACGAAGAAGGCATGTTTTACACCTTTTTATGTCCTGTTTTCCCCAGTAGAGAATACTTGTTCATTGGATGAAGAATCTAATTTCCCAACAGTTATCAATCTGGAGACCTCGTTGAGATCTTGTTTGGCAGTCTCTTTATTTAAGAAGCTTGTTTGTTCTTGGCATATCAAATCCTTATTTCCAAAGCTAGTGGCAATCTCTTCAGTCAATCCCCAAAAGAAAAGCTTGCTGTGATACAACATTAAAGTTTACAGAGGTTCATTTTCCAACAGGTGGTTGTATCTTTATTTGAGAAGCCTATTGTGATCCCAAATCAGAGTTGAGACTTAAATATATAGTAAGTGAAGACCGCTTCAGGTTGAAGACCAGAATTCGAAGAAAGATTATTTTTTACCCTTTCCAAGCGGAATACATGGTTAAAGAAGAAACTGAGACCAATTCCTCGTAGAAGACCAAAATTCATGGGAGGTTTGTTACCCTTTCCAAGTGAAATACTTGGTTAAAGAAGAAATTGAGACCCGTTCCTGGTAGAAGACCAAAATTCATGAGAGGTTTGTTACCTTTTCCAAGTGGAATATTTGGTTAAAGAATAAACTGAGACCCATTCCTTGTAGAAGACCAGAAATCATGGGAGGTTTGTTACCTTTCCAAGTGGAAGATTTGGTTAAAGAAGAAATTGAGACCCGTTCCTAGTAGAAGACCAGAAGTCATGTGAGGTTTGTTACCTTTTTCAAGTGGAATACTTGGTTAAAAAGGAAGTTGGGACCCGTTCCAGGTAGAAGACCAAAAGTTATAGGAAGCTTGTTATCAATTCAAATCCTGTCACTACCTCCATCTATGAGCTGGTAGTATACCATCATCTATGAGTCGGTATTACCTATTTCTTTACCATCAACCATGAGTAGGCATTATCCTGTTTACTGCCTTCAACTTTGAGTTGGTAGTATGTCCAGATCCCGTTTTCTACCTTAATCTGTGATTTGGTAGAAGTTCCTTTTTTCCAACTGACTACTCAGGGTCTATTCCCCGGTAAGGTCAGTGTTCTTTTTCTTGTTTCATTTCCCCGGGGGAGTATCCCATTGTTGGATGTTGTTTTTCCCACCTCATGGTGTTGTGTCCTCCCTCAATGAGGTATGTCTCCCTGTCAGACTCCCTTCAAGTTTTTCTATCCATTAGAGTCATAGTCGTAATTCCTCAGAGTCTGTCTCCCGTAGCATATTCCTTGTAGAGTCCGATCATTTACATTTATATAATAAGCACCGTGTGACATATTAGGGCTAAAAATCAGGTCTTCTGTATTTAAGTATCTTCAATCCCGTCGATACAAAGAATTCCAATTTTCATATCTCCGGATAAAAGAAACTTAAATAGGGGCATCTATCAGACCCTGGTTTTTACCTCTAAGATTCCACCTATCATATCATTTGAATCGACTCAAGATTACAAGCATGGTATCCTCCTAACCTTTGTCTCCTTTGGTTCAACTTTAATGGGAGATCACCAAGAACCCTTTGTGTTTCTTTGTGCATCTATGTTTGTTTACTTTTTAATCTTTCCTAACCTTATTAAAAATTCAAAAAATATGAGTTTCTTTCTTTTCATTTTGTTCAAGATAGGGACTTGCAATCAGTGGATCAAGCTTGGTTTCTAAATTAGGGTTTTAGTTCTCAAAGGTAACGTTTGATTAACAAGTGGTCCTCAAAAGATTTCACTTCAAGGCATGACCTATAATCTTAGGTCATATTCATGTCAAGCTTTATTCAACTTCATTTGATCAAAAGAAGTTCAAGTTTAATGCATGATTTCAAAAATGATTCAAGAATGGTTCATGTGTTTATTTCCATACCATTTCCATCTAATTCTCCATTCAATCGTCAAGATTCTTCAAATTAAAATCAAGATTTCCTCATTTGGTGTTCAAATTTTCATCATTGGGCCTTTGGATGCAAGGAAATGTTAAAAATCACAAGTTGGTGCATGTTTGGTTGACCTAAAATCAAGAATGGCATGTCACTTGGTCCAAACACCTTAACTCTCTCTTTTCTCAACATTTTTTTAATGTACTTAAAGCCAAATGTCACTTTTGATCTCCTATACAACTTAGATTCAAAGGTCAAACATCAAATTTTCCTCTAAGTCCATCAATTTTGGAATTGGTCAAAATGCCACATGTGCACAAAAACAAGTTCACGACCTGGTCAACCTAATGCCAGACCCGAATTTCAAAGCCACGATCTCAAATTGTCATCAATTCCATTTTCAACTCAATCATCCTTTTGATCTGATTCTTTTTGCATTTGATTCATTTCCATGAGGAGAACATTTGGCATGAAGAACATTCCAAAATGTACAAGTAAATTTCATTTGGCTTAAGCTTAAACATGGCACCATGAATTCTATATTGAAGCTATGACATGCAACTTGTAATAATGTGAAATTTCAATTGGTACCACCAATACATGTGCCAAACTTGTTTCTCTTTACAAAACGCGTCATAGTGTGCAAAACAAATTGATTCCATGTTCAACTCACGCATTTCATGCTCATTTTGACACTGATTGAAAATCAAAATATCTCAACTTGGTTCACACGTTTGGGATCTAATTTCGCATGTATTATGACCTCATTGAGGTTCCTATAAATAGAGGAAGGTTTTCCTTTATTTGCAAGCTTGAACAGCCAAAAAACCTCTGCCATTTTCATCCCCGAAAAGCTCCAAAACTAGTAACCCTAACTTCATTTCTAGATCATTTTAACTTCAAATCTCCACCCAGAAACATTCATCGGCATCTGTTGTACCCCAAAATTTTTCGTCTCTTTTCTCAAGTTGCTTCTCACAAAGATCTTCAATGATTCAAGTTTGCACAAGTATTGACTTGGTCAAGCCATCTCCTCAACGCTGATGCCTCAAATTAGAGTTTGAGTTTGCACAAGGATAGTTGGACTTCTAATGTTTCAAATGAATTCCATGGACCATTATGGACCGTCAAGATTTCTCCTGTCAAGTTTCAAGTCTTAGATTACCAAAGTTGCTCAGTCAATTGATCGAATGACCTAAAATCAATTGTATTAAAAAAAGGGTCAAATATGGCCAACCTACAGTCAAACTTCAAGATTTTGGACCAATATCAACATTTTGAAGTCATCTGTATCATTTGATTAAGATCAAATCATAGTTCACCAAGAAAATCATTCAAATCGTCAAAAGGGGAAAATGGTCAAAATTAGGGTTTTGACTGAGAACGACCAATCTTTGATTTTTGACCTAGTACATGACTTATTGGTTCGAAACATGATATCAAGGATTCAAGTACATCATTTTGACCTAATTGCATATTTCAATTCATCCCGCGATTGATAGATGAAATTTGGTCAGTTGATGAAAAAAGTCAATTGTACACTGAAAAGTCAAACTTTGACTTTTTGGTCGAATTTGAGTTTCAAAAAAATAACATTTCATCAAGACAATTCAAAATATGGAATTTGATCATCAAAAGTCAAGAAAGTCAAAAATCAAATTTTGCAAGACTTGGAAAAATTTTCTAAGTATTTTCTATACATGTTAATTTTCATTTCTTCATGACATCTTTTCACCACAATTCAAAAAAATTCAAATTGCTACAAACTTTCAAGTAAATAACAAGGCTGCATTTTTAAACTTAAAAATTGCAAGTTACAAATCCTAAGTTTTGTCTTGTTTGAACTTTTCCATTTGACTCAAATCTTAAAACCTTGCCACTATGTTGTCCACAAAACCAGACTTGTATCATGTTACAAATGTTGTTGTCTAGAAAAGCTCCAAAGTCCTATATGCTTCCAAGTCTAAGCCTGCTGTACTATCCACATAACAGCCCAAAACCTTGTTAAAAGACAGTCTGATGTCCTGTACAAAAAAGTCCTGCTATGCTGCCTCTAAACACTACTACAGTCTGCTCCAAAACCTGCAATGCTGCCCTGAAAAATCTGCATCATATCAGTCCCATGTTTTCACCAAATTTTCTTATGAGAGCTACATCTAAAAATCAATGATACAGCATGCCCAAACAGTTCAAAAACTTATTTTTTCCCCATAAATCTCAACCAAACTTCATCTACAAATAAATTGTTTTCACAACACACAAATGGCTGGCTTTTAGAGAGAGAAAAGAGAGAAAAACAGAAGTCTTTGTAACCTTTTTTCTTTCAAAAAACTCTACTCTATTTTCATTCACTAAACAGAAAAAAAATCCAACCCACTATTCCACTTTGCAAGCTTTCCCATAAACCAGCCATCCAAACACTTCATATTACATAGAGATTGTTCAAACACAAGAACATTTTCTGTAGTGCCATTATCATCTCCTTTCAAACACAAAAAAAGACAATATTGTATAACTTGACTGGTTTGGAGTTGTTTCAGCAGCTTCTAATAAAGAGGAAGGACTAGAGCAGCTCCCTGGAGGTTCACTGAAGTCATCACAGCATCTTGAAAGAGGTTCAGACTCAAAATAAATTGCAGCCTCAAGCTAAGTCTTCTTGACTTTGAACCTTTTATTTTAAACATCATTAGTGATTCATTTTTGAGCATAAAATGTAATAATCATTGCCTTTAGAAGCCAACCATTTAGTTTATTTTCATTTTTGTCAATATTATGTTGAGAACTGACCTGTACACACAATAGAACAATGTTTAAGGCAAAAAACTGCAGCATGAGTTGACACATACTCACATGAGTCGATTCATTTTAGTGACAGAACAGAGTATGAGTTGACACAAAGCCTTATGTGTCGATACATACTACTATCCAGACCCAAAACAGAAAGACAAAAGGTGCATGAGTCGATACAAAACATGAATGTGTCGATACAAACAAGAAATGAGTCGACACATCCTATTATGCATCGACTCATACTGAGTTGATTTGGATTTTTTTCCAGAAACAGGAAGTGGAATGAGTCGACACATCCCACTATACATCGACTCATACTGAGTTGATTTGGATTTTTTAGAAGCAGGAAATGGCATGTGTCGATGCATGTAGCTATGTGTCAATACATAAAATTTGTTTTGCTTTCTTTGTACATTATTTTCCTTTTATATTTTTCATGGCTATTCATTCATTCAATATGGTTGTAATAATTTATTTAGACCTATGCTTCATCCCCATTTTTAAATTGTACCCTCATCCCCCAAGTGATGTAATAGCTTAGGATTTTAATTTCTGAAATTTACCGCTTTAATATAACTGTTAGTAATTAGGGTGTGTATGGTAAGATAAAATCAACCGTTAGAAAACCCTAATCTCAAAGACAAAAATGCATGCAATCAAACACACTTTTCACACGCGCACCTCTAGGGTAACCTCGCTTGTTGTCTCGGAAAATAGTCATGTCCCTAGAATGTGAGACGCTTTAGCAAAGACCCTCGAATGAAAAGATCGTAGTCCCTCGATGACCCTTCTACATTGCCTTCGGTAAAACAATCTTAGTCCCTACGAAAAATTGCTAAAACGTCTCATAAGCTGCCTTATATGACTATAAGATGACCCACGCCCGTCCCTTCACATCCAATAATGGGGCTTCTTACCAATCAATGGTAAGATAGCGACATCTAAATGAGGGGGAAAGGAACAAAGATATTTTTAAGTAGGTAGAACGCTCGTAGTTGCTTGCTCACAAACTAAAACCATCTCCACACTCAAATTTTTAAAACATCTTCCAAAAACAAACATCTCTTTGAACTATTTTCAGAACCAACACTTTGTATACATTCTTATAGAGGCGAGAATCATTACAAAGTTTGCCGAAACAAAGGCGTTTTCAAAATATTTTCAAACTCACACCAACCACAAACACATTTCAAACAAAGCATTTTCAAAGTGATCAAGCAACTAAGAGCCCGTAGATAACTATGGATGAAAAGGGTGATAACACCTTCCCTTTTCACAACCTACCCCCCAAACTCAAGAAAATATCTCAAAAGGTCTTTCTTGTTCTTTTCACCCTTTCCTTTATTGGATAAAAGAAAAGTTGATGGTGACTCTTGCTATCCGCAACAATTACGATAAAACGTAAAACACCCAAGTCAGTTCTCCCACCGTATTACAGAACTGGAGACTCTGCTGGGGAAGAGACTTAAAAGTGGGGTTACCTTAGAGCTAGATCACCTTTAAATTCTTTCATTATTTGATTTGTTTGCATTACATTTATGGGTCCTTGTTTGGGTATTTATTGATCCTCTACCCAGATCAGGGAACATTATTAGATAAGTAACAATAGATCGTGGGGACTGTGCGGGGTATACCAACATGGTTGAAGCAATAACTACATTAGTGTGATACATTTGTTGGTATCGATAGCCCTTGAGTCCAATCAATGAGAATATCGGGCCGCTGTGTGGTGTCATGATGCACTGACTAACCTTAGAACCTTTAATTGAACAACTTGGCCATTAGGAAGTAGTGAGATAGTCGGCTTTGGTGCAGTCCGAAGTTGGTTGATACTCGATACTACACTCACTGAGATTTGACTTTTAGGATATTTCCGTCGCCAATAAAGAGGCTTGCGCTGAAATAATGCCCGATGAAGAAAGATCAGTGATATTGAGATTCCCTAGAACCCGGTTACTTTCTAGGACAGGTTGAACCAACTAAACTTCAAGAAGGTACTTTACCTATGAACCTCATGCAAGCCCAAACCTAAGGACTTATTTGCTTTGTGCGTATATGTTTACTTGTACATAACATCATGACATCATACCATGGCATTTTGCATTAACCATTTCAAGGAGTTTTGGGATTTATCTTTGTGCTGTTATATAGGACATGGCTTCCACTCGCCGGAATACTATCCAAGTCAACCTAGTAAGAGTGCCTCCTCAACTCAAAGAGTTAGCGTCGAGGATTCCTGAACATTCTCCATTTACCAAAATATATGGTCGACTCCTCAATTTGGTTACCTAAAGCCATGATGAAGACATGATGAAAGTGCTCTTTCAATTCTTTGACCCTTTACACCATTGCTTTACATTTCCTGATTACCAATTAGTGCCCACCATGGAGGAGTTTTCTCAAATCTTGGGAATACCTATTCTTGATTAATTACCTTTCATCGATATTGAGAAAGACCCAAGACCTGAGGAGATTGCCCGAGATTTACATTTGCAACAGTCTAACATCATGGAAAATTGGGAAACAAGAAGTGGTGTTAAAAGGTTTCTAGCCAAATTTCTGTTCGAAAAGGCTTAACAATTTTGGGAGGCTCTAGATTTGCAAGATTTTGAAGAAGCGGTGGCTCTTCTAATCTATGGGATGGTTCTGTTTCCTAACCCGGACCAACTCATGGATGTGAATGCAGTCAAAGTTTTTCTATCTCGTAACCAGGTACCTACCTTGCTTGGAGATATCTTACATTCTCTTCACACTCGCACCATGAAGAGAAGAGGAATTCTTATGTGTTGCACTCCTTTGTTAGCTAGGTGGTTTATTTTGCACCTACCTCGATCTGTTTTGAAGAATGGGCAAGGCATGAGATGGTCTAATAGGTTGATGTCACTCACGCATTCAGATATTCATTGGTGTTCTCAATCTTTGGAGGATGTTATCATTATTGATCGCTGTGGGGAATTACTTAATGTCCCTCTCCTTAGAATTAGGGGAGGTATCACTTATAATCCTTGATTAGCTCTATGACAATTTGGGTATGTTAGGAGGGATAGTCCTCATGATGCACTTGTCCAAGGAATTGCATTTGACTATGAGAGTGATGTTTAAGGTTACTGTCAAAGATTTATACGAGCTTAGGGCATGGTGAACAAAGTCGATAGCAAGGCATTGGGGCATAAGAACTCCATTCCTTTGGAGCCTTATCTCAACTGGGTGCTAGCTCGCGCTCAAAACCTCAGGATGCCTTATGAGGCCATTCTACCAATCATCATGGAGCCTATTACCGAGGGAGATGTTCCTTATACTATTCTTCATCCTGACATGTCGTCTACTATCGAGGATTTGCAAAGATCATGGATTCAACTCAAAGGGGAGCGAGACACCTTTGAAACCCAGTTCCATGCAAGCGAGAAGAAGGTTTTGAAGCTCACAAGACAACTTCATGAAGAGCGGAGTTTGAATGCTTACATTGCACCGAAGAGGATGCGCTCATGGGAAGCTTGAGTCCTTTTTTGTTTTAGGAGTTTATTTTATATTATCTTTGTTTCTTCCATTTGTAAGCCCAAGAGGCATCTTGTAACCGTTTGAACTTATTAATGCAATTAATGTTTGTTCCCTCTTTGTCTAAACAAACTTAAATCTTAAAAATCCTTGAAATCATTTGCATACGCATTCCATACATCATAACATAATAAGGTGTTGTACCCTAAAATTTTCCCTCTCATTTCATCAACATTTTTCATCACAAGACTCTTGGAACTCAAGATCAAGCTAGGGTTTGCTCTACTCAAGACACCTCCTTGCACTGTTGACCTAAATTAGGGTTTGAGTTTGCACAGTGATGTTTTGACCTACAATGCCCAAATTGAATTTCATACTTCATGTTGGACTCATAAGTTTGTCCATACCAAGTTTCAAGCCTTGATTCAAATTTTTGCCCAGTCAATTGGACAGTTGACCTAGAAATCAACTGTATTGGGGAAAAAGTCAACTGTGGCCAATTGACAGTCAAACCTCATGAAATTTGATTCACATAAACATTATTAACTCATATGAACCATTTGATCAAGTTTGGATCACAATTCCACAAGAAATTTGATCAGATCACCAAAAGGGTAAAATGGTCATTTTTAGGGTTTTGACTGTACAAAGGCAATTTTTGACTGTTTGACCTAGCCAATGGCTAATCAAGCTCAACCATGGACTCAAGGACTCAATGAAATTGTCTTGACCCATTCAACAAGTTCAAAAGATCTCAAATGCATAGGATTGACAAATGAATTTTTCAGTCAACTAATCAAAATTTGACTGTATACTGAAAAGTCAAACTTTGACTTTTTGGTCAAAATCAAGTGCCAAAGGTCATTTTTCATCAAGACATGTCAAATTATGAAAATTGTTCATCAAGAAACCCAAAAATTCAAATTAGGGTTTAAAATGGAAAAATTTCATAACTTAGAAATTTTCTAAGTTATAAAATTTTCTTATTTTTTCCTAACTTTGTCCCATTTTTTCACCAAGATGCAAATGGATTCAAACAAAACTTGCAACATGAAAGTTGTATTCCATAACAAAGTCTACAACTTTTGTTCACAAAGTTTTCTCAAAAGAGGCTTGTATCTCAAGTTATAATTTTTGGAACAAGGGTACCTAAAACTTTTAACTTAGAGAAATTTTGCCCTAGTTTAGGCAGGATTTTGACCCATCTTCTTGGCCATTTTTCACATAGTTCCACTTGGAGTTTCAAGTTGCATTTCAAAGATGGATTATAATACATGTTGCAAGCTTTCCAAATTGTCCAAGAAATCCTCAAACACCTTTATGGTTAGGGAGAATCGAATGCTTGAAATTGGCAAAAACTCACTTTGATCCATGGCCAATACATGTTCATACAAGTTTCATTTTCAAACCAGCATGCTTTGTACTTGTTGGCAGGCCTCTAAACCATTTTACACTCCTTAATTGAATGCAAATCCACTGAGATAATGCATTATCTTGGCCATTTGGACATTGCACACAAAACTAATCCCTATTTGGAAAAAGGTATATTGCCATTTTTGAAAAGTTATACTTTATGTCAAACAAAGATCTATGAGGCATGGGGCCATATCTCTGAGGCAAGATCAAATCCACAAATTGCAAGTATCAAGGGCAAAGGATGCCGCAAAAAAGATAGGGATTACAGGCCTGTATTGGCAGGTTAGACACTCTTGCTTCACAAAGAGGAAATTTGTCCAAAATCTTCCTAACTCAAAAAACAGCCATAGTCAGCTTACACAAACATTGCAAACACATTTCAGACAACCTTTTGAGTCATAAACACGAACTCTTCACCACTCAAACCTCCTTGTACACAAAATTACCATTTTTCTGCAAAACAGGGCAAGCCCTGCAGAACCACCTCCATCTCCATTTTCCCTCGTGCGTTTTGCCTCAAACTTGTTCCAATACCTTCCATTCAACTCACCTAAACTATTCCAGACCTCCATTTCCAACTGTAACTCCATTAACATACATTGCCATTTTTGTTTGGAAGCTTTGCAGGTTGAGTTTTGTAGCACGATTCAGGCTACTTCAAAACAAGCCAAGCATTGGGAAAGCATCAGTGGACATCAGGAAAGCTCAAAAGAACCTCAAGCACCCTTGGAAGTTGCTGTATTGTCCATCTCGAAGTTAACTGAAACAGGTATTTCATGAACTTCTATCTCTCTATTTAGGAATAGTTAGACTTAGGTTTGTGAATAAAAGATGTTGTATTCATAGCCCTGAAACCATACATGTGATTAGTTTTCATTTATATTAATCGTGCTAGGAGAATTTCATCCATGAACTTTCTGAAAAAACTAGGTTAAGAATTAGGGCCAGAGAAATTCTCTCTGGTCTTTGAGAGTTAGCTTAAGTTTTTTATATGGTTAGATTCGTTGTTTGATGCTCTACAAGTTTCATGTTATGAGTTTTGTCAAAAAAGCACAGAATCAGGAGATAGCAGTTTGTATGGAAAACGCGCGTTTTTGTTTGAACTGAGGAAGAAGACGAAGTTGCTTGGGCTGGGCCTGGTTGTTTTTGCTTCTCACACATGCATTTTCAGTTCACACCCCCTGGCCCATTGCTTTGCATTTTCATTATTTTTGCATTTTTATTTTTTCTCTGACCTTGGTATTTTATTTTCAAATATAAAAAATACTTAAAAAATATTTTCATAAATTTTTATATTTATTTGATATTTATTTTAATTAATTCTAGTATTAATACATTAAATACTTTATATTTACCTTTGTTTAAATGTAAAAATAATGTAAAAAATACTTTTATTTATTATTTATTATTTTTATACATATTTGAAAATATTTTCTTGAAATATATACATTTTGTAAATAATTTATTTTATTTTTATACACACTTAATATATTTAATACATATATATACATATATAATATATTTTATTAAATAATAAGAACAAAAAACACAAAAATAATACATTTTTATTTTTATTAATATTTTATACTAAAAATACCCTTTCTTCAATATACTTTTATTTTTTGTACAAATTGATACATTTTTGTATATAAATAATAAATAATACTATTTATTTAAGAAATTAGGGTTTTTGCCCTAAAAAACAAAATAATTAAAATTGACTTTTTATTTATTTACGTTTCACATTAAAAAATACTTTTTACATACATAAAAAACTTTTTTGCATATTACATTTTTATTTGATGTTTATTTAATTATATTTATTTAAATATTGTATTGTGCCTCACTCATTCAATTTGGTTGTAATAATTTAGAATTTAATTTCTTACAAAATAATCCCCAATTCAAATTTGTACCCCCCTCCCTATATCATGTTGTAATAGTGTAGAATTTAAATTCTCGCACCTTTAAATGCTTTCAATTATGCCATGATTAGACCTAGGATTTGTATGCAAAATAAAATCAACAATTAGTTTGACCTAATCCAAGATAACAATGCATGAAAACAAACACAATGCACACTTGCACCCATAGGGTTACAATCCACTTGTTGCCTTCAAAAATGGGCCATGACATGCATGTCAAGTACTTTGGAAAAACAAAAACAAAACAAAAGATCATAGTCCCTCGACGAAGCTATCTGAGTTGCCTAAACAAAATGATCAAGTCCCTCAAGAAAATTTCCAAAAATACTTGACACTATTGCTATCTTGGTCTATAGGATGACTCGCGCCTGTCCCGTTTAACATCCTAACACAAGGTTGTTCACCAAATACAATGGTTAAACAACACTGTTAAAAGGGTTAAAAACATAAGAAAGATCTTTGAGTAAAATAGGGTAGATAACTCTTAGTTACTTGATTAAAGCTTGCAAAAACATCCTTGCTATCTTCAAAACACACTCCACAACACAATTTCAAAACCCTACTTTCAAACATTGAAAACTTTTCAAAATACAAAAACACCTTTGTATACATTCAAACAAGAATCATTACAAAGGTTGCCACCACGATGGCCTCTTTTCAAAACATCTTTCAAAACCACACACAAAGCACCATTTCAAACAATTGAAGAGCACCATTTCAAACAATTGAAAAGCAAAGCAAGTGATCTAAGCAAGTAACTAAGAGCCCATGGATAACCATGGATAGAAAGGGTGCTAATACCTTCCCTTTCTATAATCTACTCCCCGAACCCAAGAAAACATCTCAAAGGTCTTTCCTATGCTTTTTGACCTTTCCTTAGGATAAAATAAAAAGTCGGTGGCGACTCTTGCTAAACCGAAACATTTGCGAACACAAACGCAAAATCTCAAGTCAGTTCTCCCACCGTATCACAGAACTGGCAACTCTGCTGGGGAATTCTTTAAAAATGGAGTAACATTAGGGCTTAGATCACCCTTTGCATGATTATTGTTTGCTTTGATTGCTTTACATTTGGTTCTCTTGTTTGGGCTTGAAATCCTCTACCCGGATTTGGTAAACATTCGTAGGTAAATAGCAATACGTTGTGAAAACTGTGCGGGGTATACCGGCATGGTTGAAGCAATAGCTATATTAGTGAGACATATTTGTGAGTACCGGTAGCCTTTAAGTCAATCAAAGAGAATACGGGTCTGCTGAGTGATGTCATGAAGCACTAATGAACTCTTAGAACCTTACTTGACCATCTTGGCCTTTTATTAGGGGTAGTGAGATGACCGGCTTTGGTGCAGTCCGAAGTTGGTAGATACTCGATACTACACTTATTGAGGGTTATTTTCTTGGAATATTTTGGTTGCTAGTTAAGTGGCTAAACCAAAACAATGAACATAGAAAACAACCCAGTGATATTGAGCTCTTTATAACCCGGTTACTATTTATAGGACATGTTTGAGCCAACTAAACTCAAGAGGGTACTTACCTATGAAACCTCATGCAAGCCTGAAACTAGGGTTTTGTGTGACTTGCTTGTACATGTGCTTGTGCATACATCATGAACATCATAAAGCATCATATGCATCCACTAACCATTTCAAGGGTTTGGATCTTCATCTTTGTTCTTGTTTTGTAGGTCATGGAATCTCTTCGCAGGAAAACAATTCAAGTCAACCTTGTGAGAATCACTCCTCAACTCAAGGAGCTTACTTCCAGGATTCCAGAGAATTCTCTCTTCAGTGAAAGACATGTTAGACTTCTCAACTTGGTCAACACCAACATTAAAGAAGACATGGTGAAATTTCTCTTCCAGTTCTTTGACCCCCTACACCACTGTTTCACATTCCCTGATTACCAACTGGTGCCCACTTTGGAGGAGTTTTCTCAACTCCTGAGAATTCCGATTCTTCATCAACTACCCTACAACGGTATGGAAAAAGAACCAAAGCCTGAAGATGTTGCTCAAGCATTACACTTGCAATCATCTGACATCAAGGGACATTGGGAAACCATAAGTGGTGTCAAGGGTTTCTTGGCAAAGTTTCTGTTTGAGAAGGCACAAGACTGCTGGAATTCTCTTGATCTACAAGCCTTTGAAGAGATTGTGGCACTCCTTATCTATGGGTTGGTCTTGTTCCCAAACCCTGACCAACTTATAGATATAAATGCTGTCAAGATTTTCATATCCAGGAATCCCATACCCACATTGCTTGGGGACATCCTACACTCATTTTACACACGAACAATGAGGAAAAGAGGTGTTCTCATGTGCTGTACTCCTCTCCTAGCAAGGTGGTTTATTTCTCACCTTCCATAATCAGTTTTGAAGAATGAGCAGGGTTTAAGGTGGTCACAACGGTTGATGACCCTCACACATTCTGATGTACATTGGTGTTCTCGGTCCATAGAAAATGATCATTGTGGGGAATTCCCTAATGTCCCACTACTTGGCATTAGGGGAGGCATTACCTACAACCCTTGTCTAGCTTTGAGACAATTTGGATATGCTCTGAGGGATGGTCCTCATGACATGCTGATTCCTGACCTAGTTTTTGACTTCGACAACGATGCGCAAGGACTTCGACAAAGGTTCACCAGAGCTTGGAGGAGGCCCAACAAAGTGGATAGTAAGACACTGGGGCACAAGAATTCCATCCCCCTTGAGCCTTACCTCAAGTGGGTACGAACCCGCTCCCAGAATCTTATGATGCCATACCCTCACATTCTCCCCTTGATCAAAGAGCCTATTGCGGAAGGAGAGGTTCCATACACCATCCTACAGCCTGACATGCCAACATCATGGGAAGAAATGCAAAAGAGTTGGATCCAACTCAAGGAAGAACGAAATACTTTTGAAGCCAGCTTCTATGCCAGTGAGAAGAAGGTTTTGGAGCTTACCCGCCGACTTCATGAGGAGGAAACTCTCAACACTTACATCGCACCAAAGAGGATGCCCAATGTCTTTTTACATTAAGAATTTTGTAATATTTTTCCCATGGGGCACTTATGTACTAACAATTTCTTCTTAATATGACGCGTGTTCCCTTTTGTTTGCAACAAATTTGAATTTCTGAATCCTTGAATGCATTACATGAATAACATATCATTCATCATATGGATAAACAGGTCTTCACACCAGGTTTCCTTATCTTTCTGCTGTTTATTTCAGCAAGATGGATTTGGAGCAGACGGTAAAAGATCTGCAGGCATAAAATTCACAATTCCAGCAACTCCTCATGACCTTGGCAAAGGGTCAAGAGGACCTCAAAGCTCTGTTGGAGAAGAATAAAGAGAAAAAGAAGAAGAGGCCCGGAGTAGCCACTTTTGGAAGAAGGTTTGAGAGCAATGCTAGGAAGGTTCTTGAGTTCCCCTCAACGTCTGACGAAGGGGTTGGTAAAGGGAAAGGGGCTACTGTACCTTCTGAATCTGAGGTTGAAGAGGAAGAAGAGGAAGAAGACGAAGACTACTCCGAACAACAATATCCTCCAACGGATGATAAATATAAGAACCTTTAGGATAGATTGGCAGCCATGGAGTTGCAGAGGGTACCTGGTTTGGATTTTGAAGAACTAGGGTTGGTAGCTGGGATTGTTATCCCTCCCAAGTTCAAGGTGCCAACATTTTCCAAGTATGACGGTCTGTCGTGTCCAAAGATGCACCTGAGATCGTATGTCAGAAAGATCTAACCCCACTCATCTGATAAAGACCTCTGGGTACACTTTTTCCAAAACAGTTTGTCTGGAACACAGTTGGATTGGTTCTATCAACTCGAGAGATCAGAGGTTCACAATTGGGAAGACTTAGCAGCTGCTTTTTACCGTCAGTATCAATACAATGCTAATTTGGCGCCCACTTGTACTCAGTTACAAAGTATGGGGATGGCTTCCAATGAAGGATTTAAAGAGTATGCCCAGAAGTGGCGTGATTTGGCTGGAAGGGTGCAGCAACCGTTGTCAGATAGGGAGTTATTTGACATTTTTCTGGGGACCCTGTCGGGCCCCTTCTTCAATCATCTAATCAGGAGTTCTTCCACGGAATTTACTGAACTAATTTTGACCGGCGAAAGGGTCGATGCCGGTATTAAAAGTGGTAAGATTCAGAAGGATACTTCCGCATCCACTTCTGTTAAGAAAGCCTTCCCAGCTAAGAAGGAAGCCTCTACTGTGTATTCTCAGAAGGGTTAGGTAAGAACCGAGCGCCGGCTAACTGTAGGGGCTGTGATGATTCAAAACTCGTCAAATGATCAACCTCGTAACAATCAGTCGAGACCTAATCAACAACGGGTAGAAAGGCCACAACGGCAGTTCACCCGCACCAACATGACGCCAGCTCAAGTACTCCCTCACTTGTTGAAGCTGAATCTTACCAGTTTAAAGGAAGCGCCAAAGAACCCTAACACCTCCTCTCCATACTACCACTCCAATGCCAAGTGTGCCTACCACTATGACAGTGCTGGGCATGATACTAATAATTGTTGGATGCTTAAGAACAAAATCCAGGACTTGATTGACGCCAAGGAAGTAGAATTTGATGCTCCTGAGAATCCCAATATGATTTCGGCTCCGATGCCCAAGCACGGTAATAATGTTCATGCTGTTAGGAGGACCTTCATATTACTGATGTTGTTGACCTGTTGACGCCGTTACTTGTGATTAAAGAGAATTTGATGAGAGTCAGGATCTTTCCTGGTTGTGGTAAAGACTGCTATTTTTGTTTGAACATACGAGGTGATTGCCCAATGTTGAAGTCAGGTGTCCAACGCCTGATGGATACCCAAGAGATACTTTTCCAAAAAAACCCTGTTGATACCTCCAATCCTGTTGCTCCTGCTACTTTTGCTACTTCAACCAACGATATTGCAATCATAACCATTTCTGACAATCCTCCCAAGGCTTGCAAAAGGCCTGTCAGGATTATGCCCGACCTTAAGTTTGTACCTTTAAAGATCACCATGCCGGGACCTGTCCCATACCAATCCAGCAAAACGATACCATGGAACTATGGAGGAGAAATCCTCTATCATGGTATCAAACAAATTGAGGCAGTCCAAGAGATTTCTGAAGAATAAGACCCTGATATAGGGAACATTGTGGGTACAAGCAAGATAACCCGCATCGATTAGATCTTTTCTCCGGAGATTGCTCCCCCTCGAGCAGTTTTCAGACCCTCGAAAGCTTTCGCACCTGTTAAGTCATCTGTGCGAGACCCGATAATTGAAGAATTGGATGCTCCTGAAGTAAGACCATCTGCTGATAATACCGATAAGGGTAAGGGGATACTGGAAGATCCTATCAGGACGAAGGCTCATGCTATGGTGATCCCCGAAACCACTCAAAAAGAAATGGATGAAATCTTGAAAACAATCAGAAAAAGTGACTACGACATTGTGGAACAGTTAGGGCAGACCCCTTCTAAAATTTCAATGTTGGCTCTTCTACTCTGCTCTGAGGCCCATGCTAAGGCCCTGATCAAATTTTTGAAGGCAGCACATGTGCCCCAAGAGACTTCGGCTGACCAGTTTCAGGAATGTGTGGCCAGTCTTACTGCTGATAATGGCCTGGGTTTTTCTGATGATGACTTGACTCCCAAAGGAAGGAAACACAACGACGCGCTACATGTCTCAGTTGAATGCATGGGAACCACCCTCACCCATGTCTTAGTTGATACTGGTTCTTCCTTGAATATGTTGTGGAAGAAGGCCTTAGACCGTTTGGACTGCGAAGGATTGACCCTCAAACCTAGTAACATCGTTGTTAGGGCCTTTGATGGGTCCAAAAGAATGGTTCATGGAGAGGTTGATATTCCTATCAAAGTAGGCACAAAAGTTTTCAACTCCACCTTTTACGTGATGGACATCCATCTGTCATATTCGTGTTTGTTAGTGATCTGACCTGATCAGAAATGGACCGTCACGACTGGCTCCGAGCAGGAAGCTTTTTGAACGAAGTGGGGGGGGGGGGGTACCTGCAAGGAACTCCGATGCTGAAGTAAGTAGGAGTACGAGCAGATAATAGCAAGTGTAAGGTTAGAATGATGAATACCTGACCCTCTGGAAGCAGAGGGTATTTATAGCCCCCAGCCCTGGGCCAAGGTTCCTCCATTGGGCCGGGCAGGTTTGGCCCAATGGAGGAACTGCCAGGTTCTACGTGCGTAGTGGGGACCCGCACGTGGTCCCCTTCCTGGATGTTCTGCGTGAAGTGCGGGCGGACGGAGACGCGGTCTTTTCGGGGTATCGTTGGGGGAACAGTGGACTGAGTCTGCCCTAGATGGGGTGCTCGAGGTAATGTCGAGCTGAACCTCAGGATGTGGTGCTGGACCGCAGCATGTCGAGCTGGAGGTGTGCTGTCGGGCCTGCGACTACCCGTCGGGCACGGTCGTGCTCTTTGGTCGGCGTGGCCTTGTAAGTCCATTTGGACTGGGCCTTTGCAATGCTTTTGGGCCTGTCGGGCCCAGTCCAGAACAGGAGCCCCCCAAGTCGTGGTTCCTTTGTGAGGAGCCATGGCTTGAACTCAGGTCGTTTCCTCATCGAGGTCTCGTGCCCGGGACAGAGGTGTAGACCCTCGAGGGCCTCCTCGTGCCGTGCTCGGAGACATCTTCTGCGGTGGATGCCTGGAGGATCCTCACCGGGGCGCGTCTGTCGAGCATACGAGGTATCTTTCGGGAACTGTGTCGCCACCCTATGGGGATAGGGTCATCATTGCGTTGGGAGCAGCGCGTCAGGGAGAGAGACTCCGTGGTTGCCCGAGGTGACGTTTGGTATTCCACGTCATCACTATAAATAGGAACCTTGGGCCCCATAACACGTTTCTATCCTTCGTGCTCTCTCTGCTGTTGCTCTTCCAGATTTTTCCCAGTCGCGATCTTCTGTCACAGATTCTTCTACTCCGTAGCCGAATCCTACTTTTTGATTCAAGTAAGTGGTTTATCTTCTTTATTTTTCTGTTAAAATGCATGATTTTTGGCGTTTGTAGATGTTTTAGGGGCTGTGCGCGTGGGATTAGCCCGGTAAACTCATACTTAGCTCGACATATTCATGCTTAGGACCGGCAAATGCATGTTTGTGGTCGGCATATTCATAGTTTCAGGTGATAAACTTCAGCGCTGCCCAGGGTCTTCATGATCCAGGGCGCCTGATTCATGATCGCGCCCGGTATGTTCATGGTCTTGGCCGTAAGCCTCATGATGTGGCTCGCCATGTTCATACATTGGGTCGACATGTTGGAGAGTGGCCGCATAGTTGGTTTGGGGAAGAACACATCGAGTTTCAGGATGTCGGGGAGGCAACCATTCGTGTAAACTGACTATGTGGTCGTGCATGGGACGACGTGGTTTGTCGAGCGTATGGCTTCGTGCCCAATTGACTGGTTTCCCGTGCTCTGCAGGTAACCATGGCGGACGAGCCGTGCTCCTCCGGGCGCCACGATCGTGAAGAACAAAGTTCCGATGAGTCGGTCAGCTTGATTGATACTGTGACCGACCCTTTGCTGGATTGGGTGGGCGTCGAGCCCCGAGGGATCGCGTCGATCTACAGCCGGGGCGACCGAAATCCATATGCTGTCATCGAAGCGGGCCAGGGCCAGCCCGACTTCCAAAAGAATTTCGTTGTCATGCGCCCGTCTTCCCGTTCAAGGATCTGCTCGGTGTATCCAGAATATAGCTTCGCGATGTACGAGATCACGTTCAAAGATCTTGGGCTGCAGCTACCCTTCACTGATTTCCAGGTCGGGGTCTTCACTCACCTGGAGTTGGCCCCATCCCAGCTACATCCAAACTCACTCGCCTTCATCCGGGCGTTTGAGCTGACGTGTCGCTATCTGAGGATCAGGGCGACCATACCGCTCTTCTTCCAGATTTTTCATCTGCAGCGCCAGTCTCGAGGAGGGAAACACAGCTGGGTCTCCTTGAAGCAGTCGAGGAGACTCTTCAAAATGTATATGGACTCCGTAAGGGGTTTTAAAGACAAGTGGTACGTTGTGCGGCCAGTTACCACCTCGGCTTTAGGATCCCTGTACGAGGAGGAGGAGGCTCTAAGCGATGATGACGGGGAGGCGGTTTTGGGCGACGATGGGAATCCTGTGATGGCCCGTACGACTAAGTTCCCTGTGCACTGGATATTCAGGCACTACGAGCATGGGACTGGTTACTACCACGCTGCTGCCAGGGACATGTGCTCGGAGGACGAGGAGGCGTACGCCACACTTTGTCGGTTTGTCGATAGCTTCCACCCTGCCCGGTGGGCTACGAGGGAAGGGGACGATATCTTGGACGCAGAGGGTTACCCAACGTTTGAGTCTCGGCCGATTGATACCAAGGCACTCGTGGAGTGCGAGACGTACAGGCAGGCTGCCCGTCTGCTAGGTTGTTTATTGCTTGAATTTCTTTGCTCTTTATTTATTTATGAGCTTGCTTAATACTAACCCATCTTTTATTTCGTGCAGGTTCGATGGCCGGTCGACGGGAAAGGCTTTTGAAATTGTCCTGCGACCAGAAGCGAGGCAGGAGGGTCGTGAAGGCCCCTCAGGCGACGAGGATGGGCTCGCCACACAGTCCAAGTGCTCCTCAGCCGGTGAGGGTGGACTCGCCGCCCAGCTCGGGGGCTGCGTCGGATGGGACCCCAGAAGTCGAAGAGGTCGACCCTAGTGCCGTCCTGATGCAGAGGAAGAGGACCAGGGTGGAAAGTGGTCCGACTGTTGGCGAGGACGCCAGTGCTGTCAGGTCTTTCGCGTTCCCCCCTTGCTTCAAAGAGGAGGGCTTCTTCGAGAGGTTCCCTTTGACGGTGGTTGCCGACGAGGCTGAAGCTATAAAAAGGATGAGCAAAGAGGATCGAAAGATGTATCTGGCCGCCAGCATGGACGGGCTGGTGAAAATGGCCGAGATGGCCCTGGTGCTATCCGAGGAAGGAGCGGATCCTGTCCGTATCGAAGAACTCGATCAGGAGAAGGCGGCCCTTACCTCGAGCTCGCGGAAGTTGAAGACCGCTCTGGAACGCTCCGAGGAGATGTTCCGCGAGCAGACGGCGATGCTGGATGCTGAGAGGGAGATGTTGACCCTAGAGAAGGAAAAGTCGGGGAAGTTGGCCGAGGAGGGGGAACTTCTTCGTGCAGACAGGGATCGTCTGGGGACCGAAGTCGGACGCTTGACCCAGCGGATCGAGGAAATGAACGCTGCCATGCAACCTGCCGAGGACGAGCCGGAGGATATAACGGCTTTAAAGAGTCGGTCGGAGCTAGTCGCCCATATCCGGCTCCTCGAGGCAGATTGCGTCGGTGCTCTGGAGGAGGGGTTCGACTCCGCAGTCGGCCAGCTCTCTTTGTTGAACCCAGGTCTGGTCACTGAGGGTATAGGCCACACACATCAGATCGTGGATGGCGTGATCATGCCCCCGCCCGACTCTCCAAGTGTCGACAATGATGGTTCTGGGGAAACCTGACTAGGATAGCGGGTCTGCGTGCCTTTGACATTTGTATTCTTTGGGCCTGCGTGCCCGTTTGTTGTACGTTATGAACATCGCCGGCCTTCTTGGTCGGTTTATAATTGTTTTGTCGCCTTCGGGCATTTTTTATCTGAATGCTGCTTTACATTTTGAATGTTTTTCCCTTGCTTGAAATCTTATATATTTGCATAAAATTTTAGCCTAAGTCATGGGCTCGAGGCGTGCCCGTAAGCGGCTGTGTTTTGGCGAGCGAACCTGCCCGCCTTCCATTGGTATACGTGCCCTGGCCCTCTTTCGCTGGCCAGAGTCACCTAAGTGTTGTGCTCGAGGGGAGAGACTTCCCTTTGACCCTTTTAGATGGCCCGTCATTCTTGACGACTTGTCGGGCGTTTGGAGCGAAGTTGCTCAGTCGGGCGTGAAGCCCGGTAGGGACTATTCGCCCTTGGCGTGAACTGCCCATCGCAAGCTGGGTGTTCTGCCTTATGGGTACAACGATGGTGGTGCTCGGTATAGCTGTCCACGTCGGGTACTATTGATCGTCATCGTTTGCCGTGCGATGCTGTGCGATTTGGCCGTATGTCGGGCTTGTACCTTGGCCTTTATACGAAGTCGGACGTTTTTCCTCGTTGACCGAGCGCGGGTGCCGTTGGTCGAGGGTCCCAGGTGTTGGTAGTTTCTAACTGTAGTATTGCTTTAGCTTAGCAGCGTTCCAGGGTCGTGGTAATGGCTCTCCGTCTAATTGCTTGAGGTAGTACGCCCCGGTACCCGTGGTGCCGTGGACGCGATAAGGTCCTTCCCAGTTCGCGGCCATCTTCCCTTCGCGGGAATCTTTCTGATTCCTGCGTAATACTAGGCTGCCGATTTCGAACTCACGCTTGATGACCTTGTCGTTGTGGCGTAGAGCCACTCGTTGTTTTAGGGTGGCTTCGCGCAGGGCTGCACCCGATCGGATTTCCTCGACTAGGTCGAGTTCATCCCTTAGTGCTTCGTCGTTCATTTCTTCGTCGAGGGGGTCCTCCGTTCGTCGGGATGGTTCCATGATTTCGACCGGGATGACAGCCTCGGTGCCGTATGTCAGTCGAAATGGTGTCTCACCCGTCGTTGAGTGGGGTGTGGTGCGGTATGCCCACAAGACGCTGTGGAGTTCCTCGACCCATCCTCTCTTGGCTTCGCCGAGCCGACATTTGAGCCCTCGGAGGATGACTCTGTTCGCGGCTTCGGCTTGCCCGTTGGTATGAGGGTGCTCGACTGATGTGAAATGTTGTTTTGTCCCTAGTTTGGTGACGAAGTCCCGGAACCCGTGGTCGGTGAACTGGGTACCGTTGTCGGTCGCCAGAGCCTGCAGAATTCCGAACCTAGCGAGGACGTTTCTTTTGTAGAAACAGAGGATATTGTGCGAGGTGATTTTTGCGAGTGCCTCGGCCTCGATCCACTTTGTGAAGTAATCCACGGCGATGATGATAAATTTGTTCTGGTAGGTTCCTTGCACGAAGGGCCCGAGGATGTCCATGCCCCACCAGGCGAACGGCCATGGGGACGACAATGTGCTCAGCTCGTGCGGGGGGCGAGGTGCATATCCCCGTGCTTCTGGCACTTATCACATTTTTTCACGTGTTCCTTGGCGTCCTGTTGCATCGTCGGCCAGTAGTATCCTGCTCGAAGGGCTTTCCGTGCCAAGGATTTACCGCCCATGTGCTGGGCGTTGATCCCTTCGTGTATCTCCCGCAGTACGTCGGGGATGGTGGACTCGTCGATGCATTTCAGGAGGGGAATGGAGAATCCTCTTCGGTACAGTTTCTGCTCGAGAACCACGTAGGAACATGCTCGTCGCTTGATTATGGCAGCTTCGGCCTGGTTCGACGGGAGTTCTCCTTTTGTCAGGAAATTATAAACCGGGGTCATCCAGGACGTGGCATCCCCGATGGCATGGATCTCGACCGTAGTCGAGGGTGGTTTGATACTTGGACGTGCCAGAGATTCCTGGATGACGGATTTATTCCCGCCCTTCTTTCGTGTGCTCGCAAGTTTGGACAAAATGTCCGCCCTCGTGTTCTGCTCGCGGGGAACATGAGAAATTTCTGCTCGTACGAACTTTGTCAGGTGTTTTTTGACCAAGTTCAAATACTCGATGAGGTTGTCGTTTTTGGCCTGGTAGCTCCCCTGTACTTGAGAGGCGACGAGCTGGGAGTCGGTGTAAATTTGTACCTCGCAGGCTCCCAGGTCCTCGGCTAGTCTCAGTCCTGCGAGATGGGCTTCGTATTCTGCCTGGTTGTTTGACGTCGGAAAGGAGAGAACTAAGGAGTGCTCGATTACTACGCCGTCTTCGTTTTCCAGGAGGATTCCTGCGCCGCTACCGGACGAGCTGGACGCTCCGTCGACGAAGATGGTCCACTTGTGTTCCTTCCCCGGGGGAAGGTCGTGAGTGGTCATTTCCGCGACAAAGTCGGCCAAAGCCTGTGCTTTCAGGGCTTTCCTGCTTTCGTACTGAATGTCGAATTCGGAGAGTTCCAAGGACCACTTCAGCATCCTGCCCGCCATATCTGGCCGACCCAGGAGTTGCCTCACCGGCTGATCGGTTCGCACGATGATGGTGTGGGCTAGAAAGTAGTGTCTGAGCCTCCTCGCCGCGTTGACGAGGGCCAGAGAAACCTTTTCTATCTGCTGATATCTGCTTTCGGGCCCTTGTAAGGCTTTGCTCGTGAAGTAGAGAGGTTTCTGCCCGTCGGGGGTCTCGCGGACAAGGGCTGCGCTGATGGCTTCGTTCGAAACGGCCAAGTATAAGTACAACGGTTCCCCGTCGTCTGGTCGAGACAGCACGGGCGGCTGAGACAGGCTCTGCTTCAGATGGCGAAGTGCGTGCTCGCATTCCTCGTTCCATTCGAAGGCTGCTTCCTTTCGAAGGAGTTTGAAGAAGGGGAGGGCGTGCTGAGCGGACTTTGCGACGAAGCGGGATAGTGACGTAAGCATGCCGTTCATGATTTGTATCAACTTCTTCGACGTCGGTGTTGGGAGGTCGGAGAATGCCCGGCATTTGTCGGGGTTGGCTTCAATCCCTCGTTCTGTTAGATAGAATCCAAGGAATTTTCCTGCGTTAACCCCGAACGTGCATTTCTCGGGGTTGAACCTCATTTTGCACTGTCTTGCTTGGGCGAAGACTGTCTTGAGATGAGCTGCGTGATCGGTGTCTACTCGGGATTTGACGATCATGTCGTCCATATATACCTCGAGCATGTCGCCGATCTGTTTGTTGAAAACTCTGTTCATCATACGTTGGTAAGTTGCTCCGGCGTTTTTCAGTCCGAAGGGCATTACGTTGTAGTAATAGTTGCCCGAGCTGGTCATGAATGCCGTGCAGTGTTTGTCGCCCAGAGCCATTGGGATTTGGTTATATCCCGAGTAGGCGTCCATGAACGACAAAGTCTTGTAGCCGGCCGAGTTGTCGACCAGCATGTCTATGTTAGGTAAGGGAAAAGCATCCTTCGGGCAAGCCCGGTTGAGATCGGTATAGTCAACACACATTCTCCATTTTCCATTATTCTTTTTCACAAGTACAACATTTGACACCCAGGTGGAATACTGGGCTTCAGAAATAAAATTTGCCTCTAGGAGGTCTTTTACAGCAGCCTCCGTTTTTTCTGGAGACTGCCTACGCCTACGTTGTACTACGGCCTTGGCGGCTGGATCAATGGCGAGGTGGTGACAGGCGACCTCAGGGTCGAGTCCGAGCATCTCTGCAGCGCTCCAGGCGAAGAGATCAGCATTCTCGCGCAGACAGGCCTTGATTTGCTTCCTGGCCAAGTCGGGGAGGTCTTTACCAATCTTCACTCCCTTGGTCGGGTCTGTGCCGAGGGGAACGAGTTCAAAATCCCCGTCCGGAATTGGTCGGAGTGGGATTTGCTCGCTGCTGGATGGCTCGTCCTGGTCGAAGCGAGCGTCGAGGGCTATGGAGTAGACCTTTGGTGGGGCCTTCTGGACTTCTTCCTCGGGGGATGCTTTCCTGTCGGGCTCCTGTTTTGTCCTTTTGGCGGGTCTGGTCCCTACGTCGACGGTATCCCGTCCCTTAGAAGCAGCATTGAAGCACCTACGGGCAGCGGCTAGGTCTCCTTGGATGGTGGCTACCCGTGCCCTTTTGGTGTAGAACTTCATCTTCAGATGGACGGTCAAGGGCACCGCCGTCAGCTCCGCCAGTGTCGGTCTCCCGAAGATGCAATTGTATAGAGACGGGCAGTCAATGACGAGGAAGCGGACCTTAACCTGTCTTGTAGCCGTTCCTTCGCCGAACGTAACCAGGAGCTCGACATAACCCCAAGGTTTGGAAGTCGAGCCGTTGAAGCCTTGTAGATCCGACCCCACATACGGAGAGAGATGTGAGTCGTCCAGTTGTAAGGTCCGGAACAGCTGGCTGTACATCACGTCGACGGAACTCCCTTCGTCGACCAGGACGCGATGCACGTCAAAATTGGCCATTTTTGCCCTTATCAGTAAGGGGATGACCGCGTTCGGGGCTCCGCCGGGGAGTTCTTCTAGGTAGAAGGTGATGGGCTCTGACCTGCCCTTCACCCTTTCGAACGTTACAGTTTGTGGAGGAGCTATGTCGACCATCTCGTCCAACTTCCTCTTAGCTGAATTGATGGTGAGGTCGTTGAACCCGCCCCCGTTGATGACCATGGCGGAGGGGAAGTATTCCCACCTGCTGTGCATTGTCAGCGGCTCCTGCAGGAGCTCGGGAATGTCGAAGTCCTCGGGCCTGGTTACCGAGAAGGCGTTCTGGATAGGCACCGACTCGTCTGATGGTCGGGCGTCTTCTTCGGGCTCCTTGGTTTCGTGGGCGTCACGACAGGGAGCGTCGTTTCGCCTGTACTGTGCGAGCCTCCCTCCTTGATGAGGGTTTCAATGGCGTCCTTGAGGTGGACGCAGTCCTCTGTCAAATGACCATGACTCCTATGGTATTGACAATATTTATTTTTGTCCACCCCTGGCTTGGCGGGAGTAGGTCGGGGACGCTTGACGCCACCGTCTCTGAAATCTGTACTGGCACACTCCGCCAAAATACGCTCGTGGGAAGCTGTGAGCGGAGTGTACTCGGTGAAACGGCCCGAGGGGCCCCTTTGTTCCCGGACTTCCCGAGGTCGATCTTCTTTCCTTTTCTCCCCGGTACGTCGGGAAGGACCCTTTTGTCGTGAGCTGCTGCTGTTGTTGGGACCTCGAGCCCTGGAGTCCCGAGCTCTGTTGGCAGCTTCCCTCTCCTCGTAGTCCATGTATGCTCGGGCCTTGTCGAGGAGGGCATCAAAAGTCGGAGGTGGCTCAATACCCACAGCTTTTCTGAATTCTGTACCGGGGAGGAGACCCCTCTCCAGCAAGTATCTTTTCATGTGGTCCGCGCAGGGGACCTGTATTGCTTCTCGGTTGAAGCGGTTGATGAACTCCCTCAAGGTTTCATCCTGTCTTTGGATGATGGCCTCGAGGGCCGCCTCGGTCTTCGGATGGCGCCGAGAAGCTGTGAAGGAACTGATGAACTGGTTCTTCAGGTTCCGCCACGATGTGATTGAGCCCGGGGCGAGTCCTTTATACCAGTCCATGGCCGCCTTCCTGAGAGTCGTGGGGAAAAGACGGCATTTGATGGGCCCCCCGACATTATGATAGTGGAGCATGGCTTCGAACCCGTCAATGTGGTCGACCGGGTCCGCTACTCCGTCATACTCCTTCAGATGCGGGGGCTTCTCCATGCCCGGGGGGATGGGTGCATCCATGATGGCCTGCGACAGGGGGCCGCGGGGGTCGTCCTCGTCGCTCCTCTCCGGAGAAAGAGGTGGGGACCTGTAGTTTTGTCTGGCGCGGTGATCGTGCTAAGTTTCCCTCGAGTGTGATGCTCGGTGGTTGAATGTCACACGCCCGTCCCCGGTGTGTCTCTTGTCGTGCCTTGACGGGTCACGACTGGGTTCTCCGGCAGGGATGGTGGGCTGTCTCTCATAGTAGGGCCTCCTCTGTTTTGGCCGGGGAGAGGGGCTTCTAGAGTTCTCCCTGTAGTGTCTCCGCGGGGGAGAAGGGTGTCGAACTTCTGTGACCCGAGGAGGTGGAGAATGTGGCCTTCGATGCCTCCTCGGGGGTCGTCGGTCATCTTCAAGTGCCCTTAGTCTTTCTCCTTGGGCGAAGATGAGATAGTTTGTCTGATTAATGGCTACGAACAGTGCCTGAGTCGTGGCATCTGCCCCGGCGGGAACTGGGACTTCATGGAACCGGGCAGCTCTGTAATGAGCGAGAGCTACCGGGTCGTCTTCGAGTAGTGGTGGTGGGGTCGGGGAGGATGATGCAGTAGCCCCGTCCCTGTAGGAGGAAGCCCCAGGGGCGGTCGTCATAGGAATGGTGCTGTGGCCGGGATCACCGGGGTTATCGAGGTGTCCATTCTTGTCCGCGGTGCCGTTATTAGTGTCGGCGACACGGACGTGCTGCTCGTCGCGAGCTGGATCAGCCATGACAGGTAGTTGAATTGAGCTTTGGTCTTTAGAGTTGTTCGTTAGACGGGGAAGCTAGTTTGCCACAGACGGCGCCACTGATCTGACCTGATCAAAAATGGACCGTCACGGCTGGCTCCGAGCAGGAAGCTTTTTGAACGAAGTGGGGGGGGGGGGGGGGGTACCTGCAAGGCACTCCGATGCTGAAGTAAGTAGGAGTACGAGCAGATAATATCAAGTGTAAGGTTAGAATGATGAATACCTGACCCTCTGGAAGTAGAGGGTATTTATAGCCCCCAGCGCTGGGCCAAGGTTCCTCCATTGGGCCGGGCAGGTTTGGCCCAATGGAGGAACTGCCAGGTTCTACGTGCGTAGTGGGGACCCGCACGTGGTCCCCTTCCTGGATGTTCTGCGTGAAGTGCGGGTGGACGGAGACGCGGTCTTTTCGGGGTATCGTTGGGGGAACAGTGGACTGAGTCTGCCCTAGATGGGGTGCTCGAGGTAACGTCGAGCTGGACCTCAGGATGTGGTGCTGGACCGCAGCATGTCGATCTGGAGGTGTGCTGTCGGGCCTGTGACTACCCGTCGGGCACGGTCGTGCTCTTTGGTCGGCGTGGCCTTGTAATTCCATTTGGACTGGGCCTTTGCAATGCTTTTGGGCCTGTCGGGCCCAGTCCAGAACAGTTAGGAAGACCATGGATCCATTATGCTGGGGCAGTTACCTCCTCTTTGCACCAAATGCTGAAATATCCTGTTAAGGGTAAGATTATAACAGTGCACGGCGAGGAAGAGTACATGATAAGTCATCTCAATTCCTTCTGCTATGTGGAGTTGGGTGGCGAGTTCATCGAAACGCCTTTCCAACATTTTGAGGAAGTATCTCCTGAGGTAGCAGTTGCGAAGACAATGGTTGAGGTGCCTATCATTCCCAAGCATGTATCTAGGATGGCATCTCTCAAGGACGCAAAGGCTGTAATTAAAGAGGGGAAACGCACAGTGTGGGGGCAGTTTCCTGATTTTCCCTATAAGACAGTCAAGTTTGGATTAGGGTTCACTGCTGCAGGACAAAAGGCTATGCGTCGCTCCAAGGTTGGAAGACCACCCGTCAAGATCACTCACCACAGAATCAATGCTGTAGAAGATGAAGATGAAGAGAGCCACTTTGAAGATTGGATCTTTCTGACCATCGAAGGGGGTTTAAGCAACTGGGAAGCAAAGGATTTTATTCCCATCACCTATATCAACCAGTAATTTTATCTTTGAACAATTTCTTATTTCGGTATGTAATAACTAAAACAATTCGTACACTATTTTCACCTCATGCCTCGCCCGGGGCATGTAGGTCCATTTGTAAGGGCTTGATTTACTTCATTATCATATGCCATGTTTTAATGAATCATTGGATGTTTTCATAAACTGCCGTGTTCGTTTTCTTTCCTTTTGCATTTTTGTTTTGTTTAAGGATGGCTATCCCTTACACACACCCACACTCACAAATGCAGGTACCCATCCGCTCTGGATTCCATGAGTGACTATTCTTCTTTAGCCTTCGATAACTTTGAAGATTTGGTCAATCATGCTGAGTACGAAGTTGACGAAGACTGTGAAGTGCCGAGAGAGTTAGCCAGACTTTTGCAACAAGAGGAGAGGGCTATTCTGCCTCATGAAGAGTTGCTAGAAACCATCAACTTGGGGACAGAGGAGGACAGGAAAGAAGTAAAAGTGGGTGCCAACCTGGAACCAAATGTCAAGGAGCGTTTAGTGCGATTGTTGAACGAATATGTTGAAATCTTCTCCTGGTCTTATGAAGACATGCCAGGGTTAGACACAAATATTGTGGTTCACCGTCTACCTACAAGAGAAGATTGTCCATCGATCAAGCAAAAGGTCCGCCGAATGAGGCCTGACATGTCTGAGAAGATTAAAGCTGAAGTAATGAAGCAATTCAACGCTAGCTTTCTGGATATTACTTACTATCCACAATGGATTGCTAACATTGTGCCTGTACCTAAGAAGGACGGCAAAGTCAGAATGTGTGTGGACTATCGGGATTTAAACAGGGCTAGCCCTAAAGACAATTTTCCACTGCCACATATCGACATTTTGGTTGACAACGCAGCTCAACACAAGGTTTTTTCCTTCATGGATGGATTCTCGGGATATAACCAGATCAAAATGGCCCCCGAGGACATGGAGAAAACTACTTTTGTCACGCAATGGGGTACCTTCTGCTACAAAGTGATGCCACTCGGACTGAAGAATGCAGGGGTAACCTATCAACGCGCCATGGTAGCTTTGTTTCATGATATGATACATCATGAAGTCGAAGTTTACATAGACGACATGATAGCTCGATCACAGACAGAAGAAGAACACCTTGATCATTTGCAAAAGCTATTTTCCAGGTTGAAGGAGTATAAGCTCAGACTAAACCCAAGCAAGTGCACTTTTGGAGTTAGGTCTGGTAAACTTTTTGGATTTATTGTCAGCAACAAAGGCATTAAGGTTGATCCAGCTAAAGTAAAGGCTATACAAGAAATGCCTGCCCCCCGTACTGAAAAGGAGGTTAGAGGATTCTTGGGACGCTTGAACTATATTGCCAGGTTCATCTCTCACCTGACATCTACCTGTGAGCCAATCTTCAAGCTGTTGAAGAAAGATCAGCTGGTTGAATGGAACAATGATTGTCAAGTTGCTTTTGATAAGATCAAGGAGTATTTTCTAGAACCTCCTATTTTGATGCCACCCGTCGAAGGAAGGCCGTTAATCATGTATCTGACTGTTTTGGATAACTCAATGGGGTGTGTGCTGGGCCAACATGACGAGTCTGGCCGAAAAGAGCATGCCATTTATCACCTTAGCAAAAAGTTTACCGACTGTGAGACTCGCTACTCATTGCTCGAGAAAACTTGTTGCGCTTTGGTATGGGCTGCTCGCCGGCTAAGGCAGTATATGTTGACTCATACCACTTTGCTGATTTCCAAAATGGATCCGATCAAATATATCTTCGAGAAGCCTGCTTTATCTGGAAGAATCGCTAGATGGAAAATGATCCTGACTGAGTATGATATCCAGTATACTACCCAAAAAGCTATAAAGGGGAGTGTACTAGCTGACCATCTAGCTCATTAAGCCGTCGAAGATTACCAATCTATGAGATTCGACTTCCCTGACAAGGATATCATGACATTGGACAACATTGAAGGTAACAGACCGTATGACGGACCTGAACAAGGATCCCGATGGACCCTGTACTTTGATGGTGCTTCAAATGCACTTGGCAACGGTATCAGTGCGGTACTCATTTCTCCAGAAGGTTGCCATACACCCTTCACTGCCCGACTGTGCTTCAGCTGTACCAACAACATGGCTGAATATGAAGCTTGCATCTTTGGTCTCAAGGCTGCTATAGACTTGGGAATCAAATCTTTGGTCGTATTTGGGGACTCGACTTTGGTTATCAGTCAAGTCAAAGGAGAGTGGGACACCAAGCATCCTAATCTTATCCCATACAAGGAACATGTCTTGACGTTGTTGCCTCATTTCGAGCAGATTACTTTCGAGCACTTCCCGCGAGAAGAAAATCAGCTAGCAGATGCTCTGTCTACAATGTCTTCCATGTTTAAACTCAACTGGGATAACGAGGCTCCCCAAATTACCATCGAGCGAATGGACGAACCTGCACACTGTCATGAGATTAATACCGAAGAAGTAGTGGAACAACCATGGTTTCATGAAATCAAAAGGTATCTCCAGACTAGAGAATACCCTGAAGGAGCTTCCGTCAATGACAAAAAGTTCTTAAGGAGATTTGCTGCCAAGTTCTTCCTAAGCAATGGCATCCTTTATAAGCGTAGCCATGATTGTGTTTTACTTCGTTGTGTGGACAAAGCTGAAGCAGAGTTGATCATGACCGGGATACACAGTGGCACATTTGGCACCCACTTGAGCGGACATACGATGGCTAAGAAGATTCTAAGGGCAGGATACTACTGGTCTACCATGGAAGCTGATTGTCATCAACATTCCCGTACCTGCCACAAATGCCAAGTCTACACCGACAAGGTACATATTCCTCCTGTTCCTCTCAACGTTCTGACAACTCCTTGGCCATTCGCAATGTGGGGCATTGACATGATTGGAGAGATCAAACCTACGGAATCCAATGGACATCTCTTCATCTTGGTCGCTATTGATTATTTCACCAAGTGGGTTGAAGCAGCTTCCTTTGCCTCCGTTACAAAGAATGTGGTTGCCCGCTTCATCAAGCAGAACCTCATATGCCGGTATGGTATCCCCGACAGGATTATCACGGACAATGGTACAAATTTGAACAACACTATGATCACCGCTCTATGCAAACAGTTCAAGATTTATCATCACAATTCATCTCCCTATCGGCCGAAGATGAACTGTGCTGTTGAAGCCTCGAACAAAAACATCAAGAAGATTATTCAAAAGATGACAGTCACCTACAAGGACTGGCATGAGATGTTACCGTTTTCTCTGCATGGATATCGTACCACGACACGTACTTCAATAGGGGCAACCCCATTTTCTTTAGTGTATGGCATGGAAGCTGTTCTACCCATGGAAGTTCAGATTCCTTCCTTAAGGATTATGAAGGATGCTGGTTTGAGTGAAGACGATTGGATTCAGACCTGAATTGATCAACTTAATTTGATCGACGAGAAGCGACTTACTGCTGTTTGTCATGGTCAGACGTATCAAAAATGGATGATCAAGGCTTTCAACAAGAAAGTCAGGCGTCAGGTATATCAAGTCGAAGATCTTGTAATCAAGCGGATCATCTTACCGCAAAGTGATCCCAGGGGAAAGTGGACTCCTACTTATGAAGGACCATTTATGATCAAGAGCATCTTTTCTGGTGGGGTAATGATTCTGACCACCATGGATGGCGACGACTTGCCGCACCCTGCGAATGCAGACATAGTCAAAAGATACTACGCATAAAATGACCCAACAAGTTGAAAACACGAAAGGGCGACTTGGGAAAAAATGGGCATCCCAGTGAATCGAAAATCCGAAAGGGCGGTTCAGGCAAAAATTAGGGATAAAACAAAAAAAAAGTCTGTACACCCGGAAAGTCAAAAACCCGAAAGGGCGACTTGGGCAAAAAGGGGTTTCCCGGTGGATCGAAAACTCGAAAGGGCGGTCCAGGCAAAAGTTAGGGAATTAAAGCGTATGACTATGTCTCGTCGGATCACTTTAAGAACAATCTCTTCACCAACAAACTCCAAGCTTCTGATCAATCCAATCATCGGCAAACAAAGCAGCGAATGGACAAGATATTCAGAGTTGTGCAGGCTATAGCAGAATGGGAATCCCATGGAATTGTTACACATAGCCATCTTTCTTTTGTATAAAATTTTTCAATTTTTACGACAACATTCTCTTACTAGGATGTCTGTCTCCTTCGTACAAAGATACTCACAAAAGTTAATACAAAGATACTTCAAAGTGCATAAATTTGCTTGCCTTTCTTTTCTTTTTACACTTATGTTTTATTTGAAAACGTCCAATGTTTTGTTAAATAGGCATATGCATTTGAATATAATCACTGCTTACAAATAAAACGAAATTGAAAAAGGATAATTACTGATAGGTTGAAGGTGTAGGAAGATATATTTGTGCCATTTCAGAAGAAATCCCCTACGATACATCATTCAGATCCTCAACAAAGCTAAAATTTGGAGTATATTTCCCTAGCAGAGTTAAGCTTCAAGATCCTCAGCGGAGCCAGTGAATTCTAAACTTAGTTCCCCAGCTGAGTTAAGTTTCAAAATTCCCATCAGAGTTAAGCTTCAAGATCCCCAGTGGAGCCCGAAAACCCTGAAAATCCTATCCCCAGCGAAGCCAGAATAGTGAACATTCCCCCCCACAGAGTTATCTCCCAGTAAGATCGAAGATTCTCGGTCTCATTTATCTAAGCAGAAGCCTACTAGGTTTTAACTCCCCAGTAGAGATTTTCAGAGTTTTCCCTACATCCCAGGAAAGTCATGAAGGATTCTCATTCACTGCAGAAGTTGTTAAAGGCCTTGTTAATCCCCACAAATCGCCAAGGATTTTCAATCTCCAGCGGTGGTCCCAGGATTTCTCATTCTCAATAATCAGAGATCTTTAATCCCCAAGCAGTCAGCAAGGATTTCTCATCTTCAATAATCAAAGATCTTTGGAATCCCCAACATCGGTCAGGGATTTACTTTCCCCGACCGCAATCAAAGATTTCATTATCTCCAATTGTCAAGGATTTATTTTCCTCAGCAAGAAAGCTGCTCAGTTTACATGCACATTCATTACATTCATATATCATAAACATTGATGAAACACAATTCATTGCATCATACATATCATGCAACATAACTTTGTGTTTTAGCTAACATTTTACCCTTTTCAGGATAAGATTAAAAGGATGTTGATAACAATTATTCAGATACAGTATGGATACACCCCAGTCACGGCGGTCATTCTATTACTCATTCACAATTTCAAGTTAAAATACAGTACAGATACACCCCAGACACGGCGGTCATTCTACTACTCATTCAGACTTCAGCAATCCGATACAGACTAGATACGCTCCAGACACGACAACCATTCTATCTCTCATTCAGATTCAACTATCAACCACAAGTTCAGATACGCTCCAGACACGGATGCCATTTTGGCCCTTACACCAGCAGTTTGATTCTCCCCAGTGCAATCGCCACGGAAGTCATTCTATCACTTATTCAGATCTCAGTTACAGTCTCAGATACACTCCATACACGGAAGTCATTCTGCTACTCATACAGATCTCAACTTCAGATACAGTCCAGATACACCCCAGACATGGAAGTCATTATGATATTCATTCAAAGTTCAAATATAGTTACAGCTCAGATACGCTCCAGACACGGACGCCATTCTTTTGCTCGTACATACTCAGTCTCCAGATACAGTTCAAATGCATTCCAGACACGTATACCATTTTAATACTCATTCTTCTGACCTACCACATTGCAATTCAACAAAAATTCTTGGATGGCATCTTTAATCCCATCTCCAACAAGATTCTACCATCTCTAAATGGCATATTTAAGCCCATTTCCTCATCTATATTCTGACGAGTGCAAATTTACGGGCACTCTAGTGTCCAATCCTCTTTTACCTTCGAGTCGCGAAAGTCAAACTTGCCAATCTAACTCTCCAGGTTCAAGAAGATTGAACAGGGGCAACTGTTGTGCCCCAAAATTTTCCCTCTCATTTCATCAATATTTTTCATCACAAGACTCTTGGAACTCAAGATCAAGCTAGGGTTTGCTCTGCTCAAGACACCTCCTTGCACTATTGACCTAAATTAGGGTTTGAGTTTGCACAGTGATGTTTTTGACCCACAATGCCCAAATTGACTTTCATACTTCATGTTGGACTCATAAGTTTGTCCATACCAAGTTTCAAGCCTTGATTCAAATTTTTGCCCAGTCAATTGGACAATTGACCTAGAAATCAGCTGTATTGGGGAAAAAGTCAATTGTGGCCAATTGACAGTCAAACCTCATGAAATTTGATTCACATCAACATTATGAACTCATATGAACCATTTTATCAAGTTTGGATCACAGTTCCACAAGAAATTTGATCAGATCACCAAAAGGGCAAAATGGTCATTTTTAGGGTTTTGACTGTACAAAGGCAATTTTTGACTGTTTGACCTAGCCAATGGAAAATCAAGCTCAACCATGGACTCAAGGATTAAATGACATTGTCTTGACCCATTCAACAAGTTCAAAAGATCTCAAATGCATAGGATTGACAGATGAATTTTTCAGTCAACTAATCAAAATTTGACTGTATACTGAAAAGTCAAACTTTGACTTTTTGGTCAAAATCAAGTGCCAAAGGTCATTTTTCATCAAGACATGTAAAATTATGAAAATTGTTCATCAAGAAACCCAAAAATGCAAATTAGGGTTTAAAATGGAAAAATTTCATAACTTAGAAATTTTCGAAGTTATAAAATTTTCTTATTTTTTCCTAACTTTGTCCCATTTTTTCACCAAGATGAAAATGGATTCAAACAAAACTTGAAACATGAAAGTTGTATTCCATCACAAAGTATACAACTTTGATACACAAAGTTTTCTCAAAAGAGGCTTGTATCTCTAGTTATGATTTTTGGAACAAGGGTACCTAAAACTTTTAACTTAGAGAAATTTTGCCCTAGTTTAGGCAGGATTTTGACCCATCTTCTTGGCCATTTTTCACATAGTTCCACTTGGAGTTTCAAGTTGAATTTCAAATATGGATTATATTACATGTTGCAAGCTTTCCAAATTGTCCAAGAAATTATCAAACACCTTTGTGGTTAGGGAGAATCGAATGCTTGAAGTTGGCAAAAACTCACTTTGATCCATGGCCAATACATGTTCATACAAGTTTCATTTTCAAACCAGCATACTTTGTACTTGTTGGCAGGCCTCTAAACCATTTTACACTGCTTAATTGAATACAAATCCACTGAGATAATGCATTATATTGGCCATTTGGACATTGCACACAAAACTAATCCCTATTTGGAAAAAGGTATATTGCCATTTTTGAAAAGTTATACTTTATGTCAAACCAAGATCTATGAGGCATGGGGCCATATCTCTGAGGCAAGATCAAATCCACAAATTGCAAGTATCAAGGAAAAAGGATGCAGCATACAAGATAGGGATTACAGGTCTGTATTGGCAGGTTACACACTCTTGCTTGACAAAGAAGAAATTTGTCCAAAATCTTCCCAACTCAAAAAACAGCCATAGTCAGCTTACACAAACATTGCAAACACATTTCACACAACCTTTTGAGTCATAAACACGAACTCTTCACCACTCAAACCTCCTTGTACACAAAATCACCATTTTTCTGCAAAACAGGGCAAGCCCTGCAGAACCACCTCCATCTCCACTTTCCCTCGTGCGTTTTGCCTCAAACTTGTTCCAATACCTTCCATTCAACTCACCTAAACTATTCCAGACCTCCATTGCCAACTGTAACTCCATTAACATACATTGCCATTTTTGTTTGGAAGCTTTGCATGTTGAGTTCTGCAGCACGATTCAGGCTACTTCAAAACAAGCCAAGCATTGGGAAAGCATCAGTGGACATCAGGCAAGCTCAAAAGAACCTCAAGCACCCTTGGAAGTTGCTGCATTGTCCAGCTCGAAGTCAACTGAAACAGGTATTTCATAAACTTCTATCTCTCTATTTAGGAATAGTTAGACTTAGGTTTGTGAATGAAAGATGTTGTATTCATAGCCCTGAAACCATACATGTGATTAGTTTTCATTTATATTAATCGTGCTAGGAGAATTTCATCCATGAACTTTCTGAAAAAACTAGGTTAAGAATTAGGGCCAGAGAAATTCTCTCTGGTCTTTGAGAGTTAGCTTAAGTTTTTTTATATGGTTAGATTCGTTGTTTGATGCTCTACAAGTTTCATGTTATGAGTTTTGTAAAAAAAGCACAGAATCAGGAGATAGCAGTTTGTATGGAAAACGCGCGTTTTTGTTTGAACTGAGGAAGAAGACGAAGTTGCTTGGGCTGGGCCTGGTTGTTTTTGCTTCTCACACATGCATTTTCAGTTCACACCCCCCTGGCCCATTGCTTTGCATTTTCATTATTTTTGCATTTTTATTTTTTCTCTGACCTTGATATTTTATTTTCAAATATAAAAAATACTTAAAAAATATTTTCATAAATTTTTATATTTATTTGATATTTATTTTAATTTATTCTAGTATTAATACATTAAATACTTTATATTTACCTTTGTTTAAATGTAAAAATAATGTAAAAAAAACTTTTATTTTTATTTATTATTTATTATTTTTATACATATTTGAAAATATTTTATTGAAATATATACATTTTGTAAATAATTTATTTTATTTTTATACACACTTAATATATTTAATACATATATATATATATATATATATATATATATATATATATATATATATATATATATATATATATATATATATATATATATATATATATATATATATATATATATATATATATATATATATATATATATATATATATATATATATATATATATATATATATATATATATATATATATATATATATATATATATATATATATATATATATATATATATATATATATATATATATATATATATATATATATATATATATATATATATATATATATATATATATATATATATATATATATATATATATATATATATATATATATATATATAATATATATATATATATATATATATATATATATATATATATATATATATATATATATATATATATATATATATATATATATATATATATATATATATATATATATATATATATATATATATATATATACATATATAATATATTTTATTAAATAATAAGAACAAAAAACACAAAAATAATATATTATTTTTATTAATATTTATACTAAAAATACCCTTTCTTCAATATACTTTTATTTTTTGTACAAATTGATACATTTTTGTATATAAATAATAAATAATACTATTTATTTAAGAAATTAGGGTTTTTGCCCTAAAAAAATAAAATAATTAAAATTGACTTTTTATTTATTTACATTTCACATTAAAAAATACTTTTTACATACATAAAAAACTCTTTTGCATATTACATTTTTATTTGATGTTTATTTAATTATATTTATTTAAATATTGTATTGTGCCTCACCCATTCAATTTGGTTGTAATAATTTAGAATTTAATTTCTTGCAAAATAATCCCCAATTCAAATTTGTACCCCTCTCCCTATATCATGTTGTAATAGTGTAGAATTTAAATTCTCGCACCTTTAAATGCTTTCAATTATGCCATGATTACACCTAGGGTTTGTAGGCAAAATAAAATCAACAATTAGTTTGACCTAATCCAAGATAACAATGCATGAAAACAAACACAATGCACACTTGCACCCCTAGGGTTACAATCCACTTGTTGCCTTCAAAAATGGGCCATGACGTGCATGTCAAGTACTTTGGCAAAACAAAAACAAAACAAAAGATCATAGTCCCTCGACGATGCTATCTGAGTTGCCTAAACAAAATGATCAAGTCCCTCAAGAAAATTGCCAAAAATACTTGACACTATTGCTATCATGGTCTATACGATGACCCGCGCCTGTCCCGTTTAACATCCTAACACAAGGTTGTTCACCAAATACAATGGTGTAACAACACTGTTAAAAGGGTTAAAAACATAAGAAATATCTGAGTAAAATAGGGTAGATAACTCTTAGTTACTTGATCAAAGCTTGCAAAAACATCCTTGCTATCTTCAAAACACACTCCACAACACAATTTCAAAACCCTACTTTCAAACATTGAAAACTTTTCAAAAGACAAAAACACCTTTGTATACATTCAAACAAGAATCATTACGAAGGTTGCCACCACGATGGCCTCTTTTCAAAACATCTTTCAAAACCACACACAAAGCACCATTTCAAACAATTGAAGAGCACCATTTCAAACAATTGAAAAGCAAAGCAAGTGATCTAAGCAAGTAACTAAGAGCCCATGGATAACCATGGATAGAAAGGGTTATAATACCTTTCCTTTCTATAATCTACTCCCCAAACCCAAGAAAACATCTCAAAGGTCTTTCCTGTGCTTTTTGACCTTTCCTTAGGATAAAATAAAAAGTCGGTGGCGACTCTTGCTAAACCGAAACATTTGCGAACACAAACGCAAAATCCCAAGTCAGTTCTCCCACCGTATCTCAGCATGTTTTCAGACACATGTTTCCTTATCTTTCTATTGTTTATTTCAGTAAGACGGATATCGAGAAAACTGTGAAAGACTTGCAGAAACATAATTCTCAATTCCAAGAAACCTTGCTGACTCTGGCCAAAGGACAACCAGAGCTGATGTCACTTCTGGTGGACAAAAAGAAGACCAAGAAGAAAGCACTGATTAACATGGGGAAAAGGTTTAAAGGTCTCTTCCGTCAAGTACAACTGGTTGAAGAGTCATCCGAGGAGGATGAAAATCAGAATGAAGAAGCAAGGAGCACCCGTGCTAGGGGTGAAAATGATCAAGCTTTTGAGGACGAATATTACTTTGATGAACAGTATCCACCGGATGATGATAAGTATAAGTAACTAGAAGAGAGGTTGAAAGCTATGGAAATTCGAGTTGTACCTGGCTTAGATTTTGGTGATTTGGGCTTAGTTCCTGGGGTAGTCATCCCCCACAAGTTAAAAATTCCAATCTTTGCTAAGTATGACGGAGTTTCATGCCCAAAACTTCACTTGATGTTCTATGCCCGCAAGATACAACCACATACCACTGACAAGAAGCTGTGGGTACATTTCTTTCAAGAGAGTCTGTTTGGGACTCAGTTGGAGGGTTCCAACATTCATACTTGGGATGATCTGGCCATCGCTTTCTACCGTCAATATCAGTACATGCTGATTTGGCGCCGACTAGAGTTTAACTTCAAGGAATGACAATGGGTACTAATGAAGGGTTTAAAGAGTACGCGCAAAAATGGAGGGACCTTGTTGGTAGAGTTCAACCACCATTGATTGATAGGGAGCTGGTGGACATGTTCATGGGAACATTAACTGGCCCATTTTTCAATATGTTAATTGGAAGCTCATCATCCGGTTTCACTGATTTAATTCTGACTGGTGAAAGGGTCGAGAGTGGTATCAAGAGTGGAAAAATTCCCGTGGCATCTGCTTCTACATCAAACCCTGTAAAGAAGCCCTTTACTGGCAAGAAAGAAGCCAATCTTATATATGGGTCAAGGGCCCATACCAAGAAGGATCTTCGTCCATCTGTTAATGCTGTTTTGATCTCCAACCCTCATCTACTCAAAGACAACCATAACAAGCCAATCATCAACAACCTGAGATTCCAAGAAGACAGTTCACGAGGATTAATATGTCGTTATCCCAAGCCTTGCAACACCCGTTGAAGGCCAACTCGGTAACATTACATGATCCACCATCAAATCCCAATGTTTCATCACTGAAGTATAATCCTAATGCCAAATGCGCATATCATTCCAATAGATCTGGGCATGATATTGATCAATGTTGGGCTCTAAAAAACAAAATTCAATATCTTATCGACAATAAGACTATTGATTTTGATCCACCTACAACTCCAAATGTTATAACTGCACCAATGCCAAATCATGGCAAAGGTGTCAATGCAATTGAAGACACTGTTTTCGTTTCCTCCATTGAAAATTTGACCACTCCCCTGACCATTGTTAAAGATAATCAGCTGAGAGTTGAGGTTTTACCTGTGTGATACAGTGGGAGAACTGACTTGGGTGTTTTGTGTTTGATCGCAAATGTTGCGGTTAGCAAGAGTCGCCACCGACTTTTCTTTTATCCAAAAGGAAAGGTGAAAAAGCACAGGAAAGACCTTTGAGATTGTTTCTTGAGTTCGGGGGGTAGATTATGAAAAGGGAAGGTATTAGCACCATTTTCATCCATGGTTTTCCATGGGCTCTTAGTTACTTGCTAGATCACTTGCTTTTGTTTGAAAATGTGCTTTGTGTAGTTTTTAAAAGTATTTCGTAAAGAGGCCTTTGTTTAGGCAAAATTTGTAATGATTCTCGTTCGTAAGAATGTATACAAAGGTGTTGATCTTTGAAAATGTTTTCAAGTTTGAAAGTTATTTTGAAAGTGTAAGTGTTTGTTTTTGAAAATAACAAGGATGCTTTGTTTTGAAATTGAGCAAGTAACTAGGAACATTCTACCTACTCAAAAGTCTTTCATGTTCATTTCCTCTTTCCTTTGACATTGTTATCTTACCATTGATTTGGTAAGTAACCCTATCTTTGGATATAGAAGGGACGAGCGTGGTTCATCGTATAACCATGATTAGCATTGTTGCAAGATATCTTAGCATTTTTCTTTAGGGACTAAGATCATTTTGAAAGGCAACATAGATAGCGTCATCGAGGGACTATGATCTTGTATTTTGCTTGTCTTTGCTAAGATATCTCACATGCGTAATATGGTCATTTTTGTAAGGCAACCAAGTGGATTTACCCTAGGTGTGTTTGTGTTCAAGTGTATTGATTTTCATGCTTGATTTGTCTTTGATTAGGGTTTGCTATTTGTTGGTTTTAGTCATTCCATACAAAATTCTAATTACTAGCATTTGTATATAAAGTGATAAATTGCGGAATTTAAAATTATTACGCTATTACATCATTTAGGGTAGGGGGAATACAAATTACAAATGGAGAATATTGCAAGAATTTAAATCTAAATAAATATTACAACCACATTGAATTTTGAATAATGTACAAAAATAAAGATAAGAATGCAAGAATGTAAAATGTAAAGAAATATGATTTTTGTTTGGTTTTCATGAAAAGGGTTTAACCTAAACCTAATTAAGAAAAAAAATATTAGTTAAAATTAAAATAAAATTAACTTAAACTAATTGAGAAAAGAAATTAAATTAAAAATATTTTTAAGGTTTTTCTATGAAAAAGGTTTTTAATTAGAATTAGCAAAAAAATTTATTAATTGAAATAAACCTAAGTTCTAAATTAATTTTAATTTACAAGAAAACAAAATAATATAATAATTAAACCTAATCCTAAATATTAATTATTAAGAAAGAAATTAATTTATTAAAAAAATGTTTTTGTTCTTTTAATTTTATTAAAACAAATAAAATAAATAGATGAGTGTAAAAATAATAGAATACATTTATTTTTTTGGATTTTTATTAATAATAATAAAAATAATATTAATAATAATAATAATAATAATAATAATAATAATAATAATAATAATAATAATAATAATAATAATAATAAAAGGAAAACAAGAAAAGAAAATAAATTAAAAAAAGCTTGGGCCAGGTGTATGGAAGTAACAACAGGGGTTAGTAAAAGCAAAAAAAAATAAAAAATAAGGCCCAATTGTTAGAAGCCCAGGCGCTGCAAAAACACAAAAATGTCAAAAATGTGGAAAAAGGTCACGCTAGAGCTTGAACCCAGGACCTCATAGTGACAAGCACACGCTTTAACCACTAGGGTGGTGATACATCCGTTAACTTATATGAAATGATAAATACATAACATAAAACTTGCCCTGGCTGTACTTCATCTTCAACCTCCAGCCAAAGGATTTGTAACTTACTCATTTCTCAACAAAAATGAAAGTTGCAAACATGAAAGTTGCTTTATTTTTCCACACGAATCCAACCATATAAATATCATAAGCTATAAATCAAAGATGAATGAGAATTTCTAAAAGTACCAAATTCTGACCTAAATATTTCAGAAAGTTCAAACTCAAAATTCTCCTAGCTCAATTAAAATAAATGAAATCTATGGACATGTATAGTTTCAGGGCAATGATGTCTACATTTTATCTTCACAAATGCAAGCCTACCAATGCCTAAATATGAAAATAGAAGTTCAAGAAAAATACCTCAAAACTGGAAATCATGAAATGCAAATGGGCTTGATTCAAGGTGCTGCAATGATCAGGTTAGCTTCCTCAAGTTCCCAGGAAGCTAATGCAATGATTAGCTTGAGCAATGGGTGGCTGAAATGGTCTGGAGAAGTCAACTTGCAGAGCTCTATTTTTGGTTATGGAGGTTGATGAAGATGGAGTTATAGTTATGAAACAGGTTCAGGGATGGTTTGTATTTGATGTAAGGAAGCTTTAGGAATGAATTTGAGGGAAAACGCACGGGGGAAATGAGAGATACAAGTTTAAGGTCAGAACTGTGTATTAATGGAGTTTTCTTGTGGAATTTCTGGCTAGAGGGAGTTTGGGAGTGTTTCATGGTGCTTGAGCTCGTCCCTTAGCTCACAAATAGTGACTCTATTTATAAGCAACAAGTTTGGAGACTTGTTGTTGATCAGAATTCAAAATCACAAGTTTATGCATAACATGTGATTTTTGAGAAATTCAAGTTTCAAAGCCTTGTGTACTTGCTTAGATAGATTGGTTATACTTTAAACATACTTGCTTCTGACTTTGTGGATGGAGTGTGATCAGAGGGAACAAGTTAGAGGCTCAAGAATGGACTTTATGCAAAAAGCTTGCTTTACAAGAATGGCAATGTCAACTTTGTGCCATTAATGGAAATGCAACTTAGATAATAGCTCAATTGCTTAGATCAAAGCTCTAACAGCTGTGTAAACATTTAATTATGGAGTGACAAACAAGTTTGAGGCCTGCAAAGCAAATATTATGCAGCCTAGTATGGATTTGGTTCATGTGTTCATAAAAAATGACTTGTAATTCAAGTTTGAAAACCCTAACTTCCTCTCTTCGATTCTCCCTGCTCAAGAATGATATCAAGGAGTTCTTGGACATTTTGAAAAGCTTGTAATTTTCTCTACAACCCCTCTTTGAATTACTTTTAAAAATTCCCCTTGGAACTATATGAAAAAGTTCTATGAAGTTAGGTCAAAATCCTGCCTAAACTAGGGCAAAATTTCACTAAGTGTTTAGTTTCAAGACTATGACTTCATGAATTAATAACTTGATATCCAAGAACTTTTAGAAGAAGTTGTGTAAATAAAAGTTGTAGACCTCATGGAGATCTACAACTTTCATGTTTAAATTTTCTTATGAATCATCTTGCATCATGGTGAAAAATTTGCTCAAAGTTGAGAAAAAACCTGAAGTTTTCAACACTTAGAAAAATTTCTAAGTTTGAAAACTTTGACTTTTCAAAATGAAATCTTGAATTTTTGATTTCTTGATTAATAAGTTTCATATTTTGACATGTTTTAATGAATTGTGATCTTTGACACTTGATCTTGACCAAAAAGTCAAAGTTTGACTTTTCAGTATACAATTGATTTTTGATCAGTTGACTGAAAATTCACTAACAATCCAATTGAATCTTGAGCAATGTTTTGGGTCATGCCATTAGGTCAAAATGATGCAATTGAAATCTTGAGATCATGCCTCAAACCAATTAACTATTTTCTAGGTCAAAAATCAGAAATTGCCCTTTCTCAATCAAAACCCTAATTTTGACCATTTTCCCTTTTGATGATTTGATCAAATTTCTTGAGGAATTGTGGTCCATGTAGCGGTAGAAATGTTCAAGACTAAGCCATTGGATTTACTAGACTTTATACAAATCAAAATAAAAATATCCACCACGCTTTATTGTTTCCAAAGGAATGGGAAAAGAGCGAATAACCCAAAAAAGGGGGAAAGATTCAAGGTAAGGGGGTTGGTTATGTAAAGGGAAGGTATTAGCACCCTAAACATCTACGGTACTCCACAGGAGCCTCTTTGTAAAATCTGTATATTTTGGCTATAAAAATGTGTTGTATATAAAATGGATGGTGGAGGTGAGAAAATAAATATATATTTTTTATGATTTTTGCACCCGCCGCGGTTGCGAACCTTTAATGCCTACGTACCACCTTTCGTGCAATAGGGGATCAGGGTACACGTAGTTCCTCTTTAAAAAAATTGAAAACACAAGTGTGTTGGTTAATTTTAAGAGATAAGGTATCATCATCATTGTCCGTGTGGAAAACATACTTACTACCCACAATCATGAGAAAGGAGAATTTGCATCATCTCAAAGTGGAGGATATGGCTTGAATTTTAAAATCAACAATGCCTCACTCAACACCTAAGTGGAAAATGTCTCTCTTCACTACATATTGTAGAAGTATAGTTATTTGCATCACTACAAGGATTGACAAGAGTCTAATCTTTTAAGAAAAAGTTTAAGGGTAAAAGCCAAAGTGGCAAAAATGGTTTGAAATGAGATTGATTAACTTTTAGTCTTCTCATCAAAAAAATGTCAAAGTATTATTAAATTGATTGAGGTTTATTTATGAAAATGTTTTGAAAAATGCATGGACCTAAGTCCAAGTTTATTATGAAAGTGTTTAAGAATCAAAACAAGAAGAGTTTTCAAAAGGAGGGAGAAGATTTTTGAAATTAAAGAAGATGGGAGGAGAAGAAGAGACTATGCTAAAGCATAAGGTAAAAGCTAAGGATAAGGACCATCTAACCAACAAGAAGCCAAAAATCTGAAATTATGAATCAATATAGAATTCCCATTCTTTGGATTGAAACCCATCAAGCAAAGATACTAGACCTCTTCAAATGTATTAAGTCTTCACAAAAATTGGACAGAGTAACGGCTGTATACGGGTGAATTCCAGATTACAAATCAAGGATGTAATCACAAAAAACCTGCATAGAAAAACAAACAAGCAACCCAATGTATTTAGGTAAACCTCAAGAGCTCCAGACAAAATAATCAGATAAGACCACAAGGTCTCCAAGATAGGCCAAGGTTTATAATCCTAAGTCCAGAAAAGTCCACTGCTCCATAATGTCAAGGATAGTAACCAAATAGTCCAAGTACCATTAAGAGTTTTTTAGGGTTTATGTTGATTATTAAGTATCTTAGGAAAAGAAAAGAAAAGAAAAGCTCAAGTGAGCAAAGTAAAAATGACAAGAATAAATAAATTCTCAAATGAGCAAAGATAAAAAATGGCATGAGATGTAAAAATGCTAAAATAAATAAATAGTACATAAAGCATAAAAAGAATAAAGCATAAAATAAACAAGTCAATAATTAGTGGTTAGTTGGATGACCATCTTGAAACTTGCATTTGGAACTCATTAGAGGATTGGTAGAACCAAAGCCTCCACACAACAAGTTGCATTTGCTTTTTGTCAAGTATATCATCCATTTGGAATTCTCACAAGTACTATTTAATGATCAACAATGTTTAAGTGATCCGCATTGACCAAAGGTGTTGTAGATCCATTAGAGGATTGGTAGAACCAAAGCCTCCACACAACGAATCTCAAGGTTATTGGATCAAAGAGATTAAATTAACATACTTGGGCTTGCAATCATAAGTTTGGGCCACGAATGATCATTTATTCGAATCAGGACAAAATTTAGCGCTATGTTAAGCAATCGTAAGTGGACTTATATAGAAGTCGCACCTATTTTGAGGCCGGTCAATAGCAATTTATGCACCATTTATTTTGAGACATGATATAGAGATCATGCTCCAACAACACTTAGTGCAATAAGAAGGGGATGAGATGAAGGGGAATTAGGGTAAAAAGAAAACCACATTTGAATTAATATTTAATCAAACTATTATTAAAATCATTCATCCATTTTTGTGGAGTTAGACTCAGCACCATGGATCCAATGAGGTTAATAAAGCCATGATCAGAAAATCAACCCAAGACAGCCAAAAAATATTCACAAAATAATAATATATTTAATATATACATTAAAGGGTTTAAAAAATGGAAAATAATGGGGAAAAAGTCAATTATATTCAAATTAATCAAGAAATGAAAGATAAGACCATAGAAAAATCCGAAAATAGGTCAAGTAATTATACAATTTTTTTTTGGAATTTTTAAAAGTCATAAAATATTTTTAAAAATTAAAATAAATGGGTAAAAAAAACAAAAATGGTAAAAAATAATAAAGTTAGAAACAAAAATAAAATAAAGTCACCAATATTTGTCACAATGTCATTGGATCATCCGATACTTTTTTCAGAGTTAAAAAAATGTGTAAAAGTATTTTTAAACATTTTAAATAAATCAAATAAGTGCAAAATTCATAAAAAATACCAAAACAAAAATTAAATTGTGAAAAAATAAAAATCAGAAAGAGAATAATCAAAAATATTTTTCATAATTTTTTCAAACTTTTTGGACTAAAAATGAATTTTCTATGATTTTTTGAAATTTAAAACAATTAAAATATAAAAATCAGAAAAAGAAAATAAAAGAAAAAGATGTGGACCATTGTATGAGAGTCAAAACGCGTTAGTAATCAAATCCAAGGGATCTGGCGCACTGTGCATATCATGGTCTTTACTGAATAAAGCACTAAATCAAATGTAAAATCAAAAATTCAAAAAATACAAATGTACGCTTTCATTGGTTAGAAGGTGACACGTTGGTCATCTTCAACCTCCAGCCTCACGAATTGCAGGTCTCTCAAACTGTAAAATCAAAAGCTCAGACCTATGCCATTCATTTCGTCTCTTCAAGATGAAGATAACCATACCCTCGCGCCATTTTAATATAAACTGTAACTTAAGCAATTTGGAAAGAAAGTTTTGAAAGGGGATTTGAAAATTCATGGTCAAAACGTGTTTCTAGATAAAAGTAAGTATTTTGACTAGAACCAGGGCAATGAGAGCAATACAATGGTACCAAAGTTTTGAAGAATTGATGAAGGAATCTACCTATTGAAGTTGAGTTGCAGAGCTCTGAAACTAGACTTCTATGGAGTAATATAGGGCACGATTATTTAATGTAATGGTATGGTTAGCTTCAGGGAAGATCAAGGAAGGTGAATTGATGGAGAAAATGGATTGAAAAAGGCTTGAGAATAGGATTCGAAGTAGCTGAATTCTGAGTTGTGAAGCAAGTTTGGTAGGGTGATTCTGGCTATCTAAGCTTGAGAAAATGAATGAGATAGTACATGTATTTATAGGAGAAGCAAATAGGATCAAAAGGAAGAGTGAATGATGTGTTTTGGAGGGAATTCGTGCAAACCTGATGCACGAGTGAAGTGTGATCCAAACTTCACCAAAACTCATCCAATTCTTGCGTTTTGATGCACTAATCCACTTGGGAAAGTTGGCTAATCATGTTTAGACTCAAAACGCGTGCTAATTTGATGTTTAGAGGTTGTAACATGAAATTCAAATTCTGACTTGCAGGGAAACTTCAATTTCAAGTTACCACTATTGAAATAATGGCATTTCCACCTCAGGGAGTCTTAAGGCATGATTCTTGATGCTTTGGAAAGACGAGGTAACAAACTTTGCAATGGAAAAAGAATGGAATCAATTGGAGGATTGAGCTGAAAATTACATGGAGTCAAAGTTGGAGAAAAAGAGTTGACTTTCCATACTTAGAAATATTTCAAATTCTTCTTTAAAAATGACCTATAATCTATTGCATCCAAACATGGATTTCCACTTAGAATTTGCTCTTGACCCAAAAAGATGGAATTAATTAGATCTCTTGAATGACATTTTTCAATTTGAACCACTCAAAATCTCAAAAAATTGAGCAAGTTATGACTTGTTGAAGTTGGCAAAAAACCATGAAATGACCTATAATATTTTGAATTATTAAGGCAACTTCCATCCATTTTCTTACTTTGAACATAAAAGAAGGCATGAAGTACACATCCTTAAGATCATCATGGAAAAATAATGGGCTCAAGGTGATAAAAATTGACCAAGTTATGACAATTTGAAGTCACATATGGAAAATTAGGGATTCAACTGGATGACTTGTGATCTTTCTTCTTCACCAAGTTCCTTCCACATGAAAACTCTTTGGAACTTTTGAAGTGATTTGTTGGTAAATATTTTAAGAGAAGAATGTTTTTGGAATCACTCAAAAATGATAAAAGATGAGCAAGATATGCCTCTTTGAAGTCCAAAACCCTAGCCTCTAGATCAAGAGAATGCTTGGTGGAACTTTGCCAAGTTTGAACAAACTTTTTGTGCCAATATTCTTTCTTTGTGAAGAGAAATTGTTGAGGATGATGATGAGGACCTATGGCAACCAAAACCAATTTCATATCAACTTCAAAACAACTTCAATGGTGAGGTTTGATTCTCTCAAGCTTTTGACTAGGGCATGGAAATAAACTCATGAACCCATGAAGCAACTTGCTAAACCTCATTGCTTTTACCTACATTATCAACAAGTAAGACAAACCAATATTGTATTTTATTAATTAGAGATAAAAAATCAAAGTACAATATCTATGATCACAAAAGCAAACAAATCAAGGTGCTTGGTAACTTCTCAAAGAGCAAAGCTAAAGATAGGGAGAAGAACCAAAATCCCTAATGTGATCTTGTGGTGATTGAAACAATGTGGTATCATGAAGGGTTCTTAGGGGCAAAAATTAGGGTACAACAGCTGCCCTTATTTAAGTTTCTTCTATCCGGAGATACGAAGGTTAAAAATCTTCGTGTCGACGTGATCGAAGACACTTAAATATAAAACAAACCCTATTTTTGGCCCTAAGATGCCATGCAAATATTTATGCATATGAATGCATATGAAAAGAAGAGACACAAAGTAGCATTGGGGAGGCAACACAAAATGCAGAAGCAAAAGGGAAATCCCACCAGGAAAATAAATCACTGGTAAACCACGAGAATATAATCAGAGAGGAGGGTAATAAGCATCGATGTTCACTGCCGATGTACTATCGTCGTTCTCTAAATATATCATACCACCGCCATTCACTGACGATGAACTATCAACATTCACTGAAGATAGCAAAAAGATAACAAACACCGACGTTCACTGCCGATGTACTACCAACATTCACTGAAGGTAGAAAGAGAAGATATCATACCATCGCCGTTCACTGACGATGAACTATCAACGTTCACTAAAGATAGCAAAAAGATAACAAACACCGACGTTCACTGCCGATGTACTACCAACATTCATTGAAGGTAGAAAGAGAAAATATCATACCACCGTCGTTCACTGAAGATGAACTATCAACGTTCACTGAAGATAACAAAAAGATAACAAACACCGACGTTCACTGCCGATGTACTACCAACGTTCACTGAAGGTAGAAAGAGAAAATATCATAACACCGCCGTTCATTGACGATGAACTATCAACGTTCACTGAAGATAGCAAAAAGATAACAAACACCGACGTTCACGGCCGATGTACTACCAACGTTCACTGAAGGTAGAAATAGAAAATATCATACCACCGCCGTTCACTAACGATGAACTATCAACGTTCACTGAAGACAGCAAAAAGATAACAAACACCGACGTTCACTACCGATGTACTACCAAAGTTCACTGAAGTTAGAAAGAGAAGATATCATACCACCTCCGTTCACTGACGATGAAATATCAACGTTCACTGAAGATAGAAAAAAGATAACGAACACCGACGCTCACTGCTGATGTACTACCAACGTTCACTGAAGGTAGAAAGAGAAAATATCATACCACCGCCGTACACTGATGATGAACTATCAACGTTCATTGAAGATAGTAAAAAGATAATGAACACCAACGTTCACTGCCGATATACTACCAACATTCACTGAAGGTAGAAAGAGAAAAAATCATACCACCACCATTCACTGACGCTGAACTATCAATGTTCACTGAAGATAGCAAAAAGATAACAAACACCGACGTTCACTGCCGATGTACTACCAACATTCACTGAAGGTAGAAAGAGAAACTATCATATTTTCCAGAATTCTGGTGTTTTGCCAAGAACGGGTCTCGACTTCTTCTTTAACCAAGGAGATCTGCCTGGAAAGGATACTATGTAACCTGTCTCAAATAAAGAGACTACCATTTATTACCAAAAGGGAGCTGCAAAGAAAAAATTTCTTTCCAAGGATAGAAATATGACTTCCTAGAGAAATTCCATGATATTCCCGCTGAGGAGATAAAGTCTCCTTGTGCAAAATAAACACACAAGCAAAAATTAAAAGTTTTCAGAAATCCATAATACACGACATCGTCATGCAACCACAAATCCAATTTAGAAAAATACCAGAACAAGACAGCCAAAGCAGATTCATCCTTTGAGAAATAAACTCAAGAGGGAAGACCAAATTCAAAAGAGCGTTGCAGGAAAGGTCAGAACACAATGTCCATGAATGATGATTTTAGCAATGTATGATGCATGTATGAATGTACGAGTGCTATTGTGCATATGCTGATAAAAAGGATATATAATCAATGCAGACAAACGAAACCGCCTCAGTTACTAACAACATTGGGCTAAGCTTCAATCAGAAAGATCAATCCAGGAAAGGTGAAAGCGACCGCGGAAACCAAACCTATTGCATTAACTTCACTGAGGAGAACATAATCCGACTGTAGCTTAAATCAAATAGACACCGGGATAAAACACCCTGCTTCCAGGTTCATCGGAGAAACAGTTTTCCAAAAGTAACATGCCTATTGGAGATTGCAAGATCAACCTTAAATAAGGCAAACTGACGTCGAAACAACCAAACCTCACTGGGGAATTCAAGCCTACCTCCCAAGAGAAAAGAAATTGCGAGTTGAAAATTTTCACCACGAACCCTCATTCCAACAAGAGATGCCCTGGGATAACCCTCCCGGGAGATCAAGAAGTCAACACTAGTGCCGATACTGTAAAAAGAGCGACACCTCGGCACACTAAGGGAATACAACCTTTCATCATATGAGGGAAGACTTTGCTTTGGGGAAGCTGGGATGAAAGCTTCTGACCATGCAAACCCAAAATCAAAAGCGAATCAAGACTTGACTGGGGATAATGGGATCACCATTTTTGTTGTCATTGTTTCATCACAAATCCCAAAGTAAATTGAATTGTAAAGATATCTTTTTTTTAAAAGTCTATTTTGCTTTTTAATCTCTTTGCTTTAAAAGTTATTATCAGTAATAAATGAAGTCTTTGCAAGCTAAATAAAATTAAGAATACATAGAATTGGGCAAAAGCTCGAATTTCATTAATAGAATGATGGTCTGCGAATGGCGAGACTCCACGGATGATTACAAAATTTGGGAAATGGTAATACATAATGGAAAAGATACATTGAGATACAATGACCACTATCCCCCCTAACAACTTTTGAAATCCTGAGCAGCAACCTCTGTTGAAGTATGGTGAGGATCTGAGAAGATTGTAGCTTTGTTGATCAAGTTTCGTCTGACGTAGTTACTTGCCAAGAAAATCCCTAACTTTTTCCTAAGCTGCCCTTGCGGGATTTCAACTTAGCGGGAAATTTATTCTGTTTATGTCTCTAATTTTTTCCTAGACCGCCCTTTCGGGTTTTCAGCCTACCGAGACGCTCCTTTTTTGCCTAAGCCGCCCTTTCGGGTTTTCAACTTAGCGAGCTGTTCTTTTATTTCTTTAGGCGAAGTATTTCTTGACTGCATCAGCATTCATGGGACGTGGGAACTCCTCGCCATCCATAGTTTCAAGAATTAATGCACTACTAGAGAAGGCTTTCTTGAAAACATACGGGCCTTCAAAATTAGGAGTCCACTTGCCCCTAGAATCAGCGTTGAAAGACATGATCTTTCTGAGCACGAGGTCGCCTTCTCTGAATTCACAAGGTTTGACCTTTTTATCAAATGCTTTCTTCATTCTTTTCTAATATAACTGCCCATGACACAAAGTTGTCATTCTCTTTTCTTCAATCAAATTCAATTGGTCCAACCTGTTCTGAACCCATTCAGCTTCTGACAATTTGGCCTCCATTATCACACGCAATGATGAAATCTCTACCTCGACAGGGATTACAACTTCCATTCCATACACTAGGGAAAACAGGGTCGCTCCTGTTGAAGTGCGAACAGATGTTTGATATCCATGCAAAGCAAAAGGGAGCATTTCATGCCAATCCTTATAAGTGACCACCATTTTCTGGATAATTCTCTTGATATTCTTATTAGCAACTTCAACAACCCCATTCATCTTTGGCATGTATGGAGATGAATTATGATGGACAATCTTGAATTCTTCACACAGTTCCGTCATCATCTTGTTGTTCAAATTCGAGCCATTATCAGTGATGATTCTTCTTGGCACACCGTATCGGCATATAAGATTGTTTTTGATGAAACGCACCACCACCTGTTTGGTAACATTGGCATATGAAGCAGCCTCTACCCATTTGGTAAAGTAGTCAATTGATACCAAGATGAAACGGTGTCCATTCGAAGCCTTGGGTTCTATCATCCCGATCATGTCAATACCCCACATAGAGAAAGGCCATGGGGAGGAAATCACATTGAGAAGTGTCGGAGGCACATGGATCTTATCTGCATAAATCTGGCATTTATGGCACTTCTTTGCAAACTTGTAACAATCGGATTCCATTGTCAACCAATAATATCCTGCCCTTAGCATCTTTTTAGCCATTGAATGTCCATTAACATGAGTTCCAAATGAACCTTCATGAATCTCATGCATCAACATGTCTGCTTCGTGTTTATCCACGCATCTGAGCAAAACCATGTCAAAATTTCTCTTGTATAACACATTCTCACTGAGGAAGAAACTGCCTGCCAATCTTCTCAGTGTCTTTCTATCTTTCTTTGACGCACCAAACGGGTATTCCTGAGTCTGAAGAAAATGTTTGATATCATAATACTAAGTTTTTTCATCTGCTACCTCCTCTGTTGCAAACACATGAGCGGGCCTATCTAGCCGTCGAACTGTAATTCGAAGTATATCATTCCAAGCATTTACTTGGTACATGGAAGCTAGAGTTGCCAGGGAGTCTGCCATTTCTTGAATTGCCTTGACTTTGTCAGGGTCAACTTCAATTCCTTTATGGATAACAATAAAACCCAACAATTTCCCCAATCTAACTCCGAAGGTGCATTTATTTGGATTCAGGAGGAGACGATACTTCCTCAAACGCCGAAACAATTTCAACAAATCTTCTATATTCCCTTCTTCAGTTTGGGATTTCGCAATCATGTCATCAACATATACTTAGATTTCCTTGTGCATCAGATCATGGAATAGGGTTGTCATAGCCCTCTGGTACGTTGCACCAGCGTTCTTCAACCCGAAGGGCATCACTCTGTAACAGAATGTTCCCCAGGGTGTGATAAACGTTGTTTTTTCCATGTCCTCTGGAGCCATTCTTATTTGATTATACCCAGAAAATCCATCCATGAACGAGAATACCTTGAATTTTGCTGTGCTATCCACTAACATGTCAATGTGAGGCAATGGAAATCATCTTTTGGACTAGCTTTATTTAGATCTCTGTAATCTACACATATGCGGACTTTTCCATCTTTTTTCGATACAGGGACAATATTGGCAATCCATTGAGGATACACTGTTGTCACAAGAAAACCAGCATTGATCTGCTTTAGGACCTCCTCCTTGATCTTTACTTCCATATCTGGATGGGTTCTTATCAACTTTTGTTTAACTGGCGGACACTCTGGATTCAACGGCAAGCGATGCTCGACAATGTCTGTATCTAGACCAGGAATATATTAATAAGACCAAGCAAAAATATCCATGTACTCTTTCGACAGCTCAATCATCCCGCTCTTCACATCAGGATGCAACGATGCTCCAATCTTAACCTCCTTCGGATCTTCTTCTGAACCCAAATTAACCATTTCCAAAGGCTCCTTATATGGCTGAATGGTATTCTCCTCATGCTCAAGAAACCATGAGACCTCTTCTGGAATCTCATCATAATCTTCTTCTTCAGCCCCAAACACAGGACAATCAAAGTTAGGAGAGGGTGAAGGGTCATTGTATTCAACGGGTTTTTTAATTAATCTGCACATGTGATTTATGATTGCTTTTAGAAACTGACACATATAACAAGTGATCATACAAATTAATTTTCAGTTTTTATTTATTTTGAAAGGTTTTTTTTTCATTATTACCATTTCCCAAGAAAAAGGCAGAAAATAAAAGACATAATTTTGGAAGCAAAGACAACTTTTATTAATGATCTTATCAATTATAGAAAACAGATAAGCCCTACAACATTAATACTTCCACCTTGGGCAGAGTGAAAGCTTTTCAAAAGAAAGAGACAGATTAACAAAACAAATTACTTTGAAATATGAATGCAAGAAGGAACGTCAATGGTGACCCAGTTCTGAACTCGGACTCCATGCGTCACATAATTCGGTAATTCCTGCTCTGCTTCATCCTCTTCAACAACATTAATTCCAGAACCAATCAGATGGAGGTAGCCTCCGCTGCGGAAAGCATCATGATAACTGTTCACAGAAGACTTTGATTTCCAATTTTCGCCTTTACCATTCGTCGAAGAGAAACCCAAACCAGTTCTGTTCTTGTTCACAGGTGGATCCACAAGTCGTCCCCAAACTGCATTATAACCATTGCGCACAACCTACTGCGCATCCTTCAGAGAGACCACATAATTCTCATTCTTCCTTATGTTGTCAATGGATAGGGCTTGGAACTGGGTTCCAACAGCAACCTCATCCGCTTCTACAATACTGAAAGAGTATAGATGGGATATCAACAACGCTTGCTCCCTATTTATGATCACTACCTTCCCTTCACACACAAACTTTAACTTCTGATGCAGAGTTGAAGTGACAACCCCTGCTTCGTGTATCCATGGCCGTCCAAGCAAACAACTATACGCGAGAATAATATCCATTACCTAGAAAGTTATCAAGAACAAATATGGTCCTATGTGGATGGGTAAATCCACTTCACCGATGACAGATTTCCTCGACCCATCAAAAGCCTTCACAATGATGCCACTCGGGCACATAGGTGTTCCCTGATACTTTAACTTCATGAGGGTACTTCTCGGTATAACATTCAACGCAAATCCGTTATCAATTAGCACATTAGATAGCGAGTCATTCTTGCAGTTCATGGATATGTGGAGGGTCAGGTTGTGATTCCTCCCTTCATCTGGTAACTCATCATCGCAGAAACTCAAGTTGTTGCATGACGTAATGTTTCCAATTACGCTGCTGAATTGATCCAAAGACATGTCATTCTCTACAAAATCTTGGTCTAGTACTCTCATCAATGATTCCCTATGATCAGAGGAATTCATCAGTAATGCCAGGATGGATATCTTTGAAGGAGTCTGCAATAGCTGATCTACAATTTTGTAGTCACTCATCTTAATTACCTTCAGGATATCATCCACTTCTTTCTCTAATGTGGCTCCACTAGTCTCTCCTGCAGCCTTCTTAGGCTCATCATTCTCAGTAATTTTCTTTCCAGCAACAACATCTTTTCGAATAACCGGCGCAAACACATGACCACTACGGGTCACCCTACTACTATCAACTATATTCCCAACATCTGGCATTGGATGGATGGGAATCTCCACCCCATATTCTAAGATTGTAGCGTTGTATTTGTAAGGCACAACTTTATCTGATTTATAGGGAACAGGACATGGTAGGCTAATTACCAATGGGGTAACAGCTGGTTTGCTATGGTACTCCACCTCAAGATGAGCGGGTGCACAAAAACAAGGTACAATGACGTTTTCACCTTCCTCAACACAATCATCCCTCAAAAGGTCATTTCCGGCAAACAAATCTTCGTCTGAAGAAATACTCATCCGTGGAGGCATATTCTTCCTCTGACTCTTCTTCCATCTAAAAAACTTTAACCATATCAATCTCGTGATAAACATCTATCTGTCCTGTGATCTTGATAGTCCCATTGTCTAACAGCAGCTGAACACCCTCTCTCACAATAGAACATCCTCGTGGGTCTCGACAGCAAACTATGCAAGACCCATATTGGTGTTCCACCTGACCAGCAGTACGAGAAAAGGTAGCATGCAACTGTATGAGATCTTCATTCAAATGCTCTACTTCAAAAATTCTGAATTCACCCAGACATCCAGAAACCATATTCACTTTCTCTTCATATTCTGCCCTAGGCCTGATTATATGGATTAAACCTTCATCCATCATCTCCTGCAAATCAGCCTTTATCTTCTCGCAACCCTGGATATTTGTACTGCAAACAGCACAACCGGCATGGTCATGCGCATAATAGCTGAATTCACATAGATCTGCATGCATCTTTACCAAATCCCCTCTAACTAGATTAATGTTAAAAATCCGGAAATCACCGGGATAACCGGCCACCATATTCACAACATTCACTCCCCCGTGCTTGGGTAGAGGATTGTCTTTCACATTAGGTCCCATGTCTTTAAAAGATAAAATTCCAGACTTCACCAACCTTTGCACTTTGGTCCTTAAAGGATAACAATTCTCAACACTATGCCCTGATGCTCCCTGATGAAAGGCGCACGTCTGGTCTGCTTTGTAATACCAAGACAAAGGTGATGGTACTGTTGGAGGTGGTCGTGTCTGGACCAACTTCTTCTGAATCAATGCTGGTAGTAGCTCTGCATAACTCATGGGAATAGGGTCATAGTTCTCCCTTCTCTGATTATTCCCTTGGTTCCTCTGTTGGGATTGTCTTTGATAAGCAATGGTAGTTGGAGCGACATTCATAACAGGAGTCACTGAAGCAACTTACTGGTGACGCTGAAAATTCCTTCTAGGAGCATTCACTCTCCTCTCTTGTATGACAACATTGGTATCCCCCTCTATCTTCTTTGTAAACCCATAAGCTGGCTTCTTCATACCTCCAGATCCTTCACCCTTTGTCAAATGGCCTTCTCTTACTGCCTCTTCTAGGCGGAAACCCATTCCTACCATCTCTGTAAAATCACTCGGGGCACTTGCTACCATTCTATCATAGTAGAAGGCACTCAACATCTTCAGAAAAATTTTAGTCATTTCTTTTTCCTCCATGGGAGGAATCACTTGTGCAGCCACTTCGCGCCATCTCTGCGCATACTCTTTGAATGATTCTCTGTCTTTCTGAACCATGGCCCTAAGCTGGTCACAATCGGGTGCCATGTCCATATTGTACTTGTATTGTTTTATGAATGCTTCTCCCAAATCATTAAAGGTATGGATGTTGGCGCTAATTAAACTCATGTACCATTTCAACACTGCGCCAGTTAGACTATCCTGGAAAAAGTGAATTAGCAGACGCTGATCATCGGTATGGGTTGACATTCTCCTTACATACATCACCAAATGAGCACGAGGGCAAGTGTTGCCCTTGTACTTCTCAAACTCAGGGACCTTGAACTTAGCAGGCACTTTAACATTTGGGACCAAACACAGCTCATTCACGTTCTGCCCAAATAACTCTTTTCCCCTAAGAGCCTTCATCTCTCTTTGCATTCTATCAAACTGCTCTTGGAAATCATACATTCTGTCATAAAGACCCAAATCTTCACTCGGCGGAGGGAAAGGATGACACACATCTTCAAACAGAACCAAATTCACCGAAAGAGGTGCAGCAGGAACAGTATGCACCACAGGAGGTGCTGGAGTAACAACATTTGGAACCACTAGAGCATCTTGGGGGCCCAAATTGAAACCTTCAGGTGAAAAATTCTCTGGAATTCCCCATGGATAACCCTGAGGCATATGTTTCTGAACAACAGTCGGAGTAGCAGATACGGGAACAACAGGAACTTCAGCATTTGCCCTTGTTGGTTGAGGTTGAACACTCGGTGGCTGATTCTGAGCAGCCACCAGAGCTTCCATCAGAGTAGTCAAATTGGCCAAGCCAGCCTTCAGAGTAGAAATTTCTTCGCACAACTCGCGATTCTCCTGTCCCAAATTGTCCATCTTCTTTTTGAAGTTAGCCCGAGTGTTGTAGTGATGAGTCAGCTTACTAAACGAAGCAAAGAAGCTGGGTAAGGCACCTGGGTATGCATAATAAATGCAAGAAATATGTCCAATATGATGCATGTCATGCAATGCACATGATTATTTTTATTCCATCATTTTAATATTTCAAGGGATTTAAGATCTATAGACATATTGCAAACATCAAAACAATAACGCATTTGAAATACTGAAAATTATTTATTGTAAAAATTTCAAAATGGATTACAAGTTTCAATGATCCCAAGTACAAGATGAAAATACAATCTAAAAATTATGAGAGAAAGAAACTGATAGAGATTAATCTGTAAGCTGGCGCTTCCCTATGAGTTTGGAAATCTGAGCCCTCAACCTCTGGTTTTCTTCCACCTGTCTGATGGCAACCTCCTTCCAATCATCTGAAGCAGGAAGTGAGTAATCAACACCTGTTTGAGGCTTAGGGGAAAATAAATCCCCTTGCCTCTCCATAGACTCCACCGCTCGACTCTCAAGGATCTCAATCAAATCATCTTTCTCCTTCAAGTCTGCTCTATAGGAACTCTCTAAAGTCTGGAACTTGTTCTTCCAAGCATCCCTTTCTTGCTGCATCCTAACCAAAGCGAGCTGTAGTTCTTCTAGATCATCTAATAAAGGAGGAACGTTCTTCATGAATAGATCAGACATGGGTGTCTCCTGAGTATACGGCATTTTCAACTGAATGGCTCTCGATCGAACCCACTGAAGATATGGCTCTAAAGAAACAACACCCCTAGGTCCCAAATCCTTCCTACTCTTCTTATGAATGTGACGCCAGGCCTTCACAATCTTCTCCATAGCTTCCTTGTGGTCTTCTCCGTCCTTCAGAAAGAAACTACTCAAATGAATATTATTCGGTTTATCTCTCATCGGATATCCAAGCTGTCGCCGTGCAAGAACAGAGTTATAGTTAATTCATCCCTTTGTACCAAGAAGAGGTACATTGGGGAAACTACCATAATTGTCAACAATCTCTATATCATGATAAGCTCGATGATACCACTTTCAACAATATCTATATCATGATAAGCTCAATGATACCAATCAATATCCGAGTGAGTAAGTGACATGATCTTAGAAGCCCAACGGGGTTCCTTCTTGACATCCCAAAAGGCATCAGACTGGGGCATATGAGAGATGAACCATCAGTACTACAAAGGCGTGCAACAAATAATCATTCCTCTATGATAAGAACTCCGAAGATGAACATAGTAATAAGCATCACCCAACAGTGTAGGAACCAGGTTTCCAATCATGAAAATCCTGATAGCGTTAATGTCGATAAACTTTTCCACATTAGGAAATAAGAACAAACCATAAGCAAGTAAAGCAAAGATGGCCTCAAAAGCAACCGTACTCTTCATTCTGGCAAAGTAATGAGCTTTCTCCAATAAGAACTGAGCTGGTAATCCTCTAATCCCTCCTTTAGCAGTCATATGGGCTTCCACCTCAAACTTCCCCAGATGAATCAAAGCAGCAATCTCATGTGATTTTGGCTCACCCTCCAAACCAGTAAAAGGAACACGGTCAGTAACGGGTAAATCCAGTAGATAAGAATACTCCTCCAGTGTAGGCATCAATTGATAATCGGGAAAAGTAAAGCAGTGATACACTAGATCATAGAACTGGACCAAGGTCGAGAGAATACCCTCCTTCATCTTCAACTTCATGAGAGGAATAATGGATCCATACTTCTTCCGAAAGTCTGCAGGACACTCAATCCCTGGAATCAGACTGATCAGCTCATCTATCTTGGGATCCATGAAACTGTATTTCCCGGTCTTTCTCTTTCCAGAATCCATGATTAAAAGTACCTGAGATATTCACAAATAGTCAACCTGTAAATCCCTTGAAATATTGTTTTCTTCAAAATATACTTATGAGTGCATGGATGCATAATGCAACAATCACACACAAGATCACACATATAGGGTTCATAGGTTCAACGTCACGAGCATGAGGTCGAAGGTACTACCCATAAGGTGTTGCTCTAAGAGTTATCACCTGCCGAACAAGGTTCTAGAGGTTCTCAGAGTCTACATCCTTTCTTCAAATATTACCAACTTCCCGATTAACTCGGTAATTAGTAATATTCTCAAGAAATACTTGTCCGAGCGTAGTATCGCATGACAACTATTTTCGGATTACTCCGTCATAGCTTCTGCACTACACCTAAAAGTATGGGTTTGGTATTCTATGATCCTCAGTTTCAGCAGGCTCCCAGGTCGAAAGTAGTACGTCTTCCCGATTACTCAGTAAACGACACTACAATCAAAGGGGCCTCCACTGAGTGGGGGATCTCATGCCTCCTTTTTTGGGATTACTCCCTCAAAGTTAACATGACTATACCGCCCGTCCTATCTTAGAGTTTTCCCAAGTCCGGGTATAGGACTTATGAGTAATCACCAAGCACCTTGAAAAGCAGGAAAAATCCATACAAACATATATACAAATTATAACACATAAACAACAATAGCACATATACATATATAAATAAAGATAGGCTTAACCCACTTAGGGATGGACCAGCAAGAGGTCAATCTGTCCCCAGTGAAGTCGCCATTTTTCTGTAGCGGTAGAAATGTTCAATACTAAGCCATTGGATTGACTAGACTTTATACAAATCAAAATAAAAATCGCCACCGCGCTTTATTGTTTCCAAAGGAATGGGAAAAGAGAGAATAACCCAAAAAAGGGGGAAAGATTCAAGGTAAGGGGGTTGTTATGCAAAGGGAAGGTATTAGCACCCTAAACATCTACGGTACTCCGTAGGAGCCTCTTTGTAAAATTTGTATATTTTGGCTATAAAAACGTGTTGTATATAAAATGGACGGTGGAGGTGAGAAAAGAAATATATTTTTTATGATTTTTGCACCCGCCGCGGTTGCGAACCTTTCGTGCAATAGGGGATCAGGGTACACGTAGTTCCTCTTTTAAAAATTTGAAAACACAAGTGTGTTGGTTAATTTTAAGAGATAAGGCATTATCGTCATTGTCTGTATGGAAAACATACTTACTACCCACAATCATTAGAAAGGAGAATTTGCATCATCTCAAAGTGGAGGATATGGCTTGGATTTTAAAATCAACAATGCCTCACTCAACACCCAAGTGGAAAATGTCTCTCTTCACTACATATTGTAGAAGTATAGTTATTTGCATCACTACAAGGATTGACAAGAGTCTAATCTTTTAAGAAAAAGTTTAAGGGTAAAAGCCAAAGTGGCAAAAATGGTTTGAAATGAGATTGGTTGACTTTTAGTCTTCTCATCAAAAAAATGTCAAAGTATTATTAAATTGATTGAGGTTTATTTATGAAAATGTTTTGAAAAATGCATGGACCTAAGTCCAAGTTTATTATGAAAGTGTTTAAGTTTCAAAACAAGAAGAGTTTTCAAAAGGAGGGAGAATATTTTTGAAATTAAAGAAGATGGGAGGAGAAGAAGAGACTATCCTAAAGCATAAGGTAAAAGCTAAGGATAAGGACCATCTAACCAACAAGAAGCCAAAAATTTGTCATTATGAGTCAAGATAGAATTCCAATTCTTTGGATTGAAACCCAGCAAGCAAAGATACTAGACCTCTTCAGATGTATTAAGTCTTCACAAAAATTGGGCAGAGTAACGGCTGTATACGGGTGAATTCCAGATTACAAATCAAGGATGTAATCACAAAAAACTTGCACACAAAAACAAACAAGCAACCCAATGTCTTGAGGTAAACCTCAAGAGCTCCATACAAAATAATCAGATAAGATCACAAGGTCTCCAAGATAGGCCAAGGTTTCTAATCCTAATTCCAGAAAAGTCCACTGCTCCATAATGCCAAGGATAGTAACCAAATAGTCCAAGTACCATTAAGAGTTTTTTAGGGTTTATGTTGATTATTAAGTATCTTAGGAAAAGAAAAGAAAATAAAAGCTCAAGTGAGCAAAGTAAAAATGACAAGAATAAATAAATGCTCAAATGAGCAAAGATAAAAAAATGGCATGAAATGTAAAAATGCTAAAAAAAAAAAAATAGTACATAAAGCATAAAAAGAATAAAGCATAAAATAAACAAGTCAATAATTAGTGGTTAGTTGGATGACCATCTTGAAACTTGCATTTGGAACTCATTAGAGGATTGGTAGAACCAAAGCCTCCACACAACAAGTTGCATTTGCTTTTTGTCAAGTATATAATCTTTTTGGAATTCTCACAAGTACTATTTAATGATCAACGATGTTTAAGTGATCCGCATTGACCAAAGGTGTTGTAGATCCATTAGAGGATTGGTAGAACCAAAGCCTCCACACAATGACTCTCAAGGTTATTGGATCAAAGAGATCAAATTAACATACTTGGGCTTGCAATCATAAGTTTGGGCCACGAATGATCATTTATTCGAATCGGGACAAAATTTAGCGCTATGTTAAGCAATCGTAAGTGAACTTATATAGAAGTCGCACCTATTTTGAGGCTGGTCAATAGCAATCTATGCACCATTTGTTTTGAGACATGATATAGAGATCATACTCCAACAACACTTAATGCAATAAGAAGGGGATGGGATGAAGGGGAATTAGGGTAAAAAGAAAACCACATTTGAATTAATATTTAATCAAACTATTATTAGAATCATTCATCCATTTTTGTGGAGTTAGACTCAATACCATGGATCCAATGATGTTAATAAAGCCATGATCAAAAAATCAACCCAAGACAGCCAGAAAATATTCATAAAATAATAATATATTTAATATATAAATTAAAGGGTTTAAAAATGGAAAATAATGGGGAAAAAGCCAATTATATTCAAATTAATCAAGAAATGAAAGATAAGACCATAGAAAAATCAGAAAATAGGTCAAGTAATTATACAATTTTTTTTGGAATTTGTAAGAGTCAGAAACTATTTTTAAAAATTAAAATAAATGGGTAAAATAAACAAAAATGGTAAAAAATAGTAAAGTCAGAAACAAAAATAAAATAAAGTCACCAATATTTGTCACAATGTCATTGGATCATCCGATAATTTTTCAGAATTAAAAAAATGTGTAAAAGTATTTTTAAACATTTTAAATAAATCAAATAAGTGAAAAATTCATAAAAAATACCCAAACACAAAATTAAATTGTGAAAAAATAAAAATCAGAAAGAGAATAATCAAAAATATTTTTCATAATGTTTTCAGATTTTTTGGACTAAAAATGAATTTTCTATGATTTTTTGAAATTTAAAACAATTAAAATATAAAAATCAGAAAAAGAAAATAAAAGAAAAAGATGTGGACCATTGGATGAGAGTCAAAACGCGTTAGTAATCAAATCCAAGGGATCTGGCGCGCTGTACATATCATGGTCTTTACTGAATAAAGCACTGAATCAAATGTAAAATTAGAAATTCAAAAAATATAAATGGCACGCTTTCATTGGTTAGAAGGTGACACATTAGTCATCTTCAACCTCCAGCCTCACGAATTGCAGGTCTCTCAAACTGTAAAATCAGAAGCTCAGACCTATGACATTCGTTCCGTCTCTTCAAGACGAAGATAACCATACCCTCGCGCCATTTTTATATAAACTGTAACTCAAGCAATTTGGAAAGAAAGTTTTGAAAGGGGATTTGAAAATTCATGGTCAAAACGTGTTTCCAGATAAAGGTAAGTATTGCAACTAGAACCAGGGCAATGAGAGCAACACAATGGTATTAAAGTTTTGAAGAATTGATGAAGGAATCTACCTATTGAAGTTGAGTTGCAGAGCTCTGAAACTGGACTTCTATGGAGCAATATAGGGCACGATTCTTTAATGTAATGGTATGGTTAGCTTCAGGGAAGATCAAGAAAGGTGAATTGATGGAGAAAATGGATTGAAAAAGGCTTGAGAATAGGATTTGAAGTAGTTGAATTCTGAGTTGTGAAGCAAGTTTGGCAGGGTGATTCTGGCTATCTAAGCTTGAGAAAATGAATGGGATAGTACATGTATTTATAGGAGAAGCAAATAGGATCAAAAGGAAGAGTGAATGATGCATTTTGGAGGGAATTCGTGCAAACCTGATGCACGAGTGAAGTGTGATCCAAACTTCACCAAAATTCATCCAATTCTCGCGTTTTGAGGCACTAATCCACTTGGGAAAGTTGGCTAATCAAGTTTAGACTCAAAACACTTGCTAATTTGAGGTTTAGAGGTTGTAACATGAAATTCAAATTCTGACTTGTAGGGAAACTTCAATTCCAAGTTACCACTTTTCAAACAATGGCATTTCCACCTCAGGGAGTCTTAAGGCATGATTCTTGATGCTTTGGAAAGATGAGGTAACAAACTTTGCAATGGAAAAAGAATGGAATCAATTGGAGGATTGAGCTGAAAATTACATGGAGTCAAAGTTGGAGAAAAAGAGTTGACTTTCCATACTTAGAAATATTTCAAATTCTTCTTTAAAAATGACCTATAATATCATGCATCCAAACATGGTTTTCCACTTAGAATTTGCTCTTGACCCAAAAAGATGGAATGAATTAGATCTATTGAATGACATTTCGAAATTTGAACCACTCAAAATCTCCAAAAATTGAGCAAGTTATGACTTGTTGAAGTTGGCCAAAAACCATGAAATGACCTATAATCTTTTGCATTCTTAAGGCAACTTCCAACCATTTTCTTACTTTGCACATAAAAGAAGGCATGGAGTACACATCCTTAAGATCATCATGGAAAAAGAATGGGCTCAAGGTGATAAAAATGTACCAAGTTATGACAATTTGAAGTAACATATGGAAAATTAGGGATTCAACTAGATGACTTGTGATCTTTCTTCTTCACCAAGTTCCTTCCACATGAAAACTCTTTGGAACTTTTGAAGTGATTTTTTGGTAACTCTTTGAAGAGAAGAATGTTTTTGGAATCACTCAAAAATGACAAAAGATGAGCAAGATATGCCTCTTTGAAGTCCAAAACCCTAGCCTCTAGATCAAGAGAATGCTTCGTGGAACTTTGCCAAGTTTGAACAAACTTTTTGTGCCAATATTCTTTCTTTGTGAATGGAAATTGTTGAGGATGATGATGCGGACCTATGGCCGCCAAAAACAATTTCATATCAACTTCAAAACAACTTCAATGGTGAGGTTTGAATCTCTCAAGCTTTTGACTAGGGCATGAAAATAAACTCATGAACCCATGAAGCAACTTGCTAAACCTCATTGCTTTTACCTACATTATCAACAAGTAAGACAAACCGATATTGAATTTTATTAATTAGAGAGGAAAATCAAAGTACAATATCTATGATCACAAAAGCAAACAAATCAAGGTGCTTGGTAACTTCTCAAAGAGCAAAGCTAAAGATAAGGAGAAGAACTAGAATCCCTAATGTGATCTTGTGGTGATTGAAACAATATGGTATGGTGAAGGGATATTAGGGGCAAAAATTGGGGTACAACAGTCCAAACTTGATCAAATGATACATATGAGTTTATAATGTTTATGTCGATAAAAAATTATAAAGTTTAACTATAAATTGGCCATAGTTGACTTTTTCCTCAATACAACTGATTTTTAGGTCAACTGCTCAATTGATTGAACAAAAATATAATTCAAAGCTTGAAACTTGACATGAGTAATCTTGGGGGTCCATAGTGATCCATGAAAGTCATATGAAGCATTGAAAGTTCAATTATCCTTGTGCATTCTCAAACCATAATTTCAGTTATCAGTGCTTAAGGAGGTGTCTTGAGTTGATCAACCCTAGTGCAGTCTTGAACCAAGAGAGATCTTTGTGAGAAAATATTTGATAAGTGAGAGGGCAAATTTTGGGGTACAACAACTGCCCCTGTTCAATCTTCTTAAACCTGAAGAGTTAGATTGGCAGATTTGCCATTCGTGACTTGAAGGTGGAAGATGATTGGACACTAGAGTGCCCAGAAATTTGCACTCGAGGATGTGATGGTTGATGGTGTAGGGAATGAGCTTAAAAGATGCCATTTGGAGAGATGATGGAAAGTTGTTGGAGATGGGCTTACAGATGCCATCCAAAAACGATTGTTGATGGGAAGGGAAGAAGTGTCAGAATAAATCTCTGTTTGATTTATATTGAAGTATTGTATGTGTGGGGTTGAGTACCAAAATAATATCCATAAATGGATTGTATTTGACTCGTTTCTGAAAGTTGATTTTGAATGAGTAACATAATGACATCCGAATCTAGATCATATCTGAACTGTATCTGAAAGTTGAATCTGAATGAGTATCAGAATGGCGTCTGTGTCTGGAGCATATCTGAACTGCATTTGAAAGCTGAATCTGAATGATTATCAGAATGGAGTCCATGTTTGGAGCGTATCTGAAAGCTAAATCTAAATGAGTATCAGAATGGCACCCGTGTCTGGAGCGTATCTGAACTATATCTGAAAGCTGAATCTGAATGAGTATCAGAATGGCATCTGCGTATGAAGCGTATCTGAACTGTATCTGACGGCTGAATCTGAATGAGTATCAGAATAACGTTTGTGTCTAGAGCGTATCTGAACTGTATCTGATGGCTAAATCTGAATGAGTATCAGAATGGCATCCGTGTCTAGAGCGTATCTGAAAGCTGAATCTGAATGAGTATCAGAATGGCATCCATGTCTAGAGCGTATATGAACTGTATCTGAGAGCTGAATATGAATGAGTATCAGAATGGCATCCGTGTCTGAAGCGTATCTGAACCGTATCTGAAGGTTCAGCTGGTCGTGTAGATAATTGTCCTGGCTTATTTCAGGTATATATCTCTGATCTTTTTGTAAATTGTTGATGATAGCCATCTGCTGACTGATCTTTCCTGAAGAGATGAAAGATTAGTTGTATGCAATGTCATGATGTATGAAATGTATTGTATAATGATGTTCTCAATAAAAATGAATGAGATTATGTTGTATGCATTCGTGTTGTCAATGTTATGACGTATGGATGCGATGTATAGGCATGTAAGCTATGTTGCTGTAACACTGTTGGATTAGGGAAAATAAATCCCTGACTGCTGTTGGGGACGTGGATTATAAGTCTTTATGTTTTGAAGTGCTGATGAGTTGATGAGCTCCTATTTGTTAGAGAAACAAACTTTGTTGTAAGGGAAACGCCGTGTATGGCTTATGAAATCTTATTGGAGAATCCTGAGAAATTGGGCGACCTTTACTAGGGAGTGATAAACTGGAAGCTTTGTTCCGCTGGGGATATGAGAGGGCTTGATATCATTAAGCTGCACACTATGGGGAATTTTATGGAATAGTCTAAAGATATTATCCTATTTCTTAAAGCCATTAGTGATTGTCTTCTATTTTTTGCTCATTTGTAAATGGTAGTTACGTTCAAATGCATATGCTCAAAAATAAATCATTGGACGTTTTTGTAAACAAAACAAAAGAAAAAAACATATAGTTTTGCACTTTCAAAGGGGTATCTTTGTATTAACTTGAACAAGTATTTTTGTACAATGAGACATACTTTATAGTAAAGGAATGTCATCGTAAAAAAATGAAAATTTGATACAAAGAAAAGATAGCTATGTGCAATAATCCCATGGGGTTCCCATTCTGCTATAGCCTTCGTGTCTCTGAGCGTCTTGTCCACTTGCTGCCTTGTCCGAAGTTGATTGGATTGATCAGAACCGCTGAGTTTGTCAATTGAAGTCAAAGGTTATCTGTGAGGTGATCCAACAGGACATAGTTATACGCTTTAATTCCCTAACTTTTTCCTGGACCGTCCTTTCGGGTTTTCAGTCCACCAGGATACCCTTTTTTGCCCAAGTCGCCCTTTCGGGTTTTCAACTTGCCAGATGTACAAATTTTTTTTGTTTTATCCCTAATTTTTTCCCGAACCTTTTTGGTTCGTCGGGATGCCCTTGTTTTGCCTAGGTGTGTTAACCTAGCGGGTCTCTTATGCGTAGTATCTTTTGACTATGTCTTCATTCACAGGGTGTGGAAGGTCGTCGCCATCCATAGCGATCAAGATCATTGCTCCACCAGAGAATATGTTTTTGATCACAAATGGTCCTTGTATGTAGGAGTCCATTTTCCCCTGGGATCACCCTGCGGCAGTGTGATGCGCTTGATCACCAAATCCCTGACTTGATATACTTGGCGTCTGACCTTTTTGTTGAAAGCCTTGATCATCCGTTTTTGATACATTTGACCATGACAAACAGCAGTAAGCCTTTTCTCATCAATCAAGTTTAGTTGATCAAGTCGAGTTTGGATCCAATCATCTTCATTCAACCCTGCATCCTTCATGATTCTCAGAGAAGGGATCTGGACCTCAATAGGCAAGACAACCTCCATGCCATATACCAGAGAGTAAGGTATTGCCCCGGTTGATGTGCACGTCGTGGTACGGTAACTGTGGAGAGCGGATGGTAGTATCTCATGCCAGTCTTTATAGGTTACTGTCATTTTCTGTATGATCTTTTTGATGCTCTTGTTTGCGGCTTCGACATCACCATTCATCTTTGGCCGGTAAGGGGAAGAATTATGGTGTTGTATTTTTAATTGCACGCACAGTGCGATGATCATAGTATTGTTGAGATTCGTACCATTGTCTATGATAATCCTCTATGGGATACCGTACCGACAAATGAGATTTTGTTTGATGAACCGTGCAACAACATTCTTGGTAACGGAAGTGAAAGAAGTTGCCTCAACCCACTTCGTGAAATAGTCAATGGCTACCAAAATGAAGCGGTGTCCATTAGAGGCTGTGGTCTTGATTTCTCCAATCATATCAATGCCCCACATCGCGAATGGACAGGAAGCAGTCAGGACATTCAGAGGAACTTGAGGTATATGCACTTTGTCAGCATAGATCTGGCATTTATGGCAGGTTCGTGAATGCTAGTAGTAATCTGCTTCCATGGTAGACCGGTGATAACCTGCTCGTAGGATCTTCTTTGCCATCGTATGCCCACTAGAATGGGTGCCAAAAGTGCCTTCATGTAGATCAACCATGATCTTTTCTACCTCAACCTTGCCTATGCAACGAAGCAATACAAAGTTATGGTTGCGTTTGTAGAGGATGCCATTTCTAAGGAAGAACTTAGCATAGAATCTCCTTAAGAACTTATTATCATTGATTGGAGCTTCTTTCAGATATTCTTGAGCCTCAAGATACCTCTTGACTTCGTGGAACCAAGGCCGGTCCATTATTTCTTCGGTATTGATCTCGTGACAGTGAGCTGGTTCATCCATTCGTTCAATGGTGATCTGGGGAGCCTCGTTATCCCATTTGAGTTTAAACATGGATGACATTGTGGCTAGCGCGTCTGCTAGCTGATTTTCTTCTTGTGGGAAATGTTCGAAGGTAATCTTCTCAAAGTGTGGGATTAATGTTAACACATGTTCTTTGTAGGGGATAAGGTTTGGGTGCTTCGTGTACCATTCTCCTTTGATCTGACTGATGACCAAATCTGAATCTCCGAATACACTTAAGGACTTGATCCCTAAATCTATGGCAGCTTTGAGACCAAAAATGCACGCTTCGTATTCTGCCATGTTATTTATACCGTTGAAGCATAATCTTGCAGTGAATGGAGTGTGACATCCTTCAGGGGATATGAGTACAACACCAATTCCATTGCCGAGTGCATTAGATGCCCCATCTGTAGCAGTAGAAATGTTCAAGACTAAGCCATTAGATTGACTAGACTTTATACAAATCAAAATAAAAATCGCCACCGCGCTTTATTGTTTCCAAAGGAATGGGAAAAAAGCGAATAACCCAAAAAAGGGGGAAAGATTCAAGGTAAGGGGTTTGGTTATGCAAAGGGAAGGTATTAGCACCCTAAACATCTATGGTACTTCGCAAGAACCTCTTTGAAAAATCTGTATATTTTGGCTATAAAAATGTGTTGTATATAAAATGGATGGTGGAGGTGAGAAAAGAAAAATATATATTTTTTATGATTTTTGCACCCTCCGCGGTTGTGAACCTTTAGTGCCTACGTACCACCTTTCATGCAATAAGGGATCAGGGTACACGTAGTTCCTCTTTTAAAAGTTTGAAACACAAGTGTGTTGGTTAATTTTATGAGATAAGACATCATCGTCATTGTCCGTGTGGAAAACATACTTACTACCCACAATCATGAGAAAGGAGAATTTGCATCATCTTAAAGTGGAGGATAATGGCTTGGATTTTAAAATTAACAATGCCTCACTCAACACCCAAGTGGAAAATATCTCACTTCACTACATATTGTAGAAGTATAGTTGTTTGCATCACTACAAGGATTGACAAGAGTCTAACCTTTTGAGAAAAGTTTAAAGATAAAAGGCAAAGTGGAAAAATTGTTTGAAATGAGATTGATTGACTTTTAGTCTTCTCACAAAAAATGTCAAAGTATTATTAAATTGATTGGAGTTTATTGATGAAAATGTTTTGAAAATGCATGGACCTAAGTCCAAGTTTATTATGAAAGTGTTTCAAGTTTAGAAACAAGAAGAGTTTAAAAAGAAGGGAGAAGATTTTTGAAATTAAAGAAGATGGGAGGAGTAGAAGAGGCTATCCTAAAGCATAAGGTAAAATCTAAGGATAAGGACCATCTAACCAACAATAAGCCAAAACTCGACATTATGAGCCAAGATAGAATTCCCATTCTTTGGATTGAAACCAAGCAAGCAAAGATACTAGACCTCTTCAAATGTATTAAGTCTTCACAAAAATTGGGCAGAGTAACGGCTGTATACAGGTGAATTTCATATTACAAGCAAAGGATGTAATCACAAAAACCTGCACACAAAAACATACAAGCAACCCAATGTCTTGAGGTAAACCTCAAGAGCTCCAGACAAAATAATCAGATAGGATCACAAGGTCTCCAAGATAGGCCAAGGTTTCTAATCCTAAGTCCAAGAAAAAGTCCCATGCTCCATAATGCTAAGGATAGTAACCGAATAGTCCAAGTACCATTAAGAGTTTTTTAGGGTTTATGTTGATTATTAAGTATCTTAGGAAAAGAAAAGGAAAGCTCAAGTGAGCAAAGAAAAAAAGACAAGAAAATAAATGCTCAAATGAGCAAATATGAAAATGGCATGAAATGTAAAATGCTAAAAAATAAATAGTATATAAAGCATAAAAGAATAAAAGCATAAAATAAACAAGTCAATAATTAGTGGTTAGTTGGATGACCATCTTGAAACTTGCATTTGGAACTCATTAGAGGATTGGTAGAACCAAAGCCTCCACACAACAAGTTGCATTTGCTTTTTGTCAAGTATATCATCCATTTGGAATTCTCATAAGTACCATTTAATGATCAACGATGTTTAAGTGATCCGCGTTGACCAAAGGTGTTGTACATCCACTAGAGGATTGGTAGAACCAAAGCCTCCACACAATGAATCTCAAGGTTATTGGATCAAAGAGATCAAATTAATATACTTGGGCTTGCAATCATAATTTTGGGCCACGAATGATCATTTATTCGAATCGGGACAAAATTTAGCGTTATGTTAAGCAATCGTAAGTGGACTTATATAGAAGTCGCACCTATTTTGAGGTCGGTCAATAGCAATCTATGCACCATTTGTTTTGAGACATGATATAGAGATCATGCTCCAACAACATTTAGTGCAATGAGAAGGGGATGAGATGAAGAGGATTAGGGCAAAAGATAAATAAACCACTTTTGAATTAAAAATTTAATCAAACTATTATTAAAATCATTCATCCATTTTTGTGGAGTTAAACTCAACACCATGGATCCAATGATGTTAATAAAGTCATGATAAAAAAATCAACCCAAGACAGCCAGAAAATAATCACAAAATAATAATGTATTTAATATATACATTAAAAGGTTTAAATTTTTTTTTTAAAAAAGGAAAATAATGAGGAAAATATCAATTATATTCAAATTAATCAAGAAATAAAAAATAAGACCATAGACAAATCAGAAAAGAGGCCAAGTAATTTTACAAATTTTTTGGTAATTTTTAAAAGTCAGAAACTATTTTTAAAAATTAAATTAAATGGGTAAAATGAAAAAAAAATAGTAAATTTAGAAACAAAAATAAAATAAGGTCACCAATATTTGTCACAATATCATTGGATCATTCCATAATTTTTTCAGAATTTAAAAATGTATAAAAGTATTTTTAAACATTTTAAACAAATCAAATAAGTGTAAAATTCATAAAAAATACCAAAACACAAAATTAAATTGTGAAAAAGTAAAAATCATAAAGAGAATAATCAAAAATATTTTTCATAATTTTTTCAGATTTTTTGGACTAAAAATGAATTTTTTTATGATTTTTTGAAATTTAAAACAATTAAAATATAAAAATCAGAAAAAGAAAATAAAAGTAAAAGACGTGGACCATTGGATGAGAGTCAAAACGCGTTAGTAATCAAATCCAAGGGATCTGGCACGCTGTGCATATTATGGTCATTAATGAATAATGTACATAATCAATAATAAATCAAATTTTTGAAAACCACAAATGGCACGCCATCATTGGTTGGAAGATGACACGTAGGTCATCTTCAACCTCCAGCCAACTTGATTTGTAGGTCTATCAAACTGTAAAATCAGAAGCTCGGACCTATGCCAATCGCTTCGTCTCTTCAAGACGAAAACAACCACACCCTCGCGCAAAATTTATATAAACTATAGCTCAAGCAATTTGGAAGGAAAGTTTTGGAAAGGGATTTGAAAATTCATGGTCAAAACGTGCTCCCAGTGAAATGTAAGTGTTGCGACTAGAACCAAGGAAATGAGAGCAACACAATGATATCAGATTTTTGAAGAATTGATGAAGGAATCTACCTATTGAAGTTGAGTTGCAGAGCTTTGAAACTGGACTTCTATGGAGTAGTATAGGGCACGATTCTTGAATGTAATTATATGGTTAGTTTCAGGGAAGATCAAGGAAGGTGAATTGAGGAAAAAATGGATTAAAAAAGGATTGAGAATAGATTTCGAAGTTGCTGAATTCTGGGTTGTGAAGCAAGTTTGGCAGGGTGATTCTGGCTATCTAAGCTTGGTAAATTGAATGGGGGATGACCCTCTATTTATAGGGAAGAAAATAGGATCAAAAGGAATAGAAAATGATGCGTTTTGGAGGGAATTCGTGTGAGTTTGCATCATGAAGAAAGTGTGACTCAAACTTGATCAAAACTCAGCCAAATCGTGCGTTTCATGATGCTAATCATTTCTGAAAAGTTGCTAAACATGATTAGAACCAAAAACGCGTGGAAATCTTGTGATTAGAAGCCAAAACAAAGATTTCAAAATCCTGACTTTGTGAAAAATTCAGTTTTAAACTACCCAATTCAAATCCATGGCATTTCCACCTCAAGGGGTCTTAGGGCATAATTCTTGATGCTTTGGAAAGATGAGGTTACAAGCTATGTAATGGAAAAAGAATGGAATCAAATGGATGCTTGAGCTGAAAGTTACATGGAGTCAAAATTGAAGAACAAGAGTTGACTTTCCATACTTAGAAATATTTAAAATTCTTCTTTAAAAATGACCTATAATATTTTGCATCCAAACATGGCCTTCCACTTAGAATTTTCTCATGAAAAAAAAAGATGGAATGAATAGATCTATTGAATGACATTTTACAATTTGAACCACTCAAAATATCCAAAAATTGAGCAAGTTATGACTTGTTGAAGTTGGCCAAAAATCATGAAATGACCTATAATCTTTTGCATCCTTAAGGCAACTTCCATCCATTTTCTTACTTTGCACATAAAATAAGGCATGAAGTACACATCCTTAAGATCATCATGAAAAAAGAATGGGCTCAAGGTGATAAACATTGACCAAGTTATGACCATTTAAGTCACATATGGAAAATTGGGGATTCATCTGGATGACTTGTAATCTTTCTTCTTCACCAAGTTCCTTCCGCATGAAAACTCCTTGGAACTTTTGAAGTGATTTGTTGTTAACTCTTTGAAGAGAAGGATGTTTTTGGAATCACTCAAAAATACCAAAATATGAGCAAGATATGCTCCTTTGAAGTCCAAAACCCTAGCCTCTAGATTAAGAATGCTTTGAGGAAATTTGCCAAGTTTGAACAAGCTTTTTGTGCCAATATTCTTCCTTTGTGAATAGAAGTTGTTGAGGATGATGATGAGGACTGATAGCCACCAAAACCACTTCCATATCTTGAAATTAGAGAGAAATATGCTCTTGTGACCAATCGGGGATTTAAACAGCAAATAAAAATCCTAAGTTAACTATTACAAACCATGAACAATTACAAAATAATGGCAAAATAATTAACAAGCGCGCGGAGAATTAAATGCGGGGCGATTAGGGTTTTGACTCTTTGACTAATCCTATTTGCGATTGATTAAAGAAAAAAAATGTTTTTTGTCATGTTTTGTCATTTGAGAAAATAATGGAAAATTGAATTAAAAAAAGGACCCTAATTACTAATTAATTTTAATTAAGAAAAATAATTAAGTTAACCTATTTTTTGTGTTTTTGACTTGAGAAAAAAAAAGTAATTTAATTGCAAAATTAAACCTAATTTCTACTTGATTTTAATTATAGAAAAGAAATTAAATTAACCTAGATTTCTAATTAAATTAAATAATTTAGAGAAAATGCTTTTTTTGGTATTTTGTGATTTGTTGATTTTATGATTAAATAAAAAGTGATTAATTTTTGTGAAAAATAATTAAAAAAACTAATTAAAATAAAAGAAATAAATAAATAAAATAAATAGAATGGGCCTGTATGCTAGCAAAAAAAGGGGTGTGAAGCTGAATTCTTTTGGCCCAATAAGCTCCAAGCCCAGTCAATGCACTGGATTAGGCGTGGGCGTTGACTTGAGGAGCATGGTGGGCTCTCATTGTTGGCATGTTGGATCTGGCTAGGGGCACATCAGATGGATGGATGTTGATGGAGCATGGTGGGCACTTGAGATTGTGAAGCACTGGATTGGCCTGCAATTGTTAAGAAAATAACAAAATGCACACGCCTGGGATCGAACCTAGGACGTGTTCATCAAAGGCAAGCTTCTTTACCATCTACGCTGGAATGTCAATTGTTATTATTATGAAACAAATGAAACATAATGCAAACAACGTGCCACGCCTCCCAAACGCACGAAAATTCAAATGGGCCAGCCACATGCTGCCACGCCATCGTCTCCTTCATTGGCCTGTCACTTTAGGTAAAACACTTTTACCTACAGACATTTGTGCGTAACTATAAACCTGTAACATTCAAAAATCATGTACAGGCAATATAAATGAAAGGTAATGGTACCAATCAACTCGTCTCATCCTCACGAGCATCATGGTACCTGATTCAAGGCCCAATTGTTCTTGCATTGAAAACCCCTAAAACGAACAAAGAAACCCTAGCAATGGCATATTGTGATTCCTGCGCTGTAAATGCAATTAAGTGGTACCAATAGCTTACAAACACGATGATGAACTAGAATATATAATTAAAACATGATTATGATGAGTAAATTAGTGAAATCTAGTTTGAGTTTTTAGGGCAAACCGTGATGCCTGTAGGGTGCGATTCTGGGTGTTTTGAAGCTTGCAAAGGATGCTGTTGGCTTCCTGAGATGTCTAGCAAGCGATTGGAAACTTCAACACACCTCGAATTGGCCCGTGGAAGAAGATTCGTCTCACGCTTTTCTTGGAAATTTTGAAGTTTTGTTCTGGTTTTTTGAGGCAGGTTATGCACGAAAATTCCTCTGTTTAGGGTTCCACAAACTTCAGTATATGTATTGAATCCAATTTGGTTAACAATTTTAGATCCAATCTTGAGAATTCATGAATGGAACATTTTATTTTTAAGCCATATGATATCTTTCCATAACCATGCTAATCATGCTCTTTTTTGTATCAATTGCCCTTGATTCGATTTGCTCTTGTTTACTCAGCATGTCTTGATTGCCAAACTGTCAAAAAAACAAATCATATCTTTATTAATTTTCATCATTTATTTGATTTAATTCACTTTTTAATTAATGAAAAATCAAAATAAATTGAAAAATGAATCACATAATGGGTGAGTGAACATTTGAGTCGTGGACCACATTATAATTGATGTGCAAGCATAAAAAGTTTGGCCCATTTAGCAAAAAAAATGCAAATTTGAGCACATTTGACTTTTGGCAATTTTCCAAAAATGGTCAACTTGGCCAATGCATAACTCTCTCAATTTTGACCCTAGAGAAATGTTCTTGGACTTTTTAGAAAGCTTAGGATGTCGTCTAAACAACCCTTTTGGTATCATCTCAATTGAGTCTTCCATGATCATGTATGAGTCTTGAAGTTTGACTATATATGGGCCACAATTGACTTTTGACCTAGTACAATTGATTTTCAGGCATTTGAGCAATTGGCTGAGCAAACTTCTTCTACATGGCTTGAAACTTGACATGGATGATCTTGAGAAAATATTAGGACAATGGTGAGCATTTGAGTCCTTTGTGGTTCACACATCTTGATGAAAATAGAAACCCTAATTTGAGGTATGCTGCCTTAGGAGAGAGTTTGTCTGGTAAACTCTTGGGCAACCTTGAGCAAATTGGGGATCTCACTTGACATTTGTTGAGTAAAATGAGAGGGAAAATTTTGGGGTACAACAGCTGCCCCTGTTCAATCTTCTTAAACCTGAGGATGTAGATTGGCTCGTCTGCCTTTCGTGATCTGAAGGTCGAAGATGATTGAACACTAGAGTGCCCAGAAATTTGAACTCGCATGAAGTGGCACTTGACTTGTGATATCGGGAATGGGCTTGCAGATGCCATTTAGAGGTCGATGATGGAAGATTGTCGGAGATGGGCTTAAAGATTCCATCCGAAGAGGTGTCGATCGCATAAGAGATTCCTTAGCGAGAACTCGTATACCTGTTGTTGAGGAGGACTTTGCTGGGGAATGCTGGTCTCTGTCTTGGGAGAAATAGAGTTTTAGGAGCTTCAGTTGTCCGTTACTCTACTGGGGAATAACTCCGGTTTGGGGAAGCGGAAGTGAACTACGTATCTGGTTGGGGTATATGCTGCACCGCGACTTACTAGAGAGATGCGAAACCAATTGTGTTTGATCGGGTCCCGGTCTTACAGTGTTGTGGACTGCTGTCTGGGGATAAGAGAGGAAGAACCCAGATAGTAAGTGTTGTACCCCAAAATTTGCCATCCCATCTCATCAATATTTTCTCACCACAAGACCCTTGGAGCTCAAGATCCAGTTAGGGTTTGCTCTGCTCAAGACTCCTCCTTGCACTGCTGACTCAAATTAGGGTTTGAGTTTGCACAAAGATGTTTTGACCTAAAAGCCCAAATTAACTTTCATGCTTCATGTTGGACTCACAAGTTTATCCATACCAAGTTTCAAGCCTTGATTCAAATCTTTGCCCAGTCAATTGGACAGTTGACCTAGAAATCAGCTGTATTGGGGAAAAAGTCAACTGTGGTCAATTGACAGTCAAACCTCATGATTTTTGACCCACATCAACATTATGAACTCATATGGACAATTTGATCAAGTTTGGATCACAATTCCACAAGAAATTTGATCAGATCACCAAAAGGGCAAAATGGTCATTTTTAGGGTTTTGACTGCACAAAGGCAATTTTTGACTGTTTGACCTGACCAATGGCAAACCAAGCTCACATATGGACTCAAGGACTCAATGGCATGGTCTTGACACATTCAACAAGTTCAAAGGATCCCAAATGCACAAGATTGACAGATGAATTTTCCAGTCAATTGAGCAAAATTTGACTGTATACTGAAAAGTCAAACTTTGACTTTTTGGTCAAAATCAAGTGCCAAGATTCATTTTTCATCAAGACATGTCAAATTATGAAACTTGTTCATCAAGAAATCAAAAATTACAAATTAGGGTTTGAAATGAAGAAATTTCATAACTTAGAAATTTTCTAAGTTATGAAACTTCCTTATTTTTTCCTAACTTTGTCCCATTTTTTCATCAAGATATATTTGGATTCAAACAAAACTCAAACCATGAAAGTTATAGTCCACTGCAAAATCTACAACTTTGATTCACAAAGTTTTCTCAAAAGAAGCTTGTAGCTAAAGTTATGATTTTTGGAACAAGGGTGCAAAACATTCTTAACTTAGAATTTTTTTGACCTATTCTAGGCAGGATTTTTGCCCAACTTCATGACCACTTTTCACATGCTTCCACTTGGAATTTCAACTTTCATTACAAAGATGGATTGTAGTACACATTCCAAGCTTTCCAAATTGTCCAAGAACTTCTCAAACACCCTCGTGGTTAGGGAGAATCGAATTTTCAAAGTTGGGCAAAATCCATTTTTGTTCTTGACCAAGGCATGTTCACACACTTTGCATTTTCAAACTCAGCATGGTTCAAGCTAGATTACAGGCCTCTAATCTCATTCACACTCAATAATTAAATGCTAAACCATTGTGCCAAGATGTTATTTTGTGCATTTGGTCATTACATGAAAGATTAACCTTTAAATGGATAAAGCATTTTTGCCATTTTGGAAAAGGTACACTTTATGTCAAATACAAATCCAAGAAGCATAGGCGAAATATTTGGAGCTAGCATTTTGTACACAAATCACTCTGATCAAGAACAAGAGGTGCAACATAGTTTAGGGTATTGGACAGGCTTGTATAGAAACTTGCATTTTCTTACTTAGCTAGGAAGAAACATTTGCAAAAGGGGTCCAACATTGAGTTCCTGTCAACACAAGCCTAAACAAACTTCATGAGCATCTTCCAAACATAAAACCAGACCTAAGGCACGACCTAACCACCTTCAATACCTCCTCATTCACAGAAATACCATCCTACTGCAAAAAACAGAGTCCCTTCTGCAACTTGACTTCTATAAACCTTTCCACTCGTGCACTTTGGCCAAAAAGAGTTCAAACATGTTCCATATCACCCACTGAAGCTATCCCAAGCATTGAACACAAACTGTAACATCCATAACATCACTTGCCATTTTCAGTTTTCAACTTTGCAGGTGGACTTCCATAGCTCGATTCAGTCAGTTTCAAAACAAGCTAGAGGTTGGAGAAGCATCCCTGGACCTCAAGCAAGTTGTACAAGTCCTCACACTGCATTGAAAGTGCCTCCATTGTTGTACACGATTCAAGCTGAACAGGTAAAAGTTTGAACTTCTATCTCTCTATCCAAGCATATCTAGGCTTAGGTTTGTGAAGAAAATATGTTCTATTCATGGCCCTGAAGCTACCCATATCATTACTTTTCATTTATGTTGTGTGTACTGAGAGAATTTTGGACCTGAATATTGAACAAAAGTTAGGTCAGGAATTGGGGGAGAAGAAATTCTCTCTCATTTCTGAGAGTTAGATAAAGTTCTTTATATGTATGAATTCGTGGTTTGATGCTCTACATTTTTGATGTTATAAGTTTTTGTTAAAAGTCAAAGGATCAAGAGATAGCAGGGACAAGAGAAAATGCGCGTTTTTGCTTGAAAATTGCTGGAGGTTGAAGACGAAGTCCTTTGGGTTGGGCCTGGCTTATTTTTTCTGCTTGCACCACTATTTCACACATACACCCCCTTGGCCCATTGTGTGTTATTTTTATCATTTTTGACTTTTTCTTTTTGATTCTGACTTGTTATTTTTTGTTAAAATATAAAAAAAACATTAAAAATATTTTTCACCTTTTTTTGTATTTATTAGGCATTTATTTATTTTATTTGATATGTGTATGTAAATAAATATATATATACTTTTGTTTAAAATACTAAAAATAATACAAATACATTTTATTTTCTGATTTTATTTTATTTTTTACCTTTTGAAAACATTTTTCTAAAAAATATACTTTTTTTGTAAATAATAAATATTTTTATTTTTATGTATATTTAATATATTTAATATATAATATAAATACTTATACATTTATTAGAATATTTAGGATAAAAATGCAAAAATAATACATTTTTCATTTTATTAATATTTAACCTCAGAAATTACTTTTTTACAATATACTTCCTTTTTATTTATTTTTTTTGTATATAATTAATACATGCTGTATAATACATAATAAATACTTTTTTATTTACAAAATTAGGGTTTTGCCCTAAACCATGAAAATACCCAAAAATTAACCTTTTTTATTTTTGTTTATTTGTCACATAAAAAATACTTTTACATACATATAAAAATCATTTTTTGCATCTTGCATATTTATTGTATTTTTATTCAATTATTGTACAATTAGATAACTTGTATATTCAATTTGGATTGTAATAGTTTAGATTTAAATTTCTTGCTAAATATCCCCATTTGAACATTTGTACCCCCCATCCCATAATTATGTTGTAATAATTTAGGACTTTAAATTCCGCACTTTAAAGCTTTCTAAATATGCCATGATAGACTTATGGTTTGTATGCAAAAATCAAATAACAAATAGCTTGAGCTAATTCAAAGACAAAAAAGCATGAAAATGGACAACACCAATCACACTTGCACCCCTAGGGTTACTCCACTTGTTGCCTTCAATAAATGGGCCATGTTGCATGTTGAGTGTTTTTTGGCAAAACAAAACAATATCAAAATGATCATAGTCCCTCGATGACGCTTTCGAAAGTTGCCTAAAAATGATCAAGTCCCTTAAAGGAAAAATTGCCAAAGACACTTGGCACCATTGCAATCATGGTCTAAACGATGACCTGCGCCCGTCCCGTTAACATCCTAACACAAGATTGTCCACCAAATACAATGGTGGAACAATACTGTTAAAAGGGTTAAAACATAGGAAAGATCTTTGAGAAATTTAGGGTAGATAGCTCTTGGTTACTTGACCAAATCTTGCAAAACAATCCTTGCCATTTTTCAAAACACACATCACAACACACTTTCAAAACAACTTTCAAAAAACATTGAAAACTTTTCAAAAGATAAGTACACCTTTGTATACATTCAAACATGGATCATTACAAAGGTTGCCACAAATGGCCTCTTTTCAAAACATTTTCAAACCCACACACAAAGCACCATTTCAAACAATTGAAAATGCAAGGCAATTGATCTAAGCAAGTAACTAAGAGCCCATGGATAACCATGGATAGAAAGGGTGCTAATACCTTCCCTTTCTATAATCTACTCCCCGAACCCAAGAAAACATCTCAAAGGTTTTTGCTGTGCTTTTTAACTTTTCCTTAGGATAAAATAAAAAGTCGGTGGCGACTCTTGCTCAACCGAAACATTTGCGAATACAAACGCAAAACCTCAAGTCAGTTCTCCCACCGTATCACAGAACTGGCGACTCTGCTGGGGACAATACTTAAAAGTGGGGTTACCTTAGGATTAGACCACTCTTGTTTTCAATTGCTTGCTTTGTTTGCTTTTATATTTATGGGCTTTGCATCGAAGTTTCATAGATCCTAACCCGGATCTGGGGAATACCCTTTAGGTAGCATAAGCTGTGAGGGACCTGTCCGGCGTAGACCGACATGGGTGAAGCAGTGGCTACGTTGGTGTGACACCTTGGTCTGTACCGATATCCCTTGTGTTGCAACGAGGAGAATATGGGTCTTCTAAGGAGTCATTAAACACCAACCGACCTTAGAACCCTAATTTGACCCAACTTGGCCATAGAACGGTAGCAGTATGCTACACTCATTGAGGCTAAACTCTCGCGATGGTTCTGGCCGCAAGAAAAGATTGCGATGCTGGAGTTATGACCGATTGAGGTTAGTCAATGATATTGAGATCCTCTAGAACCCGGTTACTTTTGATAGGACAGGTCTTAACCAACAAAACTGAAAGAGGGTAATACCTAAACTTCATGCTGGCCTAAACTCTAAGGGGTGTCTTATGTGACTTGTGTGCCTTATCATGCTTGCCTTTGTGAATACTTGTGGTGTGCTTTACCATAACATCATACCATCATACCATTGCATGCATCCTGCATAAGGACTGACCCATTTCAAAGATAAGAGGGTTTCATCTTTGCTCTGTTTTGTAGGACATCATGATGCCCGTGCGTAGGAATACTATGCTTGTTTCCAAGACAAGAGGGTTTAATCTATGGTCTAGTATTGTTTCCAAATCCTGATAACTTTGTCAATATCAATGCCACAAGGATCTTCATGTCTCGGAACCCTGTACCCACTCTCTTGGGTGATATCCTGCAGCAACTCTATGCTTGTACTGCCCGAAGACGGGGAACTCTGTGGTGTTGTGCACTTTGTTAGTGAGGTGGTTTATTTCGCACCTCCCTAAGTTCATGCTGAAGAATGAAGAAGGAAAGGGCTGGGCTCATAGGTTAATGTCTCTCACTGATAATGACATCATTTGGACTCTCAGAGGTTTGGATGAGGTAGCCATTATTGATCGTTGCGGAGAATATCCTAATGTTCCATTGATCGGTACCCAGGGAGGAATCTCTTATAATCCATGTTTAGCTCTCCGTCAGTTTGGAAGAGCCAGAAGAGCAGGGCCTCATGAGATGTTGGTACCTCACATCAGTTTTGAGTTTCAGGTAGGCAGTGACGAGCTGCGCCGTAGATTCATCAAGGCTTGGGACAAAATTCATAAAGCTGACCCTCATGAGTTGGGATCGAAGACTTCTCTACCAATGGAACCCTACTGCAGATGGGTCCGCATCCGTGCTCAGAAGTTAGGTATGCCATACGAAGCTGTCAGGCCTATCATTCTTGAATTTCTTGATAAAGACGGGGTTCCTCCAACTGTCCTCCGTCCTCAGATACCCACTGATGTTGATACACTAACGAGATCTTGGGCGCAGCTACAGGAAGAGCGGGATTATTATCGGGAAAAGTTCAACGAACAGGAACAAAAGATCCAGAAGCTGACTAAGCAATTGGAGGAAGAGCGGATCCTGAATGACTATATCCGTTATGAGAAGAGGAGGCCATGAGAGCATTGATGGGCTTTGGATGTTTCTTTTACAGCATTTATTTCCTTTTCAGTATTTTCATTTTTGTAATGCCTAAGGGCAAATTGTTGAACAATTTAAAGTTTGAATCTAATGAAGTGTGTTTCCTTTTTGTCTACAAAGTTGAATCCCGATTGTCTTTGAAAACATAAATCATACGCATCTCATTGCATCATATGCATAACAGGTACCCTTCTTCTACAGGTTGCTTAAGCTTCTTCACTGTTTATTTCAGCACTCAATCATCATGTCTTCCGAGCCTACTACCGAACAAGCTATCAAGGCCCTCCAGGCCCAGAACGCCCAGTTTCAAGAGCTGGTCATGAGCCTTGCCCAGGGTCAACAGGAGTTGAAGACTCTGCTCTTGAAGAAGAAGAAGAAGAGGACTGCGCTGTTTAACACTGGACGGAGATTTGGGAATACACTGCAGAATGAGGCTGATCAGGCTACTTCCTCTGCAGAGAAAGATAGTCCCCAAGGGGGAAGGGCTCCTAGTCCCGTGGTCTCCGACAACGAGACGGATTACAATGATGAACAGTACCCTCCTGCTGAAGACAGGTACAAGCAACTAGAGGACCGTTTAAGTGCCATGGAGATTCAACATGTGCCGGGGCTGGATTTTTGAGATCTAGGTTTATCTTCTGGGGTGGTGATCCCACACAAGTTCAAGGCATCTGCCTTTGCGAAGTACGACGGGGCTTCCTGTCCTAAGCTGCATCTCAGATCATATGTAAGGAAGATCCAACCTTACACTGCAGACAAGAACCTATGGATCCATTTCTTTCAGGATAGCCTTTCAGGGGCTCAACTCGAATAGTTCTATCAGCTGGATGGAGCCAGTATTCGAAACTGGGAGGACTTGGCTACTGCATTTTATAGGCAGTATCAGTACAATTCCGACCTCGCTCCCATGCGTACCCAACTCCAGGGTATGTCACTGGGGACGGGCGAAGGATTCAAGGAGTATGCGCAAAAGTGGAGAGACCTGGCTGGCAGGGTGCAGCCACCACTGACTGACCGTGAGCTTGTGGACATGTTCTTAGGGACCCTGTCTGGTCCGTTCTTCAACCACCTGATTGGTAATTCTTCTGTTGGGTTTACAGATCTGATCTTAACCGGTGAGAGGATAGAAGCTGGTATCAAGTCGGGGAAGATACAGAAAGGTGCCTCCGCGAGTACTGAAAAGAAGCCCTTCAAGAAGGAAGCCAGTGCTGTTTATGGTCCCAGAAGACAAATTAAACCGGAACGCCGCCAAGATGTCAACGCGTTGGTAATTTCAAAGCCTGCTGCTGCTCCTCAGTAGTATAACCAACCAAGGGGTGAGAGACCCAAAAGACAGTACACTCGACTCAGCATGACCCTGTCTCATATTTTGCTGCAACTACTGTCAACCAATCTGGTAACTATCAAAGAAGCTCCGAAGGTAGTGAACACAGCTTCTCCAAAGTACAACCCCAACGCCCGTTGCGCTTATCACTCTGATAGCCCGGGGCATACTACGGACGATTGTTGGGCTCTGAGGAATAAGGTTCAGGACCTTATTGATGCTAAGGAAATACAGTTCGAGGCGCCCGAAAGGCCCAATGTTGTGACTGCTCCCATGCCCCAGCATGGAGTGAATTCTGTGGAAGAAGACCGGTATGTAGCCTCCGTGGAAGAGATTGTTACTCCGTTATTGACCGTCAAGAGGAACCTGTTGCTAGCCGGTTTATTTCCGGGATGTGGTAAAGGTTGCCTTCTATGTGCTGTTTCACCTGTTGGTTGTCCTTTGCTAAAATCAGGTATCCAAAGCCTGATGGATAGCAAAGAAATCTTGTTCGAGAAGATTGTTGTTCCTGCTATCCCTGCTGAAGAAGTGTCTATTGTTACTATTTTCAACAACCCTCCTAAGGCTCCTTCGAAGAAGCCCGTCAAAATCATGTCCACTCAGAAGATTGCTCCTATCATCATCATTGTTCCGGGGTCTCTCCCTTATACATCCGACAAAGCTGTCCCATGGCACTATGGGGCAGATGTTTATGTTCTTGGAGTAAAGCAAGAGTTTGATACTAGTACCGGCGTCAGTAACATCACCGGGCCTGCCAAAGTTACTCGCAGTGGTAGGCTGTTCTCACCAGATATTGCGCCACCAGCTATTCAGAGACCTCTTGTCATCACACCTGCAAGTGTGCCTGCTTCCCTTCAAGTTCCTGTGTCTACCCCTGCTGCCGAGTCATCCGACGCTCGGGGCAAAGGGATTGCTACTGATTTGCCTGCCCTGACGGAGGCACCAAAGACAACCACTGTTGAAGCTTCCCAGCAAGAGATGGAAGAGATTCTCAAGATCATTAAGAAGAGTGATTTCAATGTAGTTGAGCAGCTGGGGCACACCCCATCAAAAATTTATATGCTATCACTGTTGTTGTGTTCAGAGGCCCATGCCAAGGCCCTGATTTCCTTCCTAAAGACGGCTCATGTGCCACAAGAAACGTCTGCTGATCAATTTACCGATTGTGTGGCCAACTTGACTGCCGATAATGGTTTGGGCTTCTCTGACGCCGATCTGACTGCCAAAGGAAAGAACCATAACGATGCCCTGCATGTCTCCATTTAATGCAGGGGCACTACTCTTGCCCATGTGTTGGTAGACACCGGTTCTTCATTGAACGTATTACCCAAGAAGGCCCTAGACAGGTTGGATTGTGAGGGTTTGGAGCTCAAGCCTAGTAACATTGTTGTCCGGGCCTTTGACGGTTCAAAAAGGATGGTACATGGGGAAGTTGACATTCCAATCAGGGTTGGTTCTCAAGTTTTTGATTCTACTTTCTATGTGATGGATATCCGACCATCCTATTCTTGTTTGCTGGGTCGTCCATGGATCCACAAGGCTGGAGCTGTGACCTCCACACTACATCAGAAGCTTAAGTACCCGGTTAGAGGGAAAATTGTTACAGTTCAGGGGGAGGAAGAGTATATGGTCAGCCACCTCAACTCTATCCGGTATATAGAGATGGATGGGGAATTCATTGAGAATCCATTCCAGCACTTTGAAGAGGTGCCTCAGACACTGGCGTCAGCAGAGACTGTGACTAAAGAAGACTCTCCTTTGAAGTTGGCTTCCTTAAAGGATGCCCGGGCTGTTATTGAGAGGGGTGAGTGTGCAAACTGGGGCCGACTTCCTGATTTCACTCCAAAGACTGACAAGTTTGGTTTGGGCTTCACTGTAGAAGCTCAAAGGGTTGTTCGTAAGGCAAGAATTGGAAGACCTCCTGTGTTCATCACCAACCCGGGAGTAAATGCTATTGAAGACGACGTGGAGGAATCTGAATTTGACAGCTGGATCTATCCAACAACCGACGGTAGACCAAGCAACTGGACTGCCAAAGACTTCACACCTATTACTTTTGTCACTCAGTAATGAACTCTTTTATTTTGAATTTGTAACAGACAATATTTTGAAACTTTTATGGCTCGGTGTCTTACCCGGGACACCGTGGCTTCATTTGTGAGGGCTTTTGTGTGTCATTTTCATATATCATTAATAAAAACATTGGACGTTTGTTGCATTTCAAAATCTTGCGCTCCTTTTCTTTCTTTATTATATATTGCAAAACAGCTATATCTACACACACTCACCTATACAGGTTCCAATCCACTCTGGATCTCACTGGTAACGACTCTGCTACTGCCAGTTATGACTTCGAAAATCCGATCAACTTAGCTGAAGACGAAGGTGAAGATGATTGTGAAGTGCCTGGTGAGCTCGCAAGACTGTTACTCCAGGAAGAGAGGGCCATTCAGCCACATGAAGAGCCAGTGGAAACGGTAAATCTGGGTACTGAGACAGACAGAAAGGAAGTCAAGATTGGTGCCAATCTAGAGCTCAGCGTGAAACAACGGTTGATTCAGATGCTGCATGACTATGTCGAAATATTTTCCTGGTCTTACGAAGACATGCCTGGGTTGGATACCGACATTGTGGTTTATCACCTGCCTACCAAGGAAGAATGCCCTCCGGTAAAACAGAAGGTCCGCCGTATGCGTCCAGAAATGTCTGAGAAAATCAAAGCGGAGGTTATGAAACAATTTGATGCCGGGTTTCTAGCAGTGACTTCTTACCCTCAGTGGGTTGCCAACGTGGTTCCAGTGCCGAAGAATGATGGTAAGGTCAGAATGTGTGTTGATTACAGGGATTTGAACAGGGACAACCCTAAGGATGATTTCCCTCTGCCTCATATCGACGTTCTGGTTGGCAACACTGCTCAGTATAAAGTATTCTCCTTCATGGACGGCTTCTCCGGTTATAATACGATCAAGATGGCTCCTGAAGACATGGAGAAGACCACTTTTGTTACTCAGCGGGGCACCTTTTGCTACAAGGTCATGCCTTTTGGGTTGAAAAATGCTGGGGCAACCTACCAACGTGCCATGGTTGCGTTGTTTCATGACATGATCCATCACGAGATAGAAGTATACGTTGACGATATGATTGCAAGGTCCCAAACTGAGGAGGAACACCTTGACCATATACGGAAACTGTTTGACCGTCTGAAGTTGTACAATCTCAGGTTGAACCCGAACAAGTGCACCTTCGGGGTGAGATCTGGAAAATTGCTAGGCTTCATCGTAAGCGACAAAGGCGTTCAAGTGGACCCTGCCAAAGTGAAAGCCATACAAGAGATGCCAACTCCCAAGACAGAGAAAGAAGTCAGAGGCTTTCTAGGACGGTTGAATTACATTGCCCGATTCATCTCACATCTAACTGCTACTTGTGAACCAATCTTCAAGCTGTTGAAGAAAGATCAAGTAGTACGTTGGAACGATGAATGTCAGGCCGCTTTCGAAAGAATCAAAGAGTATCTCCAAGAACCACCCATTCTTATGCCGCCGGTCGAAGGGAGACCTCTAATATTATACTTGACAGTACTGGACAACTCAATGGGGTGTGTGCTGGGGCAGCATGACGAGTCTGGCCGAAAAGAACACGCCATTTATTACCTTAGCAAAATTTTTACCGAATGTGACCCGATACTCACTGCTCGAGAAAACTTGCTGCGCTTTGGTATGGGATGCTCGCCGGCTGAGACAGTATATGTTGACTCACACTACTCTGTTGATTTCAAAAATGGATCCAATCAAGTACATATTCGAAAATCCTGCCTTGTCCGGAAGAATAGCAAGATGGCAGATGATCTTGATAGAATACGACATCCAGTACACGACTCAGAAAGCAATCAAGGGAAGTGTATTGGCAGACCATTTGGCACACCAGGCAGTGGACGATTACCAGTCGATGAACTTTGAATTTCCAGACAAGGACATCATGGTAGTGACTGATTGTGAAGTACCTGGACCGGATGAAGGACCTGAGGAAGGATCCCAATGGTCTATGCACTTTGACGAAGCCTCGAACGCTTTGGGTAATGGTATCGACGCTGTGATCATATCCCCTAAAGGCACTCATACTCCACTTACTGCCCGGCTATGTTTCAACTGTACCAACAACATGGCAGAGTATGAGGCATGTATCATGGGTCTTCAAGCTGCAATCGACTTAAGAATCAAGTTTCTGAGTGTCTTCGGGGATTCCGCTCTCGTGATCAATCAAATCAAAGGCGAGTGGGATACGAAACACCCAAATCTTATTCCTTACAAAGAGTATGTGTTGACGTTGATTCCCCACTTCGAGGAGATAACCTTTGAACACTTACCAAGAGAGGAGAATCAGTTAGCGGACGCATTGGCTACGATGTCTTCTATGTTCAAAGTCAAATGGGACAACGAGGCGCCCCTGATCATTATTTGGAAGTTGGATGAACCTGCACATTGCTACGATCTCGAGACCGAAGAGGTAACAGAAAAACCCTGGTATCATGAAGTGAAGAGGTACCTTGAAGCTCAAGAATACCCCGAAGGCGCATCTTTTAATGACAAGAAGTTCCTGAGAAGGTTTGCGGAAAAGTTCTTCCTCAGTAACGACATTCTCTACAAGCGAAACCATGATTCAACCTTATTGCGTTGTGTGGATAAGACTGAAGCAGAAAGGATCATGGCAGAGCTACATGAAGGTACCTTCGGAACACATTCCAGTGGACATACCATGGCAAAGAAAATCCTTCGGGCAGGATATTTCTGGTCCACAATGGAAGCCGATTGTTATCAGCATTCTCGAACTTGTCATAAATGACAGATCTATGCTGATAAGGTGCACATTCCTTCGGTTCCTCTGAACGTCTTGACAGCACCTTGGCCTTTTGCAATGTGGGGCATTGATATGATCGGCGAAATCAGACCTACGGCATCCAACGAGCATCGTTTCATCTTGGTAGCGATTGATTACTTTACGAAGTGGGTTGAAGCAGCTTCCTATGCTACCGTAACCAAGAACGTCGTGGCACGGTTCATTCGGCACAACCTGATCTGTCGGTACGGTGTACCTGAGAGGATCATTACGGATAATGGTACATATCTTAACAACAAGATGATCGCTGAGCTCTGCGAGCAATTCAAGATACAACACCACAACTCTTCTCCCTACCGACCGAAGATGAATGGGGCTGTAGAAGCAGCAAATAAGGACATCAAGAAGATTGTGCAGAAGATGACAGTGACCTACAAAGATTGGCACGAGATGTTACCATTTGCTCTTCATGGGTACCGTACCTCAGCAAGGACATCAACAGGGGCAACTCCGTTTTCCTTGGTCTATGGCATGGAGGCAGTCTTGCCTATTGAAGTCCAGATACCCTCTCTCCGGATAGTGAAGGATGCAGGTTTGAGAGAAGATGACTGGATCCAGACTCGGCTTGATCAATTAAACCTAATTGACGAAAAGAGACTCACTGCTATTTGTCATGGTCAGGCGTACCAAAAACGGATGATCAGGGCATTTAACAAGAAAGTCAGACGACAAGAGTATCAAGGGGGAGACCTGGAAATCAAGCGCATCATTCTTCCTCAAAGTGATCCCAGGGGCAAATGGACCCCTACGTACGAAGGGCCATTTGTGGTTAAACGTATCTTCTCAAGAGGAGCTATGATTCTAACCACCATGGATGGTGACGACCTTCCTCACCCCGCCAATGCAGACATAGTAAAAAGATACTACGCATGAATTAAAGACCCGCTAGGTTGACACACCTAGGCAAAAATAAGGGCTTCCCGGCGAACCAAAAGGGTTCGGGCAAAAATAAGGGATGAAATGAAAAAAATCTGTACACCCGGCAAGTCGAAAACCTGAAAAGGCGGCTTGGGCAAAAATGGGTATCCCGGTGGACTGAAAACCTGAAAGGGAGGTCCAGGCAAAAGTTAGGGATAAAGCGTAATACTATGTCTCATTGGATCACCTTGCATCCAGAATTCGACATCAACTATCGGGCTCAGATGACTCCAATCAATCAGCTTCATCTTCAACTAAGCAGCAGAGTGATGAGACGCTTGAAGACATAAAGGCGATAGCAGAGTTGGAACCCAGTGGGATTATTTTTCACATAGCTGTTTTGTTTCCTTTTCACAAAATTTTATAAACTCTATGTTGCTCGGCGGCGTTCTCTCACTAGGACGTCAGCCTCCTGTACATAAAACGCCTATTTACAGGCAAATTTCAAAATCAATACAAGTTCAATTTTTCAGACAAATTACCCATCGTTTTTCCTTTTTCTGTTTTGTTTTGCAAAGAACGTCCAATGTTCATTTTTGATATATGCATTTGACATTAATTGCTAATCATGAATATTTGCATGCGAAACAAAGGACTAATTACAGATGACATCAGAAGCAGGGGCAATAAAGAATTGTCTAAGCGATCTAGTTGCTCTGTCCACCGAGGTACCAAGGTAAGTTCGGCTGAAGAATGTAACCAAGTTACCTCAAATCCCCACAGAGTAAGACCAGCTTCAGCAATACTCTCCCCAGGCAGAGTTGGTCTCCCATCAGCCCTAAAAAGGCACAGTATCTCCAGCAAGTTAGCGATACTCTCCCCAAGCCGAGTTAGTCTACTGTCAGCCTTAAGGAAGTTGGGTATCCCCAGAAGATCTCAACATTCCCCAGCGGAGTACAGACATTCCTCAGCAAGCATCCCCGGCAGTCTTAATATAAGATTTGTTCCCCGGCGGAATACAGACATCCCAGTGGAACCTTTCCCCAGTACATTCTGAAAAGTTTCCCCAGGAAAGTTGAATCATCCTCCCCAGTAGATTCTGAAGCTTATCCCCAGTAGATTCTGGAAGCTTATCACCTGCAGAGTACATACGTCTCTCCCCGACTTTATTCAAAGTTTATTTCCCACCAGAGCTTATAACTGGGTTATCCTCAGCTAATTACCACGGAAAGATCGTCCTCAGCGAAGTTCTTCCTATCCCCAGCGGAGTTCATCAAATTCCCTAACATAACATATCAGTGGAATCCCCAGTGGAGCTCTCATCAAAACCTCAGCAAAGTATCTCTTCCCACAGAGTAATTCCCCGCAGAGTAATCTCTCCAACAAGTTTATTCCCCAACAGAGTCATTTTCTCCTACCAGTTTATTCTTGCAACCATCATCCCCAGCGGAAACGAAGAACTCCACTCTTCAACATCAGCCCAGGATTCCACAAACTCCCGGCAGTCGTCAAGGATTTATTTTCCTAGACAAAAATACATTCATCACATTATCATACACCATGACGCATGCATATACGCAACATATCACACGATCTCATTTATTTTGAGCATCATGACATCATGCATTTCATACATCATGACATTGCATACAATTGATATTTTGCCTTTTCAGGAAAAGGTCAATCCAAAGATGATTACTATCAACTGTCACAAATTCCAGATTCGATACCTGTATCTATCCAGGGCATATCTGTGAGTGATTGATTGTAGATTCGATACCTGTATCCAGCCAAGGCATGTCTGCATGAAGAGTTTCCAGATTCGATTCATGTATCTAGCCAGGGCATATCTGTAGACGACAAATTCCAGATTCGATTCCTGTATCCAGCCAGGGCATATCTATAGACGATAAATTCCAGATTTAATACCTGTATCCAGCCAGGGCGTATCTGTAGACGACCAATTCCAGATTCGATTCCTGTATCTAGCCAGGGCATATCTGTGAGTGATTGATTGTAGTTTCGATACCTGTATCCAGCCAGGGCATATCTACATGAAGAGTTTAGAGATTCGATACCTGCATCTAGCCAGGGCATATCTGTAGACGACCAATTCCATATTCGATACCTGTATCCAGCCAGAGCATATCTGTAGACGACCAATTCCAGATTCGATTCATGTATCCAGGCAGGGCATATCTGTGAGTATTTGAATGTGGATTCGACACCTGTATCTAGCCAGGGCATATCTGCATGAATAGTTTAGAGATTCGATACCTGTATCTAGCCAGGGCACGTCTGTAAGCAACCTTTTGAAGTTCCGGATTCGATTCCTGTATCTAGCCAGGGCATATCTGTGAGCGTTTGATTGTAGATTCGATACCTGTATCTAGCCAGGGCATATCTGCATGAAAAGACTGAAGATCAACACCTGTAGTAAGCCAGGAAACCATCTTTCTTTCTCAAAGTACGCAAGTTCTCGCTAAGGAATCTCTTATGCGATCAACACTTCCAAATGGCATCTATAAGCCCATTCCCGACAAGGTTCTGTCACGTCTCCAGATGGCATCTTTAAGCCCATCTCCACAACTATCTCTTACACTTCCAAATGGCATCTATAAGCCCATTCCCGACATCACATTGCTGATATTCCACTATGCGAGTGCAAATTTCTGGGCACTTTAGTGTTCAATCATCTTCCACCTTCGGATCACGAAAGGCATGCAAGCCAATCTACATCCTCAGGTCTAAGAAGATTGAACAGGGGCAGCTGTTGTACCCCAAAATTTTCCCTCCCATCTCATCAATATTTTCTCACCACAAGACCCTTGGAGCTCAAGATCCAGTTAGGGTTTGCTCTGCTCAAGACTCCTCCTTGCACTGCTGACTCAAATTAGGGTTTGAGTTTGCACAAAGATGTTTTGACATAAAAGGACCAAAGTAAATTTCATGCTTCATGTTGGACTCACAAGTTTATCCATACCAAGTTTCAAGCCTTGATTCAAATCTTTGCCCAGTCAATTGGACAGTTGACCTAGAAATTAGTTGTATTGGGAAAAAGTTAACTGTGGTCAATTGACAGTCAAACCTCATGATTTTTGACCCACATCAACATTATGAACTCATATGGACCATTTGATCAAGTTTGGATCACAATTCCACAAGAAATTTGATCAGATCACCAAAAGGGCAAAATGGTCATTTTTAGGGTTTTGACTGCACAAAGGAAATTTTTGACTGTTTGACCTGACCAATGGTAAACCAAGCTCACATATGGACTCAAGGACTCAATGGAATGGGCTTGACACATTCAACAAGTTCAAAAGATCCCAAATGCACAAGATTGACAGATGAATTTTCCAGTCAACTGAGCAAAATTTGACTGTATACTGAAAAGTCAAACTTTGACTTTTTGGTCAAAATCAAGTGCCAAGATTCATTTTTCATCAAGACATGTCAAATTATGAAACTTGTTCATCAAGAAATCAAAAATTACAAATTAGGGTTTGAAATGAAGAAATTTCATAACTTAGAAATTTTCTAAGTTATGAAACTTCCTTATTTTTTCCTAACTTTGTCCCATTTTTTCATCAAGATATATTTGGATTCAAACAAAACTCAAAACATGAAAGTTATAGTCCATTGCAAAATCTACAACTTTTATTCACAAAGTTTTCTCAAAAGAAGCTTGTAGCTCATGTTATGATTTTTGGAACAAGGGTGCAAAACATTCTTAACTTAGAAATTTTTTGACCTATTCTAGGCAGGATTTTTGCCCAACTTCATGACCACTTTTCACATGCTTCCACTTGGAATTTCAACTTGCATTACAAATATGGATTGTAGTACACATTCCAAGCTTTCCAAATTGTCCAAGAACTTCTCAAACACCCTTGTGGTTAGGGAGAATCGAATTTGCAAAGTTGGGCAAAATCCACTTTTGTTCTTGACCAAGGCATGTTCACACACTTTGCATTTTCAAACTCAGCATGGTTCAAGCTAGATTACAGACCTCTAATCTCATTCACACTCAATAATTAAATGCTAAACCATTGTGCCAAGATGTTATTTTGTGCATTTGGTCATTACATGAAAGATTAACCTTTAAATGGATAAAGCATTTTTGCCATTTTGGAAAAGGTACACTTTATGTCAAATACAAATCCAAGAAGCATGGGCCAAATCTTTGGAGCTAGCATTTTGTACACAAATCACTCTGATCAAGAACAAGAGGTGCAACATAGTTTAGGGTATTGGACAGGCTTGTATAGAAACTTGCATTTTCTTACTTAGCTAGGAAGAAACATTTGCAAAAGGGGTCCAACATTGAGTTCCTGTCAACACAAGCCTAAACAAACTTCATGAGCATCTTCCAAACATAAAACCAGACCTAAGGCACGACCTAACCACCTTCAATACCTCCTCATTCACAGAAATACCATCCTACTGCAAAAAACAGAGTCCCTTCTGCAACTTGACTTCTATAAACCTTTCCACTTGTGCACTTTGGCCAAAAAGAGTTCAAACATGTTCCATATCATCCAATGAAGCTATCCCAAGCATTGAACACAAACGGTAACATCCCTAACATCACTTGCCATTTTCAGTTTTCAACTTTGCAGGTGGACTTCCATAGCTCGATTCAGTCAGTTTCAAAGCAAGCTAGAGGTTGGAGAAGCATCCCTGGACCTCAAGCAAGCTGCACAAGTCCTCACACTGCATTGAAAGTGCCTCCATTGTTGTACACGATTCAAGCTGAACAGGTAAAAGTTTGAACTTCTATCTCTCTATCCAAGCATATCTAGGCTTAGGTTTGTGAAGAAAATATGTTCTATTCATGGCCCTGAAGCTACCCATATCATTACTTTTCATTTATGTTGTGTGTACTGAGAGAATTTTGGACCTGAATATTGAACAAAAGTTAGGTCAAAAATTGGGGGAGAAGAAATTCTCTCTCATTTCTGAGAGTTAGATCAAGTTCTTTATATGTATGAATTCGTGATTTGATGCTCTAAATTTTTGATGTTATAAGTTTTTGTTAAAAGTCAAAGGATCAAGAGATAGCAGGGACAAGAGAAAATGCGCGTTTTTGTTTGAAAATGGCTGGATGTTGAAGACAAAGTCCTTTGGACTGGGCCTGGCTTATTTTTTCTGTTTGCACCACTATTTCACACATACACCCCCTTGGCCCATTGTGTGTTATTTTTATCATTTTTGACTTTTACTTTTTGATTCTGACTTGTTATTTTTTGTTAAAATATAAAAAAAAACAATAAAAATATTTTTCACCTTTTTTTGTATTTATTAGGCATTTATTTGTTTTATTTGATATGTGTATGTAAATAAATATATATATACTTTTGTTTAAAATACTAAAAATAATACAAATACATTTTATTTTCTGATTTTATTTTATTTTTACCTTTTGAAAACATTTTTCTAAAAAATATACTTTTTTTGTAAATAATAAATATTTTTATTTTTATGTATATTTAATATATTTAATATATAATATAAATACTTATACATTTATTAGAATATTTAGGATAAAAATGCAAAAATAATACATTTTTCATTTTATTAATATTTAACCTCAAAAATTACTTTTTTACAATATACTTCCTTTTTATTTATTTATTTTGTATATAATTAATAAATGTTGTATAATACGTAATAAATACTTTTTTATTTACAAAATTAGGGTTTTGCCCTAAACCATGAAAATACCCAAAAATTAACCTTTTTTATTTTTGTTTATTTGTCACATAAAAAATACTTTTACATACATATAAAAATCATTTTTTTGCATCTTGCATATTTATTGTATTTTTATTCAATTATTGTACAATTAGATAACTTGTATATTCAATTTGGATTGTAATAGTTTAGATTTAAATTTCTTGCTAAATATCCCCATTTGAACATTTGTACCCCCCATCCCATAATTATGTTGTAATAATTTAGGACTTTAAATTCCGCACTTTAAAGCTTTCTAAATATGCCATGATAGACTTAGGGTTTGTATGCAAAAATCAAATAACAAATAGCTTGACCTAACTCAAAGACAAAAAAGCATGAAAATGGACAACACCAATCACACTTGCACCCCTAGGGTTACTCCACTTGTTGCCTTCAATAAATGGGCCATGTTGCATGTTGAGTGTTTTTTGGCAAAACAAAACAATATCAAAATGATCATAGTCCCTCGATGATGCTTTCGAAAGTTGCCTAAAAATGATCAAGTCCCTTAAAGGAAAAATTGCCAAAGACACTTGGCACCATTGCAATCATGGTCTAAACGATGACCCGCGCCCGTCCCGTTAACATCCTAACACAAGATTGTCCACCAAATACAATGGTGGAACAATACTGTTAAAAGGGTTAAAACATAGGAAAGATCTTTGAGAAATTTAGGGTAGATAGCTCTTGGTTACTTGACCAAATCTTGCAAAATAATCCTTGCCATTTTTCAAAACACACATCACAACACACTTTCAAAACAACTTTCAAAAAACATTGAAAACTTTTCAAAAGATAAGTACACCTTTGTATACATTCAAACATGGATCATTACAAAGGTTGCCACAAATGGCCTCTTTTCAAAACATTTTCAAACCCACACACAAAGCACCATTTCAAACAATTGAAAATGCAAGGCAAGTGATCTAAGCAAGTAACTAAGAGCCCATGGATAACCATGGATAGAAAGGGTGCTAATACCTTCCCTTTCTATAATCTACTCCCCGAACCCAAGAAAACATCTCAAAGGTTTTTGCTGTGCTTTTTAACTTTTCCTTAGGATAATATAAAAAGTCGGTGGCGACTCTTGCTCAACCGAAACATTTGCGAATACAAACGCAAAACCTCAAGTCAGTTCTCCCACCGTATCACATTAAGGTTATGAGAAGGAACCTGGATAGTAGGGTTACTTCGACATGAAATCCTGGATAGTAGGGATGTGAGAAGGAACCTGGATATTAGGGTTACTTTGACATGAAAGCCTGGATAGTAGGGCTGTGAGAAGGAACCTGGATAGTAGGGTTTCTTCGAGATGAAAGCCGAGATAGTAGGGCTTGAGAAGGAACCTGGATAGTAGGGTTACTTCGACATGAAAGCCAAGATAATAGGGCTGTGAGAAGGAACCTGGATAGTAGGGTTACTTCGACATGAAAGCTTGGATAGTAGGGCTGTGAGAAGGAACGTGGATAGTAGGGTTACTTCGAGATGAAAGCCGAGATAGTAGGGCTTGAGAAGGAACCTAGATAATAGGGTTACTTCGACATGAAAGCCTGGATAATAGGTCTGTGAGAAGGAACCTGGATAGTAGGGTTACTTCGACATGAAAGCCTGGATAGTAGGGCTGTGAGAAGGAACCTAGATAGTAGGGTTACTTCGACATGAAAGCCTGGATAGTAGGGTTGTGAGAAGGAACCTGGATAGTAGGGTTACTTTGAAATGAGTTTGGGTAAAACCGCAGAGGGAACCTGGGTAAGGTTGCTTTGTGATGAGTTAGTGTAAAACTTCAGGAGAAACCTGAGTAAGGTTGCATTTATCGCACCGATGATTACTTTATTTAGCTTCGAGTGTTGATCATGGACCTGCTGGAAATTGTTGATAGTAATTATCTTTCCTGAAAGAAATACAGGGTTAGTTATGTGCGATGCATTGTGATGAGGTTCTCAAAATAACTGAGATTATGTTATATGTAATGTATGCACATGTCATGATGTATGAACATGAAATGCCGATGTAATGATCTGAGTCCGGGAAAATAAATCCCTGGCTGTTGTTTGGAGAGTATGAGAAATGGTATTCTTGACTGCTGTAACAAACCATAGTTCCTCTACTTCTGTAGGGGATGGTGAACAAAGATGACTAACTGGGGATTCACATCCATTCGGCTGGTGAATATTATGCCGGAAGAGACCCTGTCTAAGGATAACTCTGCAGGGAATAACTCTGCTGGAGAGGAGATACTCTATTGATAGATCTGCTGATTTGAAGAAATAAACACATCCGGGGATGACAAATGTTGTACTTGTAAAAAGACATAAAAACTCGGAATAATCGGGAGTTAGACGACTCAATGTATTATAAAATCAGTAAAAAGCGTAGTAATTATATGATACGATTTCTCGTTATCATTATTTTCCCTGTTTTTGGTATTACGAGTAATTTTTTTGTTTCTCATGTAAACATTTATGAACAACAATCATTTTCAAATGCATATATCAAAAATGAATCATTGGACGTTCTTGCGAAACAAAACAGAAAAGAAAAACAAATTGAAATTTCTTGTGAAAATGAATTGTATTGATTTTTGAAGTTGACATGTAATAGGCGTTTTGTACAAAGAGGCTGATGTCCTAGTAAGAGAACGCCGCCGAAAGAAATTACAATTTATGCTAAAGAAAGAAAAACAACTATGTGAAATGACCCCATCGGGTTTCAACTCTCCTATTGCCTTTATATCTTCAAGCGTCTCATCACTTTTCTATTTGGCCGAAGGTTGATCAAATTGATTGGCGCCGTCTGAACTTGATAGTCGATACTGAAGTCTAGTTGCAAGATGATCCAATGGGACATAGTGTTACGCTTCAATCCCTAACTTTTTCCTGGACCGCTCTTTCTGGTTTTCAGTCCACCAGGATACCCTTTTTTGCCCAAGTCGCCTTTTCAGGTTTTCGACTTGCCGGGTGTACAGTTTTTTTCATTTTCATCCCTTACTTTTACCCGAACCCTTTTGGTTCGCCGGGAAGCCCTTATTTTTGCCTAGGCCAGTCAACCTAGCGGTCTTTGATTATGTGTAGTATCTTTTCACTATGTCTGCATTGACGGGGTGAGGAAGGTCGTCACCATCCATAGTGGTTAGAATCATAGCTCCTCCCAAGAAAATGTTCTTAACCATAAATGGCCCTTCGTATGTGGGGGTCCATTTGCCCCTGGGATCACTTTGCGGTAGTATGATGCGTTTGATCACTAGATCCCCGACTTGATATTCTTGGTGTCTGACTTTCTTGTTAAAAGCCTTGATCATTCGCTTTTGATACGTCTGACCATGACATATAGCAGTAAGTCGCTTTTCATCGATTAGATTCAGCTGATCAAGTCGGGTTTGGATCCAGTTGTCTTCATTCAAACCTGCATCCTTCATAATCCTAAGAGAGGGTATTCGGACTTCGATGGGTAGGACTGCCTCCATGCCATACACCAAGGAAAAGGGTGTTTCCCATGTCGACGTCTGTGCTGAGGTACGGTACCCATGAAGAACGAATGGTAACATCTCGTGCCAGTCTTTGTATGTCACCGTCATCTTCTGCATAATCTTTTTGATATTCTTGTTAGCTACTTCAACAGCGCCATTCATCTTCGGCCGGTAGGGAGAAGAGTTATGATGCTGTATCTTGAACTGTTTACAGAGCTCGGTGATCATTGTGTTGTTGAGATTTGTACCATTGTCAGTAATAATCCTCTCTGGTACACCATATCGATATATCAGATTGTGTCAGATGAACCGCGCCACGACGTTCTTGGTTACCGTAGCAAAGGAAGCTGCCTCAACCCACTTCGTAAAGTAATCAATGGCTACCAGAATAAAGCGATGCCCGTTAGACGTAGTAAGTCTTATCTCGCTGATTATGTCGATGCCCCACACTGCAAAGGACCAAGGAGCTGTCAAGATATTCAGGGGAACCAGAGGTACATGCACCTTATCAGCATAGATTTGGCATTTATGATAGGTTCAAGAGTGCTGATAATAATCGGCCTCCATGGTGGACCAGTAATATCCTGCCCGTAGGATTTTCTTCGCCATGGTATGTCCACTGGAATGAGTTCCGAAGGTGCCTTCATGTAGATCTGCCATGATCCTTTCCGCTTCGCTCTTGTCTACACATCGCAATAAGGTTGAATCATGGTTGCGCTTATAGAGGATTCCATTACTGATGAAGAACTTCGCAACGAACCTTCTCAGAAACTTCTTATCATTAACAGATGCCCCTTCGGGATAATCCTGAACTTCAAGATACCTTTTGACTTCGTAAAACCAGGGTTTGTCTGCTACCTCTTCAGTCTCAATGTCACAGCAATGTGTGGGTTCGTCTAACCTCTTGATGGTAATCTGGGGAGCTTCATTGTCCCACCTGACATTGAACATAGAAGACATAGTATCTAGCGTGTTCGCCAACTGGTTCTCTTCTCGTGGGAAATGTTCAAAGGTTATCTCCTCAAAGTGTGGGAGCAACGTCAGTACATACTCTTTGTAAGGAATAAGATTCAGGTGCTTTGTATACCACTCTCCTTTGACCTGACTTATCACCAGAGCGAAATCTCCGAATACCAATGATACACGCTTCATACTCCGCCATATTGTTGGTGAAGTTAAAACATAATTGGGCGGTGAACGGAGTATGACAGCCCTCAAGAGATATAATTACAGCGCCAATGCCATTACCCAATGCGTTCGAGGCTCCATCAAAATACATAGACCATCAGGATCCCTCCTCGGGTCCTTCATCCGGTCCAGGTTCTTCGCAGTCGGTTACCAACATGACATTCTCATCCGGGAACTCGAAATTCATGGACTGGTAATCATCCACGGCATGATGCGCCAAATGATCCGCCAATACACTCCCTTTGATTGCTCTTTGGGTTGTGTATTGGATGTCGTACTCGGTTAAGATCATTTGCCACCTTGCTATCCTTCCGGAGAGAGCGGGCTTCTCGAAAATATACTTGATCAGATCCATCTTTGATATCAACAAAGTAGGTGAGTCAGCATATACTGTCTCAGTTGGCGATCAACCCATGCCAAAGCGTAGCAAGTTTTCTCGAGCAATGAGTATCGGGTCTTACAGTCGGTAAAATTTTTGCTAAGGTAATAAATGGCGTGCTCTTTTCGACCATACTCGTCATGCTTCCCCATCACACACCCCATTGAATTGTCTAGCACTGTCAAGTATAATATCAAAGGTCTTCCTTCAACTGGAGGCAACAAAATTGGTGGTTCTTGAAGGTATTCCTTGATTCTTTCGAAAGCGGTCTGACATTCGTCATTCCACTTTACCACTTGATCTTTCTTCAGCAGCTTGAAGATTGGCTCACAAGTAGCAGTCAGATGTGAAATGAACCTGGCGATGTAATTAGGACATCCCAAGAAACCTCTAAATTCTTTTTCTGTGCGGGGATCTGGCATCTCTTGTATGGCTTTTACCTTTGCGGGGTCTACCTAAATACCTTTGTCACTGACAACAAAACCCAGCAACTTACCAGACCTTACCCCGAAGGTACACTTGTTTGGATTCAACCTCAGCTTGTACGTCTTCAACCTGTCAAACAGTTTCTGGAGATGATCAAGGTGCTCTTCCTCAGTCTGGGACCTGGCTATCATGTCATCAACATAAACCTCAATCTTGTGGTGAATCATATCGTGGAACAAAACGACCATGGCGCGCTGATAAGTTGCCCAACATTCTTCAACCCAAAATGAATTACCTTGTAACAGAAGGTGCCCCACTGTGTAATGAAGGTTGTTGTTGCACCCTAAAATTTTCCCTCTTTATTTATCAAGACTTTTCTCACAAGTTTCCTCTGACTCAAGACTGGATTAGGGTTTGGTCAGCTCAAGACATCTCATCTTGCATTGATAGCCCAAAATTAGGGTTTGAGTTTTCAAAAGTATTTTTGGACTATCAATGCTTCATATGACTTTAAAACATCATTATGGATCCCTAAGATCACTCATGACAAGTTTCAGGCCTTGAACCACATTTTTGATCAGTCAATTGGACAGTTGACCTAAAAATCAGTTGTATTTGGGAAAAAGTCAACCATTGCCAATTTACAGTCAAACTTCATAATTTTTTATCAACATCAACATTTTTTACTTATATGCATCATTTGGTCAAGTTTGGATCATAATTCCTCAAGAAATTTGATCAAATCACCAAAAGGGCAAACTGGTCAAAATTAGGGTTTTGACTAAGGAAAGGCAATTTCTGATTTTTTTTAACCTAGAAAATGACCAATTGAGTTAAGGAATGATTTCAAGTATTCAATTACATCATATTAACCTTATTACATAGCTCAAAACATTTCAATTTCATTGGATTGACAGATGAAATTTGCAGTCAACTGATCAAAAGTCAACTGTACATTGAAAAGTCAAACTTTGACTTTTTGGTCAAAATCAAGTTCCAAGGGTCATAATTCATCAAAAAATGTCAAAATGTGAAACTTGTTCATCAAGAAATCCAAGTTTGAATATTTGGGTTTGAATTTGAAATTATTCTTAACTTAGAAAATTTTCTAAATATAGAAAATTTCTTATTTTTTCTCAACTTTAGACCACTTTTTCACCATGATGCATAATGATTCAAAGAAAGTTCCCAACATGAAAGTTGTAGAACTCCATGAAATATACAACTTTACTTCACACATTTTTCCCTAAAGATGCTTGGATCTCAAGATATAAATTTATGAATATATGGTCATGAACTAAGTAACTTAGTGAAATTTTGCCATAATTTAGGCAGGTTTTGGACCCAACTTCATAGAAACTTTTCACGTAGTTCCAAGAGTTATCTCAAAATTCATTTCAAATATGAGTTATATAGAACATTTCAAGCTTTCAAAAATGTCCAAGAACTCCTCAAGATCATTTTTGAGTAGGGAGAATCGAAGAGATGAAGTTGGCAATTTCTCACTTTTTGTCCAAGCCATTTCATGAAGAACAAAGTTGCAATCAATACCTATGCTTCCTAATCCATGCTTTGCAGGTCCCAAAATTGTTCTTCACTCCTTAATTAAATGCTTAATCATTTGACAAAGCTTTGATCCATGCCTTAGAACCATTATCCAACTTGCAATTCCATTTATGGCAAAAAGTGACCATTGCCATTTTGAAAAAGATCAACTTTTGCCACTTTGCAAATCTCGAGCATTGAACATGTCCCCTTGGCACATACAAGTCTCACAGGTCTAAGGCAAATTGTACAAGCTAATACCAACCCTAAGGGAGCAAGTACAAGCATGGCAAGCATTGTCCCTTCACTTTACTTCAAATGCAAGAAAAGTTGCAAAAAGGCTAGAACAAACACAACTGTTAGAGGGTTGACATAAAACCAATTCTATACTAATATACAAAGAATATACAACTTAGCAGAAGAGGAAAAAGGCATGAAACACTCCCAACCAGAAAAACACCAAAAATATGTCCAAACCTGCAGTTTTTGCATAAGCATACCCATATTCCATTTGGCTCGTGCGTTTTAAGTTTTGATCATTCAAACATCTTACATACTTGATATAAAACCAATCCAGACCTTCATCTCTATTCTGTAATCACTTTTCCATCGTCTACCATTTTTGATTTCAGAGCTTGTAGTTTGACTTGGCTAAGGAGTTTCAGATACTTTCAGAGCAAGGCAAGGGTTGGAATACATTCAAGGAAGCTCAAGGAAGCTCAAGCAAGCATCAAGCCTGCATCAAACTCACTCCAGTTCCATCCACGATTCCAACTGAAGGAGGTAAAATCTAAAACTCTATCTCCTTGTACAGGCAACCATAGGCCACGATTTATGAATAAAAAGTGTAGTCCTCATCATAACGAAACTGTATATATCTTTATCTTGCATTGATTTTACTTGAGTTGAGAGAATTTGGAACTTGAAATTTCTGAAAATATTAGGTTAAAATTTAGGGCTGTTAAAATTCTCTTTGATTTTTGATTGATAGTTCAAATAACTTATATGGTTGGAATCGTGAGTTCAAGTACTACAACTTTCATGTTATGAGTTTTCATTTTCATGGAAGTATGAGAGAGTTACAAGATGTCTGGCCAAGCTTGAGGAAGAAGATGAAGTACATGGCAAGGACTTGTTTTGGGTTATATTATTATTTTTTCCTTAATACAATGGATGTATAGCCACCTCAGTGGCAAAGTAGCGCGCTGGTGAGACCCATGTCCTGGGTTCGAACCTGGGCGTTACTTTTGTGTTTTTTCACATTTTTTCCCTATTCCATTTTGCCATTTTCGCAGGTTGGGCTTAGTCTTTTGGGCCAGGATTTTTTGCTAACATTACTACCAATCTGCTACATCACCTCCTTGCCAGCTTTTTATATTTTTATTATTTTTATTTTATTTATCTTATTTTCATTTATATATATATATATATATATATATATATATATATATATATATATATATATATATATATATATATATATATATATATATATATATATATATATATATATATATATATATATATATATATATATATATATATATATATATATATATATATATATATATATATATATATATATATATATATATATATATATATATATATATATATATATATTAAAAAAAATCCCAAAAAATATAAATTTCATAATATTACATTTTTATTTTATTTTAGTTTATTTTTCACATAAAAATATATTTTATTAGATATCATATATTTTCTTAATAAATTTGTAAAATATAGTTAAAACATATTTAGTTTAATTTATTTTTCATTTCATACTTATAAATACTTATTTTTGCATATATAAATTTTTTATACAATATTATTTATTATTTTAATACAAAAAATACATAAAAATAATGCATAAGAGCTTTATTTTCTTTTAAAATAATAATTAGGGTTAAACCCCTTTTAAAAATTAATTCCTTTTCCTTATATTTTTAGGTTTAGATGAAAATTTCTTTTACATAAAAAAGGGGACACAAAAAATCTTTTCTTACATATACATTGCATTGCATCTTTAAATATTGTATTGTATTTATTCTAATTCGTACAAATTCGATTTGGTTGTAATAATTTATTTAGGTTTATATTTTTGCAAATCCCCATTCAAATTTGTATTCCCCCCTCCCATAAATTATTGTAATAGCTTAGAAATATTTACATTACGCAATTTATCGCTTTACATACCATGATTAGTAATTAGGGTTTGTATAATAAGATCGAAACAAAGCAAAATAGAAAACCCTAAATACAAGATAAAATCAAAGCATGAAAATGATACACTTGCACATAAGCATCCTTAGGGTTTCCTCACTTGGTTGCCTAAAACAAAAATGGCCATATTACGCACGCGAAGTATCTTGGCAAAACAAACAAATATAAAGATCATGGTCCCTCAATGACGTTATTCAAAAGTTGCCTTACCAAATGATCCTGGTCCCTCAAAATGCTAAGATACTTTGCAAACATTGCTAATCATGGTTATACGATGACCCACGCTCGTCCCGTTTACATCCAAAGATAGGTTGCCTACCAAATCAATGGTAAGACAACAATGTCAAAGGAATAGAGAATGCACAAGAAAGACATTTGAGTAGGTAGATTACTTCTAGTTACTTGCTCCATTTCAAACAACTATCCTTGCTATTTTTTAAAACAAACACGCACATTTCCAAACATTCTTTCAAACATTGAAAACATTTTCAAAAGACAAACATCTTTGTATACATTCTTACGAACGCGAATCATTACAAAGATTGCCTAAACGAATGGCCTCTTTTACAAAATACTTTCAAAACCACACCAAGCACAATTTCAAGCAAACAAAAGCAAGTGATCTAAGAAAGTAACTAAGAGCCCATGGAAAACCATGGATGAAAAGGGTGCTAATACCTTCCCTTTTCATAATCTACCCCCCGAACTCAAGAAACAATCTCAAAGGACTTTCCTGTGCTTTTTCACCTTTCCTTTTGGATAAAAGAAAAGTCGGTGGCGACTCTTGCTAACCGCAACATTTGCGAACACAAACGCAAAACCTCAAGTCAGTTCTCCCACCGTATCACATTTGTCTTCTCCATGTCCTCAAGAGCCATCTTGATCTGGTTGTAGCCAGAAAAACCGTCCATGAAGGAGAAGATCTTGTGCTGCGCGATGTTGTTGACTAAAACAACAATGTGAGGAAGTGGGAAATCATCCTTGGGGCTTGCCCTATTCAGATATCTGTAGTCCACACATATCCTTACCTTACTGTCCTTCTTCGGTATCGAAACGACATTGGCAACCCACTGCGGATAAGAAGTGACAGCTAAGAATCCTGCGTAGAACTGTTTCATGACCTCTGCCTTGATTTTTTCTGACATTTTAGGGCACATACAGTGGACCTTCTGCTTTACTGGCGGGAAGTCTTCTTTAGTCGGCAGGCGATGCACCACAATATCAGTGTCCAAACCAGGCATGTCTTCATAGGACCAGGCGAAGATCTCAACATAGTCGTGTAGCATCTGTATTAACCATTGTTTGAAACTAGGCTCTAGATTCACACCTATTTTAACCTCTTTCCTGTCTTCCTCTGTATCCAAATTCACTGACTCAGCTGGCTCTTCATGAGGCTGTATGACCCTTTCTTCCTGCTGTAATAGTCTAGCAAGTTCCCCAGGCACCTCACAATCATCATCACCTTCGTCCTCGGCTTGGTTGATTGGATTTTTGAAGTCATAACTGGAAGTAGCAGAGTTGTTATCAATGGGATCCAGAGTCGATATGGATCTACAGTATGATACGTGAGTGTGTGTAAGAGAATAATTGTTTTGATAAAGTGAGAGACAGAGAAGAAAAACAAGGAGCGCAAAATTTGTATGCAAGAAACGTCCAATGCTTTATTAATGATATATGAAATGACAAATAATAAGCCCTCACGAGCAAAGCCAAGGTGCCTCGGGTAAGGCACCGGGCCGTAAAGTTTCAAATTGTTTATTACAAATCTTAAAACAAATGAGTCAATTACTGCGGAATAAAAGAAACAGGTATGAAGCCCCTAGCCTTCCAGTTATTCGGTCCACCATTGGTTGTTGGGTAGATCCAACTGTCGATGTTTAAATACTCTTCACTGTCTTCAATTGCATTAATTCCCCAATTGCTGATGTGTAGAGGAGATCTTCCATCCTGAGCGCGCCTAACAACCCTTTGAGCCCCTGTAGTAAATTCCAAACCAAATTTATCAGTTTTGTGAGTGAAATCAGGGAGCTGACCCCAATTGGTACACCCACCTTCTTCAACCACAGCCCTGGCGTCCTTGAGAGAAGCCATCTTCAACAGAGGTTTATTGGTAGTAACTTCAGTTGATGCCAAGACCTGAGGGACCTCTTCGAAATTCTGACAAGGAGTTTCTATGAATTCCCCGTCCATCTCTATGTAGCGGAAGGAATTAAGGTGACTCACCATATATTCTTCACCTCGCACTGTGACAATCTTTCCCTTCACCGAATACTTCAGCATTTGATGGAGTGTGGAAGTAACTACCCCAGCCTCATGGATCCAAGGACGACCCAGCAAGCAAGAATATGATGGTCTGATATCCATTACATAGAAGGTGGACCCAAAAGTCTGAGAACCCATTTTGACAGGGATGTCCACCTCCCTGTGCACCATTCTCTTGGATCTGTCAAAAGCCCTTACGATAATGTTACTAGGCTTTAGAGTCAAACCCTCACAATCTAAACGGTCCAACACTTTCTTCGGCAGAACATTCAATGAAGACCCGGTATCTACCAGCACATGGGCCATAGTGGTGCCCTTGCACTCAATCGAGATATGCAGAGCATCATTATGGTTCCTTCCTTTCAGTGTCAGATCAGCATCTGAAAAACCCAACCAATTGACAGCAGTCAGGCTGGCCACACAATCTTTGAACTAATCTGCTGAAGTTTCCTGCAGCACATGCGTGGTCTTGAGAAATGCAATCAAAGCCTTCGCATGGGCTTCAGAACAAAATAACAGAGACAACATGTATATATTTGATGGGGTCTGCCCCAACTGCTCAACCACATTGTAGTTGCTCTTCTTAATGATTTTTAGTATTTCCTCTATTTCTTGTTTAGAGGCTTCTACCACGATTTTCTTAGGTGCCTCCATCCAGGCAGGCTCACCTATAATTTTCTTGCCCCGAGTCCCAGATGACTCAGCAACAGGGGTAATAATTGGAGTAAGAACGGGAGAAATGTTAGGAGTGCTGGTTGGAGAAGCAGTTGGAGTAACAATAGGCTTGATGATCCTCGAAGCAATCTCAGGAGAGAAAACCCTTCCACTTCGGGTAACCTTACTAGCCCGGACAATATTACTTACATAAGTATCAGCTTCTTCATTCTTCAGATCTTGCTTAATACCATGATAGTACACATCAGCACCATAATGCCAGGGGACAGCCTTGTCTGAGGTGTACGGGATGGAACCAGGAACAATGATTATCAACGGAGAAATTCTTTGAACAGGTGTAATCCTAACAGGTCTTCTCGAGGAAACCTTGGAAGGATTGGCGGAAATGGTTATAATAGCAACATCTTCATTTGGAACAACAGGAATTATAGTCTTCTCGAACAAAATCTCTTTATTATCCACCAGGCGCTAAACACCCGACTTCAACAAACAGCAACCAGAAGGTAGAATCGAACACATGTGGCAATCTTCACCACAACCCGGAAATAAACCGACCAACAACAAATTCTTCTTAACAGTCATAAGAGGAGTAGAAATTTCTTCAACAGAGGTCACAAACAAATCAGTGTCAACAACATTAACTCCACGACCATGTTTGGGCATGGGAGCAGTTATAACATTCGGCTTTTCTAGAGCGTCTAACTCTATCTCCTTGGCTTCAAGCAAGTCTTGCACTTTGTTTCTCATAGCCCAACAATCATGTGTATCGTGGCCAGGACTCTCAGAATGGTAGGCGCACTGGGCGGGTGGATTGTATCTGGGAGAGGTAGTGTTTGGATTCTTGGGAGCCGCTCTCAAGGTTGCCAAGTTGGATTTTAATAAATCAGGTAGAACTTTAGCCAAAGTCATGCTGATGCGGGTAAACTTCCGTTGTGGTCTTTCCACCCTTTGTTGATTGTTGCGTTGTGGAGCAACTGCGGGTCTTGGTATCACTACAGCATTTACTGTTTGAAGGTGTTCAGATCTGCTTTGGCCCCTCGGGCTATAGACTGCACTGGCTTCCTTCTTGCCAGCGAAAGGCTTCTTTGTTGAACTTGAGGAGGCATCCTTCTGTATTTTACCACTCCGAATTCCAGCTTCTACTCTTTCTCCAATTAAAACCAGCTCAGTGAATCCAACTGATGAACTTCCGATCAAGTGATTGAAAAATGGACCAGATAGCGTCCCTAGAAACATGTCAACCAACTCCCTATCAGACAACGGGGGTTGAACTCTCCCAGCCAAGTCTCTCCATTTTTGAGCATAATCTTTAAAACCTTCACCTGCACCCATGGACATACTCTAGAGTCGAGTACGAGTGGGGGCAAGGTAGACATTGTACTGATACTGCTTGTAAAAAGCAGCAGCAAGATCTTCCCAGTTTTGGACAATGGTTCCCTCCAACTGGTAGAACCATTCAAGCTAAGTCCCTGACAGACTATATTGAAATAAGTGCACCCACATATTTCTATCAGCTGTGTGGGGCTGGATCTTCCTAACATACGAGCGAAGATGGAGTTTTGGGCAGGACACCCCAACATACTTAGCAAAAACTGGAGCTTTGAACTTTTGCGGGATGACTACTCCCGACACCAATCCCAGTTCTTTAAAATCTAGTCCAGGTGTCCTCTGAACTTCCATGGCACTCAGACAGTCTTCTAGCTGTTTGTATCTATCCTCAGCAGGAGGATATTGCTCATCATCATAATCAATATCATTGTCAGAGACTGCAGGACTAGGGTCCTTTTCCCCTTCTTGGTTCTCCCCTTCCTTGGATGAAGATGTCAGATCAGTTTGATGCTTTAACCTTTCTCCAAATCTTCTACCCATATTCAGAATATCATTCTTCTTCTTCTTCTCCTTCTTCTCTTTCAGAATGAGGGCTTTCAGATCCTCTTGCCCCTTTGCCAGACTGATGAACATCTGTTGGAACTGGGCATTCTGTGCCTGAAGATCCTTGATGGCTTGATCGGAAGACATTTCTGCTGAAATAAACAGCGAAGAAGATGAGAAACCTGTAGTGGTACCTATAATGATGTGTATGATAATGGGATGCGCATGTAATGATTTCAAAGACTTCGGGAAATTTAAATTTGCAAACCAAAATAAACAAAAACTTTATTATATTAAATTTGAAGGTTTAAAATGCCTTTAAGGCGTTACAAATAAGTAAATAAAACGAATCTAAAACTAGAAAAGAAAAATCAAAAGTCCCATGGACGCTTTCTCTTTGTGCCGATATAATCATTGAGAACTCTTTCTTTCTGGAGCTGCCTGGTGAGCTTTAAAACCTTCCTCTCTTGATCATGGAACTGTTCCCTGTAAGTATCCCGCTCATTCTTCAGCTGAATCCAAGATCTCTGTAACTCCCTAAGATCAGTGGGCATGTAAGGATAGAGAACCGTGTAAGGAATGCCTTCTTCAGTAGTGGGGTCTTTGGTCCCAACTCTTTGGGGTCAGATCTATTTACCATGCCCCAAGCTCGTATGAACCTCCGGCGATACTCTTTAGCATCATCCTCATAGTCGAATACAATGTCCTCAATAAGTAACTCATGGGGACCATCCCTTCGAGCATGACCAAATTGTCGCAAAGATAGAAAAGGATTATAAGTTATACCCCCTCTGATACCAAGTAATGGGACATTAGGGTACTCCCCACAGTGGTCAATAATAGCAATGTCTTCCATAGCTCGGGAACACCAAAGAATATCCGTATGAGCGAGTGACATTATCCTGTGCGACCAACCCAAACCTTATTCGTTCTTCAGTAGAGACTTAGGGAGGTGAGAAATAAACCACCTCGACAGCAACGAGATGCAGCACATAAGAATCCCTCTTCTCTTCATGTTACGAGTATGGAGAGTGTGCAAAATATCTCCAAGCAAGGTAGGCACAGGGTTGCAAGAAAGGAAAATCTTAATAGCATTCACATCTACGAAGGAGTACGGATTAGGGAAGAGAACTAACCATAGATAAGAAGAGCCAAGACATCCTCAAAAGCCTGAAAATCCATATCATCCCAAAATAGTTGAGCCTTGTTTATCAGAAATTTGGCTAGAAAACCCTCGACCCCGCTTCGAGTTTCCCAATTAGATACCACATCGGCCCGTTTCAAATGCAAAGTTGAGGCAATGACTTCTGTCTTAGGAACTTCTTCCATACCTGTGAAGGGTACCTGTTCAAGAATGGATATGCCCAATAGCTGAGAGAATTCTTCCAAGGTGGCTACCAACTGATAATATGGAAAGGTGAAGCAGTGATGCTTGGGATCGAAGAACTAAAAAAGTACGCTCATCATCTGTTCATCAAGGTTTCAAGTAACCAGGAAGAGAAGTTGACCGTGTCTCTTAATTAAAATAGAAGTTTCAGAAACTCTTGATACCAGCTCTTTGAGTTGGGAAGGTATCTGCACAAAGCTGATTCAGATAGTATTTCTACGCACGGAAGCCATGATCTACAAAACAGAACAAAGATAAATTCCCTTGGTCTTTAAAATGGTTAGTGTAATGAAACATGAATGCCATGTTATGATGCATGATGTCATGATAAACCGCAGGTATAGCAAACACAGGTATTGCAAACACAGTCAAATCACACAAAGCCCTTAGGTTTAAGGCTTGCATGAGGTCAAAGGAAATACCCTCTTGAAGTTAAGTTGGTTTCAAACCCGTTCTAGAAAAGTAACCGGGTTCTAGAGGATCTCAATATCATTGACCATCCTTCATCGGTCATGGTTTCAGCTCACACAATCTTTTCTTGCGGTCGAAATATTCCGAAAGTATGATCTCAATGAGTGTAGCATCAAGTATCAACCAGTTCTCAGCTCTACACCGAGGCCGGCTATCTCGCTACTTTCTAATGGCCAAGTTGTGCAATTAAAGGTTCTAAGGTCAGTTGATGCTTCATGATACAACGCAGCGGCTCCGTATTCTCCTTGTTTCACCACAAGGGATACCGATACCAACCAATGTGCCACACCAACGTAGCCACTGCTTCAACCGTATTGGTCTACGCCATATAGTTCCCTCATATTCTATTGCTACTTACCTAAAAGGTGTTCCCCAGATCTGGGTGTAGGATCTATAGTAACCCCAAACAAAACCCTAAAAAATAAAGCAAACAAAACAATCAAGAGAAGCAATTTTAATGACCTAGATCCTAAGGTATACCCCACTTATAATCCCCAGCAGAGTCTCTAGTTCTGTGATACGGTGGCAGAACCGACTGTTTATACTGGTTTGCATTTTGTGTTTTGTGTTTGCAAAATGTCGCGGTAAGCAAGAGTCGCCACCGACTTTTATTTCATCCAACCGAAAAGGAAAAAAGTACAGAAAAAATCCTTTTTCGAGATTTTGAGTACGGGGGGTAGATTATAGAAAGGGAAGGTGTTAGCACCCTTTCTATCCATGGTTTTCCATGGACTCTTAGGAACTTGCTCATCTTTTTAAAATTGCTTGTGTGTGTGTGCTTGCTTTGAAAATGTTTTACTTCGTGATAACCCTTGTATCAGTCCTCAAGGGTGTGACGAAGTTTTTTTTTGAAAAATGTTTTAAAAAGGTGTTAGTGTAAAAAGTTTTGATTTGAGCAAGTACATACTAGCATCTACTTACTCGAGAAAAGATTGTTAATATCCTTGTTTCCTTTAGACAGCGCTATCCTACTATTGAGAAATAGGTAACACCGTCGTTGGAATTTGTAAGGGTCAATTTGAAAGGGACGTACAATCACTAAAGCAATATTAGGACACCTTAGTAGTAACCCTAGAGTCTTAAGATCTTTCTCAAGGCAACATTTCTGAGGCAACATTTCCGAGGCAACATTCGAATTGGACATTTTGATCTTTTAGACTAGAGGGCAACCATTAAGACACCTTATGCTTAATGATCGTTTATCGAAGGCAACCGAAGTGAGAGTATACCCTAAGAGTGAATATGTGCGAGTGATTTGTTTCAGTTTATTATCTTTGCATATTAGGGTTTTCTAACCATTTTAATTTTGTCATGCATTCTTGCCATACAATCCTATTAGCATACATCTAGACAGTTAAATATTTGCGGGAATTAAAAATGCGAGAAAATAAACCTAGCTATTACAAGGCTTCGGGGAGGGGGATTAATTACATAACCAAAAAATCGGGGATTTAAACAGCAGATAAAAATCCTAAGTTAACTATTACAAACCATGAACAGTTACAAAATAATGGCAAAATAATTAACAAGCGCGCGACGAATTAAATGTGAGGCGATTAGTGTTTTGACCCTTTGACTAATCCTATTTGCGATTGATTAAAGAAAAAAATGTTTTTTTGTCATGTTTTGTCATTTGAGAAAATAATGGAAAATTGAATTTAAAAAAAGGACCCTAATTACTAATTAATTTTAATTAAGAAAAATAATTAAGTTAACCTATTTTTTGTGTTTTTGACTTGAAAAAAAAAAAGAAATTTAATTGCAAAATTAAACCTAATTTCTACTTGATTTTAATTATAGAAAAGAAATTAAATTAACCTAGATTTCTAATTAAATTAAATAATTTAAAGAAAATGCTTTTTTTGGTATTTTGTGATTTGTTGATTTTATGATTAAATAAAAAGTGATTAATTTTTGTGAAAAATAATTAAACAAACTAATTAAAATAAAAGAAATAAATAAAGAAAATAAATAGAATGGGCATGTATGCTAGCCAAAAAGGGGTGTGAAGCTGAATTCTTTTGGCCCAATAAGCTCCAAGCCCAGTCAATGCACTATATCAGGCGTGGGCGTTGACTTGAGGAGCATGGTGCGCTCTCATTGTTGGCACGTTGGATCTGGATAGGGGCACATCAGATAGCTGGATGTTGATGGAGCATGGTGGGCGCTTGAGATTGTGAAGCACTGGATTGGCCTACAATTGGTAAGAAAATAACAAAATGCACACGCCTGGGATCGAACCCAGGACGTGTACATCAAAGGCAAGCTTCTTTACCATCTACGCTAGAATGTCAATTATTATTATTATGAAACAAATGAAACATAATGCAAACAACGTGCCACGCCTCCAAAACGCGCGAAAATTCAAACGGGCCAGCCACATGTTGCCACGCCATTGTCTCCTTCATTGGCCTGTCGCTTTAGGTAAAACACTTTTAACTACGGACATTTGTGCGTAATTATAAACCTGTAACATTCAAAAATCATGTACAGGCAATATAAATGAAAGGTAATGGTACCAATCAACTCGTCTCATCCTCACGAGCATCATGGTACCAGATTTAAGGCCCAATTGTTCCTGCATTGAAAACCCCTAAAACGAACAAAGAAACCCTAACAATGGCACATTGTGATTCCTGCGTTGTAAATGCAATTAAGTGGTACCAATAGCTTGCAAACACAATGATGAACAAGAATATATAATTAAAACATGCTTATGATGAGTAAATCAGTAAAATCTAGTTTGAGTTTTTAGGGCAAACCGTGATGCCTGTAGGGTGCGATTCTGGGCATTTTGAAGCTTGCAAAGGATGTTGTTAGCTTCCTGATATGTCTAGCAAGCAATTGGAAACTTCAGCACACCTCGAATTGGCTTGTGGAAGAAGATTCATCTCACACTTTTCTTGGAAATTTTGAAGTTTTGTTCTGGTTTTTTGAGGCAGGTTGTGCACGAAAATTCCTCTGTTTAGGGTTCCAAAAACTTCAGTATATGTATTGAATCCAATTAGGTTAACAATTTTGGATCCAATCTTGAGAATTCATGGATGGAATATTTGATTTTTAAGCCATATGATATCTTTCCATAACCATGCCAATCATGCTCTTTTTTGTATCAATTGCCCTTGATTCGATTTTCTCTTGTTTACTCAGCATGTCTTGATTGCCAAACTGTCAAAAAAACAAATCAAATCATATCTTTATTAATTTTCATCATTTATTTGATTTAATTCACTTTTAATTAATGAAAAATAAAAATAAATTGAAAAATGAAGCACATAATGGGTGAGTGAACATTTGAGTCGTGGACCACATTACAATTGAGGTGCAAGCGTAAAAAGTTGGGCCCATTTAGCAAAAAATGCAAATTTGAGCACATTAGACTTTTGGCAATTTTGCAAAAATGGTCATCTTGTCCAATACATAACTCTCTCAATTTTTACCCTAGAGAGGTGTTCTTTGACTTTTTAGAAATCTTAGGATGTCTTCTAAGCAACCCTTTTTGTCTCATCTTAATTTAGTCTTCCATGTTCATGTATGAAGCTTTGACCCAAAAGGTGTTTTTGTTGACTTTTCAAAAGGACCTATAATGTCAAAATTCATATCTTTTTGTGAGTGCATATTCTGAACTTGGGATATGAACATGAATTTTATGGAATTTCATCCTATTCAAAATGAGCTTTGGATGGGTCATTTATGATAAAGTATGAGAAAGTTATGCTCGGTCAAAGTTGAGTTGACTTTTCCTGTAAAACCCTAATTTAGCAACTTTTGGGTTTTGATGAATTGTGAGCAATCCTTGAGGAATCATGATCAACCATTGATCAAATGATGGATAATACTTAAAAATGAGGATGTTGACCAAAAATATTGAAGTTTGACTGTATGTGGGCCACAATTGACTTTTGACCTAGTATAGTTGATTTGTAGGCATTTGAGCAATTGACAAACAAACTTCTTTTGCAAGGCTTGAAACTTGACATGGATGATATTGAGAACATATTAGGACAATGGTGAGCATTTGATTCCTTTGTGGTTCATACATCTTGATGAAAATAGAAACCCTAATTTGAGGTATGCTGCCTTAGGATAGAGTTTGTCTGGTCAACTCTTGGGCAACCTTGAGCAAATTGGGGATCTCACTTGACATTTATTGAGTAAAATGAGAGGGTAAATTTTAGGGTACAACAGTAGGGTTACTTCAAAGTGGTAGTGTAGATTAGTTGACCCGTTTGGTTTCGGGAACTGAGTTTCCATTAGTCGCCTACAGATGTGACTTGCATAACTGCTGAATTTGTTGAAGTTAATCGTCTTTTCCTGGAAAGATACCAGGGTTAGTTATATGCAATGCATGAAATGCAGGGTGAGATGATGTTCTAAAAATAAATGAGATTATGTTGTATATGATATGTATGCGTATGTCATGATGTATGTTCATGAAATGCTATCAGGGTATGCTCGCGTCTAGGAAAATAAATCCCTGACAGTTGCTGGGGATTTGTGAATATTCTGTAGGGAAGAGATGATGCTTGAGAATGAACTCTGGGGGGAATGAACTTAGAAAATGTATTCTTATAGCTGAAGTGATGAACTTTGTCGGGGATTGAGCCTCTGTATCTGGAGAAATAAACTCAGTTGGGGATGAAATTCCGTTGCTGGAGATGATGAGCTCAGTTAGAGATTGAGCTTCTGTATTTGGAGAAATAAACTCTGCTTGGGGGATGAAATTTACTGACTCGCCCGCGATTATGAACCTCGGCTGGGGGTGGTTATGTCCTGTTTCAGGGAAGCTGACATCAATGCCTTTGGATACTTTTACTCTGTGGAGGAGTGTATGTACCAATAATCATGTTCCCAAGCTAGCTCTATCCCGGTACCTGCTGGGCAGAGTAATTGTAGGGTTTGGCACCTCTTGTTTTTTCCCTGTTTCTGGAATTACGAGTAATTGTCTTTTGTTTCTTTTGTAAATATTTATGAGCAACAATCATTTTCAAATGCAGATATCAAAAATAAATCATTAGATGCTCTTGCAAAACAAAACAGAAAAAGAAAACAAACTCGAAGTGAAAATAATTTTGTATTGATTTTTGAAGTCGGCCTGTAATAGGTGTTTTTGTACAAAGAGGCTGACGTCCTAGTAAGAGAACGCCGCCGAAAAATAGAATTTATACAATTTGGGCAAAAGCGAGAAAAACAGTTATGTGAAACGACCCCACTGGGTTCCAACTTTGCTATTGCCTTTATATCTTCAAGTGTCTCATCACTTTGCTACTTGGCCGAAGGTTGATCATATTGATTGGCGCCGTCCGAGCTTGATAGTCGAAACCGAAGTCTGGTCGCAAGGTGATCCAATGAGACATAGTGATACGCTTCAATCCCTAACTTTTTCCTGGACCGCCCTTTCGGGTTTTCAGTCCACCAGGATACCCTTTTTTGCCCAAGCCTCCCTTTCGGGTTTTCGACTTCCGGGTGTACAGATTTTTTTTCATTTTCATACCTTACTTTTGCTTGAACCCTTTTGGTTCGCCGGGAAGCCCTTATTTTTGCCTAGGCCAGTCGACCTAGCGGGTCTTTGATTGGGCGTAGTATCTTTTCACTATGTCTGCATTGACAGGGTGAGAAAGGTTGTCACCATCCATGGTGGTTAGAATCATAGATCCTCATAAGAAAATGTTCTTAACCATAAATGGTCCTTCGTACGTGGGGGTCCATTTTCCCCTGGGATCACCTTGCGGAAGTATGATATGCTAGATCACTAGATCTCGGACTTGGTATTCTTGACGTCTGACTTTCTTGTTAAAAGCCTTGATCATTCGCTTTTGATACGTCTGACCATGGCAGATAGCGGCAAGTCTCTTTTCATTGATTAGATTCAACTGTTCAAGTCAGGTTCAGATCCAATCGTCTTCGTTCAAACCTGCATCCTTCATAATCCTGAGAGAAGGTATCTGGACTTCGATGGGTAAGACTTCCTCCATGCCATATACCAGAGAGTAGGGTGTTGCCCTTGTCGACGTCCGTGCTGAGGTACGGTACCCATGAAGAGAAAATGGTGACATCTTATGCCAGTCTTTGTATGTCACTGTCATCTTCTGTACAATCTTTTTGATATTCTTGTTAGCTGCTTCAATAACGCCATTCATCTTCGGCAGGTAGGGGGAAGAATTATGATGTTGTATCTTGAACTGTTTATAGAGCTCGACGATCATCGTATTATTGAGATTTGTACCATTGTCAGTAATAATTCTCTCTGGCACACCATATCGACAGATCAGGTTATGTCGGATAAACCGCACCACGATATTCTTGGTTACTGTAGCAAAAGAAGCTGCCCCAACCCACTTCGTGAAGTAATCAATGGCTACTAAGATGAAGCGATGTCCATTGGAAGCGGTGGGCCTATTTTCTCCGATTATGTCGATTCCCCACATTGCAAAGGGCCACAGAGCTGTCAATACGTTTAAGGGGACCGGAGGCACATGCACCTTATCAGCATAGATTTGGCATTTATGACAAGTTCGAGAGTGCTGATAACAATCGGCTTCCATAGTGGACCAGTAGTATCTTGTCCATAGGATCTTCTTAGCCATGGTATGTCCACTAGAATGGGTTCCTAAGGTGCCTTCATGTATGTTGTACCCCAAAATTTTCCCTCTCACTTATCAAGAATTTTCTCACAAGATCTCTTTGGGCTCAAGACTACATTAGGGTTTGATCAGCTCAAGACACCTCCTCATGCACTGATGACCAAAATTAGGGTTTGAGTTTGCACAAGGATTTTTGGACTATCAATGCTTAATATGACTTTCAAGGATCATTATGGACCCCCAATATTACTCATGTCAAGTTTCAAGCCTTGGATCACACTTTTGACCAGTCAATTGAATAGTTGACCTAAAAATCAACTGTATTGGGGAAAAAGTAAACCATAACTAATTTACAGTCAAACTTTATAATTTTTGATCCACATCAACATTTTAGACCCATATGTACCACTTGATCAAGTTTGGACCATAACTCCTCAAGAAATTTGATCAAATCTCCAAAAAGGCAAAATGGTCAAAATTAGGGTTTTGACTGGTAAAGGGCAATTTCTGATTTTTGACCTAGAAAATGGTCAATTGGTTTAAGGAATTATATCAAGATTCCAATTGCATCATTTTTACCTAATTACATGGTTCAAAACATGGAAAGTCCATTGGATTGACAGATGAATTTTCCAATCAACTGAACACAAGTCAATTGTACACTGAAAAGTCAAACTTTGACTTTTTGGTAAAATTCAAATGCCAAAGATCAAAATTCATCAAGACATTCAAAAATATGGAACTTGATCATCAAGAAATCAAGAAATTCAAAAGTCAATTTGAAAATTCATACTCTTCAAGACTTAGAAATTTTTTTGTGTTTTTTATACATGATAATTTCATTTCTTCATGCCAACTTTTCACCATGATGTAAGATGATTCAAGGAAAACTTCCAACATGAAAGTTATAGATCTCAACGAGATCTAGAACTTTGTAGGGCAGGACTTTTTCTAGAAATGGTTGGCTTTTGAGTTATAAATTCATGAAGTCATGGAATTTTTGAATAAACACTTAGAGAAATTTTCAGCAGTTTTGATCAGGATTTTATCCTAATTTCTTGGCATTTTTTCACATAGTTACAAGATGATTTTGTCAAAATTGCCAACATGAAAGTTATAGAGGGTGTTTCAAGCTTTCCAAAACATCCAAGAGCATGAATTTATCATATTTGAGCTAGGAGATACAAGGATCTGAAGTTGGACATTCATTCTTGATTTACACGGCAGATTTGTGATGAACAAGGAACAAAAATCTTAGCCATGCTGCATAATATTCACTTTACAGGACTCTTGACTTGCAAATCTATCCATAATCATATGTTTACACAATTGATTGAACCATTATCCAAGTGGTTCAAGTATTGTCCATTGCATCTTTCCATTTTTGGCACAAAGGCACCATTGCCATTCTTGCAAAGTTCACTTTAATCATAAAGTCAATTTCTTGAGCTTCTAACTTGTTGTTCTAATCACACTCAACTTCTAAAAGTCAGAACAAACATGTTTAAAGTGATCAACCACTTTATATAGCTTGGTACAAGCATTGGAAACATGTTCTTCATGCTTGCTTCAAAAACAAGCAAGATAACCATAACATGTGATTCAAAATCTGAGTTGTTTGAAGTCTCAAACCTTCTATATAAATATAGAGGCAAATTGCAAGAGAAAAGGTAAGAAAAAAATAAGGGGAAACTAACACTCAAAATCATTCTTGCTGTCAAAAACCAGAATTGCCCACAAAACCTCCATTTTTGAGCTTTGAAGTCCAAATCTTTGAATCTCATACCTTGCAAGTTTTCTCCAAACAAACCATCCAAACACTCCACATACATCATATAGAAGTTCCTCAAACACAAAAACAACTTCTGTAACATCATTATCATCACTTCCTAAGCTCAACAACAACCCATACAACAACTCAAACTCAAAGCACAAATTTCAGTTTCAAGGTAAGTTTTCTTGACTTTGAATTCTTCATACAAGTATCATTAATGGTTCATTTGTGAAGACAAAATGTAGATGTAATTGCCTTGAAGCTAACCATATGCTTGCTTTTCATTTTCACTAACCATGTGTTGAGAACTAACTTTTACATGTAGCAAAACAATGATAAAAGCAAAAAATAGCAGTTATGCGTCCATACGAAATGCTATGAGTCGACACATACTATGTTCAAAACAGGTTATGAGTCGACACGAAACACCTATGCGTTAATACGAAATGATTATGAGGCGATATCAAACCAGTATGCGTCGACTCATACTGAGTTGTTTTGACTTCCAGGAGCATGAGCCAACACATGAGCCGACACGAAATCTGCATGAGCCAATACGAAATCTGCATGAGCCAATACATAAGCTCATGTGTCAGCTCATAAAACTTTGTTTTTTTTATTTATTTTTTTATTTTTTATTTTTATTTTTTCTTTATATTTTTATTTTTATTATTATTATTATTTTCATATAAAAAAAATCAAATATATATATACTTTTGTTTTATTCCTTTTTTCTAAACTAAAAAAGACAAAAACATTTTCTTATTAAAATTAATTTCTTTTCTTAAAATTAATTTAATATTTAGACTTAGGTTTTATTTCAATTTGTTTATTTTGATTAAATTAATTTAGACATTAAGATTTTAATTAATTTCTTTTCAAATCAATTAGAACCTTCTTCATAAAAAAAATATAAAAACACTTTCTCTTCTCTTTGTATTTCTTTGTACATTTCATTATTTCGCACTATAATTATGTAATTTGTCAAAGCCGTGTAATAGTAAATTAGGTTTATTTGCTTTCATGTCCCCATTTGTAAATTTGTACACCCCCTCCCCTAATGATGTAATAGCATAGTAATTTTACTTTTCGTAATTTATCACTTTATATAAATGCTAGTAATTAGGGTTTGTATGAAAAGATAAAATCAACAAGTAGAAAACCCTAATCAAAGACTAAACAAAGCATGAAAATTAATACATTTGCACACAAACACCCCTAGGGTAAAATCCACTTGGTTGCCTTACAAAAATGACCATATTATGCATGTGAGGTATCTTAGCAAAGACAAGCAAAATACAAGATCATAGTCCCTCGATGACGCTATCAAAAGTTGTCTTTCAAAATGATCTTAGTCCCTCAAAAAGAATGCTAAGATATCTTACAACATTTCTAATCATGGTTATACGATGACTCACGCCTATCCTGTTTACATCCAAAGATAGGGTTGCTTACCAAATCAATGGTAATACGACAATATCAAAGGAAAAGAAAATGAACAAGAAAGACATTTGAGTAGGTAGATTACTTTTAGTTACTTGCTCCATTTCAAACAAATATCCTTGCTATTTTCAAAACAAACACACACATTTCCAAACATCTTACAAACATTGAAAACATTTTCAAAAAGACAAACATCTTTGTATACATTCTTACGAACGAGAATCATTACAAAGATTGCCTAAACAATGGCCTCTTTACAAAACACTTTCAAAAACCACAGAAAGCACAATTTCCAAACAAAAGCAAGTGATCTAGCAAGTAACTAAGAGCCCATGGAAAACCATGATGAAAAGGGTGCTAATACCTTGCCTTTTCATAATCTACCCCCCGAACTAAAGAAACAATCTCAAAGGTCTTTCATGTGCTTTTTCACCTTTCCTTTTGGATAAAAGAAAAGTAGGTGGCGACTCTTGCTAACCGCAACATTTGCGATAAAACGCAAAACCTTCAAGTCATTTCTCCTACCGCATCACAGAACTGGCGACTCTGTTGGAGAAAATTCTAAAAGTGGGGTTACCTTAGGGATATATCACATTTACTTGCTTACACTGTTTGATTTGTATGCTTTACATTATGGTTCTTTGTTTGGGTTTGAATCCTTTACCTGGATTTGGGATACATTATACGTAAGTAGTAATATATTGTGGAAACTGTGCGGGGTATACCGACATGGTCTAAGAAATAACTATGTTAGTGCGACATATTTGTGGGTACCGGTAGCCTTTGAGTTAATCAAAGAGAATAAGGGGCCGCTGAATGATGTCATGAAGCACTAGTGAACTTCTAGAACCTTTGCTTGACCAACTTGACCTTTAGGATGTAGTGAGATGATCGGCTTTGGTGCAGTCCGAAGTTGGTAGATACTATATACTACACTCATTGAGGTTTGGTTTCTTGGGATATTTCGGTCGCCATTAAAGAGGCTTGTGCTGAAACAATGACCAAGGAAACAAACCAGTGATATTGAGCTCCTTAGAACCCGGTTACCATTACTAGGACAGGTTTGAGCCAACTAAACTTCAAGAGGGTACTTACCTATAAAACCCCGTGAAAGCCTAAAACTAAGGATTTGTTTGCTTTGTATATGCATATTTGTACATAACATCATGAACATCATGAACATCATATACATCCACTAACCATTTCAAGGATTTTTGGGATTCATCTTTGTTCTTGCTTTGTAGGATATGGATTCACTTCGCAGGAAAACTATTCAAGTCAACCTTGTGAGGATCCCTCCACAACTTAAGGAGCTAGCTTCAAGGATTCCTGAAAACTCCCCATTCCCCGAGAGACATGGTCGCCTACTCAACTTGGTCACCCCCAACACAGATGAGGATATGATGAAGGTGCTTTTTCAGTTCTTTGATCCTTTACACCATTGCTTCACATTTCCCGACTATCAACTTGTGCCTACTTTGGAAGAATTATCCCAATTCTTGAGGATTCCCATTCTCAATGAACTACCTTTCAAAGGTACGGAAAGAGACCCAAAGCCAGAAGAGATTGCTCAAGCTCTTCACTTGCACTCATCTGATGTCACAACTCATTGGGAAACAAGGAGTGGTGTCAAAGGCTTCCTAGCAAAGTTCCTGTTTGAGAAAGCCCAAAGCTGTTGGAATTCCTTGGACTTGCAAGCCTTTGAGGAAATTGTGGCTCTCCTCATCTATGGGATGGTTTTGTTCCCAAATCCTGACCAACTCATAGATGTGAATGCCGTCAAAATCTTCATATCCCGCAACCCGATGCCTACATTGCTAGGAGATATCCTACATTCTTTTCACACTCGCACAACGAGGAAAAGAGGTGTTCTCATGTGTTGCACTCCTATCTTGGAAAGATGGTTTATGTCTCATCTTCCCCAATCTATCTTAAATAATGAGCAAGGTTCAAGGTGGTCACAAAGGTTGATAACGCTCAAGCATTCAGACATTCATTGGTGCTCCCGATCCAAAGAGAATGTTATCGTTGTCGACCATTGTGGAGAATTCCCTAATGTCCCTTTGCTTGGAATTAGGGGAGGAATAACCTACAACCCAAGTTTAGCCTTAAGACAATTTGGTTATGCCCGAAGAGATGGCCCGCATGAGATGCTGATTCAAGGTTTGGTATTTGACTACGACAACGACAATCAAGGTCTTCACCAGAGATTTATCCGAGCTTGGAGGATGTTAAACAAGGTGGATAGCAAGACTTTGGGGCACAAAAATTCCATCCCTCTTGAGCCTTACCTCAAATGGGTACGAACTCGTGCTCAGAGTCTTATGATGCCTTACCACTCCATCCTCCCGGTAATCATTGAGCCTGTCATAGAGGAAGATGTTCCATACACTATCCTACATCCTGACATGCCCATATATCTTGAAGACTTACAAAGGGATTGATACAACTCAAGGGAGAGAGAGATACTTTCGAAGCCCAATTCTACACAAGCGAGAATAAGGTTTTGGAACTCACTAGGCTACTTCATGAGGAGCAGACTCTGAATGCCTACATTGCACCAAAGAGGATGCATACTACCTTTTTATCTTAGAGTTTTTGTATTATTTTGCCCAAGAGGCATTAATGTATTCAAGCTTTAACTTATTAATATAACGTGTGTTTCCTTTTTTGTCTAAAACAAATTCGAATCTTTGAAATCCTTGAAATCATTACATATGCATATACCATTCATCATAACATAAGCAGGTCTTTTACAACAATTCTCCTCATCTCTCTACTATTTATTTCAGTAAGATGGATCTTGAGCAAACAGTGAAGGATCTTCAAGCTCAGAATACACAATTTCAACAGTTTCTCTTGACCCTAGCCAAGGGACAAGAAGATTTGAAGACTTTGCTGGCTGAAGAGAGGAAAAAGAAGACAAAGAAGGTAAATGGAGTCCTGAACATGGGAATAAGATTTCATGAGCAAACAAGAAGGACCTTAAGCTTTGCAACAACATCCAGAGAAAAGGACAATCAGGAGGGGAAAGGCAAGGAAATAGTTGTCCCGTCAGAATCAGAAGAGGAAGAGGAAGAAGAGGACTACTCTGAAGAACAATACCCTCCAACTGATGACAAGTATAGACATCTCGAAGAGCGATTGAGCGCGATGGAAAGCCAAAAAGTGCCAGGCTTGGACTTTGAGGAATTGGGTTTAGTGTCGGGGATTATGATTCCTCCGAAATTCAAAGCACCTATGTTCGCCAAATATGACGGGGTTTCATGCCCTAAAATGCATCTCTGGTCATATGTGAGGAAAATCTAACCCCATACCGCTGATAAAGACTTATGGGTGCACTTCTTCCGAGACAGTCTGTCTGGAACTCAACTTGACTGGTTTTACCAACTAGAAAGAGCCATTGTTCATAATTGGGAAGATCTTGCTGCAGCTTTCTACAAGTAATACCAATACAATACTGATCTTGTGCCTACCCGTACTTAACTCCAGAGTATGGACATGGTTTCTAATGAAGGTTTCAAGGACTATGCGCAAAAATGGAGAGACTTAGCTGGAAGAGTTCAACCCCCTCTATCTGAGAGAGAGTTGGTAAACACGTTCTTGGGCACCTTGTCTGGTCCTTTCTCCAACCATTTAATTGGAAGTTCGTCTGCAGACTTTACTGAACTAATATTGACCGGAGAAAGGGTAGAAACCGGTATAAAGAGTGGAAAGATTCAGAAAGATACATCTTCTTCTACAACTGTGAGGAAACCTTTCATCGGAAAGAAAGAGGTGGCTGCTATATATCTGCAAAGAAACCAAGATAGGGCCGAATGCCGACCAATGGTGTGGGATGTTATGATTCCTAAGCCTGCGTCTGATCAGCAAAGAAATAATCAACCAAGGATGGAAAGGCCAGTCAGGCAGTTCACCATAATTAACATGACCCTGTCTCAAGTATTACCGCATCTGCTAAGATCCAATTTGGTGACCTTGAAAGAAGCTCTGAAAAACCCCAATACAACATCTCCTCATTATCATTCCAATGCCCGTTGAGCATATCACTCTGAAAGTCCTGGTCACGATACTAATAACTGTTGGGCTCTAAAGAACAAAATACAAGACCTCATTGAAGCAAAAGAAATTGAGTTCGATGCGCCTGAAAAGCCAAATGTCTTTTCTGCCCCTATGTCCAGACATGGCCATAATACTAATGCCATTCAGGAAGATTTGTTTATTACCTCAGTTGATGAACTCATGACCCCACTTCCAACTATTAAAATGAATTTGTTGAATGCCGGTGTGTTCCCGGGCTGTGATGAAGTTTGCCATCTCTGTTTGTCCTCACCAACTGGCTGTCCTTTGTTGAAAGTAGGTATTCAATGCCTGATAGATAACAAAGAAATTTTGTTTGAAAAGACTCTTGTTCCACCCATCCCTTTTTAATATGTTTCTATCATTACCATTTCCGCCAATTCTTCCAGGGTCTCCACCAAAAGACCCATTAGAATTACATCAGTTCCGAAAGCAACTCCTTTAATAATCACAATGCCTAGACCAGTCCCATATGCATCAGACAAGACCATGTCGTGGAATTATGGAGGGGAGGTCTACTATCATGGTATCAAGCAAGACTGGCCGGCCACCGAAGAGATAAATTCTGAGAAAGAAGATTCTGACGTCAGTAATATTGCAGGAACTAGCAAAATTACCCGAAGTGGTAGGATCTTTTCTCCAGAAATTGCTCCCCCAAAAGAAGTTTCTGGACCCGTAATCATCCATGTGGTTGCTCCAAAGGTTACTCTCATACCCATAATCATCTCTGCAAGTACTCCTATTGATGAAGCTGTTACAACCCCTGCTATCATTCCTACCGACACTCCCGCTACCGAGACTTGAGGAAAGAGTATTCCGGTTGAGTTTGTCCAGACAAAGGCTCAGTCATTGACTATCCTCGAGACATCCAAGAAAGAAATGGAGGAGATCCTAAAAATTATAAGGAGGAGCGACTACGATGTAGTTGAACAACTAGGGCAAACTCCCTCTAAAATCTCCATGCTGGCATTATTATTATGTTCCGAGGCACATGCAAAAGCCTTGGTAAAGTTCTTAAAAACCTCCCATATACCTCAAGAGACATCTGTCGATCAGTTTCAAGACTGCGTAGCCAGCCTAACTGCGGACAATGGTTTAGGATTTTCAGAAGCTGATCTGACGCCGAGGAGAAGAAAGCATAATGAGGCACTACATGTCTCAGTGGAATGTAGGGGCACAACTCTGGCTCATGTTTTGGTGGACACAGGCTCATCTTTGAATGTACTAACAAAAAAATATCTTGATAGACTTGACTGCGAGGGAATGACATTAAAGCCAAGTAACATAGTAGTAAGGGCTTTTGACGTCTCAAAAAGGATGGTGCATGGGGAAGTGGATATCCCTATAAAGGTTGGAACCCAAACTTTCAATTTAACCTTTTATGTAATGGACATCCTCCCTTCATACTCCTGCTTGCTAGGCCGACCATGGATCCATATTGCTGGTGTTGTTACCTCTACATTGCACCAGATGCTGAAGTATCCGGTTCAAGGGAAGATTATCACTGTTCATAGAGAGGAAGAATACATGATTAGCCATCTCAATTCCTTCAGATATGTGGAATTAGATGGAGAATTTATTGAAACTCCATTTCAACACTTTGAAGAGGTCCCGCAAGATGTGGCAGTGACCAAGGCTTTACCTCAGGTTCCCAAAATTACAAGGCCTCCACTCCGGATGTCATCTCTGAAGGATGCCAAAGTAGTGGTAGAAGAAGGTGGGTGCACTATCTTGGGGCAACTCCCAGATATCCCATATAAGTCTGACAAGTTTGGCCTAGGTTTCACTTCAAGTGCTCAAAAGGATGTACGTCGTGCTCGTGTTGGAGGACCACCCTTAAAGATCAGCAACCGTGAAGTCAACATGGTAGAAGACGGTGAAGATGGTTGCAACCTAGAGGAGTGGATCTTCCCGACTGTCAATGGAGGACTCAACAATTGGGAGGCTAGAGACTTTATCCCGATCACTTTTATCCCACAGTAATTTATCTTTACATTTTATTGGATCTGTAATATTGAAACAACTCGCACTCTTAAAACCTTGTGGCTTACCCGAGGCACAATGGTCCATTTGTAAGGGTTATTATCTCATTTTCATATGACATCAATGAATCATGGAAGTTTTCTCATACAAACTTTTATGCTCATTGTTTTTCTTTTACATTTTACTTTCTTTCAAAGATAGCTATACCATTACACACACCCACACTCACAATGCAGGTATACATCCATTCGGGATCCCATGGGTAACGATACTGCTATGGCCTTTTGTGACTCTGAGAATCTAATCTACCAAGCCGAAGACGAAGGTGAGGAAGATTGTGAAGTACCAGGGGAACTTACCAGACTGCTACAACAAGAAGAGAGAACCATTCAGCCTCACGAGGAACCCGTGGATAAATCAACCTAGGTACTGAAGAGGACAAAAAAGAGGTCAAGGTGGGTGCCAATCTGGAACCCAGCATCAAGGAGCGTCTGATTCAGTTGTTGCACGATTATGTTGAAGTCTTTTCCTGGTCACATGAAGACATGTTGGGACTTGATGCAGACATTGTGGTACATCGTTTGCCTACAAGAGAAGATTGTCCGCCAGTAAAGCAAAAGGTTCATCGCATGAGACCTGATATGTCAGAAAAGATTAAAGCAGAGGTCATGAAGCAATTCAACGCTGGATTCTTCGCTGTCACCTCTTACCCTCAATGGGTTGCCAACATTTTCCCTGTACCCAAAAAAGACGGCAAAGTGCGAATGTGTGTGGACTACAGAGATTTGAATAGGGCAAGCCATAAGGATGATTTTCCACTCCCCCACATTGATATCCTAGTTGACAATACGGTACAACACAAAGTATTTTCCTTCATGGACGGATTCTCAGGTTACAACCAAATCAAAATGGCGCCTGAGGACATGGAGAAAACAACATTTGACACACAATGGGGCACATTCTGCTATAAGGTGATGCCATTCGGACTGAAGAACGCTGGGGCAACCTATCAGCATGCCGTGGTAGCTTTATTTCATGACATGATACATCACGAAATAGAGGTCTACGTGGACGATATGATAGCCAGATCTCAAACAGAAGAAGAGCATCTTGATCACTTACAAAAACTGTTTGAGAGACTGAAGAAGTACAAGCTGAGGTTGAATCCAAACAAATGCACATTTGGAGTACGGTCTGGTAAAATCTTAGGCTTTTTCGTCAGTAAAAAAGGTATCGAGGTTGATCCTTCCAAAGTTAAGGCAATACAAGAGATGCCTGCTCCTCGTACTGAGAAGGAAGTCAGAGGATTCTTGGGACGTTTGAACTATATTACCAGATTCATTTCTCACCTGACAGCTACTTGTGAGCCAATCTTCAAACTATTGAAGAAAGATCAAGTAGTCAAATGGAATGATGAATGCCAAATTGCTTTTTACAAAATCAAAGAATACTTACAAGAGCCTCCTGTGTTGATGCCACCAGTCGAGGGAAGACCATTGAACATGTATCTGACTATTTTAGAAAACTCAATGGGGTGTGTATTGGGGCAGCAGGACGAGTCTGGCCGAAAAGAGCACACTATTTACTACCTGAGCAAAAAGTTTACCGACTGTGATAACAGATATTCATTGCTCGAGAAAACTTGATGCGCTCTGGCGTGGGCTGCTCGCCGGCTAAGACAGTATATGATGACTCATACTACTTTGTTGATATCTAAAATGGATCCGATAAAATACATCTTCGAGAAACCTGCTCTTTCTGGGAGAATATCAAGATGGCAGATGATCCTAACAGAGTACGATATATAGTATACTACCCAGAAAGCTATAAAGGGAAGTGTACTAGCTGATCACCTTGCTCACCAAGCTGTGGAAGACTACCGGTCCATGAAGTTCGAATTCTCGGATGAAGACATCATGAAATTAGACAACTGTGAAGAATTCAGGCCATATGACGGACCTGAACAAGGATCCTGGTGGGCCCTATTCTTTGATGGGGCATTGCACTTGGAAATGGTATCGGTGTTGTACTCATATCTCCGAAAGGGTGTCATACTCCCTTTACTTCCATACATTACTTCAATTGTACAAACAACATGGCGGAATATGAAGTGTGCATCTTCGGTCTCAAAGCTGCCATGGACTTAGGGATCAAATCCTTGGATGTATTCGGAGAATCAGCTTTGGTTATCGGCCAGATCAAAGGGGAATGGGACACCAAACACCCAAACCTTATCCCTTACAAAGAACATGTTTTGACATTTCTACCACATTTTGAAGATTACCTTTGAGCATTTCCCGTGAGAAGAAAATCAGCTAGCAGACGCTCTAGCCACAATGTCATCTATGTTTAAACTTAATTGGGATAACGAGGCTTCCCAGATCACCATTGAACGAATGGATGAACCAGCACACTGTCACGGGATTAATACTGAAGAAGTAGTGGACCAGCCTTGGTTTCACGAAGTCAAGAAGTATCTCGAGGCTCAAGAATACCCAGAAGGAGCTTCAATCAATGATAAGAAGTTCTTAAGGATATTCTCTGCTAAATTCTTCCTTAGTAACGACATCCTGTACAAGCGTAATCATGACTCTGTGTTACTTCGATACGAAGATAAGGATGAAGCTGAAAGGATTATGGCTGAATTGCATGAAGGCACTTTTGGAACCCATTCCAATGGGCATACGATGGCGGAGAAAATCCTACGGGCAGGCTATTACTGGTTTACCATGGAAGCAGATTTCTATCAACACTCTCGAACCTGCCATAAATTCTAGATTTATGCGGACAAAGTGCACGTACCCCCGGTTCCTCTGAATGTCTTGACGACTCCTTAGCCCTTTGTTATGTGGGGAATTGATATGATTGGGGAAATCAAGCCGACGACCTCTAATGGACACCGCTTCATCCTAGTGGCCATTGACTATTTTACAAAATGGGTAGAGGCAGCTTCCTTCGCTTCCGTTACCAAGAATGTTGTTGCCCGTTTCATCAAGCAAAACCTTATTTGCCAGTATGATATCCTGGAAAGGATCATCACTAACAATGGTACAAATCTCAACAACACTATGATCACTGCATTGTGCGAGCAATTCAAGATTCAGCATCACAATTCTTCCCCTATCGGCCAAAGATGAATGGTGTTGTAGAAGCTGCAAATAAAAACATTAAAAAGATCATACAGAAAATGACAGTTACATACAAAGACTGGCATGAGATGCTACCATTCTCTCTCCACGGGTATCATACCACAGCTCGCACATCAACCGGGGCAACACCCTATTCTCTAGTTTACAGCATGGAGGTTATCTTTCCTATTGAGGTTCAGATCCCCTCTCTGAGGATTATGAAGGATGCAGGGTTGAACGAAGATGATTCGATCCAGACTCGACTTGATCAACTGAACTTGATTGATGAGAAGAGACTTGCTGCTGTTTGCCATGGTCAAATGTATCAATAACGGATGATCAAGGCCTTTAACAAAAAGGTCAGACGCTAAGTGTATCAAGTTGGACATCTAGTGATCAAACGCATCATCTTGCCACAAGGTGACCCCAGGGGCAAATGGACTCTTACCTATGAAGGACCATTTGTAATCAAAAACATTTTCACTGGCGGGGCAATGATCTTGACCACCATGGATGGTGACGACCTGCCGCATCCTGAAAACACAAACATAGTCAAAAGATACTACACATGAGAGACCCGCTAGGTTGACACACCTAGACAAAACAAGGGCATCCCGGCGAACCAAAAAGGTTCAGGCAAAAATTAGGGATAAAACAAAAATTCTGTATACCCGACAAGTTGAAAACCTGAAAGGGTGACTTGGGAAAAAAAGGGTTTCCTGGTGGACTGAGAACCCGGAAGGGATGTCCAGGCAGAAGTTAGGGAATTAAAGCGTATGACTATGTCCCGTTGGATCACTTTACGGATAACCTTTGGCTTCCACTAACAAACTCAGAGGTTCTGATCATTTCAATCATCTTCGGACGAAGCAACAAATAGACAAGATGCTCAGAGATACGAAGGCTATAGCAGAATGGAAACCCCATGGGATTATTTCCTATAGCTATCTTTTCTTTGTATCAAATTTTCATTCTTACGACAATATTTCTCTTACTAGAATGTTTGTATCCTTGTACAAAAATACTTACTCAAAGTCAATACAAAGATATCTCTTTGAAAGTGCAAAAAACTATCTGTTTTTCTTTACTCTTGTGTTTGTTTACAAAAACGTCTAATGATTCATTGTTGAACATATGCATTTGAACATAACTACTGTTTACAAATAAGAAAAATGAGAAAAGCAATTACTGATGGGTTGAACGGATAGGCAAATACCTCTAGGCTATTCCATAAGAAATCCCCGCAGTACATCGATTAATCCCCAGCGGAACAAAACTCCCAGTTATCGCTCCCCAGTAGAAGTCACCAAATTTCTCATAATTACCCGACCATGATTTTTCAGATAACACATGGCATTTCCATTGCAACAGAGTTTATTTCTCTAAACGTAAATTCATCAATACTTTGACTTCAAGACATGAAGACTTACATATCCTCAGCAGCAGTCAGAGATTTATTTTCCCTAATCCAACAGCAGTGCAGCAAATTAGCTCACATATGCATACATTGCATCCATATATCATAAACATTGATAAAACGAATGCATTATATCATACATTTCATACAACACGACTTTGCATTTTAGCTAACATTTTACCCTTTTCAGGATAATATTAACAACTACCATTAACAATGTTCAAAGCTTTCAGATACAGTACAAATACGCTCCAGACACGGATGCTATTCTGATACTCATTCAGATTCAACTTTCAGATATAGTTTAGATACGCTCTAGACACGGATGCTATTCTGATACTCATTCAGATTCAACTTTCAGATACAGTTCAGATACGCTCCAGACATAGATGCTATTCTGATACTTATTCAGACTCAAATTTCAGATACAATTCAGATACGCTCCAGACACGGATTCTATTCTGATACTCATTCAGATTCAACTTTCAGATACAGTTCAGATATGCTCCAGACATGGATGCTATTCTGATACTCATTCAGATTCAACTTTTAGATACAGTTCAGATACGCTCCAGACACGGATGCTATTCTGATACTCATTCAAATTCAGTTTTCAGATATAGTTCAGATACACTCCAATCACTGATGCCATTCTGATACTCATTCAAAATCATCTCCCAGATACAGTTCAGATATGCTCCAGACGCGGATGCTATTCTGATACTCATTCAGATTCAACTTTCATATACAGTTCAGATACACTCCAGACACGGATGCTATTCTGATACTCATTCAGATTCAACTTTCAGATACAGTTCATATACACTCCAGACACAGATGTTATTCTGATACTCATTCATATTCAACTTTCAGATTCAGTTCAGATACGCTCCAGACACGGATGCTATTCTGATACTCATTCAGATTCAACTTTCAGATACAATTCAGGTACGCTCAAGACACAGATGTTATTCTGATACTCATTCAGATTCAGTTTTCAGATATAGTTCAGATACGCTCCAATCACTGATTCCATTCTGATACTCATTCAAAATCAGCTCCCAGATACAGTTCAAATACGCTCTAGACACGGATGCCATTCTGATACTCATTCTTTCAGCTTACAAGTTACACTTCAGCAATCACTCTTGGATGACATCAACAAGCCCGTCTCCAAAAAGTTTTTATCATCTCTCCAAATGGCATCTTTAAGCCCATTCCCTCAACTTTCACATCGTCGAGTGCAAATTTCTGGGCATTGTAGTGTCCAATCATCTTCCACTTTCGAGTCACGAATGGCAAAACTCGCCAATATAACTCTTCAGGTTTAAGAAGATTGAACAAGGGTAGCTATTGTACCCCAAAATTTTCCCTCTCACTTATCAAGAATTTTCTCACAAGATCTCTTTGGGCTCAAGACTGCATTAGGGTTTGATCAGCTCAAGACACCTCCTCATGCACTGATGACCAAAATTAGGGTTTGAGTTTGCACAAGGATTTTTGGACTATCAGTTCTTCATATGACTTTCAAGGATCATTATGGACCCCCAAGATTACTCATGTCAAGTTTCAAGCCTTGGATCACACTTTTGAGTAGTCAATTGAACAGTTGACCAAAAAATCAGTTGTATTAGGGAAAAAGTCAACCATAGCCAATTTACAGTCAAACTTCATAATTTTTTATCCACATCAACATTTTAGACCCATATGTATCACTTGATCAAGTTTGGACCACAACTCCTCAAGAAATTTGATCAAATCTCCAAAAGGGCAAAATGGTCAAAATTAGGGTTTTGACTGGGAAAGGGCAATTTCTGATTTTTGACCTAGAAAATGGTCAATTGTTTTAAGGCATTATCTCAAGAGTACAATTGCATCATTTTGACCTAATGACATGGTTTAAAACATGGCAAGTCCATTGGATTGACAGATGAATTTTCCAGTCAATTGATCAAAAGTCAACTGTAGACTGAAAAGTCAAACTTTGACTTTTTGGTCAAATTCAAGTGCCAAAGATCAAAATTCATCAAGACATTCAAAAATATGGAACTTGATCATCAAGAAATCAAGAAAGTCAAAAGTCAATGTGAAAATTTAAACTCTTCAAGACTTAGAAATTTTTCTGTGTTTTTTATACATGATAATTTCATTTCTTCATGCCAACTTTTCACCATGATGTAAGATGATTCAAGGAAAACTTCCAACATGAAAGTTGTAGATCTCAACGAGATCTAAAACTTTATAGGGCAGGAAATTTTCTAGAAATTGTTGGATTTTGAGTTATAAATTCATGAAGTCATGACATTTTTGAATAAACACTTAGGGAAATTTTCAGCAGTTTTGGTCAGGATTTTATCCCAACTTCTTGGCATTTTTTCACATAGTTGCAAGATTATTTTGTCAAAATGGCCAATATGAAAGTTATAGAGGGTGTTTCAAGCTTTCCAAAATATCCAAGAGCATGAATTTATCATATTTTAGCTAGGAGATACAAGGATCTGAAGTTGGACATTAATTCTTGATTTACAAGGCAGATTATGATGAACAAGGAACAAAAATCTTAGCCATGCTGCATAATCTTCACTTTGCAGGCCTCTTGACGTGCAAATCTATCCATAATAAGATGTTTACACAATTGATTGAACCATTATCCAAGTGGTTCAAGTATTGTCCATTACATCTTTCCATTTTTGGCACAAAGGCACCATTGTCATTCTTGCAAAGTTCACTTTAATCATAAAGTCAATTTCTTGAGCCTCTAAATTGTTGTTCTAATCACACTCAACTTCTACAAGTCAGAACAAACATGTTTAAAGGGATCAACCACTTTAGATAGCTTGGTACAAGCATTGGAAACATGTTCTTCATGCTTGCTTCAAAAACAAGCAAGATAACCATAACATGTGATTCAAAATCTGGGTTGTTTGAAGTCTCAAACCTTCTCTATAAATAGATAGGCCAATTGCAAGAGAAAAGGTCAGAAAAAAAGAAGGGGAAACTAACACTCAAAATCATTATTGCTGTCAAAAACCAGAATTTCCCACAAAACCTCCATTTTTGAGCTTTGAAGTCCAAATCTTTGAATCTCATACCTTGCAAGTTTTCTCCAAAAAAACCATCCAAACACTCCACATACATCATATAGAAGTTATTAATACACAAAAACAACTTCTGTAACATCACTATCATCACTTCCTAAGCTCAACAACAGCCCATACAGCAGCTCAAACTCAAAGCACACATTTCAGTTTCAAGGTAAGTTTTCTTGACTTTGAACTCTTCATACAAGCATCATTAATGGTTCATTTGTGAAGATAAAATGTAGATATAATTTTCTGAAGCTAACCATATGCTTGCTTTTCATTTTCACTAACCATGTGTTGAGAACTAACTTTTACATGTAGCAAAACAGTGATAAAAGCAAAAATCAGCAGTTATGCATTGATACGAAATGCTATGAGTCGACACATACTATGTTCAAAATAACTTATGAGTCAACACGAAACACGTATGCATCAATAAGAAATGATTATGAGTCGATACGAAACCAGTATGCGTCGACTCATACTGAGTTGTTTTGACTTCCATGAGCATGAGCCAACACATGAGCTGACACGAAATCTGCATGAGCCAATACATAAGCTCATGTGTCAACTCATAAAACTTTGTTTTTTTTATTTATAATTTTTATTATTATTATTTTCATATAAAAAATAATATATATATATATATATATATATATATATATATATATATATATATATATATATATATATATATATATATATATATATATATATATATATATATATATATATATATATATATATATATATATATATATATATATATATATATATATATATATATATATATATATATATATATATATATATATATATATATATATATATATATATATATATATATATATATATATATATATATATATATATATATATATATATAATTTAAATATGTACGCATACACTTTTGTTTTATTCCTTTTTTCTAAACTAAAAAAAGACAAAAACATTTTCTTATTAAAATCAATTTCTTTTCTTAAAATTAATTTAATATTTAGACTTAGGTTTTATTTCAATTTGTTTATTTTGATTAAATTAATTTAGACATTAAGATTTTAATTAATTTCTTTTCAAATCAATTAGAACCTTCTTCATAAAAAATATAAAAACACTTTCTCTTCTCTTTGTATTTCTTTGTACATTTCATTAATTCGCACTATAATTATGTAATTTGTCAAAGCCTTGTAATAGTAAATTAGGTTTATTTGCTTTCCTCTCCCAATTTTTAAATTTGTACACCCCCTCCCCTAATGATGTAATAGCGTAGTAATTTTATTTTTCGCAATTTATCACTTTATATAAATGCTAGTAATTAGGGTTTGTATGAAAAGATAAAATCAACAAGTAGCAAACCCTAATCAAAGACTAAACAAAGCATGAAAATTAATACACTTGCACACAAACACCCCTAGGGTAAAATCCACTTGGTTGCCTTACAAAAATGATCATATTATGCATGTGAGCTATCTTAGCAAAGACAAGCAAAATACAAGATCATAGTCCCTCGATGACGCTATCAAAAGTTGCCTTTCAAAATGATCTTAGTCCCTCAAAAAGAATGCTAAGATATCTTGCAACATTACTAATCATGGTTATACGATGACCCACGCTCATCCCGTTTACATCTAAAGATAGGGTTGCTTAACAAATCAATGGTAAGACGACAATATCAAAGGAAAAGAAAATGAACAAGAAATACATTTGAGTAGGTAGATTACTTTTAGTTACTTGCTCCATTTCAAACAAATATCCTTGTTATTTTCAAAACAAACACACACATTTCCAAACATCTTACAAACATTAAAAACATTTTCAAAAAGACAAACATCTTTGTATACATTCTTAAGAACGAGAATCATTACAAAGATTGCCTAAACAATGTCCTCTTTACAAAACACTTTCAAAAACCACAAAAAGCATAATTTCCAAACAAAAGCAAGTGATCTAGCAAGTAACTGAGAGCCCATGGAAAACCATGAATGAAAATGGTGCTAATACTTTCCTTTTTCATAATCTACCCCCCGAACTCAAGAAACAATCTCAAAGGTCTTTCCTGTGCTTTTTCACTTTTCCTTTTGGATAAAAGAAAAGTCGGTGGTGACTCTTGCTAACCGCAACATTTGCGATAAAACACAAAACCTTCAAGTCAGTTCTCCCACCGTATCACAATGTAGATCTGTCATGATCCTCTCTGCTTCGCTCTTGTCTACACACCATAGTAGTGTGGAGTCATGGTTGCGTTTATAGAGGAGTCCATTACTGAGGAAGAACTTTGCAGCGAACCTTATCAGAAACTTCTTATCATTGACAGATGCCCCTTCGGGATACTCCTGAGCCTCGAGATACCTTTTGACTTCGTGAAACCAGGGCTTTTCTGCCACTTCTTTGATATCGATTTCACAACAGTGTGCTGGTTCATCCAACCTATCAATGGTGATTTGGGGAGCTTCATTGTCCCACATAACTTTGAACATAGAAGACATGGTAGCTAGCGCATCCGCTAACTGGTTCTCCTCTCGTGGGAAATGTTCGAAGGTTACCTCCTCAAAGTGTGGGAACGTTAGTACATACTCTTTGTATGGAATGGGATTCGGGTGCTTCGTATCCCACTCGCCTTTTATCTAACTTATCACCAAAGCGGAATCCCCGAATACACTCATGAACTTAATCCTTAAGTCGATAGCGGCTCGAAGACCCATGATGCACGCTTCATACTCCGCCATGTTGTTGGTGCAGTTGAAACATAATCGGGAAATGAACGGAGTATGACATCCCTCGGGAGTTATGATTACAGCGCCAATGCCGTTAACCAATGAGTTTGAGGCTCCATCAAAATACATAGACCATCGGGATCCCTCCTCAGGTCCATCATTCAGTCCAGGTTCCTCGTAGTCGGTTACTAACATGATGTTCTCATCCGGGAACTCAAAATTCATGGACTGGTAGTCATCCACGGCCTGATGAGCCAAATGATCAGCCAATACACTCCCCTTTATTGATTTTTGGGTTGTATATTGTATGTCGTATTCAGTTAAGATCATTTACCACCTTTCTATCCTTCCGGAGAGAGCGGGCTTCTCGAAAATGTACTTGATCGGATCCATCTTCGATATCAATAAGGTAGTGTGAGTCAACATATACTGTCTCAGTCAGCGAGCAGCCCATGCCAAAGCGTAGCAAGTTTTCTCGAGCAATGAGTATCGTGTCTCACAGTCGGTAAACTTTTTGCTAAGGTAGTATATTGCGTGCTCTTTTCGACCATACTCGTCATGCTTCCCAGCACACACCCCATTCAATTGTCTAGCTCTGTTAAGTATAATATAAAAGGTCTTCCTTCAACTGGAGGCATCAAAATTGGTATGGCATTCATCATTCCACTTTATCACTTGATCTTTCTTCAGAAGCTTGAAGATTGGCTCACAAGTGGCAGTCAAATGTGAAATGAACCTGGCGATATAATTCAGGCGTCCCAAGAAACCTATAACTTCCTTCTCCGTACGGGGAGCTGGCATTTCTTATATAGCCTTTACTTTCACAGGATCTACTTTGATGCTCTTGTCGCTGACAATGAAACCCAAAAGCTTACCAGATCTTACCCCGAAGGTGCACTTGTTCGGATTCAACCTCAACTTGTATGTCTTCAACCTATCAAACAGTTTCTGTAGATGATCAAGATGTTCTTCCTCGGTTTGAGACCTGGCTATCATGTCATCAACATAAACTTCGATCTCTGGTGAATCATATCATGGAACAAAGAGACCATAGCATGCTGATAAGTTTCCCCCGCATTCTTTAACCCAAAAGGCATCACCTTGTAGCATAAGGTGTCCCACTGTGTAACGAAGGTTATCTTCTCCATGTCTTCAGGATCCATCTTGATCTGGTTGTAGCCAGAGAAACCATCCATGAAGGAGAAGATTTTGTGTTGCACGGTGTTATCGACCAGAACATCAATGTGAGGAAGTGGGAAGTCATCCTTAGGGCTTTCCCTGTTCAGATCTCTGTAATATACACTCATCCGTACCTTACCGTCCTTCTTAGGTACCAGAACAACATTAGCAACCCACTGTGGATACGAAGTGACAGCTAAGAATCCTGCATCGAACTATTTCATGACCTCTGCCTTGATCTTATCTGACATTTCAGGGCGCATACGACGAACCTTCTGTTTAATCGGAGGACAATCTTCTTTGGTTGGCAGACGATGTACCACAATATCAGCATCCAAACCAGGCATGTCTTCAGAGCACCAGGCGAAGATCTCAACATAGTCATGCAACATCTAAATTAACCTCTGTTTGACTCTAAGCTCCAGATTTGCACCTATTTTAACCTTTTTTATGTCTTCCTCAGTACCCAAATTCATTGTCTCAACCGACTCTTCATGAGGCTGTATGGCCCTTTCTTCATGCTGTAATAGTCTAGCAAGTTCTCCAGGCACCTCAAAATCATCCTCACCTTCGTCCTCGGCTTGGTTGATCGGATTTTTGAAGTCATAACGGGCAATAGTAGAGCTGTTATCAATAGGATCCATAGTGGATATGGATCTGCATTATGATACGTAAGTGTGTGTAAGAGAATAACTGTTTTGATAAAGTGAAAAACATAGAGCGCAAAATTTGTATCCAAGAAACGTCCAATACTTTATTAATGATATATTAAATGACAAATAATAGCCCTCACAAGCAAAGCCAATGTGCCTCGGGAAAGGCACAAGGCTGTAAAGTTTTAAATTGTTTATTACAAATCTCAAAACAAGTAAGTCAATTACTGCGGAATAAAAGAAACAAGTATAAAGTCCCTAGCCGTCCAGTTACTCGGTCCACCGTTGGTAGTTGGGTAGATCCAGCTGTCGATGTCTGTGTCTTCCTCGCTGTCTTCAATGGCGTTAACCCCGCAATTGTTAATGCATAGGGGAGGTCCTCCAACTCGAGCGCGTCAAACAGCCCTTTGAGCCCCTGTAGTAAAGCCCAAACCAAATTTGTCAGTTTTGTGAGTGAAATCAGGGAGCTGACCCCAATTGGTACACCCATCTTCTTCAACCACGGCCATGGCATCCTTGAGGGAAGCCATCTTCAGAGGCGGATTGATGTTGGTAATAGTTTCAGTCAATGCCAAGATCTAAGGGACCTCTTCAAAATTCTGACAAGGAGTTTCTACGAATTCCCCGTCCATCTCTACGTAGCAGAAGGAGTTGAGGTGGCTCACCATATACTCTTCTTCACCCCATACTGTGATAATCTTTCCTTTTACCGGATACTTCAGCATTTGGTGTAGTATAGAAGTAACTGCCCCATCCTCATGGATCCAAGGGTGACCCAACAAACAAGAATATGACGGCCTGATATCCATCACATAGAAAGTGGACCCAAAAGTATGAGAACCTACTTTGACAGGGGTGTCCACTTCCCCGTGCACCATTCTCTTCGAACCGTCAAAAGCCCTTACCACAATGTTGCTAGGCTTTAGAGTTAAACCCTCGCAATCCAACCGGTCCAATGCCTTCTTCGGCAGAATATTCAGCGAAGACCCAGTATCTACCAGCACATGAGCCATAGTGGTTCCCCTGCATTCAATCGAGACATGCAAAGCATCATTATGCTTCCTTCCCTTTTGGTGTCAAATCCGCATCTAAAAAACCCAGCCCATTATCAGCAGTCAGGCTGGCCACACAATCTTTGAACTGATTAGCTGAAGTCTCTTGCGGCACATGCGCAATTTTGAGGAATGCAATAAAAGCTTTCGCATGGGCCTCAGAGCACAACAACAGGGATAACATGGATATCTTTGATGGGGTCTTCCCCAGCTGCTCGACCACATTGTAGTCGCTCTTTTTAATGATTTTTAGTGATTCCTCCATTTCTTGCCTAGAGGCTTCCACAACAATTTTCCTAGGCACCTCCGTCTGGGCAGGCTCACCTATAATTTCCTTGCCGCGGGTATCGAACGATTCGCCGATATGGGTAATAACTAGAGTAAGAACAGGAGCTGTAGTTGATGTACTTGCAGGAACAACAGATGGAATGACAATAGGTTTGTTGGCAATCTTTGGGGAAATCTCGGGAGAGAAGACCCTTCCACTTCGGGTAACTTTGTTGGTTCCGACAATATTGCCAATATCTGGATCAGCTTCTTTGTAACACCCCAGTTTCAATTATTTGATTTATTTAATTGGAAAATTATTTTATTAGAATTAATAAAATAAAAAGGAATTATTTATTTTGAAATATGGAGGAAAATAAAAGAAATAAGAAAATGCTGAGTTTTTAAGTTATTGGGCTTGGATGTTGTTAGTAAAGAGTGGGGGTGCAAAAGAAGTAAGGATATGTTTTGGAACTCAAGTTATTTTTTTCTCATTATTCACGATAACACAGAAGTTGGGATTTTGGGAAGCAGAGCTCTGAAGGTACGAAGAACGAAGAACGAAGAACATCGCTCAAAAAGTTCAAAGCTGCTAATTGATAAGGTAAGGGGGGCTATTACTCGATTTACCTTTGTTTATGGGTTTATGTACGGTTGATTTGGGTAATCGTAGGGAAAAACCCCAATTGTTAGATGTTAGTAGGGATCGATACCCTTAGGATTGAACTTTGTTAAAGAGGGTTTAGGTTCTCAATTTTATGAAATCAATTAACGATTTTAGGTTCCTAATGGTGGATTGGGAGTATATCTGCATGATCGTGAATTTACCTTAGAAGTTATAGGGATAACCCCAATGTTAGCAGATTTCCCCAAAATGAACGACTAATCACTTCTAAGGTTACTATAATGATTGTTGGTAATTAGGAAATTGAGGTGTTGTTTTGAATTATACAAAATCGATGTCGTTAGGTACCGAAATGCGCGTTTTGGCTGGCATTTTCCCGCGTTTGGCTGCTGTTCTGAGCTGCTACAGGTACAGGAAAATTCTGTACGCGCTCAGCAACATGGGCCGTGTTGCACAACACGGGCACCCTTGTTGGTCTTCTGTGTTGGTAAAAGTAATGTGTTTTCTGGACACATTACAACACGGGCCGTGTTGCACAACACGGGCACCCGTGTTGGTCCCCTGTAATGAGAAAAAAATGTGTTTTCTGGATATGTTACAACACGGGCCGTGTTGCACAACACGGGCACCCGTGTTGATGCTGCTGTGTTGATTTTCTGAATTTTGTTTTCTGTGCGTTATTGTGGATTTTATTGTCGTGCTTTTGGATAATGTTATCGAGCATGAATTATGATATGACTTGATATGATTGATGTTTAAATAGTATGCTGAGTGATTACATGCTATCCATATCCTGTTATGATTGATGTTATTGATGTGCATGATATGTTGATTGATGTTCATAGTATGCTGAGTGTTACATACTTACATATCATGTTGCATTTGTTAATTCCCATTGTGTGGAATTAACATGGTGGCCAATATACGTGTCCGCGATTTAATGGAACGTTGAGGTGGTAGCCGTGTCCGCGATATAATGGAACGGTGAGTTATCCGTGACCCGAGATTTAATGGGGCGGTAAAGTGGTACCACATGCATGGGTGTGTTGCATTACCTTGAATATAACATGAATGGATGATTTTTCCAATGTTGTATTTGATTGTTTGTAGGCACGTATGGTTGCTAAATTGTTGACGATGTTTGATGTTAATTGCAAATATGAAAAATAATATATTATGGGTATATGAATTGTAAAGATTTTTGTAAACTATGAAATATGCTAATTGTTGGGTGATGCTTATGGTTTCCTGAATTGATTGTTATGAACGTATAATCAAATGTATAATTGAGATGCTCACCCTTACTGTTGAATATTTCAGATTGAGGAGCTTCGTTCAGGTGCTTGGCGAAGGCTTGTCGTTTCTAGTTTACTTTCGCTTTAGTATTGTCCGGGTCATGCTCTGATAGTTGTAACTCCGGGAACGTTTGTTTGTCGAGCTGTTTTAGTCAGACTCGTTTAATTCCTTATGTTTTGTTATAATATGATGTTGGCATTTTCCAGGTGTTAATCCCTGATGATTTTGAAAATATTATAACATTGATTTTATTAATTAAATTATTCCGCTGTGTAAACATGTATGAGTTACTACTACGTTATGCATGACAGGAATTTGTTTTTATTAAAAGAGAATTGTGACATCCTCGATTATACATGTACTCTGAAATTGTGATTTTAGTAATTGCGAAAATTTATTCGGGGTTTTTAGGGGGTGTTACAATAGTGGTATCAGAGCATAGTCGGTCGTTGCGACCAGAGTCTTGAGTCAGTCATCCCTTTTGTATGCGATTAGTGTAAGGTAACACTGTCGATACTGTATTCTAATGAAGAGTATGTTTTGATTCTCAGGAATATGGCTGGAAGAGGTAACGAACGAAATGATGCTGCACTAGCTGAGGCTTTGGGGATGTTAGCTGGTGTACTTGCTGGAAACCCAACTGGAGGCGTGATTGGTGCTGATAGGCAATTGGGAAATTTCCAAAGGAACAATCCTCCGTTGTTCAAAGGTACACATGACCCTGAAGGTGCTCAGAAGTGGCTGAAGGAAATCGAAAGGATTTTCCGTGTGATTGATTGTGCTGAAGATCTGAAAGTCAGATATGGTACGCATATGTTGGCAGAAGAGGCCGACGACTGGTGGGTTGCCACAAGGACTGAAATGGTTCAGGATGGAGAGGCACTGACTTGGGCTAACTTCAGAAGAGCTTTTCTGAGGAGGTACTTTCCTGAAGACGTTCGGGGAAGAAAGGAAATTGAGTTTTTGGAGCTTAAGCAGGGCAATCTGACTGTTAGTGAGTATGCTACTAAGTTCACTGAGCTGGCAAAGTATTATGCACACTACAACAATGATGAGGCTGGAGAATTCTCTAAGTGTATCAAATTTGAGAATGGTCTCCGAGATGAGATTAAGCAGGGAATCAGGTACCAGCGTATTCGTAGATTTTCTGATCTGGTGGATTGTAGCAGAATCCTGGAAGAAGATATTACCAAGAATAGGTCGTCCCACTCTCGTGGGGCTGTTGATAAAAGAGGAAAGCAACATATGGACCGTGGCAAGCCATATGGTAGAGATAACCAGAAATCAGGTGGATGGAAAAGGCATAGTGGGGGAGATTCTAAGGCTCCTATCAGATGCTACAGGTGTGGTGAGTTTGGTCATCATATTCGAGATTGCAAGAGTGATGAGAAGAAGTGCTATAAATGTGGAAAGGCTGGTCATTTGTCTATTGATTGCAAAGGGAAGTCTGTTACTTGTTACAATTGTGGCGAAGAAGGTCACATTCGTCCGCAGTGTCCTAAGCCTAGGAAGGATCAGTCAGGTGGAAAAGTGTTCGCTTTGTCTGGATCTGAGACTACTCCAGAGGATCGATTGATTAAAGGTACGTGTTTTATTCATGGCACACCTTTAGTTGCAATTATTGATACTGGTGCAACTCATTCTTTCATTTCTTTGGATTGTGCTGAGAGGTTGAAACTGGACATATCTGGTATGCGAGGTAGCATGGTTGTTGATACTCCTGCATCGGGTTCAGTGACAACTTCACTTGTATGTAGGAATTGTCCTATTGAGATTTTTGGTAGAGGTTTCGGTATGGATTTAGTGTGCCTACCGCTTGAACAAATTGATATTATCCTTGGGATGAACTGGTTGGAATTCAACCGGGTTCATCTGAACTGCTTTGCTAAGACGGTGATTTTCCCAGAGGCAGTTGGCGTCGAGAACTTGACTATGACTTCTAGGCAGGTACAAGAAGCAATGGAGGACGGTGCTAATGTGTTTATGTTACTTGCTTCGTTAGATGCAACAGGAAAGGTCAGGAGTGTGGAATTGCCAGTGGTGTGTGATTTTCCAGAAGTCTTTCCGGATGATGTTGGTGAGTTACCTCCTGAGAGAGAAGTGGAATTCTCTATAGATTTGATTCCTGGTACGAGACCGGTGTCGATGGCGCCATATCGTATGTCTGCGTCTGAGTTGGCTGAATTGAAGAGTCAGTTGGAAGATTTACTGGAGAAGAAGTTTATTCGTCCAAGTGTCTCGCCTTGGGGTGCTCCGGTATTGTTGGTTAAGAAGAAAGAAGGTTCTATGAGACTGTATGTCGATTACAGGCAATTGAACAAAGTAACCATTAAGAATCGGTATCCATTACCGAGGATTGATGATTTAATGGATCAGCTAATTGGAGCCAGTGTATTCAGTAAGATTGACTTGAGATCTGGATATCATCAGATTCGTGTGAAAGCGGAAGATATTCAAAAGACTTCTTTTCGAACGAGGTATGGGCATTATGAATATTCTGTTATGCCGTTCGGAGTTACTAATGCACCTGGTGTTTTCATGGAATATATGAACAGGATTTTTCACCCGTACCTGGATAAGTTTGTTGTGGTTTTTATTGATGACATTCTGATTTATTCCAAGAATGACGAAGAGCATGCGGAACATCTCAGAATTGTGTTAGAGTTGTTGAAAGATAGGAAGTTGTATGCAAAGTTGTCCAAATGTGAGTTCTGGCTGAGTGAAGTTAGTTTTCTTGGACATGTGATTTCTAAGAATGGTATTGCAGTGGATCCTACAAAAGTAGAAGCAGTATCTCAGTGGGAAGCGCCGAAGACTGTTTCTGAAATCAGAAGTTTCCTTGGTCTTGCAGGTTATTACAGAAAGTTTATCGAAGGATTCTCAAAGTTAGCATTGCCATTGACGAAATTGACTCGTAAAGGACAAGCGTTTATTTGGGATTCTGATTGTGAGAAAGGTTTCCAAGAATTGAAGCGGAGATTGACTAGTGCTCCTATTCTGATTTTGCCGAATCCGGTGGAATCTTTTGTGGTCTATTGTGATGCATCTCTGTTGGGTTTAGGTGGTGTTTTAATGCAGAATCAACAGGTAGTTGCGTATGCTTCGAGACAGCTGAAGGTTCATGAGAGGAACTATCCTACTCATGACTTAGAGTTGGCAGCAGTTGTGTTTGTCTTGAAATTGTGGAGACATTATCTGTATGGTTCGAGATTTAAAGTGTATAGTGATCATAAGAGTTTGAAGTATCTTTTCGATCAGAAAGAGCTCAATATGAGGCAAAGAAGGTGGTTGGAATTTCTCAAAGATTATGATTTTGGTTTGAATTACCATCCTGGTAAGGCAAATGTGGTTGCAGATGCTTTGAGCAGGAAATCCTTGCATATGTCTATGATGATGGTTCGTGAATTGGATTTAATTGAACAATTCCAAGATTTGAGTTTAATTTGTGAAAGTACTCCGAAGTGTGTTCGTTTGGGTATGTTGAAACTTACTAGTGGTATTCTAGAAGAGATCAGGATCGGGCAGAAATCTGATGTTAATTTAGTTGATAAATTGACATTGATCGACCAAGGTCAAGGTGGTGAGTTTAGAATTGATGAAAATGATGTTATGAGATTTGGCGATAGAGTTTGTGTTCCTGATGTTGCAGAAATCAAGAAGAGTATATTAGAGGAAGGACATCGCAGTGGGATGAGTATTCATCCGGGTGCCACGAAAATGTATCATGATTTGAAGAAATTGTTTTGGTGGCCGGGAATGAAAAAGGAAATAGCTGAATTTGTGTATGCATGTCTAATCTGTCAGAAATCGAAGATTGAACATCAGAAGCCGTCTGGATTTATGCAACCGATGTTTATTCCAGAATGGAAGTGGGATAGTATTTCTATGGATTTTGTATCTGGGTTGCCGAGGACTCCTATGAATTGTGAAGCGATATGGGTCGTTGTGGATAGGTTGACTAAGTCTGCTCATTTTATACCAGTGCGAATGGATTACTCAATGGAGAGATTGGCACAGTTATATATTGAGAAGATAGTGAGTTTACATGGAGTTCCTTCTAGTATTGTGTCAGATAGAGATCCGAGATTCACTTCGAAATTTCGGGAAGGATTGCAGAAGGCTTTGGGTACTAAATTGAGGTTGAGTTCAGCTTACCATCCTCAGACTGATGGACAGACGGAGAGGACGATTCAATCGTTAGAAGATTTATTGCGTGCTTGTGTTTTAGAGAAGGGTGGAGCTTGGGATAGCTATTTGCCATTGATTGAATTTACTTATAACAATAGTTACCATTCAAGTATTGGTATGGCTCCGTTTGAGGCATTGTATGGTAGACGGTGTAGAACGCCTTTGTGTTGGTATGAATCTGGAGAGAGTTCGGTGATTGGGCCAGAGATTGTTCAGCAGACTGCTGAAAAGATCAAATTGATTCAAGAGAAGATGAGAGCTTCTCAGATTCGTCAGAAGAGTTATCATGATAAGAGGAGAAAGAATTTAGAATTCAGTGCTGGAGATCATGTGTTTATGAGAGTTACTCCAATGACGGGTATTGGTCGAGCGTTGAAATCTAAGAAGTTGACTCCGCGTTTTATTGGTCCGTTTCAGATTACGGAAAGAGTTGGAGAAGTTGCTTATCGTATTGCTTTACCTCCGAGACTTGCGAATTTGCACGATGTTTTTCATGTTTCTCAGCTGAGGAGATACATTCCAGACCCATCTCATGTAATCCAAATAGATGATGTACAGGTGAGAGATAACCTGACAGTAGAAACATTGCCTATGAGGATAGAAGATCGGGAAGTGAAACAGTTAAGAGGTAAAGAGATAGCATTAGTGAAGGTTGCTTGGGGAGGTCCAGCAGATGGAAATATCACTTGGGAGCTGGAGAGCCAGATGAAAGAGGCTTATCCGGAGCTGTTCGTCTAAGGTATGTTTTCGAGGACGAAAACTCTTTTAGTGGGGGAGAGTTGTAACACCCCAGTTTCAATTATTTGATTTATTTAATTGGAAAATTATTTTATTAGAATTAATAAAATAAAAAGGAATTATTTATTTTGAAATATGGAGGAAAATAAAAGAAATAAGAAAATGCTGAGTTTTTAAGTTATTGGGCTTGGATGTTGTTAGTAAAGAGTGGGGGTGCAAAAGAAGTAAGGATATGTTTTGGAACTCAAGTTATTTTTTTCTCATTATTCACGATAACACAGAAGTTGGGATTTTGGGAAGCAGAGCTCTGAAGGTACGAAGAACGAAGAACGAAGAACATCGCTCAAAAAGTTCAAAGCTGCTAATTGATAAGGTAAGGGGGGCTATTACTCGATTTACCTTTGTTTATGGGTTTATGTACGGTTGATTTGGGTAATCGTAGGGAAAAACCCCAATTGTTAGATGTTAGTAGGGATCGATACCCTTAGGATTGAACTTTGTTAAAGAGGGTTTAGGTTCTCAATTTTATGAAATCAATTAACGATTTTAGGTTCCTAATGGTGGATTGGGAGTATATCTGCATGATCGTGAATTTACCTTAGAAGTTATAGGGATAACCCCAATGTTAGCAGATTTCCCCAAAATGAACGACTAATCACTTCTAAGGTTACTATAATGATTGTTGGTAATTAGGAAATTGAGGTGTTGTTTTGAATTATACAAAATCGATGTCGTTAGGTACCGAAATGCGCGTTTTGGCTGGCATTTTCCCGCGTTTGACTGCTGTTCTGAGCTGCTACAGGTACAGGAACATTCTGTACGCGCTCAGCAACACGGGCCGTGTTGCACAACACGGGCACCCGTGTTGGTCTTCTGTGTTGGTAAAAGTAATGTGTTTTCTGGACACATTACAACACGGGCCGTGTTGCACAACACGGGCACCCGTGTTGGTCCCCTGTAATGAGAAAAAAATGTGTTTTCTGGATATGTTACAACACGGGCCGTGTTGCACAACACGGGCACCCGTGTTGATGCTGCTGTGTTGATTTTCTGAATTTTGTTTTCTGTGCGTTATTGTGGATTTTATTGTCGTGCTTTTGGATAATGTTATCGAGCATGAATTATGATATGACTTGATATGATTGATGTTTAAATAGTATGCTGAGTGATTACATGCTATCCATATCCTGTTATGATTGATGTTATTGATGTGCATGATATGTTAATTGATGTTCATAGTATGCTGAGTGTTACATACTTACATATCATGTTGCATTTGTTAATTCCCATTGTGTGGAATTAACATGGTGGCCAATATACGTGTCCGCGATTTAATGGAACGTTGAGGTGGTAGCCGTGTCCGCGATATAATGGAACGGTGAGTTATCCGTGACCCGAGATTTAATGGGGCGGTAAAGTGGTACCACATGCATGGGTGTGTTGCATTACCTTGAATATAACATGAATGGATGATTTTTCCAATGTTGTATTTGATTGTTTGTAGGCACGTATGGTTGCTAAATTGTTGACGATGTTTGATGTTAATTGAAAATATGAAAAATAATATATTATGGGTATATGAATTGTAAAGATTTTTGTAAACTATGAAATATGCTAATTGTTGGGTGATGCTTATGGTTTCCTGAATTGATTGTTATGAACGTATAATCAAATGTATAATTGAGATGCTCACCCTTACTGTTGAATATTTCAGATTGAGGAGCTTCGTTCAGGTGCTTGGCGAAGGCTTGTCGTTTCTAGTTTACTTTTGCTTTAGTATTGTCCGGGTCATGCTCTGATAGTTGTAACTCCGGGAACGTTTGTTTGTCGAGCTGTTTTAGTCAGACTCGTTTAATTCCTTATGTTTTGTTATAATATGATGTTGGCATTTTCCAGGTGTTAATCCCTGATGATTTTGAAAATATTATAACATTGATTTTATTAATTAAATTATTCCGCTGTGTAAACATGTATGAGTTACTACTACGTTATGCATGACAGGAATTTGTTTTTATTAAAAGAGAATTGTGACATCCTCGATTATACATGTACTCTGAAATTGTGATTTTAGTAATTGCGAAAATTTATTCGGGGTTTTTAGGGGGTGTTACATTCTTCATCTTTCACATCTTGTTTGATGCCATGATAGTACACATCGGCACCATAATTCTAGGGGACATCTTTGTCCGAGACATACGGGACAGGACCAGGAACACTGATTATCAGTGGAGCAATTCTTGGAGCAGATGTAATCCTAACAAGTCTTCTCGAGGAGACCTTGGAAGGATTGGCGGAAATGGTTATAATGGCAATGTCTTCAGATGGAACAACAGGAACCAAAGTTTTCTCAAACATAATTTCTTTGATATCCATCAGGCGTTGAACACCTGACTTCAACAAATGGCAACCAAAAGGTAGAAACGAACACATGTGGCAACCTTCACCACAACCCGGAAATAAATTGGCCAACAGAAAATTCTTCTTCACAGTCATGAGAGGAGTAGAAACTTCATCAACAGAGGTAACGAACAAATCAGTATCAACAGCATTAATTTCATGACCATGCTTAGGCATGGGAGCAGTTATGACATTGGGCTTCTCCGGAGCATTAAACTCTATTTCCTTGGCTTCAATCAGGTCTTGTACTTTGTTCCTCAGAGCCCAGAAGTCATTGGTATCGTGGCCAGGACTCTCAGAATGATAAGCACACCGAGCATTTGGATTATATCGGGGAGATGTAGTATTTGGATTCATGGGAGCCTCTTTCAAGGTTGCCAAGTTGGATCTCAGCAGATGAGGTAGAACTTCAGCCAATGTCATGTTGATTCGGGTAAACTGCCGTTGTGGCCTTTCCACCCTTTGTTGATTGGTGCGTTGTGGAGAAACTGCAGGCCTAGGTATCATTACGGCACTTACTGTCTGGCGATGTTCAACCCTATTTTGGCCCCTCGGGCTATAGATGGCTATGGCTTCTTTCTTACCAGAAAAAGGCTTCTTTACTGAACTCGAAGAGGCATCCTTCTATATTTTTTCGCTTCGAATCCCAGCTTCTACTCTTTCTCCAGTTAGAATCAGCTCGGTGAAACCAGCTGGCGAGCTGCCGATCAAATGATTAAAAAATGGACCAGATAGTGTCCCTAAAAACATATCAACCAACTCCCTATCAGACAATGAGGGTTGAAGTCTTCCAGCCAAGTCCCTCCATTTTTGTGCATAGTCTTTAAAGCCTTCACTTGCACCCATGGACATACTCTGGAGTTGAGTACGAGAAGGAGCAAGGTCGGCGTTATATTGATACTGCTTATAGAAAGCAGCAGCCAAATCTTCCCAATTTCGGACATATTCTCCCTCCAGCTGGTAGAACCATTCAAGCTGAGTCTATGACAGACTATCTCGAAAGAACTGAACCCACGAATTTCAATCAGCGGTGTGGGGCTGGATCTTTATGACATAAGAACATAGATGGAGTTTTGGGCAGGACACCCCATCATACTTAGCAAAAACTGGAGCTTTGAACTTCTGCGGGATGACTACTCCCGATACCAAGCCCAATTCTTCGAAATCCAGTCCAGGTATCCTCTGAACTTCCATGGCACTCAGACGATCTTCCAACTACTTGTATTTATCCCCAGCAGGAGGATATTGCTCATCATTGTAATCGGTATCATTGTCAGAAATTGCAGGACTGGGATCCTTCTTTTTTTCCTGATTCTCCCCTTCCTTGGATGAAGAGGTTAGATCGACTTGTCGCTTCAACCACTCTCCAAACCTTCTGCCCATATTCAGAATACCGGCAGCCTTCTTCTTTTTCTTTTTCTCTTTAAGGATGAGGGCTTCCAGATCCTCCTGTCCTTTTGCCAGACTTATGAACATTTTTTTGGAATTGGGCGTTCTGTGCCTGAAGGTCCTTGATGGTTTGTTCGGAAGACATTTCTGCTAAAATAAACAGCAAAGAAGATGAGAAACCTGTAAGGGTACCTGTACATGGAATTCTATGAATGGGATGCGCATGCAATGATTTCAAAGACTTTGGGAAATTTAAATTTGCAAACCAAAATAAAATAAAGATTTTATTAGGTGAATTCAAAGTTCAAATGCCTTTTAGGCGTTACAATTAAAAGCAAATCTAAAACTAGAAAAGAAATCAAAATTCCCATGGATGCTTCCTCTTTGTGCCGAGATAATCATTAAGTCCTCTTTCTTCACGGAGTTGCTTTGTGAGCTCTAAAACCTTCCTTTCCTGAGCATAGAACTGATCCCTGTAAGTATCCCGCTCCTCTTTCAACTGAATCCAAAACCTCTATAATTCCCCAAGATCAGTGGGCATATAAGGATAGAGAACTGTGTAAGGAATACCCCCTTCAGTAGTAGGTTCCACAATCACTGGTAAAACAGCCACATAGGGCATCATAAGCTTCTGGGCACGAGCTCGTACCCATTGGAGGTAAGGTTCCATAGGAATGGAAATTTTTGGCCCCAAAGCCTTGGCGCTAGATCTGTTTACCATGCCCCAAGCTCGTATGAACCTCCGGCGATACTCGTGAGCGTCATCCTCATAGTTGATTACAATGCCCTCGATAAGTAACTCATGGGGAACATGTCTTCGAGTGTAACCAAATTGTCGCAGAGCTAAACAAGGATTGTAGGTTATACCCCCTCTGATACCAAGTAATGGGACATTAGGGTATTCCCCACAGCGGTCAATAATAGTAGTGTTTTCCATAGCTCGGGAACACCAGAGAATATCCATTTGAGCGAGTGACATTATCCTTTGCGACCAACCCAAACCTTCTTCATTCTTCAGTAAGGACTTAGGAAGGTAAGAAATAAACCACCTCGATAGCAATGGCATGCAACACATGAGAACCCCTCTTCTTTTCATGGTATGAGTATGGAGAGTGTGCAAAATATCTACGAGCAATGTTGGCACATGGTTGCGAGAGAGGAAGATCTTGATAGCATTCACATCTATGAATGAGTCCGGATTAGGGAATAGAACTAACCCATAGATAAGAAGAGCCAAAACCTCCTCAAAAGCCTGAAAATCCATATCATCCCAAAATAGCTGGGCCTTGTCTATCAAAAACATAGCTAGAAAACCCTTGACTCCGCTTCTTGTTTCCCAATTGGATACTATATCGACCCATTTCAGGTGCAAAGCTGCGGAAATGACTTCTGGCTTAGGAACTTCTTCTAGACCTGTGAAGGGAAACTCTTCAAGAATGGGTATATCCATAAGCTGAGAGAATTCTTCCAAGGTAGGTACCAACTGATAGTCTGGAAAGGTGAAGCAGTGGTGCTTGAGATCAAAGAACTGAAAGAGTACACTCATCATCTTTTCATCAAAGTTTGAAGTAACCAGGTTGAGAAGTCGACCATGTCTCTTAGTGAACGCAGAAGTTTCAAAAACCCTTGATGCTAGCTCTTTGAGTTGGGAAGGTATCTTCACAAAGTTGATTTGGATAGTGTTTCTATGACCGGAAGCCATGATCTGCAAAACAGAACAAAGATAAATTCCCTTGGTCTTTGAAATGGTTAGTGCAATAAGAATGGATGCTATGTTATGATGCATGATGTCATGATAAACCACAGGTATAGAAAACACAGTCAAATCACACCAAGTCCTTAGGTTTAAGGCCTGCATGAGGTTAAAGGTAGTACCCTCTTGAAGTTTAGTTGGTTTCAAACCTGTCTTAAAAAGTAACCGGGTTCTAGAGGATCTCAATATCCTTGACCATCCTTTATCGGGCATTGTCTCAGCTCAAGCAATCTTTTCTTGCGGCCGAAATATCCTGAAAGTCTGATCTTAATGAGTGTACCATCGAGTATCAACCAATCCTCAGCTCTGCACCGAGGCCAGCTATCTCACTACTTTATAATGGCCAAGTTTGTTCAACTAAGGTTCTAAGGTCCGTTAGTGCTTCACGATACCACGCGGCGGCCCCGTATTCTCCTCGCTTCCCCATGAAGGATACCGGTACCAACCAAAGTGCCACACCGACACAGCCATCACTTAAACAATATCGTTCTACGTTGTACAGTCTCCACGATCTATTGCGGTTTACCTAATGAGTGCCCCCAGATTCGGGTGTAGGATCTATAATAACCCAAACAAAAACCCTTTAAGAATAAAGCAAACAAATAAGAAAGCAATTTGAAATGACCTAGATCCTAAGGTATACCACACTTATTTTATCTCCCCAGCAGAGTCGTCAGTTCTGTGATACGGTGGCAGAACTGATTGTTTTTACTGGTTTGCATTTTACGTTTTTGTTTGCAAAATGTCGTGGTAAGCAAGAGTCGTCACCGACTTTTATTTCATCCAATCATGGAAAAGGAAAAAGAACAGAAAAAAACCTTTTTTTGAGATATTCTGAGTGTGGGGGGTAGATTATAGAAAGGTAAGGTGTTAGCACTCTTTCTATCCATGGTTTTCCATGGGCTCTTAGGTACTTGCTCATTTTTTCAAATTTACTTGTGTGTGCTTGTTTTTGAAAACGTTTTACTTCGTGATAACCCTTGTATCAGTCCTCAAGGGTGTGATGAAGTTTTTTTTGAAAATTTGTTTTGAAAGGTGTTTGTGTGAAAAGTTTTGTTGAGCAAGTACTTAAGATTCTACCTACTCGAAAAAAGGTTGTTTGTTCTCGTTTCCTTTAGACAGCGCTATCCTACTATTAAGAAGTGGGTAGTTCCGTCGTTGGAGTTTGTAAGGGACATTTGAAAGGGACAAGTACAATCACTAAAGCAACAATTAGAAAACTTTAGTAGTAACCCTAGAGTCTTAAGATCTTTCTGAGGCAACATTTCCGAGGCAACATTTCCGAGGAAACATTTTTGAGGCACCATTTGAATGGGACATTTTGATCTTTTAGACTGGAGGGAACCACTAAAATCTTCTATGCTTAATGACTTTTTTACCGAAGGCAACCGAAGTGAGGAAAACCCTAGGAGTGAATATGTGCATATGAATTTTTCAGTTATTTAGTCTTTGCACATTTATGTGATCTACCATTTTAATTTCAAGTAATCTTCCCATACAATCCTATTAGCCATGCATCTAACAGTTTATAGTTTGTGGAAATTAAAGTGCGAGAAAATAAACCTAGCTATTACAAGGCTTCGACAGTTACATAATCATCTTGACTGAAAGTAAAAATGCAGAAGCTTAAAAACCCTAATTACTATTACAATCCCGGAGCATCCTTTTGGAACTATCAAAGGCTCTGACAATGATGTTGCTGGGTTTCAGGGTTAGGCCTTCACAATCCAACCTATCCAAGGCCTTCTTCGGCAAGACATTCAGCGAAGAACCAGTGTCTACCAGTACGTGTGATAGAGTAGTCCCTCTATATTCCACCAAGACATGCATATCGTCATTATGTTTTCTTCCTTTAGATGTTAAATTGGCATCGGAGAATCCTAGACCATTGTCAGCTGTTAAGCTAGCTACACATTCCTGGAACTGATCCGTGGAGGTTTCCTGTGGCACATGGGCCGTCTTCAAGAATCTGCTCAATGCTTTAGCATGAGCCTCTGAACAAAGCAGCAGGGCCAACATAGAGATTTTTGAGGGGGTTTGCCCCAGTTATTCCATAACATCATAATCGCTTTTCTTGATTATTTTCAAAACCTCTTCCATTTCTTTTTGGGAGGTTTCAGGGATGACCAACGGCTGAGCCCTCGTCCTGACGGGATCTTCTTGGATCCCTTTCCCTCTATCATCAGCAGCAGAGGGAATAACCATAGGAGTTACAACTTCTTCAATAATTGGATTTCTCGCAGATATGTTTACCGACGCAGGGGTAACCTTAGGAGCAGCTGAGGGTCCAAAGATTGCCTTTGGAGGGGAAATCTCTGGAGAGAAAATTCTCCCACTGCGGGTGATTTTGCTCGTTCCAGCAATGTTTCCAATGTCGGAAGTCTCTTCATCATAACTCTCTTCAGTCAATTCAATTTGTTTAATACTGTGGTAGAAAATCTCTCCCCCATAGTTCCACGATATTGATTTGTCGGACTTGTACGGGACGGGCCCGGGCATAGTTATCTTCAAAGGTGCAATCTTCGGAGCGGATGTAATCTTAACAGGTCTTTTGGAGACCTTAGAAAGATTGGCGGATATGGTTATTATTGAAACATCATTGACAGGAGTCGGTGTAACATGAGTCTTTTCAAAAATGATTTCTTGGTTATCCATTAGGCATTGGATGCCTAATTTCAACAATGGACAGTCGATTGGTAAGGATGAACAAAGGTAGCAATCTTCTTCACAACCTGGGAAAATCCCAGCCTTCAGCAAATTCTACTTGATTATTGGTAGTGGAGTCATCAAATCATCAACAGTAGCAACGAAAAGATCTTCTTCAACAGCATGGGCATTGTGACCATGTTTTGGCATTGGAGCAGAGATTACATTCGGATTTTCAGGGGCGTCGAATTCAACTTCTTTAGCATCTATTAAATCCTGAATCTTATTCTTGAGGGCCCAACAATTGTTGGTGTCGTGCCCTATACTCCCTGAATGATAAGCACACTTGGCGTTCAAATGGTAGTAAGGAGAAGTTGTATTCGGATTCTTCGAAGCCTCTTTTAGACTGGCAAGGTTTAACTTCAAGAGATAGGGGAGAACATGAGCAGGAGTCATGTTTATCTGGGTGAATTTCCTTACAGGCCTTTCCACCCTTGCTTGGTTGGTTCTTGGTTGATGGTTTCTGGGCTGATCAGCTGCAAACTTCTGAATCATTACGGCCCCCACCGCTGGCCGGCGCTCAACTCTTCCTTGACCTCTTTGGGAGTAGACATCTAAGACTTATTTCTTTGCTGGAAAAGTCTTTTTGATGGCAGCGGAAGAAGATGCATCCTTTTAAATTTTCCCGCTTTTGATTCCGGCTTCAACTCTCTCACTAGTTAGAATCAACTCGGTGAACCCCGCAGATAACTTCCAATCAGGTGATTAAAGAAAGGACCTGATAGAGTCCCCAAGAACATAGCCACAAGCTCTCTTTCAGACAAGGGTGGTTGCACTCGTCCCACCAAGTCTCTCCATTTCTGGGCATACTCTTTGAAACCTTCATTTGAGACCATGCCCATACTCTGTAATTGAGTATGGGTTGGTGCTAAGTCCGCATTATATTGATACTGTTTTTAGAAGGAGACCGCCAAATCTTCCCAATTATGCACATCAGACCTCTCCAACTGGTAAAACTAATCCAGCTGTGTTCCCGAAAGACTGTCCTGGAAGAAATGAACCCATAGGTCTTTGTCAGAAGAATGCGGTTGGATTTTCCTGACATAAGATCGTAGGTGCATCTTGGGACAAGACAACCCATCGTACTTAGAAAACAGAGGTACTTTGAATTTAGGAGGGATCACAATTCCAAAAACCAACCCTAACTCTTCGAAGTCCAGCCCAGACACTCTCTGTACCTCCATGGAAGCTAGACGCTCTTCCAAGTTCTTGTATTTGTTGTATGCAGGAGGGTACTACTTTTCAAAATAGTCTTCATCCTCTTCTTCTTCTTCTTCCTCAGACTCAGATGGCACTGTAGCTCCCTTTCCTTTTCCTACCCCTTCATCAGATGTTGAGGGGAAATCCAGGACCCTTCTGGTTTGACCTTCAAATCTTCTGCCCAAGGTAGCTACACCAACTCTCTTCTTCTTCTTTTTCTCCTTTTCCTTCTCTAGCAAGGTCTTGAGCTCCTCCTGCCCCTTAGCCAAGGTCAGAAGTAGCTGTTGGAACTGTGAATTCTGCGCTTGTAAGTCTTTAACTGTCTGCTCAATATCCATCTTGCTGAAATAAATAGCAGAGAGATAAGGAAACTTGGTGTGAATACCTGTTTATGCATATGACAAATGATATGTATTCATGTAATGCATTCAAGGATTCATAAATTCAAATTTGTTTTAAACAAAAAAGGAACACACGTCATATTAATAAGATAGAATTTGTTAGTACATCAATGCCCCATGGGAAAAATAATACAAAATTCTAAGGTAAAAAGACGTTGCGCATCCTCTTTGGTGCAATGTAGGTGTTGAGATTCTGCTCTTCGTGAAGTTGACGAGTGAGTTCCAAAACCTTCTTCTTGCTTGCGTAGAATTGGGCTTCGAAAGTGTCGCGCTCTCCCTTGAGCTGTATCCAACTCCTTTGTAGATCTTCAAGTGATGTTGGCATGTCAGGATGTAGGAGGGTGTATGGAACCTCTCCTTCCATAACAGGCTCTTTGATCACGGGTAGAATGTAGGGGTAAGGCATCATAAGACTTTGGGCACGGTCGTACCCACTTGAGGTAAGGCTCAAGGGGGGTGGAATTTTTGTGTCCCAAGGTCTTACTGTCCACCTTGTTAGGCATTCTCCAAGATCGGATAAACCTTTATCGAAATCCTTGATCATTGTTGTCAAAGTCAAAAACCAAGTCTAGAATCAGCATGTCATGTGGGCCATCCCTTCGGGCATAACCAAACTGTCTCATAGCCAAGCAAGGGTTGTAGGTAATGCCTCCCCTAATGCCAAGTAGAGGGACATTAGGGAATTCCCCACAACGGTCAATGATGATAACATTTTCTATGGATCGAGAACACCAATGAACATCTGAATGTGTAAGAGTCATCAATCGTTGTGACCACCTCAAACCTTGCTCATTCTTCAAAACTGATTGGGGAAGATGAGAAATAAACCATCTTACCAGTAGAGGTGTACAGCACATGAGAACACCTCTTTTCCTCATTGTTCGAGTGTGAAAAGAGTGGAGGATATCCCCAAGCAATGTAGGCACCGGGTTGCGAGCCATGAAGATTTTGACAGCACTGACATCTATAAGCTGGTCAGGGTTAGGGAACAAGACCATATCATAAATGAGAAGAGCTACAATCTCCTCAAAAGCTTGTAAGTCCAATAAATTCCAGCAGCTTTGGGCCTTCTCAAACAGAAACTTTGACAAGAAGCCTTTGACACCACTTCTGGTTTCCCAATGACTTATGATATCAGATGGTTGCAAGTGTAGGGCTTGAGCAACATCTTCAAGCTTTGGATCTCTTTCCGTATCGTTGAAGGGTGGTTGATTGAGAATAGGAATCCTCAGGAGTTGAGAAAATTCCTTCAAAGTGGGCACTAGTTGGTAGTCAGGAAATGTGAAGCAATGATGCAAAGGGTCAAAGAATTGGAAGAGAACTTTCAGCATATCCTCCTCAGTGTTGGCAGTGACTAAGTTGAGAAGACGACCATGCCTCTCGATGAACGGATAATTCTCAGGAATCCTTGAAGCTAGCTCCTTGATTTGAGGAGGAACTCTTACAAGGAATCCATTACCTACAAAACAGGAACAAAGATGAAGATCCAAAATCCTTGAAATGGTTAGTGGATGCATATGATGCTTCATGATGTCCATGATGTTATGCACAAGTATATATGTACAAAAAAATCACACAAGTTCCTAGTTCCAGGCTTGCATGGGGTTTCATAGGTAAGTACCCTCTTGAAGTTTAGTTGGCTCAACATGTCCTATAAATAGTAACCGGGTTCTAAGGAGCTCAATATCGCTGGATTATTTTCTGTGTTCATTGTTTCAGTTTAGCCACTTTAATGGAGACCGAAATATTCCAAGAAAACAACCCTTAATGAGTGTAGTATCGAGTATCTACCAACTTCGGACTGCACCAAAGTCGGTCATCTCACTACCCCTAAAAAGGCCAAGTTGGTCAAGTAAAGGTTCTAAAAGTCCATTAGTGTTTCATGACATCACTCAGCGGCCCCGTATTCTCTTTGATTGACTCAAAGGCTACCGGTACCCACAAATATGTCGCACTAATATAGCTATTGCTTCAACCATGTCGGTATACCCCGCACAGTTTCCACAATGTATTGCTATTCACCTATGAATGTTTCCCAAATCCGGGTAGAGGATTCAAACCCAAACAATAGAACCAAAGTATAAAGCATACAAGTCAAGCAAGATAAGCATGTAAAGGTGATCTAAAACCCTAAGGTAACCCCACTTTTAGAATTTTCCCCAGCACAGTCGCCAGTTCTGTGATGCGGTGGGAAAACTGACTTGAGGTTTTGCGTTTGTGTTTGCAAATGTTTCGGTTTAGCAAGAGTCGCCACCGACTTTTATTTTATCCAAAAGGAAAGGTAAAAAAGCACAGGAAAGACCTTTGAGATTGTTTTTGGGTTAGGGGGGTAGATTATGAAAAGGGAAGGTGCTAGCACCCTTTTCATCCATGGTTTTCTATGGGCTCTTAGTTACTTGTTTTAGATCACTTGCTTTTGCTTTTCAATTGTTTGAAATGGTGTTTTGTGTGGTTTTGAAAGTATTTTGAAAAGAGGCCTTTGTTTAGGCAACCTTTGTAATGATTCTTGTTTGAATGTATACAAAGGTGTTTGTCTTTTGAAAAATGTTTCAATGTTTGAAAGTTGTTTTGGAAATTGTTTTGAAATTGTGTGATAGTTTGAAAATAGCAAGGATGGTTTGCAAATTGATCAAGTAACTAGGAGTTGTCTACCCTACTCAAAGATCTTTCCTATACATTTTTATTCCTTTGACATTGTTGTTTTACCATTGCATTTGGTAAACAAACCTATCTTTGGATGTTAAATGGGACAGGCGTGGGTCATCGTATGACCATGATAACAATATTGCCAAGTATCTTAGCAAGTTTAAGGGACTAAGATCATTTGTGTTTAGGCAACCAAGATAGAGTCATCGAGGGACTATGATCTTTTTGTTTTGTTTTTATTTTTGCCAAGATACCTAACATGCATACCATGGCCATGTTTTAAGGCAACAAAATGGATGAAACCCTAGGGGTGCTTGTGTGCATTGTGTTGTCATTTTTCATGCATTTTTGTCTTGTGTTAAGTCATGCTATTTGTTTTCATTTTTGGTCTTTGCATACAAAACCCTAATCTTACTATCATGCATATAAAGCAATAAAACGCGTAAAAGTAAATCTAAGACTATTACAACATTATTATGGGGAGGGGATACAAGTTTTGAATAGGGGGATATTGCTCAAAATAAAACTCTAAAACTATTACAACCAAATTGAATTTATTTGTACAAATAAATAAATAAGCAAATATTTAAATATACAAATAAATGTAAATATGCACAAATGTTTTTGTATTTATTTTATGTATGTAAAATAAATTTATTTAAGTCTTAAAAATAAGGGAAAATAAAATGATTATTTTTGAAAGGGTGAAGAAACCCTAATTTTGTTTTTTAAAGGAAAATATGTTTTATATTTATTTATTCATTTTTATGTACAAGAAAATAAATAAAAATATTTACAAAAATGTTAAAAAATAAAATATTGTATGAAAATATTAATTTAAGTGTATAAATAATAAAAATAAAAATATATAATATTTTTGTATTATTTATAAGTTTATTTAAGAAAACAAAAGTATATTATTATTAGTAAGCTATTTTTATGCCCAAAAAATAATAAAAATAATAAAATAAAAATGCAAAAATTAAGAAAATATTCTTAGGTTTTTTTAATGTTCAAGAAAAATAATAAAAGTCAGAAAAATTAAAAGAAATTAGAAAATATACAAAATAGAAGAAAATGGGCCAAGGGGGTGCAGGAAGTAAACAGGGGGTGTCAATAGTCAAACAAGCTAGGTCCAGGCCCACTTCTCACTTCGTCCCTGTCCTTGGAACAGAAAAAACGCACGCCCTGTACTTCAAACTATAAATCCTGCATACATGCTTAAAAACAAAATCTTGCAACATGAAACTTGTAGCATTTTTAGTCACGATTCCATTGATATAAAAAACTTGACCTAACTCTCAAAGATCAGAGAGAATTTTGGTAGCCCTAAATCTTGACCTAGTTTTTTCAGCAACTTCAACTATCAAATACTCCTAGCTCAGTTAATATAAATGAAATCTACGCATATGTACAGCTCAAGGAACTTAAGGACTACATTTTTGCTTCACAAACCAAAGCCTAAGGATGTCTAAATAGAGAGATAGAAACTTAGAAGATACCTTGTTCAGTTGAAGTTGAATATGGCAATGTAGCAGCTTTGAGTGAGGCCTGAGGTACTTGTGAGCTTGCCTGAAGTTGTCTCAACCTTTCCCAATGCTTAGCTTGCCTTGAACTTGCCTGAATGTCCTTGTAGAACTCGACCTGCAAAGCTTCAAAATGAAAATGGTGAAGTGTGAAAACGAGGTTACAGTTGCTGAACAATGGCTTGGATAGTTTAGGTGTGTTGTATTGAATGTGTTTGAAGTGGTTCAAGGCAAAACACACGAGTGAAATTTGTTTTGGAAGTGGTTCTGCAGCAGATGCCCTGTTTTGGGTAGAAGTTGGTGTTTTCGTGTTTTGGGTGTTTGAAAGCTTGGCAATTCGTGTTTTCTGGCTTGGTACAATATGCTGAGATTGTTTGAAATGAGTCCATGACTTTCTCTTATCAGATTTTCAAGTTATGTGGTCTTTTAGAAGTTACTTGCTTTTGAAGCAAAAGTTGAAATGACAAAGGCCAAGGCTGTACAAGCTATCTCAAGGTCTGCATAGGGTTGGTGAAATTTTCCTGATGTTTGTGGATGTTGTTTGTATCAAGAGATCAGGTTGAATGCTCTAGATAAACAAAATTGCAAAAGTATGCTTTATGGAAATGGTATTGCTACCTTCATGCCATTTTTGGAATAAATCAATGTATAATGCTCCAAAGCTCATAATAATGCCATTGTCCAATGTATTTGCATTTAATTAAGGAGTGTGGAAAGGATTAAGACCTGTAAAACAAGTACAATCATGATCTAAACTGATTTGCAACTTGTGCCAATGTGAAAAATGCCATGGACAAAAGTGATAAATTTCTAATTTCAAAGTTTCGATTCTCCCTAACCACAAATGATCTTGGAGAGTTCTTAGACATTTTGGAAAGCTTGTAACATGCTATAAAATCCATCTTTGAAATGAATTTTGAGATTCCTCTTGGAACTATGTGAAAAGTTGCCATGAAGTTAGGTCAAAAATCTGCCTAAACTAGGGCAAAATTTCACTAAGTTAAAAGTTTCATGGACCCTTATTCACAAAATCATAACTTGAGATCCAAGCATATTTTGGGAAAACTTTGTGAATAAAAGTTGTAGATTTTGTGGAGGACTACAACTTTCATGTTGGAAGTTTTCTTTGAATCCAATTTCATCATGGTGAAAAATTTGGGAAAAGTTGGGAAAAAATAAGAAATTTTCATAACTTAGAAAATTTCTAAGTTATGAAATTTTTCAATCTTAAACCCTAATTTCCAAAATTAGGTTTCTTGGTCAACAAGTTTCATGTTTTAACACATTTTGATAAAAAATGACCCTTGGTACTTGATTTTGACCAAAAAGTCAAAGTTTGACTTTTCAGTGTACAGTTGATTTTTGATCAGTTGACTGGAAAATTCATCTGTCAATCCAATGCATTTGACATCTTTTGAACCTTGTGATTAGGTCAAGATGATTCCATTGAGTCCTTGAAACCATGCTTGAACCCAATTTTCCATTGGCTAGGTGAAAAAATAGAAATTGCCCTTCTACAATCAAAACCCTAAAAATGACCATTTTGCCCTTTTGATGATCTGATCAAATTTCTTAAGGAGTTGTGGTCCAAACTTGATCAAATGGTTCATATGAGTCTATAATGTTGATGTGGATAAAAAATTATGAGGTTTGACTGTAAATTGTCCACATATGACTTTTTCCCCAATATAGTTGATTTTTAGGTCAACTGTTCAATTGACTGGGCAAAAATTTGATTCAAGGCTTGAAACTTGGTATGGGCAATCTTAGGAGTTCAAAATGAAGTATGAAAGTCTCATGAGGCATTGGAAGTCCAAAAATCCTTGTGCAAACTCAAACCCTAATTTTAGGTCATCAGTGCAAGAAGATGTCTTGAGCAGAGCAAACCCTAATCCTGTCTTGAGTCCAAAGAGTCTTGTGAGGAGAATCTTGATAAAATGGGAGGGAAAATTTTGGGGTACAACAGCTGCCCCTGTTCAATCTTCTTGAACCTGAAGAGTTAGATTGGCAAATTTTGCCGTTCGTGACTCAAAGGTAAAAAATGATTGGACAATAGAGTGCCCATAAATTTGCACTCATCAAAATGTAGTTAAGGGAATGGGCTTAAAGATGCCATTTGGAGAGGTGACATAATCTTGTAGGAGATGGGCTTGTAGATGCCATCAAGAATGTTTGTTGAACTGCATGTTGTAAGTCAAAATAATGAGTATCAGAATGGTATCCGCGTTTGGAACGTATCTGAATTGTATCTGGAGACTGAATCTGTATGAGCAATGGAATGGCGTCCGTGTATGGAGTGTATCTGAGCTGTAACTGGAGATTGAATATGAATGAATAACAGAATGACTGCCGTGTCTGGAGTGTATCTGTATTGTATCTGAATCTGAAATCTGAATAAGCGACAGAATAACATTTGTGTCTGGAGCATCTCTGGGCTGGGGAAAAAGTCAGAATAAGTGACAAAATGGCAACTGTGTATGGAGCGTATCTGGAATGTATCTGAAGTTGATATCTGTATGAGTAGCAGAATGACTTTCGTGTCTGGAGTGTATCTGAACTTGAAATTGATAGTTGAATCTGAATGAGAAATAGAATGGCTTACGTATCTTGAACGTATCTAATTTATATCTGATTGTTGAAGTCTGAATGAGTGACAGAATGGCTTCCGCGTCTGGAGCGTATCCGTACTGTATCTTGACTTTGAATTCTGAATGAGTAATAGAATGACTTCCGTGTCTGGAGTGTATCTTTACTGTATCTGAATAAGAGATCTAAATGAGTAACAGAATGACTTCCGTGTCTGGAGTGTATCCGTACTGTATCTGAAATCTTTGAATATTTGTTAAAGATAGCTGTTAATCTTATCCTGAAAAGGGTAAAATGTTAGCTGAAACACAAAGTTATGTTGCATGAAATGTATGATGCAATAAAATGTGCTTTATCAATGTTTATGATATATGAATGTAATGTATGCGCATGTAAGCTGATTAGCTGTATTGCTGAGGAAAATAAATCCTTGATAGATAGGGATAATGAAATCTTTGACTGTTGTCGGGGAAAATAAATCCTTGACCAATGCTGGAGATTCAAAATCTTTGATTGTTGAGGATGAGAAATCATTGGTGACTGTTGGAGATGATAAAATCTTTGACTGCTGTCGGGGAAAATAAATCCTTGACCGCTGCTAGAGATTAAAAAATCCTTGACAACTTCTGTGGGGATGTGAGAATCCTTCATGTCTTTCCTGGGGATATAGGGATCCTTCAAATCTTCGGAGTTGGAAAATGATAACCATTCTGTTGTGAAAATAATGCCAAGTGTTGCTTGAGAAATCCAGAGAACTTTGATGACTTCTATTGGGGGTTAAATTATGGGAATCCTTACTCGATTAGGGAATAGGGAAAACTCTGGCGATCTCTATCGAGGATCAAACAAAGGAAAACCTTGATCCACTGGAAAATAAGGAAGACTCTGATGGCTTCTGCAGGGAATTAAGAATGAGAATCTTCAATTTGTTGAGGAGTGGTGAATGAGAATCTTCGATCTGCAGGGGATTAAAAATTCTGACAAATTCATGCTGGGGAGTAATGAAGACTCTGGCAACTTCACTGGGGAATCAAGAATGATAATCTTCAATTTGCTAGGGGAATTTGAATCCTTGGGGAATTCATGCTGGGGAGTTAAGAATGAGAATCTTCATTCTGTTGAGGAGTGAAAACTCTGTGGGGAAGAAGGCTTCCTGATGGAGAGTAAGTGAAAACTCTTGGGTTGAAGAAGCTATACTGCTGGGGAGATCAGGAGTTTGGGTTGTATGCCAATCTACTGGTGAATTATCCGAAGTTAGGGATGAAAGTTAACTGTTATCTGGTTGATTCTCAGACTTTAAGACAACTTGCTGGGGAATTTGGGGAAAACTAATGGTTTCCGCTGGGGATTGATAGTTAGAAACTTTGACTCGACTGGGGAAGAAGGTTTCATCTCCGCTGATGGTCTGTAGCTCAAAGTTTTTGCTCCGCTGAGGATTGGGAGTTTGAAGTTTCAACTCTGATGGTGGATTAAGGATTTGAAATTATAACTCCGATGGGGATTGGGAGTTTGTAGTTTTGACTCTGATGGGAATTAAGGATTTGAAATTATAACTCCACTGGGGATATGTATTTCAAGGTTTTAGCTCCGCTGGGGATCTAGATGATGTACTGCAGGGGATTTCTCCTGGAATATCCTAAAGACGTTTTCCTATACTTTCAACCTGTCAGTAATTGTTCTTTCCCATTTTGCTTATTTATAAACAGTGATTATATTCAAATGCATATGCTCATTAATAAATCATTGGACGTTTTCAAATAAAACACAAGTGTAAAAAAAGAAGAAAAGACAAATAGTTTTCTGCACTTTGAAGTATCTTCGTATTAACTTTGTGTAAGTATTTTGTACAAAGGAGACAAACATCCTAGTAAGAGAACGGTGTCATAAAATGAGAAAAATTTATACAAAGAAAGATGGCTATGTGTGAAAATTCCATGGGGTTCCCATTCTGCTATAGCCTTTGTGACTCTGAATATCTTGTCCATTTGTTGCTTTGTCCGAAGATGATTGGATTGATCAGAAACCCAGAGCTTGTCTGTGAAGTGATCCGACGAGACATGGTCATACGTTTTAATTCCATAACTTTTTCCTGGACCTCCCTTTCGGGTTTTTAGTCCACCGGGAAACCCTTTTTTACCCAAGTCGCTCTTTCGGGTTTTCAACTTGCCGGGTTTACAAATTTTGTTTATTTATCCCTAATTTTTGCCTGAACCGCCCTTTCAGTTTTTCGATTCACCGGGATGCCCTTTTTTTCCCAAGTCGCCCTTTCGGGTTTTCAACTTGTCGGGTCATTTATGCGTAGTATCTTTTGACCATGTCTGCGTTCGCAGGGTGTGGCAGGTCGTCTCCGTCCATGGTGGTTAAGATCATTGCCCCACTAGAAAAGATGTTTTTGATCACAAATGGTCCTTCGTAAGTGGGAGTCCATTTTCCCCTGGGATCACTTTGCGGCAAGATGATCTGCTTGATTACAAGATCCCCAACTTGATATGTCTGGCTCCTGACTTTCTTGTTGAATGCCTTGATCATCCGTTTTTGATACGCCTGACCATGGAAAACAGCAGTAAGTCGCTTTTCATCAATCAAATTAAGTTGATCAAGTCGGGTCTGAATCCAATTTTCTTCACTCAAACTAGCATCCTTCATGATTCTCAAGGAGGGAATCTGAACCTCGATAGGTAAAACAGCCTCCATGCCGTATACCAAAGAATAGGGTGTTGCCCCAGTTGATGTGCGTGCCATGGTACGGTACCCGTGGAGAGCAAACGGTAACATTTCATGCCAGTCCTTGTAGGTGACTGTCATCTTTTGTATGATCTTCTTGATATTCTTGTTTGCAGCTTCGACAGCACCGTCCATCTTTGGCTGATAGGGAGATGAATTGTGATGTTGAATTTGGAACTGCTTGCACAAGGCGGTAATCATGGTATTGTTCAGGTTTGTACCGTTATCAGTGATAATCCTTTCGGGGATACCGTACCGGTAAATGAGGTTCTGTTTGATGAAGCGGGCAACCACATTCTTTATGACAGATGCGTAGGAAGCTGCTTTGACCCACTTGGTGAAGTAATCAATGGCCACTAGAATAAAGCGGTGTCCATTGGATGTTGTAGGCTTAATATCTCCAATCATGTTGATTCCCCACATAGCGAATGGCCAAGGAGTTGTTAAGACATTGAGAGGAACTAGAGGTATATGTACCTTGTCCGCATAGATTTGACATTTATGACAAGTCCTGGAATGTTGATAGCAGTCAGCTTCCATGGTAGACCAGTAATAGCCTGCCCGCAGAATCTTCTTAGCCATCGTATGTCCGCTAGAGTGAGTGCCAAAGGTACCATTGTACAGTTCAACCATGATCTGCTCAGCTTCAACCTTGTCCACACAACGGAGCAGAATGCAATAATGATTGCGCTTGTATAGAATACCATTGCTCAAGAAGAACTTAGCTGAGAATCTCCTTAAGAACTTTTTGTCGTTGACTGAAGCTCCTTCAGGGTATTCTTGAGCCTCGGGATATCTTTTGACTTCATGAAACCAAGGTTGGTCCACTACTTCTTCGGTATTAATCTCGTGACAATGTGCAGGTTCATCCATCCGTTCGATGGTGATCTGGGGAGCCTCATTATCCCAGTTAAGTTTAAACATGGATGACATTGTAGCTAGAGCATCTGCTAGCTGATTTTCTTCTCGCGGGAAGTGCTCGAAGGTAATCTGCTCTAAATGTGCTAACAATGTCAAGACATGTTATTTGTAAGGGATGAGGTTTGGATGCTTAGTATCCCACTCTCTTTTGATCTGACAGATGACCAAAGCTGAGTCCCCAAACACAATCAAGGATTTGATTCCCAAGTCTACGGCATCCTTGAGTCCAAAGATACAAGCTTCATACTCGGCCATGTTGTTAGTGCAGCTGAAGCAAAGTCTGGAGATGAAAGGTGTATGGAAACCTTCTGGGGAGATGAGTACCGCGTCGATGCCGTTGCCAAGTGCGTTGGAGGCACCATCAAAGTACAGGGTCCATCGGGATCCTTGTTCAGGTCCGTCATATGGTCTGAAATCTTCAATGTTATCCAATGTCATAATGTCTTTGTTAGGGAAGTCAAACCTCATGGATTGGTAATCTTCGACAGCTTGATGAGCCAGATGGTCGGCTAGTACACTCCCTTTTATAGCTTTTTGGGTCATGTACTGTATATCGTATTCCGTTAGGATCATCTGCCATCTAGTGATTCTTCTAGATAAAGCAGGCTTCTCAAAGATGTACTTGATCAGATCCATCTTAGATATCAACAAGGTGATATGAGTCAAGATATACTGCCTTAGCCGGCGAGCAGCCCATACCAAAGCGCAACAAGTTTTCTCGAGCAATGAGTATTGGGTCTCACAGTCGGTAAACTTTTTGCTAAGGTAATAAATGGCATGCTCTTTTCGGCCAGACTTGTCATGTTGGCCCAGTACGCACCCCATTGAATTCTCTAAGACAGTCAGATACATGATTAACGGTCTTCCTTCGACGGGAGGCATCAAGATAGAAGGTTCTAGCAAATACTCCTTGATTTTATCGAAAGCAATTTGACAGTCATCATTCCATTTAACCACCTGATCTTTCTTCAATAGCTTGAATATTGGTTCACAAGTAGATGTTAGGTGAGAAATGAACCTTGCAATGTAGTTTAGGTGTCCCAAGAAACCTCTGACCTCCTTCTCAGTGCGAGGACCAGGCATTTCTTGTATAGCTTTGACTTTGGCAGGACCAACCTCGATGCCTTTGTTGCTGACAATGAAACCCAAGAGTTTACCAGATCGGACCCTGAAAGTGCACTTATTAGGGTTCAGTCTGAGCTTGTACTCTTTCAACCTGACAAACAACTTTTGCAAGTGGTCGAGGTGTTCTTCTTCAGTTTGTGATTGGGCTATCATGTCATCTATGTAGACCTCTATCTCATGATGTATCATATCATAAAACAAAGCTACCATGGTGCATTGATAGGTTGCCCCGACATTCTTCAGTCCGAATGGCATCACTTTGTAACAGAACGTACCCCATTGTGTAACAAAAGTAGTTTAATCCATGTCCTCAGGGGCCATTTTGATCTGGTTGTAACCTGAGAATCTGTCCATGAAAGAAAATACCTTTGTGCTGAGTTGTGTTGTCAACCAAGATGTCAATGTGCGGTAATGGAAAGTCATATTTAGGGCTAGCCCTGTTTAAGTCTCTGTAATCCACGCACATTCTAACTTTTCCGTCCTTCTTAGGCACAGGCACAATGTTAGCAACCCATTGTGGATAGGAGGTAACAGCAAGAAATCCAGCATTGAACTGCTTCATAACTTCAGCTTTGATCTTTTCTGACATGTCGGGCCTCATGCGACGGACTTTCTGTTTAACTGGTGGATAGTCTTCTCTTGTGGGTAGACGGTGAACCACAATATCTGTATCAAGTCCCGGCATGTCTTCGTATGACCTGGCGAAGATCTCAACATATTCATTCAACAGCTGAATTAGGTGCTCCTTGACACTTAGCTCTAGGTTGGAACCCACTCTAATTTCTTTTATGTCTTCCTCAGTACCCAAGTTGATTGTCTATAACAGCTCCTCATGAGGTAGAATATCCCTTTCTTCCTGTTGTAGCAGCCTAGCCAATTCTCCTGGTACCTCACAATCTTCCTTACCTTCGTATTCGGCGTGGTAGACCAGATCTTCAGAGTCATTGAAGGCCATAGCAGAATTGTTACCCATGGAGTCCAGAATGGAAGGGTACCTGCATTTGTGAGTGTGGGTGTGTGTAAGAGATAGCCACCTTTAAACAAATAAAATGTAAAAGGAAAGACAATGAACACAAAAGTTTATATGTGAAAACGTCCATGATTCATTAAAATGGCATATGAAGATGAAAAAATCAAACCCTTACAAATGGACCTATGAGCCTCGGGTAAGGCACAAGGTTAAAAGTGTACGAATTGTTTTGAGAATTATTACAAACCAACAGAAATGTTTGAAAGATAAATTACTGCGGTATGAAAGTAATCGGAACAAAGTCTTTTGCTTCCCAATTGCACAGTCCTCCGTCCACAGTAGGGAAAATCCAGTCTTCCAAGTTGCTCTCCTCTTCACTATCCTCTAAAGCATTGACTCCATGATGGGTGATCTTTACTGGTGGCCCTCCAGCAAGGGAGCGACGCACAACCTTTTGACTAGCTGAAGTGAAACCCAAGCCGAATTTATCTGATTTGAAAGGAAAGTCAGGAAGCTGCCCCCAAATTATGGATTCGCCTTCTTCAATCACAGCCTTTGCATCTTTGAGAGACGACATCTGAGGCAGAGGTCTGGTAATAATGGGTACAGAAGCCACTGTCTTGGTTTCCGCAATCTCCTGAGCTACCTCTTCAAAATGCTGAAAAGGGGTTTCGATGAATTCGCCATCCAATTCAACATAGCGGAAAGAATTTAGATGGCTTATCATGTATTCCTCTTCACCGTGAACAGTTATAATTTTCCCCTGGACATGGAACTTGAGCATTTGATGCAGAGTTGAAGTGACGGCTCCAACATGGTGAATCCAAGGTCTTCCCAACAAGAAAGAATTGGAAGGACGGATGTCCATCATGTAGAATATGGAGTTGAAGGTTTCAGTTCCTACTTTAATTGGGATGTCCACCTCCCCGTGGACCATCCTTTTGGAACCATCAAAGGCTCTGACAATGATGTTGTTGGGTTTCAGGGTTAGGCCTTCACAATCCAACCTATCCAAGGCCTTCTTCGGCAAGAAATTCAGCGAAGAACCAGTGTCTACCAGTACGTGTGCTAGAGTAGTCCCTCTACATTCCACCGAGACATGCAGGGCGTCATTATGTTTTCTTCCTTTAGATGTTAAATCGGCATCGGAGAATCCTAGACCATTGTCAGCTGTTAAGCCAGCTACACATTCCTGGAACTGATCCGCGGAGGTTTCTTGTGGCACATGGGCCGTCTTCAAGAATCTGATCAATGCTTTAGCATGAGCCTCTGAACAAAGCAGCAGGGCCAACATAGAGATTTTTGAGGGGGTTTGCCCCAGTTGTTCCACAACATCATAATCACTTTTCTTGATTATTTTCAAAACCTCTTCCATTTATTTTTGGGAGGTTTCAGGGATGACCAATGGTTGAGCCCTCGTCCTGACGGGATCTTCTTGGATCCCTTTCCCTCTATCATCAGCAGTAGAGGGAATAACCACAGGAGTTACAACTTCTTCAATAATTGTAGTTCTCGCAGATATGTTTACCGGTGCAGGGGTAACCTTAGGAGCAACTGAGGGTCCAAAGATTGCCTTTGGAGGGGCAATCTCTGGAGAGAAAATTCTCCCACTACGGGTGATTTTTCTCGTTCCAGCAATGTTTCCAATGTCGGAAGTCTCTTCATCAGAACTCTCTTCAGTCGATTCAATTTGTTTAATATTGTGGTAAAAAATATCTCCCCCATAGTTCCACGATATTGATTTGTCGGACTTGTACGGGACGGGCCCGGGCATAGTTATCTTCAAAGGTGCAATCTTCGGAGCGGATGTAATCTTAACAGGTCTTTTGGAGACCTTGGAAAGATTGGCGGATATGGTTATTATTGAAACATCATTACAGGAGTCGGTGTAACAGGAGTCTTTTCAAAAAGGATTTATTGGTTATCCATTAGGCATTGGATGCCTAATTTCAACAATGGACAGTCGATTGGTAAGGATGAACAAAGGCAACAATCTTCTTCACAACCTGGGAAAATCCCAGCCTTCAGCAAATTCAACTTGATTATCGGTAGCGGAGTCATCAAATCATCAACAGTAGCAACGAAAAGATCTTCTTATACAGCATGGGCATTGTGACCATGTTTTGGCATTGGAGCAGAGATTACATTTGGCTTTTCAGGGGCGTAAAATTCAACTTCTTTAGCATCTATTAAATCCTAAATCTTATTCTTGAGGGCCCAACAATTGTTGGTGCCGTGCCCTATACTCCCTGAATGATAAGCACACTTGGTGTTCGAATGGTAGTAAGGAGAAGTTGTATTCGGATTCTTCGGAGCCTCTTTCAGACTGGCAAGGTTTTACTTCAAAAGATGGGGGAGAACCCGAGTAGGAGTCATGTTTATCTGGGTGAATTTCCGTACAGGCCTTTCCACCCTTGCTTGGTTGGTTCTTGGTTGATGGTTTCTGGGCTGATCAGCTGCAGACTTCTGAATCATTACGTCCCCCACCGCTGGCCGGCGCTCAACTCTTCCTTGACCTCTTTGGGAGTAGACAGCTGAGACTTCTTTCTTTGCTGGAAAAGTCTTTTTGATGGCAGCGGAAGCAGATGCATCCTTTTGAATTTTCCCGCTTTTGATTTCGGCTTCAACTCTTTCACCAGTTAGAATCAACTCAGTGAACCACGCAGACGAACTTCCAATCAGGTGATTAAAGAAAGGACCTGACAGAGTCCCCAAGAACATATCCACAAGCTCTCTTTCATACAAGGGTGGTTGTACTCGCCCCGCCAAGTCTCTCCATTTCTGGGCATACTCTTTGAAACCTTCATTTGAGACCATGCCCATACTCTGTAATTGAGTACGGGTTGGTGCTAAGTCCGCATTATATTGATACTGTTTTTAGAAGGCGGCCGCCAAATCTTCCCAATTATGCACATCAGACCTCTCCAACTGGTAAAACTAATCCAGTTGTGTTCCCGAAAGACAGTCCTGGAAGAAATGAACCCATAGGTCTTTGTCAGAAGAATGCGGTTGGATATTCCTGACATAAGATCGTAGGTGCATCTTGGGACAAGACAACCCATTGTACTTAGCAAACAGGGGTACTTTGAATTTAGGAGGGATCACAATTCCAGAAACCAACCCTAACTCTTCAAAGTCCAGCCCAGGCACACTCTGTACTTCCATGTAGCTAGACACTCTTCCAAGTTCTTGTATTTGTCATCTGCAGGAGGGTACTCCTGTTCAGAATAGTCTTCATCCTCTTCTTCTTCTTCTTCCTCAGACTCAGATGGCACTACAGCTCCCTTTCCTTTTCCTACCCCTTCATCAGATGTTGAGGGGAAATCCAGGACCCTTCTGGCTTGACCTTCAAATCTTCTGCCAGAGGTAGCCACACCAACTCTCTTCTTTTTATTTTTCTCCTTTTCCTTCTCTAGCAAGGTCTTGAGCTCCTCTTGCCCCTTGGCCAAGGTCAGAAGTAGCTGTTGGAACTGTGAATTCTGCACTTGTAACTCTTTAACCGTCTACTCAATATCCATCTTGCTGAAATAAATAGCAGAGAGATAAGGAAACTTGGTGTGAAGACTTGTTTATGCATATGATGAATGATATGTATTCATGTAATGCATTCAAGGATTCAGAAATTCAAATTTGTTTTAAACAAAAAAGGAACACACGTCATATTAATAAGAGAGAATTTGTTAGTACATCAATCCCCCATGGGCAAAATAATACAAAATTCTAAGGTAAAAAGACGTTGCGCATCCTCTTTGGTGCAATGTGTTGTGATTCTACTCTTCGTGAAGTTGACAACTGAGTTCCAAAACCTTCTTCTCGCTTGCGTAGAATTGGGCTTCAAAAGTGTCCCGCTCTCCCTTGAGCTGTATCCAACTCCTTTGTAGATCTTCAAGTGATGTTGGCATGTCAGGATGTAGGAGGGTGTATGGAACCTCTCCTTCTATAACAGGCTCTTTGATCATAGGTAGAATGTAGGGGTAAGGCATCATAAGACTTTGGGCGCGGTCGTACCCACTTGAGGTAAGGCTCAAGGGGGGTGGAATTTTTGTGTCCCAAGGTCTTACTGTCCACCTTGTTGGGCATTCTCCAAGCTCGATAAACCTTTGTCGAAATCCTTGATCATCATTGTCGAAGTCAAAAACCAAGTCTGGAATCAACATGTCATGTGGGCCATCCCTTCAGGCATAACCAAACTGTCTTAGAGCCAAGCAATGGTTGTAGGTAATGCCTCCCCTAATGACATTTAGAGGGACATTAGGGAATTCCCCATAATGGTCAATGATGATAACATTTTCTCTGGACCGAGAACACCAATGAACATCTGAATGTGTAAGAGTTATCAATCGTTGTGACCACCTCAAACCTTGCTCATTCTTCAAAACTGATTGGGGAAGATGAGAAATAAACCATCTTACCAGTAGAGGTGTACATCACATGAGAACACCTCTTTTCCTCATTGTTCAAGTGTGAAAAGAGTGGAGAATATCCCCAAGCAATGTAGGCACCGGGTTGTGAGCCATGAATATTTTGACAGCACTGACATCTATAAGCTGGTCAGGGTTAGGGAACAAGACCATCCCATAAATGAGAAGAGCTACAATCTGCTCAAAAGCTTATAAGTCCAATGAATTCCAGCAGCTTTGGGCCTTCTCAAACAAAAACTTTGACAAGAAGCCTTTGACACCACTTCTGGTTTCCCAATGACTTGTGATATCAGATGGTTGCAAGTGTAGGGCTTGAGCAACATCTTCAAGCTTTGGATCTCTTTCCGTACCGTTGAAAGGTAGTTGATTGAGAATAGGAATCCTCAGGAGTTGAGAAAATTCCTCCAAAGTAGGCACTAGTTAGTAGTCAGGAAATGTGAAGCAATGATGCAAAGGGTCAAAGAATTAGAAGAGAACTTTCAGCATATCCTCCCCAGTGTTGGCAGTGACTAAGTTGAGAAGACGACCATGCCTCTCGGTTAACGGAGAATTCTCAGGAATCCTTAAAGCTAGCTCCTTGAGTTGAGGAGGAATTCTTACAAGGTTGACTTGGATAGTTTTCCTGCGAAGTGAATCCATTACCTACAAAATAGGAGCAAAGATGAAGATCCAAAATCCTTGAAATGGTTAGTGGATGCATATGATGCTTCATGATGTCCATGATGTTATGCACAAGTATATATGTACAAACAAATCACACAAGTTCCTAGTTTCAGGCTTGCATGGGGTTTCATAGGTAAGTACCCTCTTGAAGTTTAGTTGGCTCAACCTATCCTATAAATAGTACTCGGGTTCTAAGGAGCTCAATATCACTGGATTATTTTCTGTGTTCATTGTTTCAGTTTAACCACTTTACTGGAGACCGAAATATTCCAAGAAAATAACCCTCAATGAGTGTAGTATCGAGTATCTACCAACTTCGGACTGCACCAAAGCCGGTCATCTCACTACCCCTAAAAAGGCCAAGTTGGTCAAGTAAAGGTTCTAAAAGTCCATTAGTGCTTCATGACATCACTCAGCGGCCCCGTATTCTCTTTGATTGACTCAAAGGCTACCGGTACCCACAAATATGTCGCACTAATATAGCTATTGCTTCAATCATGTTGGTATACCCCGCACAATTTCCACAATGTATTGCTATTTACCTATGAATGTTTCCTAAATCCGGGTAGAGGATTCAAACCCAAACAATAGAACCAAAGTGTAAAGCATACAAATCAAGCAAGATAAGCATGTAAAGGTGATCTAAAACCCTAAGGTAACCCCACTTTTAGAATTTTCCCCAGCAGAGTCGCCAGTTCTGTGATGCGGTGGGAGAACTGACTTGAGGTTTTGCGTTTGTGTTTGCAAATGTTTCGGTTTAGCAAGAGTCACCACCGACTTTTATTTTATCCAAAATGAAAGGTAAAAAAGCACAGGAAAGACCTTTGAGATTGTTTTTGGGTTCGGGGGGTAGATTATGAAAAGGGAAGGTGCTAGCACCCTTTTCATCCATGGTTTTCCATGGGCTCTTAGTTACTTGTTTTAGATCACTTGCTTTTGCTTTTCAATTGTTTGAAATGGTGCTTTGTGTGGTTTTGAAAGTATTTTGAAAAGAGGCCTTTGTCTAGGCAACCTTTGTAATGATTCTTGTTTGAATGTATACAAAGGTGTTTGTCTTTTGAAAAATGTTTCAATGTTTGAAAGTTGTTTTGGAAATTGTTTTGAAATTGTGTGATAGTTTGAAAATAGCAAGGATGGTTTGCAAATTGATCAAGTAACTAGGAGTTGTCTACCCTACTCAAATATCTTTCATATACAGTTTTATTCCTTTGACATTGTTGTTTAACTATTGCATTTGGTAAACAACCCTATCTTTGGATGTTAAACGGGACGGGCGTGGGTCATCGTATGACCATGATAACAATATTGCCAAGTATCTTAGCAAGTTTAAGGGACTAAGATCATTTGTGTTTAGGCAACCAAGATAGCGTCATCGAGGGACTGTGATCTTTTTGTTTTGTTTTGATTTTTTCCAAGATACCTAGCATGCATACCATGGCCATGTTTTAAGGCAACAAAATGGATGAAACCCTAGGGGTGCTTGTGTGCATTGTGTTGTCATTCTTCATGCATTTTTGTCTTGTGTTAAGTCATGCTATTTGTTTTGATTTTTGGTCTTTGCATACAAAACCCTAATCTTACTATCATGCATATAAAGCAATAAAATGCGTAAAAGTAAATCTAAGACTATTACAACATTATTATGGGGAGGGGATACAAGTTTTGAATAGGGGGATAATGCTCAAAATAAAACCCTAAAACTATTACAACCAAATTGAATTTATTTGTACAAATAAATAAATAAGCAAATATTTAAATATACAAATAAATGTAAATATGCACAAATATTTTTGTATTTATTTATGTATGTAAAATAAATTTATTTAAGTCTTAAAAATAAGGGAAAATAAAATGATTATTTTTGAAAGGGTGAAGAAACCCTAATTTTGTTTTTTAAAGGAAAATATGCTTTATATTTATTTATTCATTTTTATGTACAAGAAAATAAATAAAAATATTTACAAAAATGTTATAGTAAAACATTGTATGAAAATATTAATTTAAGTGTATAAATAATAAAAATAAAAATATATAATATTTTTGTATTATTTATAAGTTTATTTATGAAAATAAAAGTATATTATTATTAGTAAGCTATTTTTATGCCCAAAAAATAATAAAAATAATAAAATAAAAATGCAAAAATTAAGAAAATATTTTTAGTTTTTTTAATGTTCAAGAAAAATAATAAAAGTCAGAAAAATTAAAAGAAATTAGAAAATATACAAAATAGAAGAAAATGGGCCAAGGGGGTGTAGGAAGTAAGCAGGGGGTGTCAATAGTCAAACAAGCCAGGTCCAGGCCCACTTCTCACTTCGTCCCTGTCCTTGGAACAGAAAAAACGTGTGCCCTGTACTTCAAACTGTAACTCCTGCATATGCGCTTAAAAACAAAATCTTGCAACATGAAAATTGTAGCATTGTTTAGTCACGATTCCATTGATATAAAAAACTTGACCTAACTCTCAAAGATCAAAGAGAATTTTGGTGGCCCTAAATCTTGACCTAGTTTTTTCAGCAACTTCAACTATCAAATACTCCTAGCTCAGTTAATATAAATGAAATCTACGCATATGTACAACTCAAGGAACTTAAGGACTACATTTTTGCTTCACAAACCTAAGCCTAAGGATGTCTAAATAGAGAGATAGAAACTTAGAAAATACCTTGTTCAGTTGAAGTTGAATATGGAAATGTAGCAGCTTTGAGTGAGGCCTGAGGTACTTGTGAGCTTGCCTGAAGTTGTCTCAACCTTTCCCAATGCTTAGCTTGCCTTGAACTTGCCTGAATGTCCTTGTAGAACTCAACCTGCAAAGCTTCAAAATGAAAATGGTGAAGTGTGAAAATGAGGCTACAGTTGCTGAACAATGGCTTGGATAGTTTAGGTGTGTTGTATTGAATGTGTTTGAAGTGGTTCAAGGAAAAACGCACGAGTGAAATTTGTTTTGGAAGTGGTTTTGCAGCAGATGCCCTATTTTGGGTAGAAGTTGGTGTTTTTGTGTTTTGGGTGTTTTAAAGCTTGGCAATTCATGTTTTCTAGCTTGGTACAATATGCTGAGATTGTTTGAAATGAGTCCAAGACTTGCTCTTATCAGATTTTCAAGTTATGTGGACTTTTGCAAGTTACTTGCTTTTGAAGCAAAAGTTGAAATGACAAAGGCCAAGGTTGTACAAGCTAGCTCAAGGTATGCATAGGGTTGGTGAACTTTTCTGGAAGTTTGTGGATGTTGTTTGTATTAAGAGATCAGGTCAAATGCTCTAGATAAACAAAATTGCAAAAAGTATGCTTTATGGAAATGGTATTGCTACCTTTATGCCATTTTTGGAATAAATCAATGTATAATGCTCCAAAGCTCAGAATAATGCCATTGTCCAATGTATTTGCATTTAATTAAGGAGTGTGGAAAGGATTAAGACCTGTCAAACAAGTACAAGCATGATCCAAACAGATTTGCAACTTGTGCCAATGTGAAAAATGCCATGGACAAAAGTGATAAATTGTCATTTTCAAACTTTTGGTTCTCCCTAACCACAAATGATCTTGGAGAGTTCTTGTATATTTTGAAAGCTTGTAACATGCTATAAAATCCATATTCGAAATGCATTTTGAGATTCCTCTTGGAACTATGTGAAAAGTTGCCATGAAGTTAGGTCAAAAATCTGCCTAAACTAGGGCAAAATTTCACTAAGTTAAAAGTTTCATGGACCCTTATTCACAAAATTATAACTTGAGATCTAAGCATCTTTTGGGAAAACTTTGTGAATAAAAGTTGTGTATTTTGTGGAGGAATACAACTTTCATGTTGGAAGTTTTCTTTGAATCCAATTGCATCATGGTGAAAAATTTGGGAAAAGTTGGGAAAAAATAAGAAATTTTCATAACTTAGAAAATTTCTAAGTTATGAAATTTTTCAATCTTAAACCCTAATTTCCAAAATTAGGTTTCTTGGTCAACAAATTTCATGTTTTGACACATTTTAATGAAAAATGACCCTTGGTACTTGATTTTGACCAAAAAGTCAAAGTTTGACTTTTCAGTATACAGTTGATTTTTGATCAGTTGATTAGAAAATTCATTTGTTAATCCAATGCATTTGAGATCTTTTGAACCTTGTGATTAAGTCAAGATGATGCCATTGAGTCCTTGAAACCATGCTTGAACCCAATTTGCCACTGGCTAGGTGAAAAATCAGAAATTGCCCTTCTACAATCAAAACCCTAAAAATGACCATTTTGCCCTTTTGATGATCTGATCAAATTTCTTGAGGAGTTGTGGTCCAAACTTGATCAAATGGTTCATATGAGTCTATAATGTTGATGTGGATCAAAAATTATGAGGTTTGACTGTAAATTGGCCACAATTGACTTTTTCCCCAATACAACTGTTTTTTAGGTCAACTATCCAATTGATTGGGCAAAAATTTGATTCAAGGCTTGAAACTTGGTATGGGAAATATTAGGAGTCCAACATGAAGTATGGAAGTCTAATTAGGCATTGGAAGTCCAAAAATCCTTGTGCAAACTCAAACCCTAATTTTAGGTCATAAGTGCAAGGAGATGTCTTGAGCAGAGCAAACCCTAATCCTGTCTTGAGTCCAAAGAGTCTTGTGAGGAGAATCTTGATAAAATGGGAGGGGAAATTTTGGGGTACAACAGTGACGTATGGTAGACATCTGGCCAGGTGACGCATAAGATCTGCAAATGGAAAAATTGAAAACAAATTTGCTGGGACCTAGGATCGAACCCAGGTCCTTATGTTTACCAACAATGCGCTCTTCCACTAGGCCAACTGGCTTATTTGTTATTATGCTGGAAAAAAAAAATATAATATGGCAAAATAATTGGTTAGTGGACAAAACGCGCGAAATTTCAAATGGACAAATAGCTGACTGCCACGCCATCATCGTCTCCAAGAATCCGTCGTTTTAGGCAAAGACCTATACCCACGGTCAAACTTCCATGGCTAGAAAACTGTACAACTCAAAAACTCATAAAACACAACATAAATGGAATTGAAGACCAGGGTTCAGCTGGTTATGATGTCACAGTCATTATGGTATCTTGTTTGTGATCTAATTTTACCTGTAGTCAAAAAACCCAAAACACATATGGAAACCCTAACAATGGCAAGTACAAATATAGGCATCAAAAATGAAATTAAACTATTCAGTCAGCTTGCAAACATGATAAAGATCACAAACATGTCAATCAAATGTGCTAATAATGCCAGAATTGATGTAATCGATTTCAACAAATAAGACAAACCGTGTGAGTGATTGTGTGCGTTTCTGGGCGCGATAAGACTTGCAAATGATCCAGTTGGCCTCAGAGATGCTCCTGGATGCGATTGGAAATGTTGGAATGGCTTGAATTGGCCTGTAACTTGAAATCTGATTCACACTTTTCTTTGAAATTTTAAAGTTTGGTTCTTGCTTTTCCACGACTACAACCCTTGTCTCAGGCCTTGTACATGTTCAATATATATCTTAGAACGAGTTAGGGTTATAAAATGGCATGTATCTTTGCAATTATGGAAGTTTTGATTTGATTTCCATGGCATATATAAACTTGCTATATTGAGCCAAATCATCCCTTTCTTGTACCAATTATGCTTGACTCGTTTTGTTCTTGATATCTCAGCATATTTTGATTGCAAACCTGTCAAAAAATCAAATCAAAACATATATTTGCCATTATTCACCAATTATTTGATTTAATTTAATTTTTAATTAATAAAAAATCACAATAAATTTAAAAATGAATCAAATAATGTGTTGGTGAATATTTGGGTCGTGGACCATATTATAAGTGAGGTGCAAGCATAAAAAGTTAGGCCCATTTGGCAAAACATGCATTTTTTAGCACATTTGACTTTTGGCAAATTTGCAAAAAGGATCAACTTTGACAAGGCGTATCTTCTCCAATTTTAACCCTAGAGAGGTGTTCTTGGACTTTTTAGAAAGCTTAGGATGTCCCCTAAGCAACCCTTTTGGTCTCATATTAATTGAGTCTTCCATGTTCATGTAAGAAGCTTTGACCCAAAAGGTGTTTTTGTTGACTTTTCAAAAGGACCCATAATGTAGAAATTCATATCTTTTTATGAGTGCATATCTTGAACTTGTGGGATGAATATGAGTTGTAAGGAATTGCATCCTCTTCAAAATGAGCCTTGGATGGAAACTTCCTGATAAAGCATGTGGAAGTTATGCTTGGTCAAAGTTTGGTTGACTTTTCCTGAGAAACCCTAATTTAGCAACTTTTGGGTTTTGATGAATTTGGAGCATTCCTTGAGGAATCATGATCAACCCTTTTCAAATGATGAAGGTCACTTAAAAATGTTGATTTTGACCCAAATTCTTGAAGTTTTACTGTATGTGGGCCACAATTGTCTTTTGACCTAATACAGTCAATTCTCAAGCATCTGAGCAGTTGACTGAGCAAACTTCTTGTGCAAGGCATGAAACATGACATGGAGAGTATTGAGAACATAATAGGACCATGGAGAGCATATGAGACCTTTGGAGTCCACCTATCTTGATAAAAATGGAAACCCTAATTTAAGACACACTGCCTTAGGAGAGAGTTTGTTTGGTCAACTCTTGGGCAAACATGAGCCAATTGAGGGTCTCTAGGAGTATGTATTGAGTAAAATGAGAGGGAAAATTTTGGGGTACAACACCCATAGATGAGGAGAGCCACAATTTACTCAAAATCTTGCAGGTCCAAAGAGTTCCAAGAGTTTTGGGCTTTCACAAACAAGAACTTTGCTAGGAAACCCTTGACACCACTCATTGTTTCCCAATTAGTTGTGATATTAGATGATTGCAAGTGTAGAGCTTGAGCAATATCTTCTGGCTTTGGATCTCTTTTAGTACCGTTGAAAGGTAGTTGATTGAGGATGGGAATCCTCAAAAGTTGGGAGAATTATTCCAAAGTTGGCACAAGTTGATAATCGGGAAATGTGAAGCAATGGTGTAAAGGATCAAAGAACTGAAAGAGCACCTTCATCATGCCTTCATCATTGTTGGAGGTCACCAAGTTTAGTAGGCGACCATGTCTTTCGGTAAACAGATAATTTTCAGGAATCCTTACAAGATTGACTTGAATAGTTTTCTTGCAAATAGAATCCATGTCCTACAAAACAGAACAAAGATAAATCCCAAGATCCTTGAAATGGTTAGTGAATATGAGTATGATGTTATGTACAAGTAAATATATACAAACAAAGCAAACAAGTCCTTAGGTTTAGGCTTTCATGGAGTCTCATAGGTAAGTACCCTCTTGAAGTTTAGCTAGCTCAAACCTATCCTAGTAATAGTAATTGGGTTCTAAGAAGCTCAATATCACCGGTTTATTTCTTTGGGCATTGTTTCAGCGCAAGCCTCTTTAATGGCGACCGAAATATCCCAAAAAACCAAACCTCAATGAATGTAGTATCGAGTATCTACCAACTTCGGACTGCACCAAAGTCGGTCATCTCACTACATCCTAATGGCCAAGTTGGTAAAGTAAAGGTTCTAAAAGTTCATTAGTGCTTTATGACATTACTCAGCGGCCCCGTATTCTCCTTGACTACTCAAGGGCTACCGGTACCCACAAATATGTCGCACTAACGTAGCTATTACTTAGACCATGTCGGTATACCCTGCACAGTTTCCACAATGTATTGCTACTTACCTATAAGGTATCCCAAATTCGGGTAGAGGATTTAAACCCAAACAAAGAACCATAATGTAAAGCATAAAAGTCAAACAAAGAAAGCAAGTAAATGTGATATAACCCTAAGGTAACCCCATTTTTAGAATTTTCCCCAGCAAAGTCGCCAGTTCTGTGATACGGTGGGAGAACTGACTTGGGTATTTTGCATTTGATTGCAAATGTTGCGGTTAGCAAGAGTCGCCACTGACTTTTCTTTTATCTAAAAGGAAAGGTGAAAAGCACAGAAAAGACCTTTGAGATTGTTTCTTGAGTTCGGGGGGTAGATTATGAAAAGGGAAGGTATTAGCACCCTTTTCATCTATGGTTTTCCACGGGCTCTTAGTTACTTGCTAGATCACTTGCTTTTGTTTGAAAATATGCTTTGTGTGATTTTTGAAAGTATTTTGTAAAGAGGCCTTTGTTTAGGAAAACTTTGTAATGATTCTCGTTCGTAAGAATGTATACAAAGGTGTTGATCTTTTGAAAATGTTTTCAAGTTTGAAAGGTGTTTTGAAAGTGTAAGTGTTTGTTTTTGAAAATAGCAAGGATGTTTTGTTTTGAAATTGAGCAAGTAACTAGGAACATTCTACCTACTCAAAAGTCTTTCATGTTCATTTCCTCTTTCCTTTGACATTGTTATTTTACCATTGATTTGGTAAGTAACCCTATCTTTGGATGTAGAAGGGACGGGCGTGGGTCATCGTATAACCATGATTAGCAATGTTGCAAGATATCTTAGCATTTTTCTTTAGGGACTAAGATCATTTTGAAAGGCAACATAGATAGCGTCATCGAGGGACTATGATCTTGTATTTTACTTGTCTTTTCTAAGATACCTCACATGCGTAATATGGCCATTTTTGTAAGGCAGCCAAGTGGATTTACCCTAGGGGAGTTTGTGTGCAAGTGTATTAATTTTCATGCTTGATTTGTCTTTGATTAGGGTTTGCTATTTGTTGGTTTTAGTCTTTCCATAAAAAACCCTAATTACTAGCATTTGTATATAAAGCGATAAATTGCGGAATTTAAAATTACTACGCTATTACATCATTTAGGGGAGGGGGTATACAAATTACAAATGGGTAATATTGCAAGAATTTAAATCTAAATAAATATTACAACCATATTGAATTTTGAATAATGTACAAAAATAAAGATAAGAATGCAAGAATGTAAAATGTAAAGAAATATGATTTTTGTTTGGTTTTCATGAAAAAGGTTTAACCTAAACCTAATTAAGAAAAAAAAATTAGTTAAATTTAAAAAAAAATTAACTTAAACTAATTGAGAAAAGAAATTAAATTAAAAAGATTTTTAGGATTTTTCTATGAAAAAGGTTTTTAATTAGAATTAGCAAAAAAATTAATTAATTGAAATAAACCTAAGTTCTAAATTAATTTTAATTTACAAGAAAACAAAATAATATAATAATTAAACCTAAGCCTAAATATTAATTATTAAGAAAGAAATTAATTTATTAAGAAAATGTTTTTGTTCTTTTAATTTTATTAAAACAAATAAAATAAATAAATGAGTGTAAAAGTAATAGAATAAATATTTTTTTGGATTTTTATTAATAATAATAATAAAAATAATATTAATAATAATAATAATAATAAAAGGAAAACAAGAAAAGAAAATAAATTAAAAAAGTTTGGGCCAGGTGTATGGAAGTAACAACAGGGGTTAGTAAAAGCAAAAAAAAAAAAACAAGGCCCAATTGTTGGAAGCCCAGGCGCTGCTGTTTACAGTGATTTCTAGTAAACAACCGCTAGTCTTCCAATTTATTGATTATTATTGGTTACTTGCAGGATCGACTAGATTGATCCTAGAACACATGTGTCATAACTCATTTCTATGTTCTTACCCATTATCTTGATAAACTTATATTGTATGTTAAGTTTGAATGTGAAATTCTTAAGAAATATCTCTAAAATTGTCTATAGGAATAAACTGACTGAATGTAGAGAGGAAAGGCTTCGAACTAGACTTAGGATTTAATGCTTGAATGTAAAGATAAGGAGTTTCTGAGAAAATAATAGTTTCTGGAAATATGAAGTGTTTGAATAAAAGGATAAAGTAAAAGTGAAGTTTCTAACAAAATAACTGTGTTTAAAGGCAAGTAAAACAAGGAAATGCAAAGAAATAGAAGGATTTAAGGGCAGAAATATTGTAACAGTGAACTAAATATAAAAATACTTTTATTGAAATTGTAAAGAATGACGATGTTCAATACGTACATTGTGTCTTCTGACTCGTTTCCCTTAATTCACGGTAATTTGAGTGTTTCGAGATCTTTTAGTACATGAAAATGAACATCCAAATCTAACGTAAAAACACCTATTTATAATGTCTTATCCATAACGGTACTATTCTAGGAAAAGGCCACGTTGCTCTCTTGCATGTCTTTCGACACTCTAAGGCTTCCACGCGTCCTTCTTATCCAAAGAAACCCTTTTCGAATTTCAAATAAACCCGCTTAAGCCTTCAGTAATGATTTTCTTACGTGGCCGTCGAAAATGCGCTCTTTGGACCAAATAAACAATCTGTCTTTTCAGACTATCTTCGGCACAGGTCTAGTAATGTATTTCGACATAAAAGCTCTTTTTCAGCCGTTTTATGGAAATTTTAAAGTGTAAAAGCTCCTATATTAACCTGGTCGAAATTCCTAGCTAACAGATTGCCCCCAAAAAATGTTTGTTTCGAATGGGTGCAGAAATAGGCATTTCTTGTGATTTATGCTATTTCGACCAGCAAAGAGGACCTTTTCGTACTTTAAAGATATCATCATGACATCTCTCCAAAAACTTCGTTTCAAGACGTGCGTGCAGCAGTTTATAATGATGAATAACTATTCCCAATGTTGGGTGACTTGACAAACTTCTCACCTTCTCCTTCAAGATGTGAACACGTGTCCCTCGATAGACGATCACTTTTCACTATAAAACAATTTTTCTTCTTCCTCTCTCCTACTTTTACACATTTCTCTTAGCATAAACCCTTTCAGTTCTCTGTAAAACCCTTTCCCTTCCCCAAAAAAAAAACTTCAGAAAATCTCCAGAAAACTTAAAGAACCTCAACAATGGCCTCAGATAAACAATCAATGAAAATCAAAATCAAAAATTCTGGAGCTTCCATCGGTTCATCTTCTCAATCCATTCCAACTAGCAAAATAATCACGCATGAGAATAAGGAGTTTATCACACCTCCGAAGCTGTCCAAAGAACAAAAAGCCATTTTTGCTTCCCATGTATTAATTTCTTCTTCACTATCTGGTAAAACCTTAGGATTCCTAGGCCCCTTAGTTTCTACCGAACATCTGGAAGATTGCAAAAACTTTTTTCCAACCTATCATGTTGTTAAACCCATAGCTAACAAGGGAAATATTTCCGATGATTCTTCCAAATCCCCTAAAAATGTATCCACAGAAAGTCTTAAAGTAAATAGGGGACCTTTCCAAATGAACTATATCACTGATAACTTTAGACCTTTCCGATCCTGCCCCACTTTAGACAAGTCTTATTTGAACTGGATAGAAAAAGTAGAGAAAAATAAAATCCAATTTTGGAAAGATTTAGGCATTTTCGACCTGATCCAGATGTCGAAATTAGGTTTTAGCTATTGCCAACCCTTACTTCTTGCATCTCATTATTTTTAGGATACCACTTACAACACTTTCCATCTTCCTTGTGGGATGATAACCCCTACACTGTTCGACGTAGCAGCTATTACAAGACTTTCTCCTATTGGAGAAATATTTGACCCCTTTCTCCAATCTGACAATATAATAGATTTCAACACAAAGACCGCCTCTTTTAATGCTTATATGAATTTTTATCATACGGACGACGAAGATGTTTCTGACATCGAACATATAGCTTTCTTAGCTTTATGGTTGTCCAAATTTGTTTTCTATTGCAAATCCCTCCAAGTAGCTAGAAGATTTTTGACTTTGGCTAACCAATTACATTCTGGTCGAAAGGTTTGCCTTAGTGAATTATTACTAGTAAGTTTGTATGAAAGTCTAGGCGCTGCTGTAGCCAAGCTTAAAGAACATGAAGCTGGTAGTAACCTCCTCTTATCCGGACCTTACTGGCTTCTTCAACTGTGGCTGAATTCCACCTTCGAACCCTCTCTTCGAACTTCCGGAAATGTGAATGAAGAGGACCACATGATATTAGCAAGAAGTATTGAAGGAACTAGGCTTCTATTACTGACTCCTAGTGAAGACACGAATCTTCAATCCAGCCTCACCAAGTATATTCTGATGTTCTCGAAACGTCATGCCTTTACTCCTTCTATGGCTCCCTTTTCCAAATGAACTCATGGCCCTTCCTGGTTTACTGATTCGATTAAATAAGCCATAAAGGATGCCAATACTGAAGTTGAAAATGTCTGGCATGCATTCCTCCTTCCCAGACTCCTCATTTCCAGGATTTTGCCTGTGAAGAACTATGTATGCATGCTAACTTATCAACCAAACTTTGTCTCTCGACAGTTTGGGTTGAATCAACTTGTCCCCGTGTCTCTCTTTAATCGTAAGAAGGAGATCCGCTATGTAGGAATAGATTATGTTATGAGGGACGTGGCGAAACATCAAGAATACCATGCTGATTTTGCTGCCTTCAAACTTGCTTCTTTTGAACCTGTGACTTATATGACCAAAGGCTTTTATACTTGGTGGAGCGAGTTTTATAATAACAACATGTTCGACAGTACTAAAATAAAAGATCAACTGACTCAAGCCTTTTCATCTTTGCAGGATCATGGACCCAAAGGTAAAACAACTTATTGCAAAGAAATAAAAGCCTTTCAGGATTATTTTGAAACTGTCTATGACCCTACGCAGCTTAGTCAAACAGTCTATCAAGCGTCACTTACTTTGAAAGAAAAATTTACGAAAACTCTTTCAAAATTAAAACTTCCCAAATCTGTAAAACCTGAATTCAAGTATGATTTAGCTTTTGAACTGCAACCACCCAGATTTCCAAAACTGCCCACAGCGGACTTCGCTCTGGCATTTTCGCCACCTTACCTAGACTGGTTTGTCTGTGGGAACATTTTTCATGATTTATAAAATGATAGTAAAAAACGCGCAAAATGGGTTGTTCCGACTAAGCTCACTCTGGACAGTTTTGATGGTTTCCTACACTATGATTTGTCTGCCGTGAAAATCCTTTCTCCAATGCTTCAAGGTGCCAAGTTGAAAAATGTATTTTAAAATTTTCCATCTTAACATGTTCCCTTATGACTTTGTTAATTTTCAGCTGTCGAAAGGAAAACCCCAAAAAAGGCGAAACCCGCTTCAAAGACTACTCCAACTGGAACGTCAAAGCCTACTTCTCCACCACCAGACAATGCCGGGAAGAATGTTTCTTCAAGAAAAAATGTCAGAGTTTCTGAGGTTTTTATACTAAACTTTCTTCTCTGGAATTTTTTCTTCTAGTTTTGCTTATTTATCAAAATTTTGATGTTTACTGCAGGATGGGAGTTCGCCAGTTGCCAAGGCGAAGAAAAGAAAAAGTGTTTCTGAAAACGAAATAATTACACTCGAAGGTAGCAACGCTGATGACTCTCCTCCTCCTTTGAAGAAGAAAAAGAAAAAAGGGTCGAAGGTTACTTCGTCCCAGGGCACTGCCCAAAAGGAGACCGAAACTGCTACTCTCCCTTCTTCTGCGAAAGAAGCGGGACCTCCAACCTCTGGAGTCAAAATTTCAGAGCATATTGGAAGCAACACCTCTTCTGCTGATAAGGTATTTTACTTTAAACTCTTCTCTTCATTTCCCTATATTATGTTCCTTGAACCCATATTGGTATTAACTTTTGCAGAAAAAGTCTAACAAGTCCCCCAAAACTTGTGATCCTCTGAAAAATCCGATAGTCGAAGGAACTCCTTCACCTCCTCCCAATGCTGGAATTGCGCAAAACAAAGGGTCTGCGACTGGCCATCCTCAATCTGAGTCGAAGGACGCAGAAGAGCAGGAGAATTCTTCTCCTGAGGCAGATGCTCAAAAAATGGTACTTCCCCTAACACTGGCACGTCTGAGGACATTGAAATAAATGAGGAAGTGGAACGTTCCTCCGATATAGAAGGTTTCTTCGAAGGTAATGAGAGTATGGGAGATGATGAAAGAAACGTCGAAGAGCCAGAACAGATTATTAGTAACAAATACTTGGATTCCGCTCACGCCACTGAAGAGTCTAATCTTGCTTCGAAACACAACCAGCCTTCTTCAAGTCAGCCCACTATTGCCACTTTCTCAGAAGAAAGAACTGCCCTAAAAACAACAGATCCTTTAAAGTATGTCAAACTAATGATGGCTTTAAAGGATTCATGTCCTGCTAAAACATTTCTTGATACTTCTGCCCAAGCTGGTGTTGGCATCAAAGAAACTCCTCTTGATTCCCTCTTGCAACAGGTGAAGCAAGTTGTCTTTGATGTGGACCTTTTTATCAACCTAAATGAGGATTGCACCGCTGGTTCTCGGATAAAGAAACTGATTTCTCAGATACCTATCACAGCGTGTCCACCTAATGTGGGCGAAGCTCTCATTGATATTCAGCAATTGATTGATCAAGTGAGTTCTGAGTTTAATAGAGACTTCAATGCTCAGACGAAACTTCAAGCGGCGGAAAAGGCACAATCTCTAGCATATGAAAAAGCTTACAACGCCTATACTGCCTCTGAAACTCTCATGCAGTCGAAGAAAAAAGACCAAGAGGAATACAATAAATATGCATCCTCCATCCAAGTTTAGGAAACTCAGATCTCAGAGTTACAAGCAAGGATTTCTGAGGCGAAAGAAAAACAGGCTGCCATTCAAGGCTTGAATGACCCTCAGGCTGACCTTTTGGCGAAAGAAAGTGTTGCTCAAGTGGAAGCGGCTACCAATATGGACAAAGAAATAGCCAAAATTCAGGAGTCCCAAGCATCTATCCAGTACAAACTTAATTTGTCGAAGATCAAATATGCAAGAATAAAGAACAATCTTCCTTTCTAGCTTTTAGCCGCTAGCTTTGAAAATTCCATTTAAATTGTAATATTCAGACAAATGCCAGTTTGGCACCTTTATTCTAAAATTTTCTCTTTCGAATTCTCTGATATGTTGCAGTAGCCATTCTAGTATTTCCATCTTGGTTTCGCTAATATTTATTTGTCGCTACTGTTTTCTTATTCTAATTTCTTGCAGAAATGGTTTGTACTTTTTTAAGTATTTCCCATTTACCCTTAGGATTCTCTGATCTTCTGCTAGTTCTTCTATTTCATAAGTGTTATTCGAAAATGCTTTCAAAACCCGAAAGGGACCCTCCCAATGGGGTGACCATTTACCTAATAATCTATTCTTTTTATCCATAGGTAATATAACTTTCCATACCATGTCATTGGTTGAGAACAACTTACTTTTAACTCTTTTGTTGTATGCTCTGGCTACTCTTTCTTTCTGTCTTCTCATAACTTCTAAAGCATGTAGCCTATCTTCATCCACATCCACTAATTCATTCATCATCATTTCCCAATATTGATCAGCTGGTATCTCATTTTGTCTTTGGATTCTCACTGATTGTAAATGTATTTCGACTGGCAACACTGCGTCGTGTCCAAACGTAAGTCGAAACGGAGTAGTATTCGTTGCTTCTTTAGGGGATGTTCGACATGCCCACAAAGCTTGGTCCAAAGTTTTGTGCCAGCTCTTTGGCTTTCGTCCTACATGTTTCTTTATGAACCCTATTATGACTTTATTGGCTGCTTCCACTTGTCCATTAGCTTGAGCATAATAAGGAGTTGACGTGAGTAACTTAAATCCCATTTCTTTTGCAAACTCTTGCATTTTTCGCCCTGTGAAAACTGAACCTTGATCTGTTGTGACACTTTCTGGTATTCCGAACATGTAAATTATTTGCCTCTGGACAAATTCCATAATAGCCTCTTGATCAACATTCACTAGAGGAATTGCTTCGACCCATTTTGTAAAATAATCTATACCCACAAGGATATATTTCTGCCCTTTGGATGATGTTGGTAGAATTTCACCAATTAGATCTAATGCCCATCCTCTAAAAGGACAAGTCTTAACAATTGAATGTAACTCACTCGCATGAGCATGTTGAATACCTGCATGAACTTGGCATTCCTCGCATCCTTTAGCAAATTCTATGCAGTCTTTGAGCATAGTGGGCCAATACATTCCATATCGAAACAACAACCATTTCATTTTGTGACCTGCTTGATGTGCCCCACATGCCCCACTGTGCACACTAGACAATGCTAAATATGCTTCATTTTCTCCTAAACATTTGAGTAAGACACCTTCTGGGGTTTTCTTAAAAAGTCCATTACCTATTAGGACATAAGACAATGCCCTATATTTGATCTTTTTCTCTGTACTTACTGAAGGTTCTTTCAGGTAATTTACTATGGGACTTCTCCAATCTGTATCTACCAAAGTTTCAATATTTAGTACTTCGAATTCTTTCTGATCTGCATAACCAAGTTTCGAATTTTCCAAGTCTAATGGTGATAATTTGGTAGCCATTATTCTGCCTCTTGTTTCTATGAGATATTGGAGTTTTTCTCTAGATGTCTTATATCCTGAAGCTATTTGAGCCAAGTCATTTGCCTCCTGATTATCAATTCTGGGAATATGTTTTATATCCACATATTCAAATTTCTTGAGTAATCTGTTAGCAATAACGAAGTACATCATCAAATTTTCCTTGATACATTTGTATTCTTTGATTATCTGTTTGATGACCAGCTCTGAATCTCCCCTAATTTCGACTCTGGTTGCCCCCAATTCCAACAAAGCTTCAAGTCCAGCAATTAATGCTTCATACTCATCTTTGTTGTTCGAACAGTGAGGGACTTCTAACTTGTACTTGAATTTTGTTGGGATTCCCTCAGGAGAAATTATAAGGACTCCAACACCACTTCCGTTTTTATGCGTTGATCCATCGAAGGATAATTTCCAAGGGTGGATCTCAACATTATCTAACGTGAAGTCCTCACTCACAGAGTGATCCACTATGAAACCTGAAACTACTTGTCCTTTCATAGCCTTTAAAGGCTTGAAGGTCAAATTATACTCAGTGAGCGCTAAAGCCCATTTGCCAATCCTGCTGTGCATGACTGGTTTTGAAAGCATATGTTTAATAACATCAAAGTGAGATGAAACATAAACATCAATTGGTTTAATATAATATTTAAGTTTTGTACAAGATAAATGCAGACAGAGGCATAATTTTTCAATGCTACTATACTTAGTCTCTGCTTTATTTAGGACCCTACTAATATAGTAGATGGCTCTTTCGACGCCATCATCATTTTCTTGGGCCAACATACTACCTATAGTTACATTGGAGGCAGAGATATACAGTCTCATTGGTTTTTCTTTAGAAGGGGGTGCCAGTATAGGAGGATGCATCAAATAGGCTTTGATCTTCTCGAATGCCTCCTGATGCTGTGCCATCCATTCAAAATTCCCTTGGTTGAGACGGAGGAGTGGAGAGAAAGCCTGAGTTCGCCCACTCAAATTAGATATGAATCTCCTTAAAAAGTTAATTTTATCCAATAGAGATTGCAACTCTCTCTTTATTGAAGGAGGTTTCGTCTCCATAATAGCCTTCGTCTTGTTCAAGTTAATTTCGATCCCCTTCTTGTGGACCACAAAGCCTAGGAAATCCCCATCCTGAACAAAGAAAGCACATTTAAGAGGATTCATTTTTAAGCCATGGTTTCTCATTCTTTCGAATGACTGGCAAAGGTGAGTCAAATGATCCTCATCAGAAACAGATTTGACTACTATGTCATCTATATAAATCTACATGAATGACTCAATGAAATCATGAAAAATGGTGTTCATTGCCCTCTGATATGTTGCCCCAGCATTTTTTAGTCCAAAGGGCATAACTACCCATTCATAAGTGCCTAAGGCGCCTGGACATTTGAAAGCAGTTTTGGGAACATCATCCTCAGCAATAAAAATCTGGTTATACCCAGAGTATCCATCTAACATACTCAGGTATTCAAAACCCGCAGCAGAATCAATCAGCATTTCTGCTATAGGCATGGAATATTCATCTTTTGGGGTGGCAGTGTTTAAATCCCTAAAATCTATGCAAATTCGTAAAGAGCCATTTTTCTTAATAACAGGTACAATATTAGCAAGCCATTCTACGTACCTTGTGGTCCTGATAAATTTGCATGGAAGGAGCCGTTCCACCTCTGCCTTTATTTTTGAGAGGATTGCTGGAGTGAATCGCCTAGGCATCTGCTTGATGGGATTTTTGCCATCCTTGATTGGAAGCCTATGTTCTACCAGTTCCCTCTTTAAACCAGGCATTTCATCGTAGTCCCAGGCGAAGCAATCTCTGTTTTGTTTGAGCATTTCAACCACCTTGCCTTTTAGACTGGGACTAAGTTTCACACTGATGTACGTAACCTGTTTTTCGACGCCATCCCCAATATCAACTTCCTCCAAAGGATCTTGGGCCAGCATCTTAGTGCTTGATGACTCTGGATCCTTCTCGAACCCCAAGGGCTCTTGATCATAAATGGCATCTAGTCGTTAATCCACCAATTCAGAAGTTTGTCCATCACATGGTGAGGGTGACTCGTTTCCTTCAGGATTTACTATTTCTTTTTTGTCTATGGCTTCAACAGCCATGTTTTTTATTTCGGCTTCGAGAGCCGTTCTTCGTTTGTTCTCAGCCAGATAGGCTGAAATCTTTTGGTAGTAATTTGACTCAGTCATAATAACCTTCACTTGCCCAGCCAGTTGGCCGTATCGTCGAAGTCTCTCCATCTTTCTCAATCACCTGCCCATCCCACATGATTTCCCTATCCCATTGGAATCCATTAGGACACAGGATTAGGGAATAATAAGTGTTCTCATTGGGCTCGAAATATTCCTCAGGTGGGTGACATGGCCCTATGTTGGCCATATTTCGATCGAAGTTTCTTTTGTCCACATTGTTGATTTCTGTGAAATAGTAACTTTGGTCTGCTTCTATGTTTTCGACAATCCCATCATCTCTCCACAACACCAACCTTTGATGCATTGAAGAAGGCACTGCGCCAATTCCATGGATCCATTCCCTGCCAAGCAATAGATTGTAGTTTACCTTTGCAGCAATGACTATAAACATTGTTGGTCTTGTGAGGGAACCAACTATCAAGTTAACTTGTATTACTCCCAAAGTCTTGCCAACCTTTCCTTCATAATTCGAAAGCACCATGTTGTGAGGTCTAACATCTGAGTCCTGCATGCCTATCCTTTTCAGCATGAATTGAGGCATCAAATTAACAGCAGCTCCACCATCCACCAGAACCTTGTTCACACCATATTGTTCCACCTTTGCCCGGATGAATAAGGGATTTAGATGGTTCCTCATTCCTTCGTCTGGTTTTTCGAAAAAAGCGTTCTGCTCTTCGACGGCTCCATTATTCATCACATAATAGCACATTGGCCTATGTCTGGCCATTTCGTCCTCATCAGTCTCCTCACCATCATAAACCTCTGTATCCTGATTGTACTCACAAGGCAACACTGAAACTACATTGCAGTTTGCATTAAAGAAGGATTCCCCTTTCGATTCGAAGTCATCAGTCATCAAGTCCTCTTCGTTTGCAGCCTCCTTCTGAGTCTTATTTTCTTCAGTGTCTTTCTGTGGTGAAAAAAGTTTCCTGGACACTGGGGGTTTGCCCCCAGTCTGGTTCACTGATGTTGGGTTATTGGTACTAGATTCTCCTATTCCCATAGGCTTCGAATCCCTTGCAGCTTTTTGGTTTCTCTGGTGTCTGCGCCATTGAGAGCGAGACATTGGATTTCTGCCTTTATAATTCTCCAATCTTATTTCTTCCCTCCTATTTGAATTGAATTGCCTCCTATAAGCCATCGCAGTCCTGCCTCCTCGGTAAAAGCTGCGCCACTTCCCTTTTCCCTTATCAGCATTCACCTGCAGCCATCTGTCAGTGGGGATTTCTGTAGGTAGTTTAAAGGAAACTCTCTTTATTCCCCTGGGGTAAGGGTTATCTGGCCTCCTTGGCATACTTCTGCTAGTGCTAATAAGATTCGAAGGCATTCCGCCTTGGTGCCCCCATCCTGATGCAAACGGAATTCTCTCGAACGCTTCAGCCATCTCTTTATCATACACCGCTGCACATCTGGGACATATTAAACACTCTGTTCTAATCTTGTGGCAACGAACCAGGAATTCGAGCAGACTTTCATCAGCTTTTGGATAGACTCTGTACAACTGGTTGTCTTGCCTCCAATTGACCCCTGTTCGTTCGCGCTGGGCCCTTTCGAACTCAGCAGCAACTCTGGAGTTGCAAATGATGTTGCACCTTGGGCACAACAACTTATCCTGGTTTTTCTTATGACAGTGGAAGAGGTATTCGTGCAAACCTGCATCTTTTCTAGGTAAGTTCTCTCTTCTTTGTTCTCTCTCCCTCTCCAAACAGCGTTCCACTTCTTCCATTTCAGCGTTAGGCTGTTCGAAGTCCACCATATTCACTCCCAGCATTTGATCATCAGAAATTTTGACTTCTTCAAATTTCATCCTAAGACCCTCAGTGGCCTCAGTTAATTTTTTGTCACTTAATATCTTTGCTTTGAGCACCTTTGGGAGGCCATCAGTAGCCTCTCTTTCGTTTTTGATCAATGGGAGGCCATCAGTAGCCTTTCTTTCGTTTTTGATTAAGATGAAGTCCCCTTCCTCTTCGAATTCTATTTTCGATTCAACTTTCCCTTCAGCAATTTCTACTACATTGATGTCCAGAGGTTCAGCATAGTTAGTCTCCGCCATCAGCAACGGATCCGTATCAACTTTCATTGGATTCTTCCCCTTGTCTGAGAACTTCAGCCTGCCATCTTTGATTGCATTTTGTATCGGATCCCTGAAAAGAAAACACTGTGAGGTTTTATGGCCCAAAAAGTTATGATATTTACAAAAGCCCCTCTTCTTCCTTTGTTCCAACGGAGGAACCTTAAGGTTATGAGGGACTATTAACTGGCCATCTTTAACAAGCAGATCAAATATCTCATCACATTTAGTTATGTCGAAAGTATAGATTTTCTTAGGGAATTTATCATTCCTTTCACTTTCGACAGAACACTTTCCATTGGAAGGAAGCAGAACTTTGCAAGCATAAGGGGGTGCTTCCTTTAGTTCTACAAGATCTATTTCGAACTGATCGAAGTCATAAGGGTCTTGAGAATCATCTATGTTCTCCTCTTCAGCCTCTATGTAGGCTATTCTCTCTTTCTTATGATTTTTACTAGCCCTAGCCTTTTCAGCTTTTAACCTTTCGACCTGACGAACTCTGTCTGCTAATTGGGCCATATCTCTAAGATACTGTGTATCCAATTTCTTTCGAATGGAATAATCTAGGCCCCCAGCAGCCATTTCGACCAATTCATGTTCAGGGACCACTGTGAAGCATCTGGATTTTAATAAACGGAACCTATTTGTTGTACCCCAAAATTTGCCCTCCCATATTCTTCAAAGTTTATCAAGAATCATCTTCAAAGGGTTCAAGACTTCTCAAGGATTGCACAGTCCAACTGCCGTCTAAGCCAGTCAAAATTAGGGTTTTGGTTCTTGCAAGGAATTTGAGGTTTTCAATGACTAAATCAAGTCCCATAGGCCTATATATATTTTCAAGCATTTACATGTCAAGTCTCAAGGCTCACAGTGCCAAACTCCACAGTCAAAACCCCTATTTGGTTCACAATCAACTACAGGGGCAAAATGGTCATTTTACAGTCAAAACTCAGAATTTTTGGTCAACATCTTATTTTTAGCACACAATCATCATTTGATCAAGTCTTTATCATGATTCCACAAGCATGGCTCAAAAATCATCAAAGATGCAAAAGTTGCTATTTTTGGACAGTAGAAAAGTCAACTGTATCTTGACCAAGGCGTAACTTTTTCATGGTTCATCAGAAAAATCCCATCCAATGCTCATTTTGAAGGGGATGACATTTCCTACAACGCATCTTCACATTCCAAGTCCAAGAAATGCTCTCATAAAAAGTTATCAATTTCTACATTATAGGTCAATTTCAAAAGTCAACAAAAAGGCACTTTAAGTCAAAGACCATAACTTGAGATTGGTAAATCCAAATGACATGGGACCAAAGGCATTGATTAGAGAACTTCAAGACCTTTCAAAAATGTCCAAGAACATGTTCATATGATCAAAATTGAGCAAGATATGCATTGGAGAAGTTGGGAAATTTTTGTGAATTTGCAAAAGTCAACTTTGCTCAAAACACCTTGTTTTTGCTAATGGGCCTCAAATTTCTTCTTGAAACTTTATCCAAGGCTTATGCACGACCCATTGAGATTAAATTGAATTATTTTCTTATTTTTATTAATTAATTGGATTTTTAATTGATTTTTAATTCATTTAATTAATTTAAAATATAGGAAATTCAAAGATATGATTTCTCAATCTTTTGGTGAAGCAAAGATGACAAATATATGCTGGAGATTTCATGTGCCAATCAAGGATATCAAAAACTCCAAATTTAGCAACTTTCTTCAATCAAAAAGATTGAAAAATATTTGATTTTCAATCAAATATTGAAACATCAATGCAATGGATTTTTGGTCAAAGATTTAACCTAAATTCAGTTCATTATAAATACAGAAGCTAACCCTAATGACATTGGACGTGAGAATTGCTGCAGAAAGCCATAGCCAATATTGAAAAAAATCAAGAAAACTTGAAAACTGTTTTACAGGTTCCAACGTGATTCAAAGCATTTTGTGGTTTCTAATACATTGCAGGGATCCCCAGATACGTTTTGCAATCAAAACCACGTGCTAAAGCTCCAGAAATCACCTTAAACAGACTCACGGTTTGGCACTTTTGTTCATAATCATAATTCATATTTCATGCACGTTTAACATGATTTATTGACTGTTTTGCATTGCTTAAACCTTTACAAAGCTTTTGGCATAGGTTAATTGAATTATTATGCAGTGAATCGAAAATTGCCATTGGAGAATTCTAGGGTTCTTGAGTTCTTGAATTAGGGATTTCCCATACAGGAAAAATTGGGACCTCTAAGACCCATGGTTGAGACCGTCAGGACGAGACGAATGCATTGAGACCATCGCGCCATATTTATATAGCCTAGGGAGCTAATCGCTATTTTTCCATATCACACCTTGTGGGGGTTAAAAACCCCCGCTATCCGTTTGTTTTTTACAGGTACGCAGGATGAAGATGAAGACGTGTACGTGTATGGTTGGAGCATTCAAATAGCGCGCATGATTTTGGTTTGGTCCAGCATGTTGATTGTTTATTAATAATATATTTGTTTAGTATTATACTTACAAACGTGTGCAGGTGGTTGGAGTGGTTAGTGTGTTGGCATATGATCATTGGGACCTGGGTTCGATTCCCAGGTCCCCCAAAAGGTCTATATTATTTTTCATAACGTAATTGCATGCAGATATTCAAAGGCGTCCCACCATGGACTCCCACATCCCAGGTGCCATGTGTCCTGAAGCAGCAATCCAATGGCCAGGAGATGAGGAACACCATGTTCCCTAGTCAACCACGCTCTGGACAGTTCAGGAAAGTCAACAAAGGCTTGAGCTTATTGGGCCAGAATTGCTAGCATAACTCCTCCTTGGGGCCAACACCCCCCAGGTTAATTATTTTCTTTTTATTTTCTTTTACTCATTATTTTATAATTAATATTATTATTATTTAATTAACAAACTTTTATTTTCATAATAAATTCAGACAATTAAAAATGTAAATATTATTTATTTTATTATTTATTATTTTCACTATTAACTATTATTTTGTAAATAAATACTAATAAATTGATTTAGTTTAATTAGGGTTAATATTGAATATTTTTGCAATAAATAAAATCAATCTAGAAATTAGGGTTTTTACTAACTTGTGACCTTTTTTTATTTTTATTTTTATTGAAGACCTAAAAAACACAAAATACTTTTTTCTTGTAATTATTTAATTAATTAGTAAATTAGGTTTAATATTTAATTAATTGCAAAAAAGGACCAAACTTCATTCTTTTCTCAAAAAGGGTCAAAACCCTAAGGACGTTCCCGATTCAATTTCTTTCGCGCACTATTATGTATTTGATCATATTTATGTATCTGCTCCGAGAATGTAGTAGTTAATTAGGAATTTTATCGCTTTATTTATTTTCTCGCAATTTATATTTTTAAGGGTTATGTTTTTGGCGATGTAAATGCCCGACGCCTTGTAATAGCGTAGATTCATTTTCCGCAATTTATTTCCCGCACAACTATTAACTGTTAATTATGCATGCAAGACTTGTCTGAAAAATAAAATCAAAGCGTAACTCACAAATAACATGTACAAGATAATCTTAACTGAATTTAACACACATGCACATGCCACTCCTAGGGTACGCCTCATTTGGTTGCCTCGAGGTGGTCATTGAATATAGGGTGTTTTAGAGGCCGCCCTCCTGTCTAAAGATCAAAGTTGCCTCGAAACGGTTGCCTCGATAAAAAATGATCTAAGACATTAGGGTTTCCGCTAAGGCGTCCTACTATTGCTTTGGTAACCACACATGTCCTTATAATCGAATTGACCCGAATAACTCCAACGACGGTGCTACCTATTTCTCAATAGTGGGATAGTACTGTCTAAAGGACTCTTACACAGCTTAATTCCTTAGAGTAGGTAGATTTCTCCTGGGTACTTGCTCTTTTCAAAAACAAAAACAACTTTTCGCACCTACACTTTCAAAAAGTTTTCAAACAAATACTTCATACACTCTTGAGGACTGATACAAGAGTTACCTAGAAGTTTTCAAAACGAAACTTTTTCAAAACCCACAAACACAAGAAAAGCAAACAACTCTTTTGAAAACATAGTGAGCAAGTACCTAAGAGCCCGTGGATAACCACGGATAGAAAGGGTGCTAACACATTCCCTTTCTATAAATCTACCTCCCGAACCGAGAGACATCTCGAAAAGGAATTTTGCTGTGCTTTTGTCCTTTCCATGTTGGAGAACATAAAAGACAGTGGCGACTCTTACTTACCGCGACATTTCGCGAACCAGCATTTCAAAATAGTCAGTTCTATTTCCACCGATCTCAGAACTGGCGACTCTGCTGGCGATATAATAAGTGAGGTGTACCTTAGGATTAGACCACTCTTATGTTTTCAATTGTATGCCTTGTTTGCTTTAATATTGTGGGCTTGCATCGTAGTGTTATAGATCCTAACCCGGATATGGGGGATACCCTTTAGAAGTAGCAACAAACTGTGAGGGAACTGTGCGGGATATATCAACACGGTTGAAGCAGTTGCTATGTTGATGTGGCACTTTGGTGAGTACTGGTAACCCTTGAGTCAAGTCAAGGAGAGTACAGGGCCGCCGCGTGGTATCGTGAAGCATCAACTGACCTTAGGAACCTTACTTGACCATCTTGGCCTCTTTAGGGGTAGTGAGATGACCGACTTTGGTGCAGTCCGAAGGTGGTAGATACTCGATACTACACTCATTGAGGTTTGTTTTCTTGGAATATTTTGATCGCCAGTTCAGTGGCTAAATCAAAACAATGAACATAGAAAACAACCCAATGATATTGAGCTCCTTAAAACCCGGTTACTTTTGATAGGACAGGTTTTGAGCCCACCAACTTCAAGATGGTAGTACCTAAATCTCATGCTGGCCTAAACTCTAAGGGCTGTCTGGTGTGACTTGTGTGCCTTCAAACTTGAACTACTTGCACATTCTTGTCATCTGACGACATGAGTTTCTTGCAGGTTTTATTTACAGTCCTTGATCGGAACTTATAACATGGTTTACTTACATCACTCCACGCATAGCATAACATCATATCATCATACCATTGCATACATCCTGCATAAGGACTAACCCATTTTAAGGATCTCAAGGGTCTGTGATGCAGGTTATGATGAACCAAAATATCTAGCAAGGGGCAAAGGGGATTATTTTCCTTTAGCCAAGGTTGTTTGGTGATCAAAACATGATAACTTGAGTCAGGGGCTATGACCCACTCGATATGGTGAGCCTGACTCTTGAAGAAGGACTCTCAACAACATGAAGTTCCTTCAATCAAGCTACCAGATTCAATTCTAACAATTTCCTTGTTTACCCCGCGAGATCCTTGAAAACATTGCATACATACATATCATTGCATTACAGGTACCCTTCTTACAAGTCACTTATCTTCTTCGCTGTTTATTTCAGCAATCATCATGTCTACTGAACCTTCCGCTGAACAAGCTATCAAGGCCCTCCAGGCCCAGAATGCCCAGTTCCAGGAGTTGGTTATGAGCCTAGCCCAGGGTCAACAGGACTTGAAAACTCTGATTCTGAAAGAGAGGAAGAAGAAGAAGAAGAGGACTGTTTTGTTCAATACTAGACGCAGATCTGGGAATGGACTACAAAATGAGGCTGAGCTGACTACCTCATCTGTAGGAAAGGACAGTCCCCAGGAGAGAAGGGTTCCTAGTCCCGTGGTCTCCGACAATGAGACGGATTATAATGATGAACAGTATCCTCCTGCTGAGGATAAGTATAAACGGCTCGAAGATCGGTTAAGTGCTATGGAGATACAGAAAGTGCCCGGCCTGGACTTCGAAGATCTAGGTCTATCCTCTGGGGTGGTGATTCCTCACAAGTTCAAGGCACCAACTTTTTCAAAGTACGACGGGGCTTCCTGTCCTAAGTTGCACCTCCGTTCATACGTAAGAAAGATCCAGCCCTACACGGCAGACAAGAATTTGTGGATTCACTTCTTCCAGGACAGTCTGTCGGGGACTCAACTCGAATGGTTCTATCAACTGGATGGAGCCAGTATCCGCAACTGGGAGGATCTGGCTACGCTGTTCTATAAACAATATCAATATAATTCCGACCTCGCTCCTACGCGTACCCAACTCCAGGGTATGTCAATAGAGACGGGTGAAGGATTTAAAGAGTATGCTCAAAAATGGAGAGACCTTGCTGGAAGGGTGCAACCACCTCTGACTGACCGTGAGCTTATGGATATGTTCCTGGGGACCCTGTCTGGTCCGTTCTTCAACCATCTGATTGGAAATTCTTCCGCTGGATTTACAGATCTGATCTTGACTGGCGAGAGAATTGAAGCTGGCATCAAAAGCGGGAAGATTCAAGAGGCCGCACCTTCTGATGCTCATAAAAAGCCTTACGGTGGGAAGAAAGAGTCCAATGTTGCGTACAGTCAAAAGGGTCGTCGTGACCAACACGTAGGGGCAGTCATGATCTCCGGTTCTGCGTCACACCGACAATAGCAAAAGGGAAATCAGCTAAGGCCTGATGAGCCTAAAAGACAGTTCACCAACATCAATATGCCACTGTCACAAGCACTGCAGCACATGTTGAAGATGAATCTGATTGCGGTGATAAACCCTCCTGCGAATCCTAAGACTTCTTCTCCAAGCTACAACCCAGATGCGAGGTGTATTTATCATTCTGGTAGCCCGGGGCATGATACTGATGATTGTTGGGCGTTGAAATACAAGATCCAGAATATGATTGATTCTAAGGAGATCGAATTCGAGCCTTCTGAGACTCCCAACGTGATCACTGCTCCCTTGCCAAAGCATGGCTAGGATTGGAAAAAATTTTGTTCATTCGAATGTTCAAGTTGTATTTTTATTTGATTGTTCAAACAATTATCATGTCAAACTCTCTTATTTCATTAATGCATAACACGTGTCTGTTTTGAAGTAATTGTGTTTACTATATTCAAAATTGCTTTTATTTTTTGATGTTCAACTCTCATTTAAAAATCTAAGCCTTTTGAGGGAGGATGATGAAAACGATACCACGATCCTTACAATATGCTTTTGAACAGACCCCGCTGATGAGGTACAGGCATTGTTTCAAATCCTAAACACTGGAGTTATAAGGAAGATAATCCCTCGTCAACCCCTCTGAGCCAAATAAGTTGGAGTTTTTCTTTTCGAAAATTAAAACCCTTAATCATAACCTGGGGCAGGGTAGTTCTCTCAGCTAATCCAAGTGCACAACGAATGGCACCAAAGAAGTCTTTACAAAACAAAAGACAGTGATGGTTCCAAAGACAGGAAATCGTTATCTCTCAAAATAAAAGCCCATTAAAGTCAAAACCTATGAAGGAGACTTACAAAACTGAGGCATCCCGCTGACTGTAATCACAAAAGAAACAGTTCAGGCAAAAGACAGGGATAACGAAATCAAAAAGAAAGAGGTCCTACAAACCCTCAACAAAAAGAAGTGACTGCCTATTCAAAATAAACTGTCAATATCCGAACCATCACCGGAATATCAGAGCAAAGACTCAAACAAGATCTAATGCACGATTAGCTAAGTTTAGGATCGAAGAACATCATGAAGAACGGGTGGGTACAAATAAAATTTGAGCCTTTATCCTTTGTTTCTTAAACCGTGAACCAGGCCACGTTATAATCCTCAAAAGTCCTAGCTGAAGCATGGGTTAGTTCGAAAGCATACTGTTACAAAAGGTATCCTGACTCCTTAAGGCCTACGGTAAATACTGAGTTGACATCACATTTTGCAAAAATTCATTTGTTTTATTGAAAACTGCATTTTCAAAAAACTTCAAGACAGACGTAAGCTTTGCATTTTTTATATACCATTGTTTGCATATGACTATTTGTTCGAACAGCAGAGAAATTCGCACGAAGAATATCTAGTGAACAAAAACACCTCCAATTCAGGGGCATGACATGATCATTGTCCATCATCTGGGGCAGTCCAGTCAATATTCAAGGAATCTCTCAGAAGGCCAAATAGCCAGGGGCAAACCTCCGCCCGAGTCACTTGGGGCATTGGACACGAATTCCAGTAACGAATCTTGCACGATCAAACATCTTTTGGTAGTATGGCAACACAACACGACCGACAGGGACACCTCCCTACATCCTGAGAGCATGGACATAGTCATAAAAATACTACGCATAATCAAAGACCCGCTAGGTTGACACACCTAGGCAAAAATAAGGGCTTCCCGGCGAACCAAAAGGGTTCGGGCAAAATAAGGGATGAAAATGAAAAAATCTGTACACCCGGCAAGTCGAAAACCTGAAAAGGTGGCTTGGGCAAAAATGGGTATCCCGGTGGACTGAAAACCCGAAAGGGCGGTCCAGGAAAAAATTAGGGATTAAAGCGTACGACTATGTCCTGTCATCTCGTTACTTGCCTACCAGAAGAATATTTTTCAATCGGAAGTCATCAAACACCTCCATAGGTACCTTCTCCCACAGAAGCTGGGGAAATAAGAATTGTCCGAACTGTACAAGATGCTCTGTCCACCAAGGTACCAAGGTAAGTTCAGCTGAAGAATGTAACCAGGATACCTTCACTCCCCGCAGGGTAAGACCAAAATCAACAATACTCTCCCAAGCAGAGTTGGTCTCCCATCATCCCGAAAAAGGCACAGTATCTCCAGCAAATCAGCAACACTCTCCCCAAGCAGAGTTAGTCTACTGTCAGTCTTAAGGAAGTTGGGTATCCTCAGAAAATCTCAATATTCCCTAGCAGAGTATACAGATATTCCTCAATAAGCATCCCCGGCAGTCTCAATATTCCTCGACGGAAATATACGATTGTTCCCCGGCGGAATACCAGACAACCCAGTGGAGCCATTTCCCCAGTGCAGTCCAAAAGTTTCCCCAGGAGAGTTGAATCATCCTCCCCAGTAGATTCTAGAAGCTTATCCCCAGTAGATTCTGGAAGCTTATCCCTTGCAGAGTACATATCTCTCCCCGACCATATTCAGAAGGTTATTCCCCACCAGGGTCTAACTGGGTTATCCTCAGATAATTACCACGGAAAGATCGTCCTCGGCGAAGTTCTTCCTATCCCCCAGCGGAGTTCATCAAATTCCCCAACATAACTTATCAATGGAATCCCCAGCGGAGTTCTCATTAAAATCTCAGCGAAGCATCTCTTCCCCACAGAGTATTTTCCCGCGGAGTAATCTCTTCAACAAGTTTATTTCCCAACGGAGTCATCTTCTCCTACCGGTTTATTCTTGCAATCATCATCCCCAGCGGAAACGAAGAACTCTACTCTTCAACATCAGCCCAGGATTCAACGAACTTCCCGGTATTCGTCAAGGATTGATTTCCCCTGACGAAGATACATTCATATATATCATATTTTCATACATCATGATACATGCATATACGCATAATATCATACAATCTCATTTACATTGATAACATCATTGCTCGATCCATATCATGCATTGCATGTGACTGACCTTTACCTTTCAGGAAAGATGCAGTTAAACTCTAAGTCCAGTCAAAGAGACAATCCAGTCAAAGAAGACAAATCCAGTCAAAGAAGACAAATCCAGTCAAAGAAGAAAAATCCAGTCAAAGAAGACAAATCCAGTCAAAGAAGACAGATCCAGTCAAAGAAGACAAATCCAGTCAAAGAAGACAGATCCAGTCAAAGAAGACAAATCCAGTCAAAGGAGACGAGCCCAGTCAAGGAAGACAAATCCAGTCGAAGAAGACAAATCCAGTTAAATCAATTCCTAAAGATTTTTCTGACGCTAATCCTGTCAATGAAGATAATCTGTCAATGAAGACAACCCGTCATTGAAGACAATCCGTCGTTGAAGACAACCCGTCAATAAAGACAATCCGTCGTTGAAGACAACCCGTCAATAAAGACAATCCGTCGTTGAAGACAACCTGTCATGGAAGACAACCCGTCGTTGAAGACAACCTGTCATGGAAGATAACCCTTCATTAAAGACAACCTGTCAATAAAGACAACCCGTCATTGAAGACAACCCGTCGTTAAAGACAACTCATCATTGAAGACAACCCGTCATTAAAGACAACCCATCATTAAAGACAACCCATCATTGAAGACAACTCGTCATTAAAGACAACCTGTCAATAAAGACAACCCGTCATTGAAGACAACCCGTCATTGAAGACAACTCGTCGTTGAAGACAACCCGTCATTGAAGACAACCCGTCATTGAAGACAACCTGTCATTGAAGACAACCCGTCCATGAAGACAACTCGTTAAAAGAGACAACTCGTCAAAGAAGACAAAATCTCCCTTGATTCAGTTAAATCGATTCGTAAGGATTTTTCTGAGATAACCTGTCAGTAGAGACAACCCATCAACCTTTTAAAGTTCCAGATTCGATACTTGTATCTAGCCAGGGCATATCTGTGAGCGACTAATTCCAGATTCGATACCTGTATCTAGCCAGGGCATATCTGTGAGCGACTAATTCCAGATTCGATACCTGTATCTAGCCAGGCCATATCTGTGAGCGATTGATTGTAGATTCGATACCTGTATCTAGCCAGGGCATATCTGCATGAAGAGATTGAAGATCAACACCTGTAACAGGCCAGGAAATTATCTTTCTTTCTCAGGTACGCAAGTTCTCGCTAAGGAATCTCTTATGCGATCGACATCTCCAAATGGCATCCATAAGCCCATTCCCGACAAGATTCTGTCACATATCCAGATGGCATCTATAAGCCCATCCCCCTATCTTTCATATCTCCAAATGGCATCTGTAAGCCCATTCCCGACATCACATTGTTGATACTCCACTATGCGAGTGCAAATTTCTAGGCACTCTAGTGTTCAATCATCTTCCACCTTCGGATCACGAAAGGCACGCAAGCCAATCTACATCCTCAGGTCTAAGAAGATTGAACAGGGGCAACTGTTGTACCCCAAAATTTGCCCTCCCATATTCTTCAAAGTTTATCAAGAATCATCTTCAAAGGGTTCAAGACTTCTCAAGGATTGCACAGTCCAACTGCCTTCTAAGCCAGTCAAAATTAGGGTTTTGGTTCTTGCAAGGAATTTGAGGTTTTCAATGGCTCAATCAAGTCCCATGGCCTATATATATTTTCAAGCATTTACATGTCAAGTCTCAAGGCTCACAGTGCCAAACTCCACAGTCAAAAGCCCTATTTGGTTCACAATCAACTACAGGGGCAAAATGGTCATTTTACAGTCAAAAGTCAGAATTTTTGGTCAACATCTTATTTTGAGCACAAAATCATCATTTGATCAAGTCTTGATCATGATTCCACAAGCATGGCTCAAAAATCATCAAAGATGCAAAAGTTGCTATTTTTGGACAGCAGAAAAGTCAATTGTATCTTGACCAAGGCATAACTTTTTCACGGTTCATCAGAAAAATCCCATCCAATGCGCATTTTGAAGGGTATGAAATTTCCTACAACTCATCTTCACATTCCAAGTCCAAGAAATGCTCTCATAAAAAGTTATCAATTTCTACATTATAGGTCAATTTCAAAAGTCAACAAAAAGTCACTTTAAGTCAAAGACCATAACTTGATATTGATAAATCCAAATGACATGGTACCAAAGGCATTGACTAGAGGACTTCAAGACCTTTCCAAAATGTCCAATAACATGTTCATATGATCAAAATTGAGCAAGATATGCATTGGAGAAGTTGGGAAATTTTTGTGAATTTGCAAAAGTCAACTTTGCTCAAAACACCTTGTTTTTGCTAATGGGCCTCAAATTTCTTCTTGAAACTTTATCCAAGGCTTATGCACGACCCATTGAGATTAAATTGAATTATTTTCTTATTTTTATTAATTAATTGGATTTTTAATTGATTTTTAATTCATTTAATTAATTTAAAATATAGGAAATTCAAAGATATGATTTCTCAATCTTTTGGTGAAGCAAAGATGACAAATATATGCTGGAGATTTCGTGTGCCAATCAAGGATATCAAAAACTCCAAATTTAGCAACTTTCTTCAATCAAAAAGATTGAAAAATATTTGATTTTCAATCAAATATTGAAACATCAATGCAATGAATTTTTGGTCAAAGATTTAACCTAAATTCAGTTCATTATAAATACAGAAGCCAACCCTAATGCCATTGGACGTGAGAATTGCTGCAGAAAGCCATAGCCAATATTGAAAAAAATCAAGAAAACTTGAAAACTGTTTTACAGGTTCCAACGTGATTCAAAGCATTTTGTGGTTTCTAATACATTGCAGGGATCCCCAGATACGTTTTGCAATCAAAACCACGTGCTAAAGCTCCAGAAATCACCTTAAACAGACTCACGGTTTGGCACTTTTGTTCATAATCATAATTCATATTTCATGCACGTTTAACATGATTTATTGACTGTTTTGCATTGCTTGAACCTTTACAAAGCTTTTGGCATAGGTTAATTGAATTATTATGCAGTGAATCGAAAATTGCCATTGGAGAATTCTAGAGTTCTTAAGTTCTTGAATTAGGGCTTTCCCATACAGGAAAAATTGGGACCTCTAAGACCCATGGTTGAGACCGTTAGGACGAGACGAATGCATTGAGACCATCGCGCCATATTTATATAGCCTAGGGAGCTAATCGCTATTTTTCCATATCACACTTTGTGGGGGTTAAAAACCCCCGCTATCCGTTTGTTTTTTACAGGTACGCAGGATGAAGATGAAGACGTGTACGTGTATGGTTGGAGCATTCAAATAGCGCGCGTGATTTTGGTTTGGTCCAGCATGTTGATTGTTTATTAATAATATATTTGTTTAGTATTATACTTACAAACGCGTGCAGGTGGTTGGAGTGGTTAGTGTGTTGGCATATGATCATTGGGACCTGGGTTCGATTCCCAGGTCCCCTAAAAGGTCTATATTATTTTTCATAACGTAATTGCATGCAGATATTCAAAGGCGTCCCACCATGGACTCCCACATCCCAGGTGCCATGTGTCCTGAAGCAGCAATCCAATGGCCAGGAGATGAGGAACACCATGTTCCCTAGTCAACCACGCTCTGGACAGTTCAGGAAAGTCAACAAAGGCTTGAGCTTATTGGGCCAGAATTGCTAGCATAACTCCTCCTTGGGGCCAACACCCCCCAGGTTAATTATTTTCTTTTTATTTTCTTTTACTCATTATTTTATAATTAATATTATTATTATTTAATTAACAAACTTTTATTTTCATAATAAATTCAGACAATTAAAAATGTAAATATTATTTATTTTATTATTTATTATTTTCACTATTAACTATTATTTTGTAAATAAATACTAATAAATTGATTTAGTTTAATTAGGGTTAATATTGAATATTTTTGCAATAAATAAAATCAATCTAGAAATTAGGGTTTTTACTAACTTGTGACCTTTTTTTATTTTTATTTTTTTTGAAGACCTAAAAAACACAAAAATACTTTTTTCTTGTAATTATTTAATTAATTAGTAAATTAGGTTTAATATTTAATTAATTGCAAAAAAGGACCAAACTTCATTCTTTTCTCAAAAAGGGTCAAAACCCTAAGGACGTTCCCGATTCAATTTCTTTCGCGCACTATTATATATTTGATCATATTTATGTATCTGCTCCGAGAATGTAATAGTTAATTAGGACTTTTATCGCTTTATTTATTTTCTCGCAATTTATATTTTTAAGGGTTATGTTTTTGGCGATGTAAATACCCGACGCCTTGTAATAGCGTAGATTCATTTTCTGCAATTTATTTCCCGCACAACTATTAACTGTTAATTATGCATGCAAGACTTGTCTGAAAAATAAAATCAAAGCGTAGCTCACAAATAACATGTACAAGATAATCTTAACTGAATTTAACACACATGAACATGCCACTCCTAGGGTCTGCCTCATTTGGTTGCCTCGAGGTGGTCATTGAGTATAGGGTGTTTTAGAGGCCGCCCTCCTGTCTAAAGATCAAAGTTTCCTCGAAACGGTTGCCTCGATAAAAAATGATCTAAGACATTAGGGTTACCGCTAAGGCATCCTACTATTGCTTTCGTGACCACACATGTCCTTATAATCGAATTGACCCGAATAATTCCAACGACGGTGCTACCTACTTCTCAATAGTGGGATAGTACTGTCTAAAGGACTCTTACACAGCTTAATTCCTTAGAGTAGGTAGATTTCTCCTGGGTACTTGCTCTTTTAAAAAAAAACAACTTTTCGCACCTACACATTCAAAAAGTTTTCAAACAAATACTTCATACACTCTTGAGGACTGATACAAGAGTTACCTAGAAGTTTTCAAAACGAAACTTTTTCAAAACCCACAAACACAAGAAAAGCAAACAACTCTTTTGAAAACATAGTGAGCAAGTACCTAAGAGCTCGTGGATAACCACGGATAGAAAGGGTGCTAACACCTTCCCTTTCTATAAATCTACCTCCCGAACCGAGAGACATCTCGAAAAGGAATTTTGCTGTGCTTTTGTCCTTTCCATGTTGGAGAACATAAAAGACGGTGGCGACTCTTGCTTACCGCGACATTTCACGAACCAGCATTTCAAAAATGTCAGTTCTATTTCCACCGATCACACTATTCAAATCTTCATCTATTGGTTCCATGAACTTTCTCTTAATGCTTGCTAGTTCCTTGAGACTGATTTTAGACTGATCCATGTAAAATTGTTCATGGAAAAGTCTTTCTAAATAAGGCCATGTGTCCACAGATCCAGGGGGCAAGGTGGTGAACCAAGTGAAAACGTTCTTTGTTAAAGAACTTGGGAAGTATTTTATCCTAAGATTTTCATTATTTGTTATATCTCCTGCTTCGGTTAAATATCTTGTTATATGTTCCACTGTCGATTCACTTGTATCTCCAGCAAATTTCGTGAATTTAGGGACTTTAAAGCCCCTGGGTAATTCTGTTTGCAAAACATAATCTATAATAGGAGATGTGTAATTTGGCCTCCTAAATCCTGAATTTAAACCATTATGGGCCATTATTCTTTCAATCATGGTGGTGAGGTTATTTTCTGCCACTAAATTGTCATTTCTAATTCTATGATCAATTTCGTCTGCATTTTGGTCCCTATTCACCATCATTACAGGTCTAGGTTGTTCATTCTGAACTTCCTGAACTTCCTGGTTCCTTAATATTACCCCTATATTTCTTTCTTCGACCACTTGTACAGGGGGTCGAATTTGTTCGATTATGGGTTCCTCATTTCAAATCACCATTGGGTTTTGCCTACGCCTTGCAGGCGCATTAGGGGCACCAAAAAAATCTGCTATTCTAGCCATTTGGGCTGCGTTTTCTTGGTTTGTTCTATTTATATTCTGGATTAGGGGATTGAAAATAGCATTCATTTCACGGGCTAGGATTCCTACCATATCATGATTGCTATCATCCATCTGTTGCCTAAGTGCTGCTTGACTATTGGTTGTAAGGGTAGGCAACTGGGTGAAGTTTCCTATATTCTGGAAATTTGTACCCAAATGGTTCATTCCTGAACCAGACCCTTGGAGTGGGGACGAAGTTGATGCATTATGTAACCCTGCCATAAATGAAGTTGGCATTCCATACTGAGGGTTTCTGGGTCTCAAAGGTTCGAAACTTGGAGGCCTATGGGGGGTCGAATATTGTTGATTCCCTACGTATGGCACAGTCTGCACTGAGGACATGTTTGATGGTATTTCTAATGTACTTACTGGGATTGTATTCGAACTGTCAACAGGGATGGCATTGGAGGCATCAATCGAACTTGAAACGATTGTTGGAGCCCCCTGTGGGGGATTTTGTACCCCATCTTGGTTGGTTGTGTTAACCATTGTTTTGGTACGTTGTTTTCTAGGTATATGTGGATTATTATTCTTTATTTTGCCGCTTCGAAGGTTCATGTACCGAAACGCGCTCCACACTCAGAAAATCCTAAAAATTCTTCTAATATATTTGATAAAACTTTTTGTTATGACACTGTCCCACCGGGTGTGCCAATTTGTTTACAGTGATTTCTAGTAAACAACCGCTAGTCTTCCAATTTATTGATTATTATTGGTTACTTGCAGGATCGACTAGATTGATCCTAGAACACATGTGTCATAACTCATTTCTATGTTCATACCCATTATCTTGATAAACTTATATTGTATGTTAAGTTCGAATGTGAAATTCTTAAGAAATATCTCTAAAATTGTCTATAGGAATAAACTGACTGAATGTAGAGAGGAAAGGCTTCGGACTAGACTTAGGATTTAATGCTTGAATGTAAAGATAAGGATTTTCTGAGAAAATAAAAGTTTCTGGAAATATGAAGTGTTTGAATAAAAGGATAAAGTAAAAGTGAAGTTTCTAACGAAATAATTGTGTTTAAAGGCAAGTAAAACAAGGAAATGCAAAGAAATCGAAGGATTTAAGGGCAGAAATATTGTAACAGTGAACTAAATATAAAAAGACTTTTATTGAAATTGTAAAGAATGACGATGTTCAATACGTACATTGTGTCTTCTGACTCGTTTCCCTTAATTCACTGTAATTTGAGTGTTTCGAGATCTTTTAGTACATGAAAATGAACATCCAAATCTAACGTAAAAACACATATTTATAATGTCTTATCCATAACGGTACTATTCTAGGAAAAGGCCATGTTGCTCTCTTGCATGTCTTTCGACACTCTAAGGCTTCCACGCGTCCTTCTTATCCAAAGAAACCCTTTTCGAATTTCAAATAAACCCTCTCAAGCCTTCAGTAATGATTTTCTTACGTGGCCGTCGAAAATGCGCTCTTTGGACCAAATAAACAATTTGTCTTTTTAGACTATCTTCGACGCAGATCTAGTAATGTATTTCGACATAAAATCTCTTTTTCAGCCGTTTTATGGAAATTTTAAAGTGTAAAAGCTCCTATATTAACCTGGTCGAAATTCCCAGCTAACAGCTGCAAAAACACAAAAATGTAAAAAAAAATGGAAAAAATGGAAAGAAAAAAAAAGGTCATGTTGGGGCTTGAACCCAGAACCTCATAGTGACAGGCCCGCGCTTTAACCACTGGGGTAGTGATACATCCGTTAACTTATATGAAATGATAAATACATAACATAAAACGTTCCCTGACTGTACTTCATCTTCAACCTCCAGCCAAAGGATCTGTAACTTGCTTATTTCTCAACAAAAATGAAAGATGCAAATATGAAAGTTGCTCCATTTTTCTACATGAATCCAACCATATAAATATCATAATCTATAAATCAAAGATGAATGATAATTTCTAAAAGTACCAAATTCTGACCTAAATATTTCCGAAAGTTCAAACTCAAAATTCTCCTAGCTCAATCAAAATAAATGAAATCTATGGACATGTATAGTTTCAGGGCAATGATGTCTACATTTTATCTTCACAAATGCAAGCTCACTAATGCCTAAATATGAAGATAAAAGTTCAAGAAAAATACCTCAAAACTGGAAATTGTGAAATGCAAATGGGCTTGATTCAAGGTGATGTAATGATCAGGTTAGCTTCCTCAAGTTCCCATGAAGCTAATGCAATGATTAACTTGAGCAATGGGTGGCTGAAATGGTCTGGAGAAGTCAACTTGCAAAGATCTGTTTTTGGTTATGTAGGTTGATAAAGATGGAGTTACAGTTATGAAACAGGTCCAGGGATGGTTTGTATTTGATGTAAGGAAGCTTTAGGAATGGATTTGAGGGAAAACGCACGAGGGGAATGATAGATACAAGTTTAAGGTCAGAACTGTGTATTAATGGAGTTTTTGTGCAATTTCTGGCTAGAGGGATTTTGGGAGTGTTTCAGGGTGCTTGAGCTCATCCCTTAGCTCACAAATAGTGACTCTATTTATAAGCAACAAGTTTGGAGACTTGTTGTTGATCATAATTCAAAATCACAAGTCTATGCATAACATGTGATTTTTGAGAAATTCAAGTTTTAAAGCCTTATGTACTTGCTTAGATAGAGTGGTTATTGTTTAAACATACTTGCTTATGACTTTGTGGATGGAGTGTGATCAGAGGGAACAAGTTAGAGGCTCAAGAATGGACTTTATGCAAAAAGCTTGCTTTACAAGAACGACAATGTCAACTTTGTGCCATTAATGGAAATGCAACTTGGCTAATAGGTCAATTGCTTGGATCAAAGCTCTAACAGATGTGTAAACATTCAATTATGGAGTGACAAACAAGTTTGAGGCCTGCAAAGCAAAGATTATGCATCCTAGTATGGATTTGGTTCATGTGTTCATCAAAAATGACTTGTAATTCAAGTTTGAAAACCCTAACTTCCTCTCTTCGATTCTCCTTGCTCAAGAATGATCTCAAGGAGTTCTTGGATATTTAGTGTGATGCGGTGGGAGAACTGACTTGAGGCTTTGCGTTTGTGTTCGCAAATGTTTCGGTTTAGCAAGAGTCGCCACCGACTTTTTATTTATCCAAAGGAAAAGTTAAAAAGCACAGGAAAGACCTTTGAGATGTTTTCTTGGGTTCGGGGGGTAAATTATGAAAAGGGAAGGTGCTAGCACCCTTTTTATCCATGGTTTTCCATGGGCTCTTAGTTACTTGTTTTAGATCACTTGCTTTTGCTTTTCAATTGTTTGAAATGGTGCTTTAGTGTGTGGTTTTGAAAGTATTTTGAAAAGAGGCCATCATTGTGGCAACCTTTGTAATGGTTCTTGTTTGAATGTATACAAAGGTGTTTTGTCTTTTGAAAAATGTTTCAATGTTTGAAAGTTTGTTTTGGGAAATGTTTTGAAATTGTGTTGTGATGTGTTTTTGAAAATCGCAAGGATGTTTGTAAGTTTTGATCAAGTAACTAGGAGCATCTACCTACCTATTCAAAGATCTTTCCTACACATTTTTAATCCTTTTACATTGTTGTTTTACCATTGCATTTGGTAAACAACCTTGTGTTTGGATGTTAAACGGGACAGGCGCGGGTCATCGTATTGACCATGATAGCAATAGTGCTAAGTATCTTTAGTAATTTTTGAGGGACTAGATCATTTTGTTTAGGCAACCAAGATAGCGTCATCGAGGGACTATGATCTTTTGTTTTGTTTTTGTTTGCCAAGACACCTAGCATGCATACCATAACGATTTTTAAGGGAACAAGTGGGTGAAACCCTAGGGGTGCTTATGTGCATTATGTTGTCAATTTTCATGCTTTTTTGTCTTGTATTAGGTCTAGCTATTTGTTTGATTTTGGATTTTGCATACAAACCATAATCTCTATCATGCATATTTGAAAGCTATAAATGCATAAAAGTAAATCTACAACTATTACAACGTTGATATGGGGAGGGGGATACAATTTTGAATAGGGGATTATTTGCAAGAAATTGAAACCCTAAGTCAACTATTACAACCAAATTGAATTAATTTGTACAAATAATAAATTGACAATATTTAAATGGACAATTAAATAAATATGTAATATATTATAAATATGCAAAAAAATGTTTTTTCTATTATTTTTATGTATGTAAAAATAAACTATTTAATGTATTAAAAATAAGAAAATAAAAGCTCATTTTTATTAAGGGTGGAAACCCTAATTTGTTTTAAGAAAATATATATATTATGTATTATTTATTTATGTACAATAAAATAAATAAAAATATATACAAATGTTAAAAAATAGAAATATGTGAGAATAAATATTATTTAAGTATATAAATATTAAAAATAAAAATATAATATTTTTTATAATATTTACAAGTTTTCTATTTACGAAAATAAAAGTATATTATTTAAAAATTACTTCTATGTCCAAAAAATAATAAAAAATAAATAAAATAAAATGTGAAAATTTATGAAAATATTTTTGGTAATTTTTAATGTTTAGAAAAATAAAATAAAGTCAGAAATAAAAAAAGAAATGAAAATAATATGAAAATATAAAACAATGGGCCAAGGGGGTGCAGGAAGTAAGATGGGGGGTGCAAATAGTGAGAAATCTAAGCCCAGCCCACAATGCCTCTTCATCCCTGTCCTTCAGACAGAACCAAGCATGCGCTATGTACAAATTTGTATTTCCTGTTTCAGTGCTTAAAAACAAAAACTTGTAACATGAAAGTTATAGAGCATGATCGTACGATTCTAACCATATAAAAAACTTAATCTAACTCTCAAAGACCAGAGAGAATTCCTCTGGCCCTAATTTCTAACCTAGTTTTTTCAGAAATTTCATCATTCAAATTCTCCCAACACAGTTAATTAAATGAAATCTATGCATATGTACAGCTTAAGGGCAATGAGTACTACATTTTTTATTCACAAACCTAAGCCTAATGTTTCCTAAATAGAGAGATAGAAGTTTGAACTTTACCTATTTCAGTTGAACTCGAGTATGGCAATGTAGGGGTTTACAGTGAGGCCTGAGATGCTTGTGAGCTTGCTTGAAGTTCCTTTGACCTTCCCCAATGCCTAGCTAGCTTTGAGCTTGCCTGAATAAGCTTGTAGAAGTCAACCTGCACAGTCAGAATTCAAAAATGGTGAAGCTTGAAAACAAGGTTACAGTTGCTGGCCAATGGTTGGGATAGCTTAGGTGTGTTGTTTAGAAGGTGTTTGAAGTGGTTGCAAGAAAAATGCATGAGTGGATTTTGCTTTGGATGTCAAACTGCAGAAGTTGCCCTGTTTTGCAAGAAAATGTGACTTTGGTGTTTTGGAAGGCTTTAGAAGTGGTTAGCTCGTGCTTCTGACTTATTGTGAAATGCAAAACTTGTTTGGAATGGTTATCACCCTTGGTTATATCAGATACAAGAGTTATATGGTTTTGGCAAGTTGACTTGGTTTTGAAGAAAAGTGTGAAAAGACAATGCAAAGGGTTGTACCATCTAGCTTAGGGTCTGCCAAGAGTTGGTAACAATTGCTTGATATTAGTGAACTTTGTTTGCTGCAAAATATTGGGTCCTTGGCTCAAGAGGAACAACTTGACATAAAGCCAACTTTATCAAAGTGGCAATGTTGCCTTTTTGCCATTTTTAGATTAATTCAATGTGTAAACCTCTAAAGTTCAGAACAATGCCTTAATCCTTTGTGTTTGCATTCAATTTTTGAGTGTGGAAGGGTTTAAAGACCTGTAAGCAAGTACAAGCAAGGCTGGATAAAAATTGCAACTTGTAGCAACATGAAAAATGCCATGGATCAAAGTGACATTTTGCCAAATTCAAACCTTCGATTCTCCCTAACCATAAACGATTTTGGAGAGTTCTTGGACATTTTGGAAAGCTTGTAACATGCTCTACAATCCATATTTGAAATGAATTTTGAGATTCCAAATGGAACTAGGTGAAAAATTGCCATGAAGATAGGTCAAAATCCTGCCTAAACTAGGGCAAAATTTCACTAAGTTAAAAAGTTTTTGGACCCTTGTTCATAAAATCATAACTTGAGATCCAAGCATCTTTTGGGAAAACTTTGTGAATCAAAGTTGTAGATTTTGTGGAGGACTACAACTTTCATGTTGTAAGTTTTGTTTGAATCCAATTGCATCATGGTGAAAATGTTAGACAAAGTTGGGGAAAAAATTAAGTTTCTTGATGAACAAGTTTCATGTTTTGACACATCTTGATGAAAAATGACACTTGGCACTTGATTTTGACCAAAAAGTCAAAGTTTGACTTTTCAGTGTACAATTGATTTTTGATCAGTTGATTGCAAAATTCATCTGTCAATCCAATGCTTTTGAGATGTTTTGATCCTTGTGATTACATCAAGATGATTCCATTGAGTCCTTGAGACCATGCTTGAACCCAATTTGCCATTGGCTAGGTGAAAAATCAGAAATTTCCCTGTTGCAATCAAAACCCTAAAAATGACCATTTTGCCCTTTTGATGATCTGATCAAATTTCTTGAGGAGTTGTGGTCCAAACTTGATCAAATGGTTCATATGAGTCTATAATGTTGATGTGGATAAAAAATTATGAGGTTTGACTGTAAATTGGCCACAATTGACTTTTCCCCCAATACAGCTGATTTCTAGGTCAACTGTCCAAATGACTGGGCAAAAATTTGATTCAAGGCTTGAAACTTGGTATGGGCAATCTTATAAGTCCAACATGAAGTATGAAAGTCACTTTGAGCATTGGAAGTCCAAAAATCCCTGTGCAAACTCAAACCCTAATTTCAGGTCAACAGTGCAATGAGATGTCTTGAGCAGAGCAAACTCTAATCCTGTCTGGAGTCCAAAGAGTCTTGTGAGGAGAAATCTTGATAAAATGAGATGGAAAATTTTGGGGTACAACAACTGCCCCTGTTCAATCTTCTTGAACCTGAAGAGTTAGATTGGCGAGTTTTCCTTTCGTGACTCGAAGGTAAAAGATGATTGGACACTAGAGTGTCCGTAAATTTGCACTCGTCAGAATGTGGTTGAGGGTATGGGCTTAAAGATGCCATTTGGAGATGATAGAATCTTGATGGAGATGGGCTTAAAGATGCCATCCAAGATTGTTTGTTGAAAATCGGGAGAAATCAACATCAGAATGGTATCTATATCTGGAACGTATCTGAGTTGTATCTGGAGATTGAATTTGTATGAGCAAAGGAATGGCGTCCATGTCTGGAGCATATCTGAGCTGTAACTGTATTTGATCCTGAATGAATAACAGAATGATTGTCGTGTCTGCAGTGTATCCGTACTGTAACTGGGATCTGAATAAGTGACATAATGACTTCCGTGTCTGGAGTGTATCTGGACTTGAAGTTGATAGTTGAATCTGAATGAGAAATAGAATGGCTTCCTTGTCTAGAGCATATCTGGACTATATCTCGACTTGAAATTCTGAATGAGTAATAGAATGACCTCCGTATCTGGGGTGTATCCATATTGTATCTGAATAAGAGATCTGAATGAGTAACAGAATGACTTCCATGTTTTGGAGTGTATCTGTACTGTATCTGAAATATTTGAATAGCTTTTAACCTTATCCTGAAAAGGGTAAAATGTTAGCTGAAACACAGAGTTAGGTTGCATGACATGTATGATGCAATAAAATGTGTCTTATCAACGTTTATGAGATATGAATGTAATGTATGCGCATGTAAGCTGATTAGCTGTCTTGCTGAGGAAAATAAATCCTTGATAGCTGGAGATAATGAAATCCTTGACTGCTGCCGGGGAAAATAAATTCTTGACCGCCGCTGGAGATTCAGAATCTTTGATTGCTGAAGATGAGAAGTCCTTGGACCACTGTTGGGGATAGAAAATCCTTGGCGACTAGTGGGGATTAACAAGAACTTTGACAACTTCTGTAGGGATGTGAGAATCCAACATGACTTTCTTGGGGATAAGGATCCTTTCAAGTCTGCTAGAGAAACCTGCTTGGGGAAAATAAATCCCTGTGGACTTCAAGCTGAGGAGTTAAGAATGAGAATCTTCATTCTGTTGAGGGGTAAGAAACTCTGTGGGGAATAGCTATACTGCTGGAGAATAAGCTATCCTTCCGGTGGGTAAATTCAAGATTATGGGGGAAGAGGTTTATTCCTGTTTGGAAAAAGTTCAGGAGTTTAGGTTGTAGGCCAATCTACTGGGGAATTATCCTTAGGTTGGGGATAAAAGTTAACTGTTATTTGGTTGATTCTCAGATTTTGACAACTTGTTGGTGGAATCTGGAGAAACTGGATGGTTTCCGCTGTGGACTGGTATTTGGAAATTTGACTTTGCTAGGGAAGAAGGTTTCATCTTTGCTGGGGATTTATGACCCAAAGTTTTGCTCTGCTGAGGATTTTAACTCTGATGAGAATTAAAGGTTTGAAATATGACTTCGCCGGGGATTGGGAGTTTGAAGATTAGACTCTGGCGGGGATGTTGAAATTTAATTCCGCTGGGGATATGTTTTTCAAGGTTTTAGTTCCGCTGGGGATCCAGATAATGTATTGCAGGGGATTTCCCTTGGAATAGCCTAAAGACGTTTTCCTATCCTTTTAATCTGTCAGTAATTATTCCTTCACATTTTGTTTATTTGTAAACAGTGATTATATTCAAATGCATATGCTCATTTAATAAATCATTGGACGTTTTCAAATAAAACACAAGTGTAAAAAGGAAAAAGACAAATAGTTTTTCTGCACTTTGAAGTATCTTTGTATTAACTTTGTGTAAGTATTTTGTACAAAGGAGACAGACATCCTAGTAAGAGAATGATGTCGTAAAATTGAGAAAAATTTATACAAAGAAAGATGGCTATGTGTAAAAATTCCATGGGGTTCCCATTCTGCTATAGCCTTCGTAGCTCTGGATGTCTTGTCCATTCGTTGCTTCATCCGACGATGATTGGATTGATCAGAAGCCAGGAGCTTGCCTGGTGAAGAGATTTTCCTTAAAGTGATCCGACGAGACATAGTCATACGCTTTAATTCCCTAACTTTTTCCTGGACCTCCCTTTCGGGTTTTCGATCCACCGGGAAACCCTTTTTTGCCCAAGTCTCCCTTTCGGGTTTTCAACTTGCCGGGTGTATAAATTTTTTTTTATTTGTCCCTAATTTTTTCCTGAACTGCCCTTTCAGGTTTTCGATTCACCGGGATGCCCATTTTTACCCAAGTCGCCCTTTCGGGTTTTCAACTTGCCGGATCGTTTATGCGTAGTATCTTTTAACTATGTCTGCATTCGCAGGGTGCAGCAGGTCATCACCGTCCATGGTGGTCAGGATCATTGCCCCACCAGAAAAGATTTTTTGATCACAAATGGTCCTTCGTAGGTAGGAGTCCATTTGCCCCTGGGATCACTTTGCGGCAAGATGATCCGCTTGATTACAAGGTCCCCGACTTGATATACCTGGCGCCTGACTTTCTTGTTGAAAGCCTTGATCATTTGTTTCTGATACGCCTGACCATGGCAAACAGCAGTAAGTCGCTTCTCGTCAATCAAGTTAAGTTGATCAAGCCGGGTCTGAATCCAATCGTCTTCACTCAAACCAGCATCCTTCATGATTCTCAAGGATGGAATCTGAACATCGATAGGTAAAACAGCTTCCATGTCGTATACCAAAGAATAGGGTGTTGCCCCAGTTGATGTATGTGATGTGGTACGGTACCCGTGCAGAGCAAACGGTAACATCTCATGCCAGTCCTTGTAGGTGACTGTCATCTTTTGAATGATCTTCTTGATATTTTTGTTCGCAGCTTCGACAACACCGTTCCTCTTCGGCCGATAGGGAGATGAATTGTGATGTTGAATCTTGAACTTCTCGCATAGAGCGGTGATCATAGTGTTGTTCAGGTTTGTATCGTTGTCCGTGATAATCCTGTCAGGGATTCCGTACCGGAAAATGAGGTTATGCTTGATGAAGCGGGAAACAACATTCTTTGTGACGGATGCGATGGAAGCAGATTCGACCCACTTGGTAAAGTAATCAATGGCCACCAGGATGAAGCGGTGTCCATTGGATGTTGTAGGCTTGATCTCTCCAATCATGTCAATTCCCCACATCGCGAATGGCCAAGGAGTTGTTAAGACATTGAGAGGAACTGGAGGTATATGTACCTTGTCGGCGTAGACTTGACATTTGTGACAAGTACGGGAATGTTGATGGCAATCAGCTTCCATGGTAGACCAGTAATAGCCTGCCCGTAGAATCTTCTTAGCCATCGTATGACCTCTTGAGTGGGTGCCAAAGGTACCATTGTGCAGTTCAGCCATAATCTGTTCAACTTCAATCTTGTCCACACAATGGAGTAGAATGCAATCATGATTGCGCTTGTATAGGATACCATTTCTCAGGAAAAACTTGGCTGAGAACCTCCTTAGAAACTTTTTGTCGTTGACGGAAACTCCTTCAGGGTATTCTTGTGCTTCGAGATACCTTTTGACGTTATGAAACCACGGTCGGTCCACTACTTCTTCGGTATTAATCTTGTGACAATGTGCAGGTTCGTCCATCCTCTCAATGGTGATTTGAGGAGCCTCATTTTCCCAGTTAAGTTTAAACATGGATGACATTGTAGCTAGCGCATCTGCTAGCTGATTCTCTTCTCGTGGAAAGTGCTCGAAGGTAATCTGCTCGAAATGTGGTAACAATGTCAGGACATGTTCTTTGTAAGGGATGAGGTTAGGATATTTAGTATCCCACTCTCTTTTGATTTGACTGATAACCAAAGCTGAGTCCCCAAATACAATCAAAGATTTGATTCCCAAGTCAATAGCAGCCTTGAGACCAAATATACAAGCTTCATACTCAGCCATGTTGTTGGTGCAGCTGAAGCAGAGTCTGGCGGTAAAAGGTGTATGGCAACCTTCTGGAGAAATAAGTACAGCACCGATACCGTTGCCAAGTGCATTGGAGGCACCATCAAAGTACAGGGTCCATCGAGATCCTTGTTCAGGTCCGTCATATGGTCTGTTTTCTTCAATGTTGCTCAAAGTCATGATATCCTCGTCGGGGAAGTCGAATCTCATGGATTGGTAATCTTTGACAGCTTGATGAGCCAGATGATCGGCTAGCACACTCCCCTTTATAGCTTTTTGGGTTGTGTACTGTATATCATACTCGGTGAGGATCATCTTCCATCTAGCGATTCTTCCGGATAGAGCAGGCTTCTCGAAGATGTACTTGATCGGATCCATCTTAGAGATCAGTAAAGTGGTATATGTCAACATATACTGCCCTTAGCCGGCGAGCAGCCCATACCAAAGCGCAACAAGTTTTCTAGAGCAATGAGTAGTGAGTCTCATAGTCGGTAAACTTTTTGCTAAGGTAATAAATGGCATGCTTTTTTCGGCCAGACTCGTTATTTTGGCCCAGTACGCACCCCATTGAATTCTCCAGGATAGTCAGATACATGATTAACGGCCTTCCTTCAACGGGTGGCATCAAGATAGGAGGTTCCAGCAAATACTCCTTGATTTTATCGAAAGCAACTTGACAGTCATCATTCCATTTGACCACCTGATCTTTCTTCAATAGCTTGAAGATTGGTTCACAGGTATATGTTAGGTGAGAAATGAACCTTGCGATGTAGTTTAGGCGTCCCAAGAAACCTCTGACCTCCTTCTCAGTGCGAGGGGCATGCATTTCTTGTATAGCTTTGACTTTGGCAGGATCAACTTTGATTCCTTTGTTACTGACGATGAAACCCAAAAGTTTACCGGACCTGACTCCGAAAGTGCACTTGTTAGGGTTCAGTCTGAGCTTGTACTCTTTCAACCTGACAAACAGCTTTTGCAGATGGTTGAGGTGTTCTTCTTCAGTTTGTGAACGGGCTATCATGTTGCCTACGTAGACTTCTATCTCATGATGTATCATATCATGAAACAAAGCTATCAGGGCGCGCTGATAGGTTGCCCCGGCATTCTTCAGTCCGAATGGAATCACTTTATAATAGAACGTACCCCATTGTGTAACAAAAGTAGTTTTATCTATGTCTTCGGGGGCCATTTTGATCTGGTTGTACCCTGAAAATCCATCCATGAAAGAAAATACCTTGTGTTGAGTTGTATTGTCAACCAAGATGTCAATGTGCGATATTGGAAAATCATCTTTAGGGCTAGCCCTGTTTAAGTCTTTGTAATCCATGCACATTCTGACTTTGCCGTCCTTCTTAGGCACGGGCATAATGTTAGCAACCCATTGTGGATAGGATGTAACTCCAAGAAAGCCAGCATTGAACTGCTTCATCACTTCAGCTTTCATCTTTTCAGACATGTCAGGCCTCATTCGGCGAACTTAATGTTTGATTGGTGGACAGTCTTCTCTTGTAGGGAGACGGTGAACCACAATATCTGTATCAAATCCCGACATGTCTTTGTAGGACCAGGCGAAGATCTCAACATATTCATTCAACAGCTGAACTAAGCGCTCCTTGACACTTAGATCTAGGATTGCACCCACTTTAACTTCTTTTCTGTCTTCCTCTGTACCCAAGTTGATAGTCTCTAACAACTCCTTGTGAGGTAGAATAACCCTTTCTTCCTGTTGTAGCAGTCTAGCCAACTCTCCAGGCACTTCACAGTCTTCATCACCTTCGTATTCGGCATGATTGACTAGATCTTCAGAGTCACTGAAGGCCATAGCAGAGTTGTTACCCATGGAATCCATAATGGATGGGTACCTGCATTTGTGAGTGTGGGTGTGTGTGTAAGGGATAGCCACCTTTAAACAAATAAAATGTAAAAAAGAAAGAAAATGAACACAAAAGTTTATATATGAAAACGTCCATGATTCATTAAAATGGCATATGAAGATGAAAAATCAAACCCTTACAAATGGACCTATGTACCTCGGGTAAGGCACAAGGTTAAAAGTGTACGAATTGCTTAGGAATTATTACAAACCAACAGAAATGTTTGAAAGATAAATTGCTGATTGATGAAAGTAATGGGAATAAAGTCCTTTGCCTCCCAATTGCACAAGCCTCCTTCAACGGTAGGGAAAATCCAGTCTTCTAGATTTCTCTCCTCTTGACCATCCTCCAAAGTACTGACTCCATGATGGGTGATCTTCACTGGTGGTCCTCCAGCCCGGGATCGACGCACAACCTTCTGACTAGCAGCAGTGAAACCCAAGCCGAACTTATCAGACTTGAAAGGAAAATCGGGAAGTTCCCCCCAGATTATGCTTCCTCCTTCTTCAATCACAGCTTTTGCATCTTTGAGTGACGACATCCGAGGCGGAGGTTGGGTAATCATAGGTACAGAAGGCACTGCCGCAATCTCCTGAGCTACCTCCTCAATATGCTGAAAGAGGGTTTCGATGAATTCACCATCCAATTCCACATAGCGGAAAGAATTAAGATGGCTTATCATGTATTCCTCCTCACCGAGAACAGTCACAATTTTCCTCTGGACAGGGTACTTGAGCTTCTGATGCAGAGTAGAAGTAACGGCTCCAGCATGATGAATCCAGGGTCTTCCCAACAAGCAAGAATAGGGGGGACGGATGTCCATGACATAGAATGTGGAATTGAAAGTTTCAATACCCACTTTAATCGGGATGTCCACCTCCCCGTGGACCATCCGTTTAGAACCATCAAAGGCTTTGACAATGATGTTGCTGGGCTTCAAAGTTAGACCTTCACAATCTAGCCTATCCAATGCCTTCTTTGGTAAGACGTTCAGTGATGAACCAGTGTCCACCAGCACATGTGCTAGAGTAGTCCCTCTTTATTCCACCGAGACATGCAGGGCATCATTATGGTTTCTCCCTTTGATTGTTAGATCAGCGTCGGAGAACCCTAAATCATTGTCTGCTGTCAGGCTAGCTACACATTCCTGGATTTGGTCCGCGGAGGTTTCCTGGGGAACATGGGTCGTCTTCAAGAATTTGATCAAAGCTTTGGCATGAGCTTCTGAGCAAAGAAGCAAGGCCAGCATAGAGATTTTTGATGGGGTTTATCCCAGTTGCTCCACAACATTATAATCGCTTCTCTTGATTATTTTCAAAATCTCTTCCATTTCTTTTTGAGAGGTCTCAGGGATGATCAACTGCTGAGCCCTCGTCCTGACAGGCTCTTCTTGGATCCATTTCCCTCTATCATCAGCAGCAGCAGAGGGGGCAACTTCAGGAGTCACAACTTTTTCAATAACTGGAGTTCTTTCAGATATGTTGACCGGCACAGGGGTAACCTTAGGAACAGCTGAGGGTCCAAAGATTTTCTTTGGAGGGGCAATCTCCGGAGAGAAAATTCTTCCACTGCGGGTGATTTTACTCGTTCCGGCAATGTTTCCAATGTCAGAAGTCTCTTCATCAAAACTCTCTTCGGTCGATTCAATTTGTTTAACACCGTGGTAGAAGATCTCTCCCCCATAGTTCCACGGTATTGATTTATTGGACTTGTACAGGATAGGCCACGGCATATTTATCTTCAAAGGTACAATCTTCGGATCGGATGTAATCTTAACAGGTCTTTTGGAGACCTTGGAAAGATTGGCGGATATGGTAATTATCGAAACATCATTAACAGGAGTCGGTGTAACAGGAGTATTCTCAAAAAGGATCTCTTGGTTATCTGTTAGGCGTTGGATGCCTAACTTTAAAATTGAACAGTCGGTTGGTAAGGAGGAACAAATGCAGCAATCTTCTTCACATCCTGGGAAAATCCCAGCCTTTAACAAATTCAACTTTATTATCGGTAGCTGAGTCATCAAATCATCAACAGTAGCAACAAAAAGATCTTCTCCAACAGCATGGACATTGTGACCATGTTTTAGCATTGGAGCTGATATCACATTAGGCTTTTCAGGGGCGACGAATACCACCTCTTTAGCATCTATCAAGTCTTGGATCTTATTTTTGAGGACCCAACAATTGTTGGTGTCATGCCCCAGGCTGTCTGAATGATAAGCATACTTCTCATTTAAATGGTAGTAAGGAGAAGATGTATTCGGATTCTTCGACGCTTCTTTCAAACTTGCAAGATTTAACTTCAAAAGATGGGGGAGAACCTGAGCAGGTTTCATGTTGATCCGGGTGAATTGTCGTGCAGGCCTTTCCACCCTTTCTTGATTGGTTCTGGGTTGATTGTTTCTAGGCTGATCAGTCGCAGACTTCTGAATCATTACAGCCCCCACCGCTGGTCGACGCTTAACTCTTCCTTAACTTCTCTGAGAGTAGACAGTTGATACCTCTTTCTTTGCAGGAAAGGTATTTTTGATGGCAGCGGAAGTAGATGCATCCTTTTGAATTTTTCCGCTCTTAATTCCGGCTTCAACCCTCTCACTAGTCAAAATTAACTCGATGAACCCCACAGACGAACTTCCAATCAGGTGATTGAAAAAGGGGCCTGACAGTGTACCCAAGAACATATCTACCAGCTCCCTCTCAGATAGAGGTGGTTGTACTCGTCCCGCCAAATCTCTCCATTTCTGGGCATACTCTTTGAAACCTTCATTTGATACCATACCCATACTCTGTAGTTGAGTACGGGTTGGTGCTAAATCCTCATTGTATTGATATTGTTTGTAGAAGGCAGCAGCCAAATCCTCCCAATTGTGCATATCAGATCTCTCTAGCTGGTAGAACCAATCTAATTGCGTCCCCGAAAGAATGTCCTAGAAGAAATGAACCCACAGGTCCTTATCAGAAGAATTAGGTTGGATTTTTCTGACGTAAGACCGTGGATGCATCTTTGGACAAGACAAGCCATCGTATTTAGCAAAAATAGGCACCTTGAACTTAGGGGGAATGATAATCCCAACAACCAAACCTAGCTCCTCAAAGTCCATCCCAGGCACTCTTTGTACCTCCATAGCTGCCAGACGCTCTTCCAGATTCTTATATTTGTCGTCTGCAGGAGGGTACTGCTGCTCGGAATAATCTTCATCCTCTTCATTTTCTTCTTCCTCAGACTCGGATTGCACCGCAGTTCCTTTACCCTTTCCAACCCCTTCATCAGATGTTGAGGGGAAATCCAGGACCCTTCTAGCTTGACCCTCGAATCTTCTACCCATGGTAGCCACACCAACCCTCTTCTTTTTCTTTTTCTCCTTTTCCAGTATACCTTTGAGCTCCTCCTGACCCTTTGCCAAGGTCATGGGTAGCTGTTGGAACTGTGAATTCTGCGCTTGTAAGTCTTTGACCGTCTGCTCTATATCCATCTTGCCGAAATAAACAGCAGAGAGATAAGGAAACCTGATGTGAAGACCTGCTTATGCATATGATGAATGATGTGTATTCATGTAATGCATTCAAGGATTCAGAAATTCAAATTTGTTGCAAACAAAAAGAACACACGTCATATTAATAAGAAGAATTTGTTAGTACATAAATGCCCATGGGCAAAATAATATGAAATTCTAATGTAAAAAGACGTTGTGCATCCTCTTTGGTGCTATGTAGGTGTTGAGAGTCTGCTCTTCGTGAAGTTGGCGAGTAAGTTCCAAAACCTTCTTCTCACTGGCGTAGAATTGGGCTTCAAAAGTATTGTGTTCTCCCTTGAGCTGTATCCAACTCCTTTGCAAATCTTCAAGTGATGTTGGCATGTCAGGATGTAGGAGGATGTATGGAACCTATCCTTCCATAACAGGATCTTTGATCACAGGAAGTATGTAGGGGTAAGGCATCATAAGACTTTGGGCATGGGTTCGTACCCACTTGAGGTAAGGCTCAAGGGGGATGAAAGTCTTGTGTCCCAAGGTCTTAATGTCCACTTTGTTGGACATCCTCCAAGCTCAGATAAACCTTTGTCGAAGTCCTTGATCGTCGTTGTCGAAGTCAAAAACCAAGTCTAGAATCAGCATGTCATGAGGACCATCCCTTCGGGCATACCCAAACTGTCTCAGAGCCAAGCAGGGGTTGTAGGTAATACCTCCCCTAATGCCAAGTAGAGGGACATTAGGGAATTCCCCACAACGATCAATGATGTTAACATTTTCTCGGGATCGAGAACACCAATGAACATCTGAATCTGTAAGAGTCATCAATCGTTGTGACCACCTCATACCTTGCTCATTCTTCAAGACTGAATGGGGAAGGTGAGAAATAAACCACCTTGTTAGTAGAGGAGCACAGCACATGAGAACAACTCTTTTATTCATTGTTCATGTGTGAAATGAGTGAAGGATATCCCCAAGTAATGTAGGCATCGGGTTGTGAGCCATGAAAATTTTGACAGCACTGACATCTATAAGTTAGTCAGGGTTTGGGAACAAGACCAATCCATAGATGAGAAGAGCTACAATCTCCTTAAAAGCTTGTAAGTCCAATGAATTTTAGCAGCTTTGGGCCTTCTCAAACAGAAACTTTGACAAGAAACCCTTGATACCACTTCTAGCTTCCCAATGGCCTATGATATCAGATGGTTGCAAGTGTAAGGCTTGAGCAACATCTTCAGGTTTTGGATCTCTTTCCGTAACATTGTAGGGTAGTTGATGGAGAATAGGAATCCTCAGGAGTTGAAAAAATTCTTCCAAAGTAGGCCCAAGCTGGTAATCAGGAAATGTGAAGCAGTGGTGTAGGGGTCAAAGAACTGGAAGAGAACTTTCACCATGTCTTCCTCAGTGTTGGTGTTGACTAAGTTGAGAAGACGACCATGCCTCTCGGTGAATGGAGAATTCTCAGGAATCCTTGAAGTAAGCTCCTTGAGTTGAGGAGGAACTCTCACAAGGTTGACTTGAATGGTTTTCCTGCGAAGTGAATCCATTACCTACAAAACAGGAACAAATATGAAGATCCAAATCCTTGAAATTGTTAGTGGATGCACATGATGCTTCATGATGTTTATGAGGTTATGCACAAGTATATATGTACAAACAAGTCACACAAGTTCCTAGTTTCAGGCTTGCATGGGGTTTCATAGGTAAGTACCCTCTTGAAGTTTAGTTGGCTCAACCTGTCCTATAAATAGTAATCGGGTTCTAAGGAGCTCAATATCACTGGATTATTTTCTGTGTTCATTGTTTCAGTTTAGCCACTTAACTGGCGACCGAAATATTCCAAGAAAACAACCCTCAATGAGTGTAGTATCGAGTATCTACCAGCTTCGGACTGCACCAAAGCCGGTCATCTCACTACCTCTAAAAAGGCCAAGATGGTCAAGTAAAGGTTATAAAAGTCCATTAGTGCTTCATGACATCACTCAGCGGCCCCGTATTCTCTTTGATTAACTCCAAGGCTACCGGTACCCACAAATATGTCGCACTAATATAGCTATTGCTTCAACCATGTCAGTATACCCCGTACAGTTTCCACAACGTATTGCTATTTACCTATGAATGTTTCCCAAATCAGGGTAGAGGATTCAAACCCAAACAATAGAACCAAATGTAAAGCAATCAAGTCAATCAATATAAGCATGTAAAGGTGATCTAAACCCTAAGGTAACCCCACTTTTAGATATTTCCCCAGCAGAGTCGTCAGTTATGTGATGCGGTGGGAGAACTGACTTGAGGCTTTGCGTTTGTGTTTGCAAATGTTTTGGTTTAGCAAGAGTCGCCACCAACTTTTTATTTATCCAAAGGAAAGGTTAAAAAGCACAGGAAAGACCTTTGAGATGTTTTCTTGGGTTCGGGGAGTAGATTATGAAAAGGGAAGGTGCTAGCACCTTTTTTATCCATGGTTTTCCATGGGCTCTTAGTTACTTGTTTTAGATCACTTGATTTTGCTTTTCAATTGTTTGAAATGATGCTTTAGTGTGTGGTTTTGAAAGTATTTTGAAAAGAGGCCATCATTGTGGCAACCTTTGTAATGATTCTTGTTTGAATGTATACAAATGTGTTTTGTCTTTTGAAAAATGTTTCAATGTTTGAAAGTTTGTTTTGGGAAATGTTTTGAAATTGTGTTGTGATGTGTTTTTGAAAATAGCAAGAATGTTTGTAAGTTTTGATCAAGTAACTAGGAGCATCTACCTACCTATTCAAAGATCTTTCCTACACATTTTTAACCCTTTTACATTGTTGTTTTACCATTGCATTTGGTAAACAACCTTGTATTTGGATGTTAAACGGGACAGGCGCGGGTCATCGTATTGACCATGATAGCAATAGTGCTAAGTATCTTTAGAAATTTTTGAGGGACTAGATCATTTTGTTTAGGCAACCGAGATAGCATCATCGAGGGACTATGATCTTTTATTTTGTTTTTGTTTTCCAAGACACCTAGCATGCATACCATGGCCATTTTTAAGGCAACAAGTGGGTGAAACCCTAGGGGTGCTTATGTGCATTGTGTTGTCAATTTTCATGCTTTTTTGTCTTGTATTAGGTCTAGCTATTTGTTTGATTTTGGATTTGGTATACAAACCCTAATCTATGTCATGCATATTTGAAAGCTATAAATGCGTAAAAGTAAATCTACAACTATTACAGCGCTGATATGGGGAGGGGGATACAATTTTGAATAGGGGATTATTTACAAGAAATTGAAACCCTAAGTCAACTATTACAACCAAATTGTATTAATTTGTACAAATAATAAATTGACAATATTTAAATGGACAATTAAATAAATATGCAATATATTATAAATATGCAAAAATTGTTTTTGTATTATTTTTATGTATGTAAAAATAAACTATTTAATCTATTAAAAATAAGAAAATAAAAGCTCATTTTTATTAAGGGTGGAAACCCTAGTTTGTTTTAAGAAAATATATATATTATGTATTATTTATTTATGTACAATAAAATAAATAAAAATATATACAAATGTTAAAAAATAGAAATATGTGAGAATAAATATTATTTAAGTATATAAATAATAAAAATAAAAATATAATATTTTTTATAATATTTACAAGTTTTCTATTTAAGAAAATAAAAGTATATTATTTAACAATTACTTCTATGTCCAAAAAATAATAATAAAAATAATAAAATAAAATGTGAAAATTTATGAAAATATTTTTGGTAATTTTTAATGTTTAGAAAAATAAAATAAAGTCAGAAATAAAAAAAAATGAAAATAATATGAAAATATAAAACAATGGGCCAAGGGGGTGCAGGAAGTAAGATGGGGGGTGCAAATAGTGAGAAATCCAAGCCCAGCCCACAATGCCTCTTCATCTCTGTCCTTGAGACAGAACCAAGCACGCGCTATGTACAAATTTGTATCTCCTGTTTCAGTGCTTAAAAACAAAAACTTGTAACATGAAAGTTATAGAGCATGATCATACGATTCTAACCATATAAAAATCTTAATCTAACTCTCAAAGACCAGAGAGATTTCTCTGGCCCTAATTTCTAACCTAGTTTTTTCAGAAAGTTCATCGTTCAAATTCTCCCAACACAGTTAACTTAAATGAAATCTATGCATATGTACAGCTTAAGGGCAATGAGTACTACATTTTTTATTCACAAACCTAAACCTAATGTTTCATAAATAGAGAGATAGAAGTTTGAACTTTACCTGTTTCAGTTGAACTCGAGTATGGCAATGTAGGGGTTTACAGTGAGGCCTGAGATGCTTGTGAGCTTTCTTGAAGTTCCTTTGACCTTCCCCAATGCCTAGCTAGCTTTGAGCTTGCCTGAATAAGCTTGTAGAAGTCAACCTGCACAGTCGGAATTCAAAAATGGTGAAGCTTGAAAACAAGGTTACAGTTGCTGGCCAATGGTTGGGATAGCTTAGGTGTGTTGTTTAGAAGGTGTTTGAAGTGGTTGCAAGCAAAACGCACGAGTGGATTTTGCTTTGGATGTCAAACTGCAGAAGTTGCCCTGTTTTGCAAGAAAATGTGACTTTGGTGTTTTGGAAGGCTTGAGAAGTGGTTAGCTCGTGCTTCTGACTTATTATGACATGCAAAACTTGTTTGGAATGGTTACCACCCTTGGTTATATCAGATACAAGAGTTATGTGGTTTTGGCAAGTTGACTTGGTTTTGAAGAAAAGTGTGAAAAGACAATACAAAGGGTTGTACCATCTAGCTTAGGATCTGCCAAGAGTTGGTAACAATTTCCTGATATTAGTGAACTATGTTTGCTGCAAAAGATTGGGTTCTTGGCTCAAGAGGAACAACTTGAAATAAAGCCAACTTTATCAAAGTGGCAATATTGCCTTTTTGCCATTTTTAGATTAATTCAATGTGTAAAACTCTAAAGTTCAGAACAATGCCTTAATCCTTTGTGTTTGCATTCAATTTTTGAGTGTGGAAGGGTTTAAAGACCTGTAAGCAAGTACAAGCAAGGCTGGATAAAAATTGCAACTTGTAGCAACATGAAAAATGCCATGGATCAAAGTGATATTTTGCCAAATTCAAACCTTCGATTCTCCCTAACCATAAATGATTTTGGAGAGTTATTGGACATTTTGGAAAGCTTGTTACATGCTCTAAAATCCATATTTTAAATGCCTTTTATATTCCAATTTTAACTAGGTGAAAAATTTCCATGAAGATAGGTTAAAATCCTGCCTAAACTAGGGCAAAATTTCACTAAGTTAAAAAGTTTTTGGACCCTTGTTCATGAAATCATAACTTGAGATCCAAGCATCTTTTGGGAAAACTTTGTGAATCAAAGTTGTAGATTTGGTGGAGTACTACAACTTTCATGTTGGAAGTTTTGTTTGAATCCAATTGCATCATGGTGAAAATGTTGGGCAAAGTTGGGAAAAATAAGAAAATTTCATAACTTAAAAAAATTCTAAGTTATGAAATTTTTCAATCTTAAACCCTAATTTGCAAAATTAAGTTTCTTGATGAACAAGTTTCATGTTTTGATACATCTTGATGAAAAATGACCCTTGGCACTTGATTTTGACCAAAAAGTCAAAGTTTGACTTTTCAGTGTACAGTTGATTTTTTATCAGTTGACTGGAAAATTCATATGTCAAGATGATGCAATTGAGTCCTTAAGACCATGCTTGAACCCAATTTTCCATTGGCTAGGTGAAAAATCAGAAATTGCCCTTGTGTAGTCAAAACTCTAAAAATGACCATTTTGCCCTTTTGATTATCTGATCAAATTTCTTGAGGAGTTGTGGTCCAAACTTGATAAAATGGTTCATATGAGTCTATAATGTTGATGTGGATAAAAAATTATGAGGTTTGACTGTAAATTGGCCGCAGTTGACTTTTTCCCCAATACAGCTGATTTCTAGGTCAATTATCCAATTGACTGGGCAAAAATTTAATTCAAGGCTTGAAACTTGGTATGGGCAATCTTATAAGTCCAACATGAAGTATTAAAGTCACTTTGAGCATTGGAAGTCCAAAAATCCATGTGCAAACTCAAACCCTAATTTCAGGTCAATAGTGCAAGGAGATGTCTCGAGCAGAGCAAACTCTAATCCTGTCTGGAGTCCAAAGAGTCTTGTGAGGAGAAATCTTGATAAAATGAGAGGGAAAATTTTGGGGTACAAAATTTAGGAAAGCTTGTAATGTTCTCTACAACTCCTCTTTGAATCACTTTTGAAAATTCCCCTTGGAACTATATGAAAAAGTGCCATGAAGTTAGGTCAAAATCCTGCCTAAACTAGGGAAAATTTCACTAAGTGTTTAGTTTCAAGACTATGACTTCATGAATTAATAAATTGAGATCCAAGTACTTTTAGAAGAAGTTGTGTAAAGAAAAGTTGTAAATCGCATGGATATCTACAACTTTCATGTTGAAAGTTTCTTCTGAATCATCTTGCATCATGGTGAAAAATTTGCTCAAAGTTATGAAAAAACATGAAGTTTTCAACACTTAGAAAAATTTCTAAGTTTGAAAACTTTGACTTTTCAAAATGAAATCTTGACTCTTTGATTTCTTGATGAATAAGTTTCATATTTTGACATGTTTTAATGAATTGTGATCTTTGACACTTGATCTTGACCAAAAAGTCAAAGTTTGACTTTTCAGTGTACAATTGACTTTTGATCAGTTTACTGAAAATTCACTAACAATCCAATTGAATCTTGAGAAATGTTTTGGGTTATGCCATTAGGTTAAAATTATGAAATTGAACTCTTGAGATCATTCCTCAAACCAATTAACCATTTTCTAGGTCAAAAATCAGAAATTGCCCTTTCTCAGTCAAAACCCTAACTTTGGCCATTTTGCCCTTTTGATGATTTGATCAAATTTCTTGAGGAATTATGGTTCAAACTTGATCAAATGATGCATATGAGTTTATAATGTTGATGCGGATCAAAAATTATGAAGTTTGACTGTAAATTGGCCATAGTTGACTTTTTCCTCAATACAGTTGATTTTTAGGTCAACTGCTCAATTAACTGAGCAAAAATATGATTCCAAGCTTGAAACTTGACATGATCCATAATGATACATTAAAGTCATATGAATCATTGAAATTTCAATTATCCTTGTGCAATCTCAAACGCTAATTTCAGTCATCAGTGCTTAAGGAGGTGTCTTGAGTTGATCAACCCCAGTGCAGTCTTGAACCAAGAGAGATCTTTGTGAGAAAATATTTGATAAGTTAGAGGGAAAATTTTGGGGTACAACACCCTGGCTATTTGAAAGACTATATTTTCTATGCCAAACAAGTTAATGGATGCAAATGGATGAAAGAAGGTGTTCAACGCCTAATCAATAGTCATGAAAACCTGTTCTAAAGAACTCTGACCATCCAAAGTTTGACCAATAAAACTGAAGACGTTTCCATCATAAAAATTTCCAACAAGCGTCTCAGGATCTCTTCAAAGGGTCCTACTAGGATTTCCAATGAATCAATGTTTTCTCCCTTGATAATTACTGCTCCTGTGCCGATTCCTTACTCCTCCGACAAAGCAGTCCCTTGGAATTATGGTGTCGAAGTTTACTATCATGGAATTAAGCAGAATTCTTGGATCAATGAAGACAAAGTTGATGATGTTACAAATATTCTTGGTTCTAGTAAGGTGATAAGGACGGGGATAATCTTCTCTCTTAACATTTCACCTTCGACTACTACAACGACACCTATCTGCATTACCATTGATAAGCCTAATACTGAAACTAGGGATAAAGAGAAAATAGTTGAGTCTGCCAGGACGGAGGCGCCGGCCAAAGATATTACTACTGAGGAACATTCCACCCAAGAGATGGAGGAAATCTTGAAGATTATAAATAAAAGCGATTTCAAGATAGTAGAACAATTGGGGCAAACCCCTTAAAAAATCTTTATGTTGTCTTTGCTGCTTTGTTTTGATGCTCATGCCCAAGATTTAATCAAATTTTTTAAGAAAGTGCATATTCCCTAAGAAACGACAACCGATCAATTTGAAAACTGTGTGGCGAGTCTGACTGCCGACAATGGATTAGGGTTCTCTAACGCTGACTTGACACCAATTGGAAGGAATCATAACAAGGCTTTGCATGTCTCTATTGAGTGCAAAGGAACTGCCCTAGCCCATGTCCTGGTTGATACTGATTCCTCTCTAAATGTGTTACCCAAAGGTTCCTTGGATCCGTTAGATTCCGAAAGTATGATATTAAAGCCCAGTAACATAGTTGTGAGGGCTTTTAATGGATCCAAGAGAATGGTACTTGGAGAAGTGGACATCCCCATTAAAGTTGGTTCACAAGTTTTCAATTCTACTTTCTACGTGATGGACATCTGTCCCGCTTAATCTTGTTTACTTGGGTGCCCTTGGATACATGGGGCAGGAGCAGTGACATCCACCTTCACCAAAAGTTGAAATACCCAGTCAAGGGGAAGATTGTTATTGTTTATAGAGACCTGAATTCATGGTTAGCCACCTGAATTCCTTCAAATATGTGGAGATGGATGGTGAGTTTATAGAGACTTCGTGCCAAGCCTTCGAAGTGGTTCCTCCTATGGTTGTCGCCACCGAAATCAATTATGATATTCCAAAAACTGATGAAGTTGTGCCAAGAATGGTTTCCCTCAAAGACGCTCGTGCTGTGATTGAAGACGGAAGCAGTGCAAAGTGGGGACAACTCCTTGACATTCCATTAAAAGCAGACAAGTTTGGGCTGACTTTCACTGCCAAAGCTTAAAGGGAGGTCAGACGTGCTCGCGTAGGAAAACCACCTCTTCGCATTGGTAATCACGAAGTGAATGCTATTGAATACTCTGAGGATGACTGCGACTTTGATGATTGGATTTACCAAACTTCCCGTGAAGAGCTCAATAACTCGCATGCCAAGGATTTCATTCCCATCTCCTTCAACGAGGAGTAATTACTATTTACTGTTTTGTCAATTCAAGAACTTTTGTCTGTAATTTAATTCAAACAATGAATTTAAGCCATATGCCTTGCCCGGGGCACCATGGTCCATATGTTAAGGGTTTGTTCATTTCCATATGCCATATGATCATTAATGAAAAACATTGGACCTTTTATATTCAAATTTTGCGCTCATTGTCTTTCTTTTTCTTATTTTCATTTTCAAAATAGCCATGTATCTTACATGCACACAAACAAACACACACACACACACACACACATTTTTAGATCCTCATCCACTCTGGATCTCATTGCCAACGAATTTCCCATTGCCATCTATGACTCTGAACATCTAATCAACCAAGCCGAAGACGAAGACGTAGAAGATTGCAAAATACCTGAGGAATTAGCCAGACTTCTGATGCAAGAGGAAAAGGCCATTCAATCTCATGAAGAGACATTTGAAGTGATCAACCTAGGTACTGAGGAAGACAAGAAAGAGGTCAAGATCAGAGCCAACTTAGAAGACAGTGTCAAAGGTAGATTGGTACAGATGTTACACGACTATGTTGAGGTGTTTGCTTGGTCATATGAAGATATGTTGGGGCTGGATACTGACATTGTGGTTCATCGTCTACCAACAAAGGAAGATTTCCATCTAGTCAAGCAAAAAGTGCATCGTATGCGGCCAGACATGTCTGAAAAGATAAAAGCTGAAGTAATGAAGAAATTCAATGCAGGTTTCCTGGTTGTGACATCATATCCTTAATGGGTTGTGAACGTGGTCCATGTGCCTAAGAAAGATGTAAAAGTCCGTATGTGCATAGACTACAGGTATTTGAATAAGGCAAGCCCCAAAGATGGTTTCCCGCTACCTCATATTGACGTCCTGGTCGATAACACAGCTCAACATAAAGTTTTCTCCTTCATGGATGGTTTCTCTGGCTACAATCAATTCAAGATGGCTCCCGGGGATATGGAGAAGACCACTTTTGTCACACAGTGGGGCACTTTTTGTTACAAGGTCATGCCTTTCGGTTTGAAGAATGCAAGGGCAACCTATCAATGAGCTATGGTATCCCTATTCCATGACATGATCCCTCATGAGATATAAGTCTATGTGGATGATATGATTGGAAGGTCGTAAACGGAAGAATAACACCTTGATCACTTATACAAGCTATTTGAAAGGCTAAAAGAGTACAAGTTGAGGCTGAATCCCAACAAGTGTACCTTTGGGGTAAGGTTTGGAAAACTCCTAGGGCTTGTCGTCAGTACTAAAGGTATTGAGGTCGACCCTGTGAAGGTTAAATCCATACAAGAAATTCCAACTCCTCATACCGAGAAGGAGGTCAGAGGTTTCTTAGGTCGACTTAACTACATTTCTCGATTCATATCTCACCTAACTTCTACTTGTGAGCCAATCTTTAAACTCTTGAAGAAAGATCAAGTAATCAGATGGAATGAGGACTGCCAAGTAGCTTTTGACAAAATCAAGGAGTACCTACAAGAGCCTCCAATCCTGATGCCTCCAGTTGAAAGAAGACCTCTGATTATGTACTTGACTGTATTAGAGAACTCAATGGGGTGTGTGTTGGGCCAACATGATGAGTCTGGCCGAAAAGAGAATGCAATATACTACCTGAGCAAAAAGTTTACCGACTGTGAAACAAGATATTAACTGCTCGAGAAAACTTATTGTGCTCTGGCATGGGCTGCTCGCCGGCTAAGACCGTATATGTTGACTCACACCACCTTGTTGATTTCTAAGATGGATCCCATCAAGTATATCTTTGAGAAGCTAGCTTTCTCCGGTCGAATAGCTAGATGGCAAATGATTTTGACCGAATATGATATCTAATACACTACATAAAAAGCAATCAAAGGGAGTGTGTTGGCAGATAATTTGGCACATCAAGCTGTTGACGATGACTAATCTATGAACTTTGAATTCCCGAACGAGAATATCATGCTAATAACTGACTGTGAAAAGCCTGGACCGTATAACGGACCTGAACAAGGATCCCGATGGACTATGGTTTTTGATGGAGCTTCCAATGCTTTGGGTAATGGAATCGATGTTGTGGTCATTTTTCCTGAGGGTTTCCATAAACCTTTCACTGCTAGATTATGCTTCGATTGTACGAACAACATGGTTGAGTACGAGGCGTGCATCTTGGGTCTAAAGGCTGTCATTGACCTAAGGATCAAGTTCTTGGATGTATACAGAGATTCCACTCTAGTAATCATTCAAGTCAAGGGAGAATGGGATACCAAACATCATAATTTGATTCCTTACAAAGAGCTTGTGCTAACTTTGATCCCATACTTTGAGGAGGTCACCTTTGAACACTTCCCAAGGGAAGAAAACCAGTTAGCAGATGCCTTGGCAACAATGTCTTCTATGTTTAAGGTCAATTGAGACAACGAGGCTCCTAGAATTACAATTGAAAGATTTGACAAACCAGCACACTGTTGTGAGCTTGACACTGATGAAGAAAAGCCTTGGTACCATGAGGTGAAGAGATATCTTGAAGCACAAGAGTACCCTGAAGGAGCTTCCATCAATGATAAGAAATTGTTGTGAAAATTTTCAGCCAAATTCTTCCTAAGCAATGGAGTCCTATACAAACGCAACCATGATTCTACTCTACTCTGGTGTGTGGACAAGAAAGAGGCAGAGAAGATCATAGAAGACATGCATGATGGTATCTTTGGGACTCACTCTAGTGGACACACTAGGACCAAGAAGATTCTAAGTGCTGGTTACTATTGGTCGAAAATGGAAGTTGATTATCACCATCATTCGAGGACTTGCCATAAGTGTCAGATCTATGCTGACAAGGTCCATGCGCCTCTAATTCCCTTGAACGTCTTGACCGCTCCGTGGCCATTTGCAATGTGGGGCATTGACATGATTGGAGATATCAAACCCACTGCTTCCAATGGGCACTGTTTCACCCTTGTTGCTATTAATTACTTCACCAAATGGGTCGAAGCTTTCTCATTTGCCTCAGTAACGAAGAATGTTATAGCCAGATTTATCAAGCATAACCTCATTTGCCGTTACGGTATCCCCGAAAGGATCATCACCAAAAATGGAACCAATCTCAATAATTCTATGATTATTGAACTCTGCACGTAGTTCAAAATCAAACATCATAATTCTTCTCCGTACTGACCTAAGATGAACGGCGCAGTGGAAGCTGCCAATAAAAACATAAAGAAGATTGTACAAAAGATGGTGGTAACCTACAAAGACTAGCATGATATGCTACCATTTGATCTCCATGACTACCGTACTTTAACTCGAACGTCAACTAGGACAACTCCTTTCTCTTTGATCTATGGCATGGAAGTTGTCCTGCCTGTTGAAGTTCAGATCCCTTCCCTAAGGATTATGAAAGAAGCAAGTCTAGGCGAAGATGAATGGATTCAGACTAGGTTGGATTAGTTGAACTTAATTAATGAGAAGAGGCTGGTTGCCGTGTCATGGTCAAATGTATCAAAATCGTACGATTAAAGCTTTCAACAATAAGATCAAGCCTCGTGTATATCAGATTGGCGAGTTGGTAATAAAGCGCATCATTCTTCCACAAAGCGATCCCAGGGGAAAATGGACTCCCATATACGAAGGGTCATTTGTTATCAAGAAAGTTTTCTCTGGTGGTGCCATGATGCTAACTACTATGGACAGTGAAGACTTCCCGCATCCTGTGAACACAGACATAGTCAAAAAATACTACACATAAAGAATGACCTGCTAGGTTGACATACCTAGGCAAAAACAAGGGCATCTTGGCGAACCAAAAAGATTCGGGCAAAAGTTAGAGATATATACAAAATATTGTACACCCGGTAAGTCAAAAATTCGAAAGGGAAACTTGGGTAAAAATGGGTATACTGGTGGACTGAAAACCTGAAAGGGAGGTCCAGGAAAAAGTTAGGGATTAAAGCATACGACTATGTCCCGTGGGGTGTCTACAACTAGCTTTATTACCAATGTCCAAATTCAATGGTATAAGATCAATTCAATCAGCTTCTTTCAACGACAAGGGATGATGTTCGAAGACATATGGGCAATAGTAGAGTTGGAACACAATTAGATCACTTCCACATGGATATTATTTTTGCTTTCACTTTGTACTCTTTTCATTTCTTGCTAATATTTTCTACTTACCTTTGTCATATTATGGCTAAAAAGAGGGAGTAGTATGATATTGAGGTGTTGAAGCTGGCACTAGCTAGTGCTACTGCTGCGGGGGATAATTCTTTAATTCTCAGTTTTGTGATAACAGGTGTTGAGGGGGGAGTTTTTGTTGTTCAGAAGAGATGTCAAACATGATGTCTAGACATCATGGTGTTGAGAACTTAGGTTCTCTATTTTGTTCGGCAGTTGTGTTAGTAGATTAACTAACTACTAACTATCTGATATGTGTGATGCTGCTTATTTCTATGTGGCCAAACTTGCATATGTCTCTTTCCGCTTTTGTACCTCTGATGTGTATGTTTGATTTATTTTCAAGCATATTGTATTGTGCAAGAGTTCTTGAAGTGTTTTAGCCAAAATGTGCCAAAGGGGGAGACTGTTATTTCTCTGAAATTATAATTGGCATACATTTTGGTAAAACCATTTTGGCAGCAACATGTTGAACAAAATGTTCCAACTTTCAGTTTTCAACATGTCGAGAAAGATGTCCCAACAAGGGGTTAGGACATTGCGTCTGCAGCAGCTGAAAGTTATGGTTCAGCTATTTTTTAGCTACTGTATATTCAGGGAATATTCCATTAGCTTATGTGGCATCCAAGACTGATAAATCAGAATATTTGGTGTTTGTTTTCGAAGATTTGGTTAGTTTATAAGTATGGGGATAATTTAGGAAACTAATGATTAAAGACCTTTCTTGGAGAAGATTTTGCAAACTTTGTGCAGCCTCACTACCGGTTTTGAAGCCCAGCCTAGTCCAGAATAATGTTATAAATATACTAGTGTATACCTAGTATTAGGTGGAACCTACAGATGTATTTGTGTTAGGGTTTTAGAATCCTTATTGTTGGGTTGCAAGTTCTTTGTTAGATGTTTATAAGCTTTTAAGCATTGAACATATTGTGTGTCAATTCTCACAAGCTTTTAAGCATTAAGTCTTGCATTTTTTGGGAAGTGTATCTTCCGATTTTTTTTGTTCTCTACTTATGGTTAGAGTTGCTCCAATTGTTAAGTGTAATTAAAGAGGAATTTGAGGAGGGCCTCATACCTAGGTGAGTCTTAGGTAGAAGTTAAGTAAAGGGTGGTGATTAAGTGCTAGGCTGTAAACTAGGATGTTTGCTGTGAGTTCTACAAATTGATATTATCTAATTAATTTCATCCATGGCTTGGTAGCCCCCAGAGTAGGAAGGTTGTTCCGAACAGGGTAAACATATCATGTGTTATTTACTTTCACCATTGTTTATCTTGTCCATACATCTTGATGTTACGTGTGAAGTTGGATCAGGTGTCTCGACCTCTCTTAGGACATCCGAGATCTGGTAGCGAGAATTTTAATCAACATCAACAACAACTCTTCTTCCAACCTGCAAACGCAATAACAACTTCTCCACTTCTGCAGTGTACGAAATCAACAATTGACTCAAACAAATTCCTAATTTCAACATATTCTCATCTTTTGAGTTTAACTATTACTTTGTGATCAACCAAGATGCTTTATTCAATTGTTCAAAAATATGATACTTTTGTTGTCAATGTCATAACAACAATCTAAAAAGAAAACTGCAAATCTGGTCCCGTTATTATTAAATACAAGATAAGGAAAATTAACAAGATAAAGAAAATTGCGATCAATTAAGGATTACGATTCCTGGGATTATGATTTCTATGATTATTGATAAAGTGATGGTTAGGGTTTTCAAATTAGGAAAGAAGATGCAGATGGGGGTCATACTACAAACTTAACAAACCCAAAATAGTGTCGTACTACAAATTCTAAATGATACATACTTTCTTCCTTTTCTTCTTTATCCTCCTTATTTTCTATTTCCATCCCTTCATTTCTCTCTCCTCCGATGGCCTCTCTCTTCTAACACTCAAATCATCCGTCAACGGCGACAATGCAACCGCATTTTCTGACTAGAACGAAATCTGATCATCACTATTACCAGTTGATTGGTAAATTATCGCAGATCCATGATTCATGAAATGAATTTAATTAGAACAATCAATGGCTTAATGAAGAACTTGCTAACTACTGTGTAGAACTATATAATAGTTCTATAAGGGTGTGAGTGAAACTCTTGATTTGGTGATTTCTGAGAAAAATCAACTTGCCAAGAAAGGAGATCTATGGTTAGCATTTTCAAATTGGGGAAAAAGATGCATGTGGGATTTTATAAGTTGTTATAATTAAATAACTTTATTATTAATTGATTTTGGGCTAAACATGTTCAACAAACAATAGTTGGCTGAATGGTTGAGAGAATGTTAGAACACCCAAGTGTTCTTGGGTTTGAATCCCATGGAAGCTCAAATTTTTTAGAAAATTTCTTTGTTTACATTTTACAACTAAAACAACAAATCCATGTCACTATTTAAATAAATAATAAATAAAAAAAGCCACATAGATCCTTCTAAATAAGCATTTGAGGTGAATCTTTTAAGACATGTGGTATTTGGGGGGGGGGGGATTGACAGAATCTAAATAAGATAAGGGGGGATCAAAAAAAAATTTACAGGGGATAAGCTAACATTACAGGGGAATTTGAATATTTAACCCTAAATAATCTAATTATTTTTTGGTGTTACAAAGTCCGTCGTATAGGTCTTGTCGATGCTCTCTTGGATGTTAGATGTGAAGTTCTTGAGGTGTAGTTGGTTGGGTGGCCACCATTGTTGTTGTGTGTGTTGTGTTGCTGTTGTTGTCTTTTTTTGTATCTATTTCATTTAAGTGTATCGTGTTTGTACTTCTTTGCTTTTCAATGAACAAAAGTTTGTTTTGTGTTAACCTTTTCACATTCTCCTTCTAGTATAATATGTGCTAACATACCTCAATATTCATTTCCATGAAGTTTTCTTAAACATCTCCATTCAGTTTAAACAAATTTACTTTGTAATAGAACTTAAGAATAGTTTTCTTTTGTTTCTGAAAGAGTTGTATCTTTATCCCTTTGTTTTCAATGAAAAATTATTTTGTCTGTTAAAATCCTTTTTGATTTGAGACAAAGGGGAGAAAGAGTAAATGATTTTTATATTACTTAATCTCATATCTCAAACCCAAACATGATATAATGCTTTTATTGCTAACAATTTTTTGATGTATGATTCAGGAACTTTGCAAAAGTTCACTGGTTTTCATAGACAGGTTAATTGGCTATTAGAAGATTATCATCTACCAATCAGAAGATCAAGATCAAAGATCAAGATGATTGAAGAATGCTTTTATGAGTTAAGCATATGGGAATTAACCAGAAGATCAAGATGCATGAAGAAAGCTCTTATGAGCTAATCATCTATGAACATGTATTTGTTAGAAGTTTTAAAGTGTCTAAAAACGAATTATGAACTAAATATATGATTTGGTCAGAAGGCCCTGTCTATGTTAAAGGTTGAAATAGACGTTGATATACCTATTGTTCATAAGGAGTGAACTTCGTGAAAATATGGTTAAATTAAGCTATGATAATCCTACTATTAAAAAAAATGTGAACTGACTGAAAGTAAGAAAATCATGCATTGATAATACATATTGTTCAGTGTTGTACCCCAAAATTTGCCCTCCCATATTTCTCAAAACATTTCAAGAAAGATCCTCAAGTTGCTCAAGGTAGTCCAAGGGTTGGCCAGACAAGCTCTCTCCTAAGGCAGTCTACCTCAAATTAGGGTTTCATGTTGCATCAAGATACTTGATTCCAAGGGATCCCAAATGATCACCAATGCCCTAATATTTTCTCAAGATCATCCATGTCAAGTTTCAATCCCTACAGAGAAAGTTTGCTCAGTCAATTGCTCAAAGGCTTGAAAATCGACTGTGTTAGGGCAAAAGTCAATTGTGACCCTCATACAGTCAAACTTCAATATTTTTGGTCTACATCCTCATTTTGAAGTATATTTCATCATTTGATAAAGGGTTGATCATTATTCATCAAGGATTGCTCATAATTCATCAAGACTCAAAAGTTGCTAAATTAGGGTTTTGTAGGAAAGGTCAACCCAACTTTGACCAAGTATAACTTTCTCATACTTTATTAGAAATGACCCATCCAAAGCTCATTTTTAAGAGGATGCAATTCCCTACAATCCATCTTCAGCTCCCAAGTTCAAAATATGCACTCACAAGAAGTTATGAATTTGGACATTATAGGTCATTTTGAAAAGTCAACAAAAACACTTGTTTGTCAAAGATTCATACATGAGCATGGAATATCAAATTTAGATGAGACCAAAAGGGTTGATTAGAGGACATCTTAAGATTTCTAAAAAGTCCTAGAACACCTCCAAAGAGTCAAAATTGAGGAAGTTATGAATTGGTGAAGTTGACCTTTTTTGCGAAATTGCCAAAGTCAACTATGCCTAAAACTTCAAATTTTGCCAAATGGGCCCAATCTTTTTCACTTGTTTTGAGTTGGCAACATAGCCCACGAGCTCTAGCCCTTTCCACTTGTCATTATCATGTTTTTATTATTTATTTTGATTTTTATTTGATTTAAACCAATTTTAATCAAAATAAATCATATAAAATCCAAAATATTGAAAACACAAGATTTTGTGCTTGTATCAGGTCTTCAATTACAGCTAGCAAGTATTCAAATTCGTATCAAGGAATGGTGTGTACAAAAAGATTGAAATAGGGCAATTTTGGAAATATTTTTAAGGTGTATCAAATCAAAATCAAATTCATTGATGAAGGAAGATTTGGATAAGTTTTGGAACCCTAATCTATTCCTTAATACATATAGAACAAGGCCAGGCCATAAACCAGGTTAGAAACGAGCGCAGCAAGGAGAACAAAATCTGAAAAAATCAAGAAAAAGTGGTGAATCGAATTTGCACTTAGAGGCCAATACAAGACTCTTTGCCTATCCCAATCGATTCCTGGGAGTCTCAGCAAGCCAAAGCAATCCAGACCAAGCGTTTCCAGGCCCTGCATCGCGCTGTAAGTCCATCACGACCTTGCTTGTTTCCTGAATTCGATTTGTATGATTTAGGCATTGTTATGGTGAATTAATCATATATTGTTGATCCATGGAACATTTTCAAGCTTCCTGTATTGATTAATTGCATTTATATAGCCTATATTGGATTTCACCATTGTTAGGGTTTGTAGCTTCGAATTAGGGTTTTTGTTTACAGGAAAAATTAGTTTTGATGAAGGGTACCATCATGTTCAGAATGATGAGACGAATCCAACCATGGCATTAGGTATCATTTATATGGCTCATGGAAGATTTGGGAACGAACCAGGCTTATAGCAACGGACAAAATATCCGTAGGTAAAAGTCTAGGACTTTTACCCACGGAGAGAGGAAGGAGACGACTGTGTGTCACCATTCCATTGGCCCATTTAAACCTGGCGCGCATTTTTTTTATTCTCCACTAATTCTCGTTTTTTTATATATTATTATTATTATTCGTTATATGTACAAACAGAAGCAGATGGCCCAGTGGTAGCCAGGTTGGTGTTAAGGCGTGGGAGTGCTTGAGGTCAGGGGTTCGACCCCTGCCTCCAACATTTGTGTTTTTTCTTAATTTATTCCAGGCAATCACATGTGCACATAAATCCAAGGCCTATCATACTCCCTCAAGATCCAACTATTCAAGAATCCAAGAAGCCAGATCTGATGGCTATGACATGATGACCATGGTGTACCTCAGTCAAGGCAATGTGCTGGATCTCAGAAGTCAACATGGACTTCCAATCATTGGGCCCAGATTGATATTCACACCCCCCATAATTCTCAGGCCCATTTCTTTTTCTCTTTTCTTTTTATATTTCATTTTATTTATTTATTTATTTATTAACAAATTTAATTTTCCTTTTATTAAAAAAATCACAAAAATATTTTTTTATCCAATTAAATTTAAGATTTTTTTTAAATTAAATTAATTTATTTAATTAGGTTATTAATTTTAGACAATTTTAATTCTTTTTTAAATAACTTAAAAATAATTAGAATAAATAGGTTTTATTACTAACTTAATTATATTTTATTTTTTTCCTAAAATAACCAAAAAACCAAAAATAGGTCATGTAATTATATTCACTAATTAATTTAATCATTAATTAATTTTTGTATTTAATTTAGAAAACTTAATTCTTTTCTTTAAAAAATATTAAAAACAACAAAAACAATTTTTCTTTTAATTAGGTTAGGAGGGTCAAAACCCTAATTTCTCGTCGATCTAATTTTCCTCGCGCGCTTTATTATTATTTTTATCATATTGATGTAACTGCCTACAGTTTGTAATAGTTTAATTAGGACATTTATTTTCTTTTATCGCTTTAATTTCAAAGGGTTTGTTTTTGGCTATGTAAATACCTGAAGCCTTGTAATACCGTAGTTTAATTTCCACACTTTTAAATACCGTAAATTATTAACTGTTAGATATATGATATTAGGATGCATGACAAGAATGTATGTTTAATTTTAAAACGGTTAGATAACCCTAAATGTGCAAAGATAAATAATCTGAAATTGAATCACTTGCACATGCGCACTCCTAGGGTACACTCCTACTTGGTTGCCTTCGGTAAACGGTCATTGAGTATAGGATGTTTTAGTGTTCGTCCTTTTGTCCAAAGATCAAAGTTGCCTCGCAAAGGTTGCCTCGGAGATTGTTGCCTTGGATAAATGATCTAAGACATTAGGGTTATTACTAAGACGTCCTAACATTGCTTTAGTGACCGTATGTCCCTTTCGAATTGACCCTCAAAACTCCAACGACGATGCTACCTACTCACTAATAGTGGGATAGCATTGTCTAAAGGAAACGAACATAGAACGATTCTTTTTTCGAGTAGGTAGATTAGCTCTTAAGTACTTGCTCAATCCAAACAAATTTTTTTCACATATACACTCCTTTACAAACAAAGTTTTCAAAACACTTCATTACACTCTTGAAGACAGAAGCAAGAGTTAAATCAAAGTTAAAACAAAAACTTTTCAAATCACACAAACACAAAGAAAACAATTTTGAAAATGATGAGCAAGTACCTAAGAGCCCGTAGATAACTACGGATAGAAAGGGTGCTAATACTTTCCCTTTCTATAATCTACCCCCTGTACTCAGAAATATCTTGAAAAAGGAATTTTTCTGTGCTTTTTTCCTTTCATTGTTGGATAAAATAAAAGTCGGTGGCGACTCTTGTTTACCGTGACATTTTGCAAACACAAACGCAAAATGCAAACCAGCAAATTCCTTAAAAAAATAGGGAAACACGTCCCGGTTCTGGCCACCGTATCACAGAACTGGAGACTCTGCTGGGGACTATATAAGTGGGGTGTACCTTAAGAATAGTTCATCATATTGTTTTCAATTGTTTGATCTGTTTTCTTTATCTTTGTGGGCTTTGTATCAGAGTTACTATAGATCCTAACCCGGATCTGGGGACACATTTTAGGTAAGTAGCAATAGACTGTGAGGGAACTGTACGGCGTAGACCGATACGGTTGAAGCAGTAGCTATGTTGGTGTGACACATTAGTTGGTACCAATATCCCTTGTGGAGGAACAAGGAGAGTAGGGGGCTGCTAATGGGTCATTAAGCATCAACTGACCTTAGAACCTATAATTGACCAACTTGGCCATAGAAAAGTAGCAGTATGCTACACTCATTGAGACCATACTCTCGCGATGATTCCGGCTGCAAGAAAAGGTTGCCAAACTGGAATTACGACCGATTGAGGATGGTCAGTGATATTGAGAACCTCTAGAACCCGGTAACTATTGCTAGGACAGGTTGAACCAACTAAACTGAAAGAGGGTAATACCTAAACTCCATGCCAGCCTAAAATTTAAGGGCTATTGTGTGACTTGTTTTCCCTTACCATGTTTTCTATCTGTGATACCTGTGGTGTGTTTTTATCATGACATCATGCATCATGACATCGCGTGCATATTTCATTAGACTAACCATTTCAAAGACCGAGGGGATTCATCTTTGTTTTATTTTGTAGATCATGGCATCTATGTGCAGAAATACCATTTGAATCAACTTCGTGCAAATCCCTGCTCAGCTCAGAGAGTTGGTTTCAAAAGTTCCTGATACTTCTTCATTTGTTAGAAGACATGGTCATCTCCTCAGCCTAGTCACTTCCAAGTTGGATGAATAATGATGAGCGTCTTGTTCCAGTTCTTTGACTCGTTGCATCACTGTTTCACCTTCCCGGACTATCAGTTGGTCCCTACTTTGGAGGAGTTCTCTGATTTACTTGGAACATCTATTCTAGAGCAGACACCCTTTACAGGTTTGGAGATAGCTCCTAGGCCAGAGGATATTCCTTTAGCCCTCTATCTAACAATGGTTGATGTAGTATCTAACTGGGAGACTCAGAGTGGGGAGAAGGGTTTCTTGGCTAAGTTTTTGATTGATCAAGCTCAACAATTCTGGGATAGTTTGGACTTTCAAGCATTTGAAGATATCCTAGCTCTCCTCATCTATGGCTTAGTTATGTTCCCTAATTCATATTCTTTTGTCGATGTGAATGCAATCAAGATCTTCATGTCCCGTAACCCAGTGCCTACTCTCTTGGGTGATACTCTACATGCTCTTTATACCCGCAATGTTCGGAGAAGGGGAACTCTCATGTGCTGTACACCGCTACTGGTGAGGTGGTTTGTTTCTCACCTCCCCAAATATGTATTGAAGAATGAGGAAGGTATGGGTTGGGCTTACAGAATTATGTCTCTTACTCATACGGACATCCTTTGGAGTATTAAAGATATGGAAAAAGTAGCTGTCATCGATCGGTGTGGGGAATACCCCAATGTTCCATTGCTTGGAATTAGAGGAGGGATAACCTATAATCCTTGTTTGGCCTTACGACAGTTTAGACAAGCTCGAAGGGACGGTCCTCATGAGCTGCTACTTCTAGACATTGTCTTTGACTTCCAGGGGGATGTTGAGGGACATCGTCGCAGATTCATACGAGCCTAGGACGGGATGAATAGGTCTGATCCACATGAGCTAGGAATGAAGACTTCTCTCCCGATGCAACCGTATCTCCAATGGGTTCGAGCCCGTGCTCAAAAGCTGGGGATGCCATATGAAGCTGTTTTACCGGTGATTGTATAGCATACTGATGAAGAAGGGGTTCCTTATACGGTCTTCCATCCATACATGCCTACTAATATTGGGGCATTAAAGAGGTCTTGGATCCAGTTAAGGGAAGAAAGGGATACCTACAGAGAGAAATATCATGAGCAGGAACGGAAGATCCTGAAGCTTACAAGGCAACTAGAGACTGAGAGGACAATCAACTATTATGTCAGCACGAAGGGAAAGAGACCATGGGAGTTCTGATGTCTTTTATTGTTTCTAGTTTAGATTTGCTTTTCAGTATTTCTTTTGTAACGCCTTAAAGGCATTTATTAAACATTGTTTCAAGTTTTAATCTAATAAAAGTGTGTTTTATTTTGGTTTAAAAATTTGAATCTCCCTAAGTCTTTGAAATCATTTCATACGCATTCCATTCCCATGCACCTCATTACAGGTACCCTTACAGGTTTCTTATCTTCTTTGCTGTTTATTTCAGCACAACATGTCTTCTGAAACACCTACTGATCAAGCTATTAAGGCTCTTCAAGCTCAGAATGCTCAGTTCCAGGAGATGTTCCTGAATTTAACCAAGAGTCAGCAAGATTTGAAGACTCTTATCTTGAAGGACAAGAAGAAGAAGAAGAAGAAGAAGAAGGTGGTCCTCCTGAATATGGGTCACAGATTTGGGAACAGGTTGAGACAAGAAGCTGATTTATCTCACTCATCTGGAGGGGGAGAGAATTAAGAAGAAAGGAGGGCTCCTAGCCCTGTGGTTTCTGACAATGACACCGACTTTGATGAAGACCAGTATCCTCCTGCTGAGGATAGATATAAGCAACTTGAAGACCGGTTGAGCGCAATGGAGATCCAGAAGATACCTGGGTTGGACTTCGAAGATTTGGGTTTGGCATCTGGGGTGGTGATCCCATACAAGTTTAAAGCTCTTGTCTTTACTGAATACGACGGGGTCTCCTGCCCAAAGTTACACCTCCGCTCGTATGTCAGAAAGATTCAACCATATACTGCTGATAGGAACCTTTGGGTTCATTTCTTTCAAGATAGTCTGTCAGGGACTCAACTTGAATGGTTCTATCAATTGGAAGGAGCTAATGTCCGCAACTGGGAGGACCTTGCTGCTGCTTTTTACAAGCAATACCAGTATAATACCGACCTTGCTCCCACGCGTACCCAACTTCAGGGTATGTCTATGGGTGCGAGCGAAGGTTTCAAGGACTACGCTCAAAAGTGGAGAGATCTTGCTGGAAGAGTACAACCCCCTCTGGCTGATAGGGAGTTGGTGGATATGTTTCTTGGGACTTTGTCCGGTCCATATTTCAATCATTTGATCGGAAGTTCATCGTCTGGGTTCACTGAATTGATTATGATTGGGGAGAGGGTTGAAGCCGGTATCAAAAGTGGAAAGATACAGAAAGGTACTTCGTCAAGTACAGATAAGAAGCCTTTCAAGAAGGAATCCAGTGTAGTTTACAGCTCGAGGAGCCAAAATCGACCTGAGTGGCGCCAAGTAGTTAATGCGGTAGTTATATCAAGACCAGCTATTGCCCCACAACGCAACACTCAGCAAAGAGTAGAGAGACCGCAAAGGCAATATACTCGGCTTAGTATGACTCTATCTCAAATTCTGCCGCAACTGTTGAAAACCAATTTGGTGATTCTGAAGGAGGCTCCAAAGAATCCCAGTACTACATCACCGCTGTATAATCTGAATGCCCGCTGTGCTTATCACTCCGATAGCTCGGGGCATGATACGAACAACTGTTGGGCTTTGAAGAATAAGGTACAAGATCTAATTGAGGCTAAGGAGATTGAGTTTGAAGCGCCAGAAAAGCCCAACGTCATAACGGCACCTATGCCCAAACATGATCGGGGATGAATGCGATTGAAGATGATGATGAAGAGTATGATATTGGCAGCTAGATTTACCCCACTACTGACGGTGGATTAAGATATTGGACGACAAAGGACTTCGTGCCCATTTATTTTATTACACAGTAATCAGACTTTTGTTTTGGATTTGTAACAGACAATTTGAAACTTTTACGGCCCGGTGCCTTGCCTGAGACATCGTGGCTTTGTTTGAGGGCTTATTATGTGTCATTTCCATATATCATCAATAAAAGCATTGGACGTTTTTCTTGCATTACAAATTTTGCGCTCCTTGTTTTTCTATCTTGCACTTTATTAAAATAGCTATTTGCCTTACACACACTCACATATCATAATACAGGTCCACATCCACTCTGGATCCCACCGATAATGACTCTGCTACTGCCAGTTATGACTACAAAATTCCGATCAACCAAGCTGAGGACGAAGGTGAGGATGATTGTGAAGTGCATGGGGAGCTTGCTAGACTATTACTTCAGGAAGAGAGGGTCATACATCCGCATGAAGAGCCAGTGGAATCAGTAAATCCGGGTACGGAGGAAGACAAGAAAGAGGTCAAGATCGGTGCAAATCTGGAGTCTAGTGTCAAGCAACGGTTGATACAGATGTTGCGTGACTATGTTGAGATCTTTTCCTGGTCTTATGAAGATAAGCCTGGGTTGGATACTGATATTGTGGTTCACCGCCTGCCAACTAAAGAAGACTGTCCTCTAGTGAAACAGAAAGTTCGCCGGATGCGCCCAGAGATGTCTGAGAAAATCAAAGTTGAGGTTATGAAACAGTTTGATTCCGGTTTTCTAGCAGTTACTTCTTACCCACAATGGGTGGCCAACGTGGTTCCAGTGCTGAAGAAAGATGGTAAGGTTCGAATGTGTGTTGACTATAAGGATCTGAACAGGGCAAGCCCCAAGGATGATTTCCCTCTGCCTCATATCGACGTTCTGGTTGACAACACCGCACATCATAAGGTCTTCTCCTTTATGGATGGTTTCTCCGGTTATAATCAGATTAAGATGGCTCCCGAGGATATGGAGAAGACAACCTTTGTTACTCAATGGGGTACCTTTTGCTACAAGGTCATGTCGTTTGGATTGAAGAATGATGGGGCAACATATCAGTGTGCCATGGTCGCTTTGTTCCACGACATGATTCATCATGAGATTGAGGTATATGTCGACGACATGATTGCAAGATCCCAGACTGAAGAGGAACACCTCGACCATCTTCAAAAGCTATTTGACAGGTTGAAGTTGTACAAGGTGAGGTTAAACCCGAACAAGTGCACCTTCGGAGTGAGGTCTGGTAAGCTGCTGCGTTTCGTCGTTAGTGATAAAGGTATTCAAGTGGATCCTGCAAAGGTGAAGGCTATACAGGAAATGCCATCTCCCCGAACTGAAAAGGAAGTCAGAGGCTTTTTGGGACGTTTGAATTACATTGCCCGATTCATCTCACACCTGACGGCTACTTGTGAGCCAATCTTCAAGTTACTGAAGAAAGTTCAAGTGGTAAGATGGAACGATGAATGTCAGGCCGCTTTCGAAAGGATCAAGGGATATCTCCAAAAGCCACCTATTCTGATGCCTCCAGTTGAAGGAAGACCTTTGATCTTATACTTAACAGTACTCGATAATTCAATGGGGTGCATGCTGGGGAAGCATGACGAGTCTGGCTGAAAAGAGCATGTTATTTATTACCTTAGCAAAAAGCTTACCGACTGCGAGACCCGATACTCGTTGCTTGAGAAAACTTGCTGCGCTTTAGCATGGGCTGCTCGCCGGCTGAGACAGTATATGCTGACTCACACTACTCTATTAATATCAAAGATGGATCCAATCAAGTATATCTTCGAAAAGCCTGCCTTGTCTGGAAGAATAGCAAGATGGCAGATGATCTTAACTGAGTATGACATCCAATACACAACCCAAAAGGAAATCAAGGGAAGTGCGTTGGCAGATCATTTGGCACATCAGGCAGTGGATGATTACCAGTCTATGAACTTCGAGTTTCTGGATGAGAACATCATGTTGGTGACTGACTGTGAAACACCTGGACCGGATGAAGGACCTGAGGAGGGATCCCGATGGTCTATGTACTTTGATGGGGCTTCAAACGCCTTGGGTAATGGCATTGGCGCCGTGATCATATCTCTTGAAGGCTCTCATACTCCGTTCACCGACCGATTATGTTTTAAGTGCACCAACAACATGGCAGAGTATGAAGTGTACATTATGGGTCTTCGAGCAGCTATTGACCTAAGGATTAAGTTCTTAAGTGTATTCAGGGATTCCGCTCTCGTGATCAGTCAGATCAGAGGCGAGTGGGATACGAAACACCCAAATCTTATTCCTTACAAAGAGTATGTGGTGACGTTGCTTCCACACTTCGAGGAGATAACCTTTGAACACTTCCCTAGAGAGGAGAATCAGTTAGCGGACGCGCTAGCTACGATGTCTTCTATGTTCAAGGTCAGGTGGGACAACGAGGCTCCCCAGATTACCATTGAGAGGTTGGACGAACCTGCACATTGCTTTGACATTGATACTGAGGAGGTAGTAGATAAACCCTGGTTTCATGAGGTAAAAAGATATCTTGAGGCTCAAGAATACCCTGAGGGTGCATCTATTAATGATAAGAAGTTTCTGAGGAGGTTCACGGCGAAGTTCTTCATCAGTAATGGTATTCTTTACAAGCGTAACCACGATTCAACCTTGCTGCGATGTGTGGATAAGAATGAAGCAAAAAGGATTATGGTAGAGTTACATGAAGGTACTTTTGGGACTCATTCCAGTGGACACACCATGGCAAAGAAAATCCTACAGGCAGGATATTATTGGTCTACCATGGAAGCCGACTGTTATCAGCATTCTCGAACCTGTCACAAGTTTCAAGTCTAGGCTGATGAGGTGCACATACCTCTAGTTCCTCTAAACGTCTTGACAGCTCCTTGGCCTTTTGTAATGTGGGGCATCGATATGATCGGCGAGATCAGACCTACTGCTTCCAACGGGCATCGTTTCATCCTGGTAGTTATTGATTACTTTACAAAGTAGGTTGAAGCAGCTTCCTTTGCTACAGTGACCAAGAACGTCGTGGCACAGTTTATTCGGAACAATTTGATCTGTCAATACGGTGTACCAGAGAGGATCGTTACGGACAATGGTATAAATCTCAACAATACAATGATTATCGGGCTCTGTAAGCAGTTCAAGATACATCATCACAACACTTCTCCTTACCGGGCGAAGATGAATGGGGCTGTTGAAGCGGCTAATAAGAACATCAAGAAGATTGTGCAGAAGATGACGGTGACATACAAAGACTGGCACGAGATGTTACTGTTTGCTCTTCATGGGTACCGTACTTCAGCGCGGACGTCAACAGGGGAAACACCCTATTCCTTGGTATATGGCATGGAGGCAGTCTTGCCCATTGAAGTACAGATATCCTCTCTTCGGATTATGAAGGATGCAGGTTTGAGCGAAGACGATTGGATCCAGACCCGACTTGATCAACTGAACTTAATTGACGAGAAGAGACTTAATGCTATTTGTCATGGTCAGACGTATCAAAAACGGATGATCAAGGCATTTAACAAGAAGGTTAGACGACAAGAGTATCAAGTTGGGGATCTGGTGATCAAACGCATCATACTACCTCAAGGTGATCCCAGGGGCAAATGGACCCCTACGTACGAAGGGCCATTTGTGGTTAAGAAAATTTTCTCAGGAGGAGCTATGATTCTAACCACCATGGATGGTGACGACCTTCCTCACCCTGTCAATGCAGACATAGTGAAAAAATACTACGCATAATAAAAGACCCGCTAGGTTGACTGGCCTAGGCAAAAATAAGGGCTTCCCGGCGAACCAAAAGGATTCGGGCAAAAATAAGGGATGAAAATGAAAAAAACTATACACCCGGCAAGTCGAAAACCTGAAAAGGCGGATTGGGCAAAAAAGGGTATCCCGGTGGACTGAAAACCCGAAAGGGCGGTCCAGGCAAAAATTAGGGATTAAGGCATAACACTATGTCTCATTAGATCATCTTGAAACCAGACTTCAGTATCGACTATCAAGCTCGGACGGCACTAATCAATCTGATCTACCTTCAACCAAGTAGCAAAGTGATGAGATGCTCGAAGATATAAAGGAAATAGCAGAGTTGGAACCCAGTGGGATTATTCACATAGCTGTTTTTCTTTGTTTTTCACAAATTGTATAAATTCTATTTGTTTGGCGGTGTTCTCTTACTAGGACGTCAGCTTCTTGTACAAAAAACGCCTATTTACGGGCCAAACTTCAAGTTAATACAATTCATTTTCGCAAAGAAATTTCAAAACTGTTTTCTTTTTTTCTGTTTCGTTTTGCAAGAACGTCCAATGGTTCATTTTTGGTATATGTGTTTGACAATAATTGCTGCTCATAAATATTTACATGCGAAAAAAAAGACGATTACTCGTAATATCAGAAACAGGGGCAAATAAGAAATGTCTGAACCATACAGTTGCTCTATCCACCAGGTACAGGGATAGATTTAGCTGAAGAATATGACTAAGGTACATTCACTCTCCGCAGAGTAAGAGAAAGACAGTAGTGTTAACTCTCCCCAGCTGAGGCTAGCAACCATGAATGAATCAGCAATATTCTCCCCCAAGCAGAGTTTTATCTATCACTAGCACTGGAAAATTATCCCCAGTGGAGTTTGGAGAATTATCCCCAGTAGACTCTGGAAGATTTTCCCCAGTAGAGTCTAAAAGGTTATCCCCAGTAAAAGTTGCAACTGGAAAATCATCCCCAGTGGAGTTCATTCTTTTCACAAGCAGAAACTCAATCCCCAACAGGGTTCATCATCGCCAACAACGGTAATTCATCCCCAGCCGAGGTTATTCTTCCAAATCAACAGGTTCTCTAGCAGAATATGTACTCCCCAGAGTCATTTCCTCATCAGTTTATTCCCCAGCGGAGTTATCCTCTCCTGCAGGTTTATTCTCACGATCATCTTCATTCACTATCCTCAGCGGAAATGAAGAATTCAACTCTTTTCTCCAGCAGCAATCCGAGATTTATTTTCCCCAGCTAAAAACATTACATTTCCATACATCATGACACATGCATATACGCGTCATACAAACATAATATCATTTATTTTGAGAACATCATTGCCTGATACATATCATGCATTACATACAGCTAACCTTTACCTTTCAGGAAGGATACAATCAAATTCTCACAAAATTCAAGCTATGAAGCCTTTACCTCAGTTGAATAACAGACGACCAAAGTTCCTAAATGTCAACAGAGATGATTCCTCAGTAGAATACGGACGACCGAAGCTCCTAAATTCAATTTTCCTCTTCAATAGAGATGTTTCCTCAGTAGAATACAGACGACCGAAGTTCCTAAAATTCAACAGAGATGATTCCTCAGTAGAATACGGACAACCGAGGTTCCTAAAATTCAATAGAGATGATTCCTCAGTAGAATACAGACGACCGAAGTTCCTAAAATTCAACAGAGATGATTCCTCAGTGGAATACGGACGACCGGAGTTCCTAAAATTCAACAGAGATGTTTCCTCAGTGGAATACGGACGACCGAAGTTCCTAAAATTAAACAGAGATGTTTCCTCAGTAAGAATACGGACGACCAAGGTTCCTAAAATTCAACAGATATGATTCCTCAGTCGAATACGGACGATTGAAGTTCCTAAAATTCAACATAGATGTTTCCTCAGTAAGAATACGGACGACCAAGGTTCCTAAAATTCAACAGAGATGATTCCTCAGTAGAATATGGACGATCTAAGTTCCTAAAATTCAACAGAGATGTTTCCTCAGTAGAATACGAACGATCGAAGTTCCTAAAATTCAACAGAGATGTTTCCTCAGTTGAATAACGAATGACCTAAGTTCCTAAAATTCAACAGAGATGTTTCCTCAGTAGAATACGGGCGACCAAAGTTCCTAAAATTCAAACAGAGACGATTCACCAACAGAATAACAGACGACGAAGTTCCTAAAATTCTACTTCTCTCAACAAAGATCAGCCTTCCCCTGTGGAATCTTCCTTAACCACAAGTATACAAGCTCTCGCTAAGGAATCTCTTATGCGATCGACACTCCTTCAGATGGAATATTTAAGCCCATCCCCTCGTCAGAAATTTCCAAATGGAATTTCTAAGCCCATTCCCGATATCTCAAGACAGACACCACATCATGCGAGTGCAAATTTCTGGGCACTCTAGTGTTCAATCATTTTCCACCTTCAGATCACGAAAGGCAGACAAGCCAATCTAAATCTTAAGGTTTAAGAAAATTGAACAGCGGCAGCTGTTGTACCCCAAAATTTTCCCTCCCATATTTCTCAAAACATTTCAAGAAAGATCCTCAAGTTGCTCAAGGTAGTCCAAGGGTTGGCCAAATAAGCTCTCTCCTAAGGCAGTCTACCTCAAATTAGGGTTTCATGTTGCATCAAGATACTTGAGTCCAAGGGATCCCAAATGCTCACCAATGTGCTAATATTTTCTCAAGATCATCCATGTAAAGTTTCAAGCCCTACAGAGAAAGTTTGCTCAGTCAATTGCTCAAAGGCCTAAAAATCGAATGTGCTAGGGCAAGAGTCAATTGTGACCCCCATACAGTCAAACTTCAAGATTTTTGGTCAACATCCTCATTTTTTAGTATATTTCATCATTTGATCAAGGGTTGATCATGATTCATCAAGGATTGTTCATAATTCATCAAGACTCAAAAGTTGCTAAATTAGGGTTTTGTAGGAAAAGTCAACCCAAATTTGACCAAGCATAACTTTCTCATAATTTATGAGAAATGACCCATCCAAAGCTCATTTTGAAGAGGATGCAATTCCCTATAATCCATCTTCAGCTCCCAAGTTCAAAATATGCACTCACAAGAAGTTATGAATTAGGACATTATAGGTCATTTTGAAAAGTCAACAAAAACACTTTTTTTGTCAAAGCTTCATACATGAGCATGGAATATCAAATTTAGATGAGACCAAAAGGGTTGATTATAGTACATCTCAATCTTTCTAAAAAGTCCTAGAACACCTCCAAAGAGTCAAAATTGAGGAAGTTATGCATTGGTGAAGTTGACCTTTTTTGCAAAATTGCCAAAGTCAACTATGCCTAAAACTTCAAATTTTGCCAAATGGGCCCAATCTTTTTCACTTGTTTTGAGTTGGAAACATAGTCCACGAGCTCTAGCCCTTTCCACTTGTCATTATCATGTTTTTATTATTTATTTTGATTTTTATTTTATTTAAACCAATTTTAATCAAAATAAATCATATAAAATCCAAAACATTGAAAACACAAGATTTTGTGCTTGTTTCAGGTCTTCAATTACAGCTAGCAAGTATTCAAATTCTTATCAAGGCATGGTGTTGTTTACCATCGTTTTTGGTGAACAACCGTTGACCTCCAAAAAAGGTAAGTTTTTGGTTTACTTACGGGATCGATCAAACTAATCCCAGGACATATGCTAATTTTTATGTAAAATGGATAAGCAGGAAGAACGCACGTTCGACCCAGAGAAAGGATGTTTAAGATTTTAGAAAAGTAAACAGAAGTATAGAAATGCAAGTAAAAGAAGTAAAAAAGATAACTTTACAGGATAATAGTAAAGTAATGTAAAGGACTTTCATTAAAGAAAAAAGGTGTTTCCAACATACATTTCTCAGTCGTTATCCTTTCTCACGCAGTAGTTACTTGGATAATGTTTGAGTGACTTAGTATAATAGGTTGAACACACTTGAAAATTACACAAGTTTCTTAATTTATACTAAAAATAGGTAATCGTCGAGGGAGAATACTTCATGTGTCAAAGCGAGAATACTTTCTCTTAATCGAGTGACATAAGTTTTCTTCAGTCGAATGAGCCCTTGGTCGAAGATTCCAACATAACTTAGATCTTTTCCTTAAGTTATTTCATGTGTCGAATCATACTTCCTGGCTTGGTTCATTCCAGTTATTTGGTCCAAAAGACCAAATATAGTAAGTGTCAAATTTGTGAGCCAACAAATTGCCCCCCCAAGAATGTCTATTTCGACGCTCAAAGAAATGGACATTCTTTGAACTTCCCATTCGACACCTGTCTTCCCAGTTGTCCACCAAGTCTTGACGTGTGCTTTTCGCCTTCCAACAGCTACAGCACTCGAGAAAACCATCATTACTCTTTCTCCAATATGTCTCTTCAAAGTGTCGTTACCACGCTTGCCATGATGACCATATTCCTATAACCTAGGAAAACATGCCAAAACGTTTCCCAATGCCTGCACGGTAACCGTTTCGCACTTCGCCACGTGTCCCACTACCTGTGAAACATTAAATGGCCTTGACGAGACATATCTCTCTTCTGAAGGCTATAAATACTTCTAAGCCTTTCTATTTGGAACTTTTACCATTTCCAGCATTTCCAAATCCCTTGCTTTCTCATAACATTGTACTGCCAACTTCGTTTTTCTCTCAAATCCTCAACAATGGCTTTCCTCTCTAATGCACCAAACAATCCTCAACCCAAAAACGCTGATGATGTCCAGAAACCACCAGAGGTCTTTTCCACTAACCCTCTTTCTTCCTCGATTGATAGGTATATCGCTGAACCCATGACAAAAGAATGGCAAGAAGCATATGATTCTCAACTCCTCATTCCTATTAGATACGGTGGGAACATGTATGCTATGTCTGGTCCGTTATCTTCATGCGTCTAAAATCCCTTGAAGAACCACGCCTTCTTCCCTACTCACCCAAGGCTTAGACCCATAGGTTGCGCGAAGAAGCCTAGGGAAGACCCTGAAGATGCTACTCTGGCTAACCAGCAGCATCCTCAGACTACAAAGGATATCAACCTTCAGTTCATGAACAAAGGGAACTGAATCTTTCGATCAAGCCCTAACCTCTCCTCTGAGTATTCAGACTGATTGAATAAAATGGAGAAGGCGCAAGCTTTTGTCTGGAAGGAGATGGGCATTTATGACCTGGTGATGCTGTCGAAGACAGGATTGCCTTACTGCCCCTTATACTGGTATCTTCATTGTACTTTTGGGATAGCGCACATTTCACTTTTCATCTCCCTTGTGGGATGATGACCCCCACTTTATTTGACATAGCTGCCATCACTGGTCTTCGACCAACTGGTGACTATTTCGACCCTGAAGACTTGTCTGAGGATGCTATTGGGTTTGCTGCTACAAAACCCACTTACACCACCTTTATAAACCACTTCCACGACAAAACCTCTATGTGATACGGTGGGAGAGAACTAACTGTTTTTGGAATGCAGGTTAGCGTTTTGCGTTTGTTTTCGCAAAATGTCGCGGTAAGCAAGAGTCGCCACCGTCTTTTATTTTATCCAACAAGGAAAGAAAAAAAGCACACAAAAATTCCTTTTTCGAGATATTTCTCGGGTTCGGGGGGTAGATTATAAAAAGGGAAGGTGTTAGCACCCTTTCTATTCGTGGTTATCCACGGGCTCTTAGGTACTTGCTCAAAGTGTTTTCAAAAATTTGCTTTTTCTTTGTGTTTGTGGGTTTGAAAGAAGTTTTTATTTGAAAGGAGTGTATGTGCGAAAAGTTTTGTTTTGTTTTGAAAGAGCAAGTACTTAAGAACCATCTACCTACTCGAAAAAGGAATCAATTTGTACTAATTTCCTTTAGATAATGCTATCCCACTTTTGATGAGTAGGTAGCATCGTCGTTGGAGTTTCAAGGGTCAATTCGATTAAGGGACGTATGGTCACTAAAGCAATGTTAGGATGCCTTAGAGGTAACCCTAATGTCTTAGATCATTTTTCTGAGGCAACCGTTTCGAGGAAACTATGATCTTTGGACAAGAGGGCGACCTCTAAAACTTCCTATACTCGATGACCACGTTTAAAGGCAACCAAGTGAGGTGTACCCTAAGAGTGCGCATGTGCGAGTGTGTTGTTTCGGTTAATTTTATCTTTGTACATGTCATGGGTGAGCTATGTTGATTTTAGGTTCAAACATTTGATCTTGTCATGCATTCCCTATTTATCAACCATCTAACAGTTATGTAAGTTGTGGAAATTAAATTGCGGAAATTAAATCTAACTATTACAAGGCGTCGGGTATTTACATCGCCAAAAGCAACCCTTGAATTAAAAATGCATAAATAAAGCGATAAATAAATTAAATAGTCCTAATTAAAGCCATTACATTCCGGGAAACAATTACATCAATATGGTAAAATGGATCGTGTGCGGAAAATTAAATCGAATGCGAAATTTTTTAGGGTTTTGACCTCTTTTGAAAGAAAGCATTTTTTGGTTATTTTTGAATTAAAAAAGAAATTAAATTAGGTTAAACATTAAATTAACAAATTAATTAATTAATTAAAATATTTTTGGATTTTTGAGTATTTAAAGGAATAAAAATAAATCAATCAATGTTAGTAAAACCTAATTATCTAAATCAATTTTAATTATTGCGAAAATATTAAAAGTTATTCCCTAATTAAACTAAATTAATTAAGTTAGTATTTATTTACAAAAATAAAATGCTGAATTTAATTTTAATAAATAAAATATATTTTTTGGTTTTTGATTTTATTAAGAAAAATAATAACAATTAATTAATTAAAAGAAAGAAAGAAAAAGAAATAACTAAGGGGGGTTTTGGGCCTGATTTGGATGGGAGAATAGCAACTTTCAAGGCCCAATACAAGCAAGCCTGATTGACTTTTGGATTCCCTGTATGCCTTTGACTTGGTCTTATGATGGGCATTCATTATGGACCACCAGATCTGGCCTGGGGCCATCTGGCAGAAGATTGGATGATGATGCATGGTAAACCACACGCCCGGCTTTGCATTGGAATACCTGGAGAAAAATACAACAAATATGTTGGGGACCTGGGATTCGAACCCAGGTCCTATTGGATTTTGAACAACGCCCTTGCCACTACACCACTGCCTCTCAATTGTTAATAGAATACACATTAAAGATAATATACAAAAACGCTTAACTATGCTGGAATAAAAAAAACAAAGTGCGAAAATTTGAATGGAGCAATTGGATGGGGAAACGTTGTCGTCCCTGTCCTTGGATTTATAGAGAGATTACCTGCGGATATGAATCCGCAGCAAAAGGCGTAGGTTGATTCAATAATCCTTCTCAGGCCATATAAATGAAAGGTGATGCCATGGATGAACTCGTCTCTTCATCCCGGTCTCAACCATGTCCATTAATAAGCCTAATTTCACCTGCATCAAAAACCCCTAAAACAAACCTAGGAAACCCTACAATGGCGTTTTGGATAATAGAACAGATAAATGCAATCAAATAATATGGAAAGCATGGAAATTGTTTGGTGATTGCAAATATGCCATTAGTTTCTTGTAATGATGCGTAAATCTTGAAACACGAAAGCAAGTTCAGAGGGAGGCCGTGTATCACTTACAGCGCGTTTGAGAGGGTCTGGGAGCTTGCTTTTGATTGCTACTGACTCAGTGAATGTCCAGCAGTTGATCCATGTTGAGTTTTGGTTCTGAATTGGCCTCCAAGAAGGATTTCAGTTTCAAGCTTTTTCAAGTTTTTCTCAAGTTTTGTTTTTGTGTTCTTGCAGCTTCTAACCTCTGATTCGTGTGCCTCTAGCTTGTATATGTAATGAGCATTGGATTAGATCAAATAATAGGTCTTGAATCTTTGTGCATTGATGTTTGGAGATATGATTTGATCCTCCATTGAAAACCTTCCAACTTTGTCCAAAATCCAATATTTTGTTAATGATATGGCTTGATACGGATTTGATCATGTCCATGATGATAATTAAGACCTACAATAATCAAAAAGATCCTAAGAAATCAATATTTGGATTTTATTTGATTTAAATTGATTTAAAATGAATTAATTCAATAAAAAATCCAATAAAATAGAAAAATTGATAAATGGACATAAGGCTGAAGCTAGGACACGTGTGTAGTGTGACAAGACCAAATCAAGTGGAAAAGAATGGGCCAATTTGACAAAATTTGATGTTTTGGGGATAGTTGACTTTTGGCAATTTTGGAAAAATGCCCAACTTCAATAATGCATAACTTCTTCAATTTTGAACTTTTGGAAGTGTTCTTGGACTTTCTAGATAGCTTGAGATGTCCTATAACCAAACCTTTGGGTATAATATCATTTTGATATTCCATTCTCAAGTTATAATCTTTGGCAAAAAAGGTGTTTTTGTTGACTTTCAAAAATGACCTATAATGTCCAAATTTGTAACTTTTTGTGAATGCATTTCTTGATCTTGGGGTATGAAGATGGACTGTAGGAAATTTCATCCTCTTAAAAATTAGCTTTTGATGGGTCATTTATCATAAAGTATGAGAAAGTTATGCTTGGTCAAAGTTGAGTTGACTTTTCCTACAAAACCCTAATTTAGCAACTTTTGAGTCTTGATGAATTTTGAGCAATCCTTGGTGAATCATGATCAACCCTTGATAAAATGATGAAATATCCTTAAAAATTAGAATGTTGACAAAAAATCTTGAAGTTTGAGTGTATTTGGGTCACAGTTGACTTTTGCCCTAGCACTGTCGATTTTTGGACCCTTTGAGCAATTGACTGACCAAACTTCCTCTGTAAGGCTTGAAATTTGACATGGATGAACTTGAGAACATATTAGGACATTGGGGAGAACTTGAGGTCATTTAGATGTAAGGACCTTGATGCAACACAAAACCCTAATTTGAGATTGACTGCCTTAGGAGATGACTTGACTGTCCAACTCTTGAGCAATCTTGAGCAAATTGGAGATTATTCTTGACATGTCTTGGGAAATATGAGAGGGAAAATTTTGGGGTACAACAGCTGCCCCTGTTCAATTTTATTAAACCTGGGGATATAGATTGGCTTTCAGGCCTTTCGTGATCCGAAGGTGGAAGATGATTGAACACTAGAGTGCCCAGAAATTTGCACTCGCATGAAGTGGTATCAGCTTGCGATGTCAGGAATGAGATTATAGATGCCATTTGGAGCCTGTTGATAGGTGGTATGGACTTTGACTGGAATAGGAATCATGGAGATCTTAGTGTTGATCTGATTGAACCAGAGAAGGTCTTGGATTATCTTTGGCTGGATCAGAAAAATCTTCGAATCGATTTAACTGAACCAGACAAAAGTCTTGGAATATCTTCAACTGGAATACGAATCAGGGAGATCTTAGTGTCAATCTGGCTGAACCAGAGAAGGTCTTGGATTAACTTTGACTGGATAAGAATCATAAAAATCTTAGGGTCGATTTAACTGAACTAGACGAAAGTCTTGGAATAAATTTGGCTGGATCTGCATTAGAGAAATCTTTAGGAATCGATTTAACTGAACCAGACAAGGTCTTGGATTAACTTTGGTAGATCGGCATCAGAAAAATCTTTAGGAATCGATTTAACTGGACCATACAAGGTCTTGGAATAACTTCAACTGGATCGGCATCAGAAAAATCTTTAGGAATCGATTTAACTGGACCAGAGAAGGTCTTGGATTAACTTTGACTCGATCGGCATCAGAAAAATATTTAGGAATCGATTTAACTGGACCAGACAAGGTCTTGGAATAACTTTAACTGGATCGACATCAGCAAAATCTTTAGGAATCGATTTAACTGGACCAGACAAGGTCTTGGAATAACTTTAACTGGATCGGCATCAGCAAAATCTTTAGGAATCGATTTAACTAGACCAGAGAAGGTCTTGGAATAACTTCAACTGGATCGGCATCAGAAAAATCTTTAGGAATTGATTTAACTGGACCATAGAAGGTCATGGATGAACTTTGACTGGATCGGTATCAGAAAAATCTTTAGGAATCAATTTAACTGGACCAGACAAGGTCTTTGAATAACTTCAACTGGATCGGCATCAGAAAAATCTTTAGGAATCGATTTAACTGGACCAGAGAAGGTATTGGATGAACTTTGACTGGATCGGCATCAGAAAAATCTTTAGGAATCGATTTAACTAGACCAGACAAGGTCTTTGAATAACTTCAACTGGATCGGCATCAGAAAAATCTTTAGGAACCAATTTAACTGGACCAGAGAAGGTCTTGGTTTAACTTCAACTGGATCGGCAACAGAAAAATCTTTAGGAATCGATTTAATTGGATCGGCATCAGAAAAATATTTAGGAATCGATTTAACTGGACCAGACAAGGTCTTTCACATAGTTGAGAATTTAACTGCATCTTTCCTGAAAGGTAAAGGTCAGTCATATGCAATGCATGATATGGATCAAGCAATGATGTTCTCAACATAAATGAGATTGTATGGTATGATGCGTTTATGCATGTATCATGATGTATGGAAATGTAATGTTTTAGCTGGGGAAAATAAATCCCGGATAGCTGCTGGAGAGTAGAGTTGAATTCTTCATTTCCGCTGGGGATGGATGAACGTAGGTAATTGCGAGAATAAACCTGCAGGAGAAGAGAACTCCGTTGGGGAATACACCGATGAGGAGATTACTCTGTGGGGAAGAGATTCTCTACTGAGGATTCCATTGATAAACTCGGCCGGGGATGGATTACCGTTGCTGGTGATACTGAATCTGTTGAGGATTGAATTCCTGTTTGTGAAAGGAAAGAACTTCGTTGGGGGATGATCTTCAATTGCAAATTTGCTGGGGATAACCTTGTTAGGCTTTTGTAGGGATAATCCTCTGAATTTTGCTAGGAATGATCCTTTGAACTTGGCTGGGGAGATTTATTTTTGTACTCTGATGGGGGTAAACTTCCAGAGTCTAATGGGAACGATGCTTCAACTCCGTTGGGGAAGCTTTTTCAGACTGTGCTGGGCAAATTTTAACTCCACTAGGGATATCTTGTATTCTGCCGGGGAATATTCTTATACTCCATTGGGGAATATTAAGACTGCGGGGATATTAAGCCTTTTCAGTGTTGATGGTAGATAAACTCTGCTTGGGGAGCATATTACTGATTCATTCATTCACAGTTGTAAGTCTCAGTTGGGGAGAGTTATCATTACTGCCTTACTCTGCGGGAAGTGAAAGTACCTTAGCCATATTCTTCAGCTGAATCTACCTTTGTACCTGGTGGATAGAGCAACTGTACAGCTTGGACAATTCTTATTGCCCCAGTTTCTACGGGAAAAGGTGCCTGCGGAGGCCCTGTGGATCGAGTATTATCCCCACCTATGAGGTGCTTGGTATCTTTCGGTCAAAATGACAAGTCTTCTTCTGGTAGGCCAGTGACGAGATGACGAGACATAGTCGTACGCTTTGATCCCTAATTTTTGCCTGGACCACCCTTTCGGGTTTTCAGTTCACCGGGATACCCTTTTTTGCCCAAGCCGCCTTTTCAGGTTTTCGACTTGCCGGGTGTACAGATTTTTTCATTTTCGTCCCTTATTTTTACCCGAACCCTTTTGGTTCGTCGGGAAGCCCTTATTTTTGCCTAGGCCAGTCAACCTAGAGGGTCTTTGATTATGCGTAGTACTTTTTGACTATGTCCATGCTCTCAGGATGTAGGGAGGTGTCATTGTCGGTAGTGTTGTGTTGCCATACTACCAGAAGATCTTCGTTTGATCATGCAAGATTCGTTGCTGGAACTCATGTCCAATGCCCCAATTGATTCAGATGGAGATTTGCCTCTGGCTATTTGGCATTTTGAGAGATTCCTTGAATCTTGACTTAACTGCCCCAGATGATGGACAATGCTCATGCCGTGCCCCTTGGTTGGAGGTGTTTTTTCCACTTGAGGTGACCCTTTTTATTGAGAAGGTTTTTTGTTCACTAGATATTCGTCTTGCGAATTTCTCTGCTGTTGAACAAATAGTCATATGCGAACAATATTATTTTAAGAATGCAAAGCTTGTGTCTGTTTTGAAATTTTTGAAAATGCATTTTTCCAATAAAATAGGCAATTTTTTTTGTAAAATGTGATGCCAACTCAGGATTTACAGCAAGCCCTACAGGAGTCAGGATACCTTTTGTAACAGTACGCTTTTGGACTAACCCATGCTTCAGCTAGGACTTTTAAGGGTCATAACGTGGTCTGGTTCACGGTTTAAGAAACAAAGGATAAAGGCTCAAATTTTATTTGTACCCACCCATTCTTCGTGATGTTCTTCGATCATAAACTCAGCTAATCGTGCATTAGATCCAGTTTGAGTCTTTGCTCTGATATTCCAGTGATGGTTCGGATACTGACAATTTATTTTGAACAGGCAGTCATTTTGTTGAGAGTTTGCAGGATCTCTTCCCTTTTGGTTTTTATTATCCCTGTTTTTTTTTACATGAACTGTTTCTTTTTGTGATTACAGTCAGCGGGATGCCCCAGTTTTTCTTAAGTCTCCTTCACAGGTTTTGACTTATTGGGCTTTTATTTTGAGAGATAATGACTGCATGTCCTTACGATTATATGGAACCAACACCGTCTTTTGTTTCGGAAGGACTTCTTTGATGCCATTCATTGTGCACCTGGATCAACTGAGAAAACTACCCTGCCCCAGGTTATAATTAAGGGTTTTAATTTGTGAAAAGAAAAACTCCAACTTCTTTGGCTCAAAGGGGTTGACTAGGGATTATCTTCCTTATAACTCCACTGTTTAGGATTTGAAACAATGCTTGTACCTCATCAGTGGGGTCTGTTCAAAAGCATACTGTATAGATTTTGATATCATTTTCGTCATCCTCCCTCAAAAGGCTTAGAATTTTTTAATCAAGAGTTAAACATCACAAAAATGAAAGCAATTTGAATATAGTGAATACGAATGGACTGAGTGAAAACAGACATATGCAATGCATTGATAAAGTAACAAAGTTTGACATGAATAAATGTTCGAACAATCAAAAGAAAATTACAACTTGAAAATTCTAATGAATAAAAAGTCTTCTCGTCTCAGTACTTGTCACTTCAAATGGAGAACCTTGGGGGGATGGCAAAAGAATTCAATATGACCGTCTTGTGTGAGTTCCAATGCTCCTTCATCAATCAGGTCTTCAATTTTGTTGCTCAACGCACAACAGATGTTAGTATCATGCCCCGAGCTGTTGGAGTGATATGCACACCTTGCATCAGGATTGTACCTTGGGGAGGCTATGTTGGGATTCTTAGGAGGGTCCCTTAACGTCACCAGATTCAATCTCAACATGTGTTGTAAAGCCTGAGACAGCGACATGTTGAGCTTGGTAAATCGCCTCTTGGGCAGATTTGGCTTACTCTGATCAACCCGTTGTTTATGGTAAGGTTGTTGTTGGACCCGTGAGGTAGCAGCAACTTAGAGAGGTCCATTCTTTACCAAACCAAACTATTGTCTTCTTGGAGGCTGATCAATGACTTGGTCCCTGGACTTAACTGTTTGCTTCATGTTGTTGTATCTGTCTTGATGAAGCTGGTTGATAATGGTTCTCAGCTCTTCTTGTTCCCGAGCTAAGCCTTGGATAAGAGCCATCTGCCCCAGCATCTGGGTTTTCATGGCACTGAACTCAGCTTGCAGTTGTTCCAGTCGTTCGTCCTTATTATCTTCAGGACTTTTCTTGACCAAGTTCCTGATGAGGAGTTTTTTCAACTCTTCCTGCCCCTTGGATAGGTTTAGGAATACGTCCCTAAACTGAGCTTCTTGAGTTTAAAGATCTTGTTTGTCTTTTTGGAAATCCATTGCTGAAATAAACAGTGAGAACATGAGAGACCTGTACTGGGAGACCTATTATGCAATTATATGTATGATATATGTATGCAATGTTTTCAAGGATCTCGCATGATAAACAAGAAACTGTTAGAATTTGTTAGAAGAAACTTCGTGTCGTTAAGAGTCCTTCTTCAAGAGTCAAGCTCACCATATCGAGTGGGTCATAGCCCCTGACTCAAGTTATCATGTTTTGATCTCTAGACGGCATTGGCTAGAGGAAAATAAATCCCCTTTCCCTTGCTAGACATTTGGTTCATCATAACCTGCATCACAAACCTTTGAGATCCTTGAAATGGTTAAGGAAATGTTAAGGCATGATTTTATGATGTGTAGGCTATGCGTTTAAGTAAAAGTGTAAGGTGTTGTAAGTAAACCCTGCAGTAAATCCAAATTATTGGATAAGGACTATAAACAAAACCTGCAAGGAACTCATGTTGTCAGATAACAAGAATATGCAAGTAGTTCAAGTTTGAAGGCACACAAGTCACACAATAGCTCTTAAATTTAGGCTTGCATGGGGTTTAGGTATTACCCTCTTTCAGTTTAGTTGGCTCAACCTGTCCTAGAAATAGTAACTGGGTTCTAGAGGATCTCAATATCACTGACCACCCTCAATCGGTCATAATTCCAGTTTAGCAACCTTTTCTTGCGGCCGGAATCATCGCGAGAGTTTGGTCTCAATGAGTGTAGCATACTGCTACTATTCTATGGCCAAGTTGGTCAATTTAAAGGTTCTAAGGTCAGTTGGTGCTTAATGACCCCTTAGTAGACCCATATTCTCCTCGTTGCGCCACAAGGGATATCGATACATACTAAAGTGCCACACCAACGTAGCTACTGCTTCAACTGTATCAGTCTACGTTGTACAGTTCCCTCACAGTTTATTGCTACTTACCTAAAGGGTATTCCCCAGATCCGGGTTAGGATCTATAGTAACACCGATTCAAGCCCACAAATATAAACCATACAAACCAAGCAATTGAAAACATTATGATTAACTAATCCTAAGGTACACCCCACTTATTAAAAATTCCCCAGCAGAGTCTCCAGTTCTGTGATACGGTGGGAGAGAACTGACTGTTTTTCGAATGCTGGTTCACGTTTTACGTTTGTTTTTGCAAAATGTCGCGGTAAGCAAGAGTCGCCACCGTCTTTTATTTTATCCAACAAGGAAAGGAAAAAAGCACACAAAAATTCCTTTTTCGAGATATTTCTCGGGTTCGGGGGGTAGATTATAGAAAGGGAAGGTGTTAGCACCCTTTCTATTCGTGGTTATCCACGGGCTCTTAGGTACTTGCTCAAAGTGTTTTCAAAAATTTTCTTTTTCTTTGTGTTTGTGGGTTTGAAAGAAGTTTTTATTTGAAAGGAGTGTATGTGCGAAAAGTTTTGTTTTGTTTTGAAAGAGCAAGTACTTAAGAACCATCTACCTACTCGAAAAAGGAACCAATCTGTACTATTGTCCTTTAGACAATGCTATCCCACTATTGATGAGTAGGTAGCATCGTCGTTGGAGTTTCAAGGGTCAATTCGATTAAGGGACGTGTGATCACTAAAGCAATGTTAGGATGCCTTAGAGGTAAACCTAATGTCTTAGATCATTTTTCTGAGGCAACCGTTTCGAGGAAACTATGATCTTTGGATAAGAGGGCGACCTTTAAAACTTCCTATACTCGATGACCACGTTTGAAGGCAACCAAGTGAGGTGTACCCTAAGAGTTCGCATGTGTGAGTGTGTTGTTTCGGTTCATTTTATCTTTGTACATGTCATGGGTGAGCTATGTTGATTTTAGGTTCAAACATTTGATCTTGTCATGCATTCCCTATTTATCAAACATCTAACAATTATGTAAGTTGCGGAAATTAAATTGCGGAAATTAAATCTAACTATTACAAGGCGTCGGGTATTTACATCGCCAAAAGCAACCCTTGAATTAAAAATGCGGAAAATAAATAAAGCGATAAATAAATTAAATAGTCCTAATTAAAGCCATTACATTCCGGGAAACAATTACATCAATATGGTAAAATGGATCGCGTGCGGAAAATTAAATCGAATGCGAAATTTTTTAGGGTTTTGACCTCTTTTGAAAGAAAGCATTTTTTGGTTATTTTTGAATTAAAAAAGAAATTAAATTAGGTTAAACATTAAATTAACAAATTAATTAATTAAAATATTTTTGGATTTTTGAGTATTTAAAGGAATAAAAATAAATCAATCAATGTTAGTAAAACCTAATTATCTAAATCAATTTTAATTATTGCAAAAATATTAAAAGTTATTCCCTAATTAAACTAAATTAATTAAGTTAGTATTTATTTACAAAAATAAAATGCTGAATTTAATTTTAATAAATAAAATATATTTTTTGGTTTTTGATTTTATTAAGAAAAATAATAACAATTAATTAATTAAAAGAAAGAAAGAAAAAGAAATAACCAAGGGGGGTTTTGGGCCTGATTTGGATGGGAGAATAGCAACTTTCAAGGCCCAATACAAGCAAGCCTGATTGACTTTTGGATTCCTTGTACGCCTTTGACTTGGTCTTATGATGGGCATTCATTATGGACCACCAGATCTGGCCTGGGGCCATCTGGCAGAAGATTGGATGATGATGCATGGTAAACCACACGCCTGGCTTTGCATTGGAATACCTGGAAGAAAAATATAATAAATATGTTGGGGACCTGGGATTCAAACCCAGGTCCTATTGGATTTTGAATAATGCCCTTGCCACTACACCACTGCCTCTCAATTGTTAATAGAATACACATTAAAGATAATATACAAAAACGCTTAACTATGCTGGAATAAAAAAAACAAAGCGCGAAAATTTGAATGGAGCAATTGGATGGGGACACGTTGTCGTCCCTGACCTTGGATTTATAGAGAGATTACCTGCGGATTTGAATCCGCAGCAAAAGGCGTAGATTGATTCAATAATCCTTCTCAGGCCATATAAATGAAAGGTGATGCCATGGATGAACTCGTCTCTTCATCCTGGTCTCAACCATGTCCATTAATAAGCCTAATTTCACCTGCATCAAAAACCCCTAAAACAAACCTAGGAAACCCTACAATGGCGTTTTGGATTATAGAACAGATAAATGCAATCAAATAATATGGAAAGTATGGAAATTGTTTGGTGATTGCAAATATACCATTAGTTTCTTCTAATGATGCATAAATCTTGAAACACAAAAGCAAGTTCAGAGGGAGGTCATGTATCACTTACAGCATGTTTGAGAGGGTCTGGGAGCTTGCTTTTGATTGCTACTGACTCAGTGAATGTCCAGCAGTTGATCCACGTTGAGTTTTGGTTCTGAATTGGCCTCCAAGAAGGATTTCAGTTTCAAGCTTTTTCAAGTTTTTCTCAAGTTTTGTTTTTGTGTTCTTGCAGCTTCTAACCTCTGATTCGTGTGCCTCTAGCTTGTATATGTAATGAGTATCGGATTAGGTCAAATAATAGGTCTTGAATCTTTGTGCATTGATGTTTGGAGATATGATTTGATCCTCCATTGAAAACCTTCCAACTTTGTCCAAAATCCAATATTTTGTTCATGATATGGCTTGATACGGATTTGATCATGTCCATGATGATAATTAAGACCTACAATAATCAAAAATATCCTAAGAAATCAATATTTGGATTTTATTTAATTTAAATTGATTTAAAATGAATTAATTCAATAAAAAATCCAATAAAATAGAAAATTTGATAAATGGACATAAGGCTGAAGCTAGGACACTTGTGTAGTGTGAAAAGACCAAATCAAGTGGAAAAGAATGGGCCCATTTGACAAAATTTGAAGTTTTGGGGATAGTTGTCTTTTAGCAATTTTGGAAAAATGCCCAACTTCAACAATGCATAACTTCTTCAATTTTGAACTTTTGGAAGTGTTCTTGGACTTTCTAGAAATCTTGAGATGTCCTCTAACCAACCCTTTTTTTCTAATCGAATTTTGATATTCCATGCTCAAGTTATAAGCTTTGGCAAAAAAGGTGTTTTTGTTGACTTTCAAAAATGACCTATAATGTCCAAATTTGTAACTTTTTGTGAGTGCATTTCTTGATCTTGGGGTATGAAGATGGATTGTAGGAAATTTCATCCTATTCAAAATGAGATTTGTATGGGTCATTTATCATAAAGTATGAGAAAGTTATGCTTGGTCAAAGTTGAGTTGACTTTTCTTACAAAACCCTAATTTAGCAACTTTTGAGTCTTGATGAATTTTGAGCAATCCTTGGTGAATCATGATCAACCCTTGATCAAATGATGAAATATCCTTCAAAATGAGAAGGTTGACAAAAAATCTTGAAGTTTGACTGTATTTGGGTCACTGTTGACTTTTGCCCTTGCACAGTCGATTTTTGGACCCTTTGAGCAATTGACTGACCAAACTTCCTCTGCAAGGCTTGAAATTTGACATGGATGAACTTGAGAACATATTAGGACATTGGGAAGCACTTGAGGTCATTTTTATGTAAGGACCTTGATGCAACACAAAACCCTAATTTGAGATTGACTGCCTTATGAGATGACTTGACTGTCCAACTCTTGAGCAATCTTGAGCAAATTGGAGATTATTCTTGACATGTCTTGGGAAATATGAGAGGGAAAATTTTGGGGTACAACAATCTAGTACTGTGTCGGAGGTGGAGCATATAGCCTTTTTGGCTATGTGGTTGTCTCGATTTGTTTTTTGTACTAAGTCACTTCAGGTGACGAAAAAGATGCTGACGCTCGCGACGCAGCTTCACCATAAATACCCCCTTTTCCTGGCCGAATTGATTTTGGCCAACTTATATGAGTCCATCAGTAATGGTGTGACTTAACTTAAGTTTATAGGGGATAGGGGGAGCCTGCTGCTATCTGGTCCCTTTTGGCTTCTCCAGCTGTGGCTCAATGCCACCTTTGAATCTGTCCTTCCCCGGAAGAACAAGATTAACGTAGAGGCTCCTGAAATCTTGAACAGGAGAGTCGAAGGCACCAGGCTTGAATTGCTAACTCCCACTGATGAAGGCCAACAGTTTCAGAAGGCTTTCACAAGCTTCGTAATGATGTTTGTGGAGCGAAAGCGCTTTGTTTCGACCATGGCTCCCTTTGCCAGTCGAAAAGTTGGTCCGGAATGGTTCACCAGACCATATCTTCGAATGAGGAGGATGACGTGACTGATGAGTTCGTGAGCATGTGGGAATCGTTTCTTCGCCCCAGGATCATGCCTTTGAGATTCAAGAGCTCAAAAAATCAATTGAGCTTAATTTCTTATCAACCAAATCTTGTCTCTCGACAATTTGGTATTGCTCAATCACTTCCTTCACATATTTATCCTCGAGAGAAGCTGCTACTTTTTTACAATTCAGACTACTCAGAAGATGCCGCTACCAAGCATATTGGTAGGTACTCTGGTCAAACTATACTGACCCTATTCGACTTTAACCTCAATTTTCTGAGTTCCGTTCCCTTTGAGGAGTGGTGGAAACAATATTACAACGAAGAGTTCTTCGATGAGAAGGACTTTACCCACCACCTACGTGAGGCGTTTAAGCTGGTTCTCGATAGGGTCAAGAAAGGTATTATTCTTTTCCATATCTTCGCCTTAGATTTGTCATTCGACACTCAATTAACTATAGTTGCCTTGTCTTCTGTTTAGCTGTCAAGAGAACCAGCTCGAAAAAGACTGATGAGAGTACAAAAGGGGGAGATTCCTCCGTCAACCCCTCACCTAAGGTATTTACTTTCTTTCATACCCTTATTTTTTATTTTTTTATCTGACATAGGTATTGATCCCTTCGACTTGGTTTTCTGGATATTCAGAAACCAACCCCCAAAAAACGGAAGGTTCAGGAGATCCAGATCTCTAGCGATGAAGAAGAGGAGTCTCCTCCTGTTCCTCTACAGAGATGAAGATTGAAGAAACCAAGCCGTCGAACCCCGTCCCAAAATCAGGATTAAGACTACAGCTGCGAGGCTTCCTCCTGTAGTCATCAACGAGCCCATTGAACAGGAGGTAATCGCTAGGTTAAACAATCCCAGCGAAAGTGACAACTCTAATCCTGGTGCTGAAATCCCAATCCAGGTATTTACTTCGACTGCTCAATATTTATTCCTCCACTCCCTTTTTCTTTACGAGGATTCTGAAAGAAACGAATTCCTTTTATTTCCCCAGGACACTGCTAGCACTTCCAAACGAATTCCTACTCATGTCGAGGACTCTGTCACCCTCTTGAATAGTGAATGGGATCCTACCTATAGGCCTTCTTCAGCGAAAGGTTCTTTCATGAGTTCAGCTGACGAAGTAAATCAAACTTCTGAACCTCAGCACGAAACCATAGAAGAAGCCGATGAAGAAGAAGTTGCAGGAAACAAAGAGGATACTAGGGTTCCGCTGGTTGATGTGCAAGAAAATGAGGAGGAAGGTATCCCTGGCGTTGAAATTAAAACAGAAAGGGAGACTGTAGAGATCCCAGAGGCTGAAGGTGAAGAAGGTTTTGCTGAAGGAAACCAAAATCCTCCAGGCACTGAAGCAATTCCAAATCAAGTGGTCAGCGTGGTTGTTACAATCAATGAAAGTATTCCTTCGACGGGATCTAGAACCAAGGAGGATTTGTCCTTACTGAAACAACAGAATCCGCTAGGTTATCTGACTGCAATTCTAGAAGGTCGAGAGAGTTCCTCTGATCACAGTGCCTCGACTGCATCTGGAAGATCTACTTCGACTTCTCCTCTCGACGAGGCTCTTCAGAAAGTTAAATCATAAATCTTTAAAAGAGAATTGATGTTAACTTTAGAGGGAGATCCAGCAGCTCCTTCCTTTCTGAAGACTATCCTGAAGGTTGTCGATCTCCTTGTTGCTCCTCCGGATGTGGCCAGTATAATCTTGGATTTACTCTCCATTGTCAACCAGGTATCAGCGGATTACAACCGTCAAAGAATTCTCAATCGTGAGATTGAAGAAGCCAATGGTCAAGTGGCTGCTTCCTGGCATGCTGCTACTGAGTCAGCTTCTAGGGTAAAGGATTTGTCGAAGGCCCAGGAGGCTAGACAAAAGGCGGTCGAGGAGATAGATCAAGACAATGCTCAACTGAGGGTGCAGATTGCAGAGTTGGAAGCTAAAATTGCTGCCAATGACAAAAAGAAAGAGGAACTTCTTGTTGTGAACACTGAAACAGAAAGCCAAGAAGAATTGGCTGAAGGGTTAAGACATGCCGATCGAGCTCAATCTCTGGATGCTAAGCTCGAGACTCTTCACCAATCGAAAGCTCTATGTGATCGACGGCTAGAATTGCAAAGAATCAAGTATCTCCAGATTAAAACTAATCTTCCCTTTTGAATCTTGTTTCTCTCATTTATGTAATCACTTTTGTAACGATTTCAGAGCCATTTTGGCACTTTTAATGAAAAAAATTTAATTTTCCATTTTGGCATTCTCTATTAACAGTGACTATATATTATTTATTTTTACCTCTTGAAGCATAGGTCTATACGTTTTCAGGTATTTACCATTCACCTTCAAGAGTCTTTGATCTTTGCTTAATTCTTCGATTTCATAGGCTCCGCCCGAGAATGCTTGAACAATTCTAAAAGGTCCTTCCCACTTAGGGGACCATTTTCCAAAATTTCTGTCTCTTTGATCCATTGGGAGTATTACTTTCCAAACTAAATCTTCAGGCTGAAATGTCTTGGACTTTACCCTGCGATTGTAGGATTTCTCAACTCGCTTCTTCTACAATCTCAAAATATCAAGAGCTTTCAACCTTTCTTCGTCTAAGTCCACTAGTTCATCCGACATCATACTCCAATAGACTTCAGAAGGGATCTCATGATGTATCTAAATCCTTGTCGCCTGCAAGTGGATTTCCACTGGTAACACTGCATAATGACCACAGGTCAGGCGAAATGGTGTTGTTCCTGTGGCTTCTTTCGGACAAGTTCGACACGCCCACAGGACTTGATCTAGCGTCTTGTGCCAGTTTCTGGGTTTCTTTCCCACATGTTTCTTTATTAAACTGATCACTACTTTATTTGCTGCTTCGACATGGCCATTAGCTTGTGCATAATAAGGCATAGACGTTAACAGTTTAAACCCCATTTCTGCAGCAAAATCTTGCATCTTTCGACCAGTAAAGACTGACCCTTGGTCTGTAGTTATTGTTTCAGGGATTCCAAATCTATATATGATGTACCTTTGAATGAATTCAATGACATTCTTCTGGTCTACATTGACTAAAGGAATCGCTTCAATCCATTTAGTAAAATAATCAATGCCCACCAGTATATACTTCTGACCTTTAGAAGATACTGGTCGAATTTCTCCAATGAGATCCAAAGCCCATCCTCTAAAAGGCCAAGGTTTCACAATCGAGTGAAGTTCATTTTCTGGCACATGTTGAATGCCTGTATGTTTTTGACATTCCTGGCATCCTTTTGCAAACTCAACACAATCCTTAAACATTGTGGGCCAATATAAGCCTTGTCAAAACAATAACCATTTCATCTTTTGGCCTACTTGGTGTGCTCCACATGCCCCAGCGTGTGTGGTGGAAAGAGCTATATATGCTTCTGTTTCACTTAAGCATTTCAAAAGCACACCTTCCGGTGTTTTCTTAAATAGTTCATTTCCCATCAACACGTAACTCAGCGCTCTGTACTTTATCTTCCGTTCTATCGAAGCCGCTGGATTTTGTAAATAGTCCACTACAGGCTTTCTCCAATCTTGCTCTGTTAGATTGTCTATGAATGAAATTTCAAAATTTTCAAGATCAGTGTATCCTAACGTCGTGGTCCTTAAATCCGATGGAGATAACTTAGTGGCGGTTACTCTCCCTCTAACTTCGATTGCTTGTTGTAGCCTATCTTTCGAAACTTTATACCCGGAAGCAATTTGTGCCAATTCGTTGGCTACTTGATTTTCCAATCTGGGTATGTGTCGAATGTTAACTGCTTCAAAGCTCTTCAACAACCGTCTGGCTATTACGAAATACATGATAAGGTTTTCTTTTATGCATTTGTATTCTTTCGCAATTTGTTTTAGGACTAACTCTGAGTCTCCCATTATTTCGACTTGAGTTGCCCCCAATTCCAATAGGATTTCAAGGCCTACGATTAACGCTTCGTATTCAGCCTCATTATTGGAGCAATCCCCATCTATTTTGTACTTAAATGTTGTTGGAATTTTGTTTGGAGAAATAATAAGGACTCCGACTCCAACTCCATCTTTATAACTAGAGCCATCAAAGTAAAGTTTCCACGGTTCGATATCCAAATAATTCAGTGATCTTTCTTGTATAGAGTGGTCGACTATAAAGTCTGCGACCACTTGGCCTTTTATAGCCTTGAGAGGCATAAAAGTTAATGAGTACTTAGTTAATGCAAGTGCCCATTTTCCAATTCTACTGTGCAAAATGGGTTTCGACAACATATATTTGAACACGTAAAAATGAGACGAAACATAAACATTAACTGGCTTTATATATTGCTTAAGTTTTGTACATGAAAAATATAGACATAAACATAGTTTTTCAACTTCGTTATATCTAGTTTCTGCATCGTTTAAAACTCTACTGAGGTAATATATGGGCCTTTCGACACCATGTTCATCCTCCTAAGCCAACATTCTCCCTAAAGTTTTATCAGACGCGGCTATGTACAGTCTCATACTTCTACTTCGACAAGGAGGCACCAAAATAGGTGGTTTAATGAGGTACTCTTTGATTTTATCGAAGGCTTCTTGATGTTATTCCCTCCATTCAAATCCTCCTTTGTTGAGTCGAAGTAATGGCGAAAAGGCTTGCGTCTTCCCACTGAGGTTGGATATAAATATCCTTAGGAAATTTATCTTCCCAAGTAAGAACTGCAATTCCTTTTTGTTAGTTGGTACTTTGGCTTGCAAGATAGCCTTGGTCTTGTTTTGGTTTATCTCAATGCCCTTTTTATGGACCACAAAACCTAAGAAATCTCCTGCTTTTACACCAAAAGCACATTTTAGAGGATTCATCTTCAGGCCGTAGTGTCTCATCCTCTCAAAGGATTGTCGAAGATAATCCATGTGAGCCTTCCCTAAAACATATTTGACTACAATATCATCAATATAAATCTGCATGAAAGTGTCAATAAAATCATGGAAGATCGAATTCATGGCTCTTTGGTACGTTGCCCCTGCATTCTTTAGGCCAATGGGCATTACTACCCATTCATAAGTGCCTAAAGCCCCAGGGCAATGAAATTCCATTTCAACACATCCTCTTCAGCAATGAAGATTTGATTATATCCAGAGTAGCCGTCAAGCATACTCATGTACTCGAAACCAGCGGCAGAATCTACAAGCATTTCCGCCACTAGCATTGGATATTCATCTTTGGGTGTTGCAGCATTTAGATCTCTGAAATCGATGCACACCCTCAAGGTACCGTTTTTCTTTATAACAGGCACAATATTTGCAATCCATTTGACGTACCTGGTCGTTCTTATGAACTTGCATCTCAGCAGCCTTTCGACCTCCGTTTTGATTTTTGATAAAATCTCTGGCGCAAACCGTCTTGGAGTTTGCTTAACCGGTTTCTTTCCAGGCTTTATTGGTAACTGCAGTTCTACCAATCTTCTGTCGAGACCAGGCATCTTATCATAGTCCCACGCAAAGCAATCCTTGAACTCTTTTAGTAATTTGATCATTTTGACCCTGAGTCCTGGATCCATTTTTGTGCTTATGTATGTGGGCTTGTTCATAGGACCTTCGCCTAGATTTACCTCTTCTAGAGGATCTTGAGCCAGCATTCTGACATTGTTCGCCAGTGGGTCCTTTTCGAAACCTAGAGGTTCGCCGTCATAGATGGCGTCTAAACTCTTGTCTCGAGAGTCTTTCGTTCCTAAGTCGGGAGGTTCTGGGTCGAAATATTTCCCAGGCCCTGTCTTCGAAAGGACTTGTTCATTGGCTTTGAAAGCCACATATTTAACTTCATCCTCTAAGGCTGCTATCATTCTGTTTTCAGCCACATATGCCGAAATCTTTTTGAGAGTTGATGACTCAGTCATCATCATCAAACTCGCTTCCCCAGCTTGTTGGCCGTATATCACTAACTCCTCCAAAGTCGATGTTGGATAAGTCTTCTCTATTCCACTGAAAGTCGTGATCGGAGTGTAGGTATAGGGAGCAGAATGCATTAGGAGTTGGGGTTAAATAAAACTCAGGTGGGTTACATGGCCCTATGTGATCCAAATTATTGTCGAAACTATTCTTTCCGACACTGTTGATTTCACCTAAGTAATAACTCTGATCTGCTTCAATGTTCTCCACAATGTCGTCGGGACGCCAAATTGTGACCCTTTGGTGCATCGAAGATGGCACTGCTCCAATGCCATGTATCCACTCCCGACCAAGGAGTAGATTGTAGTTGGGTTTTGCTGAAATAACCATGAACATGGTGGGTCGAAGGATTGAGCCCACTTTGAGGTCTAGTTGAATGACACCCATTGTGGTGCCAATGCCCCCTTCATAGTTGGATAAGACCATGTTATGTGGCTTTATGTCAGCATCTCCTTTGCCTAACTTTTCCAGCATGAATTGTGGTATGATATTGATGGTTGCCCCACAATCAACCAGAATTTTGTTTATGGTTACCTCCCCTACCTTTACTCTAATGAACAGGGGTTTCAGATAGCTCTTAATTGCCTCTGTTGGTGGTTCAAAAAATGCGTTTTGTTCTTCTACGCATCCATTGTTCATTATATAGTAACATACTGGCTTGTGTCTAGCCAGTTCTTGTTCAACCATCAGGTCAGTTTCTTCGACTTCGACCTTACGGTTGTATTCTTTAGGCAACACGAATATGAAATTTACCATGATGTCTAAACTGTCACTGGAGTCAGAGTCGTCTTCATCATTCGACCCACATTCCTCTGCCCAGGGCATAGGATTTCTCTCCAGAGGTTTCCTTTGTTTCCTCTGCACATTAGTGCTAACTTCTGGATGAGGTCCAGCTGCCTCTTTGCTCGACACATGGGTCATTTTGTTCGATGCAGAAGCATGGTACTCCTTTCTGTAATCTAGAGAAGAACCTCTTTGTACGTCGAATGCCTGCCATCTTTCTTCATTTGGCCTCTTCCTTCCCATGGTATTTAGCCAAGTATCTGTAGGCATATTAGTTGGAGACCTAAAAGTTGGTGGCCTCCTTTCCTGATTCATGGGTCTTTGTTGATGCCCCCTTCTGGGGTCAAATCGGATTTCTGAACCCATTCTTTGTTGGCCATTGGTGCCCTATTTTGCTTTTACAACCCGCATAACTTGTATGTGTTCAGCGGCTTTCTTATCGAAAATAGAGCTACATCTAGGGCATAGCATTACTTTCTATTTCTTCTTCTGGCATCTATGCAGAAAATCTGCCAAATCTTCATCCTCCTTTGGGAATGCAGTTTTGTTTACTTCTTCTTTTCGAATGGCTTCCTCTGAAGCTTTGGCGCCAGAGACTTCAACCACGTTAACCTGCATGTTTCTTTTGGCAACCATGTTCATCTTCTGCATTTTGGCCTCCAAGTCCTCTGTCGAACCCTTTGCAGCAGCCAGATAAGAACCTGTGGTGGTTCTTTTGCTGGTGCTTTCAGTAACTCCTTTGATTTTGTTTGGGTCTTCAGTAACCCGTTTGATCAGTTTCAGGCTTCCAGCAGCCTTCTTGTTCGACCCTTGGCCAACTTTCTTTTTCAAATCCAGGCCTTCAGTGGCCTTTCTCACCCCTTCAATAGTTTTTCTGGAGATGTTTCCAGTGAAACTTCCAAAGATGGGTTTTGTGATGAAATCTTCGGACACTTCCACCATATGAATGCCAACTGGTTCGGCATAATGCGCCTCTGTCTGCAGGGGGTTTGTTTTGATTTTCATTGCTGGTTTATCAGCAAATTTCAGCCTTCCTTCCTTCAGCGCTTGTTGAACGAGATCCCTGAAAAGGAAACATTGTGAGGTTTTATGTCCCAAAAAATTATGGTATTTACAAAAACCTCTTTTCTTTCTCTGTTCTAAAGGAGGCAATTTAGCCCCTGAGGGCACTATCATCTGGCCATCTTTATCTAATAGATCAAATATTTTGTCACATTTGGATATGTCGAAGCTGTAAGTTTTCTTAGGAAATTTATCACTGTTTTTCTCATGTTCTACAGGATTTTTCCCATTTGATGGCACTAGCAATTTACAAGAATATGGTGGTCCTTGTTTTAATTCTGCTAAATCAATTTCGCCTTCTTCGACATCTATAGGATCGTTGTATGTCTCCGGATCGTTATCATCCATTTCGACATAAGCTACCCTTTCTCGTCGATGAGTTTTGGCAGTTTTAGCTTTTTCAGCTTTAAGGTGTTCTACTATCAAACTCTATCAGCAAGTTGGGCCATATCTCTTAGGTATTGTGTATCTAACTTTTTCCTAATCGAATAATCCAGGCCCCCCACTGCTATTTCGACTAATTCATGCTCAGGCACTTGGGTAAAGCATATGGCTTTGAGTAATCGAAATCTATTTAAATATTCATCAATTGGCTTTGTAAACCTCCTCTTCACACTAGCCAATTCTTTTAGACTTATCTTGGTTTGATCCATGTAAAATTGTTCATGGAACAATCTTTCCAATTGGTTCCAGTTGTGGATCGAATTGGCTGGGAGGGTAGTGAACCAAGTGAAAGCATTCTTTGTCAGGGAACTTGGGAAATATTTGATTCTAAGGTTTTCGTTGTTTGCAATTTCTCCAGCCTCTATTAAATATCTAGCCACATGTTCGACGGTCGACTCTGTCGTATCCCCTGGAAATTTAGTGAACTTTGGGACTTTTCCCCTAGGTGGTAAGTCTGTTTGCAGAATATATTCTGACAATGGGGATGTAAAGTTTGGTCTGCGAAAACCAACATTCATTCCGTTTTGAAGCATGATCCTCTCGATCATGGCGGTTAAATTATTGTCCGTCCCATAGTTTTGGTGTCAAACTTGATGTATTAATTCGTCAGCGTTTTGGTTTCTATTAGCCATAATAACGCCTTGATCGATTTCTCGAAGGTTTCATGGTATCTCTATCCTTGGTTGTTCTACTTCTACCCTGGGAATCTGGGGGTTTGGATTAACGGTCAAATCCTCTTCCATAATTACCCCTTGATTTACTCTTATTGGTACCCTCTGGGGTTGTCGAACAACTTGAGGTACCCCAAAGAATTCAGCTATGCGCGTCATTTGCGTTGTCATCTGTTGATTCGACTGTGTAGTAGTCTGAATGAGGGGATTTAGCACTGTACTTAGAGTTTGTGCTAACATTTGTACCATTTCATGATTACTTTCGTCCATCTGTTGCCTCAAAATTGCTGTCGAAACATTTGTGAGGCTTGGTATCATGTAAGATGGCCCTCCAAAAAATTGGTTTCTACTGGCTCCAGATCCTTGTAATGGCGATGTTGCATTCACCAAAGGTTCTGAAAAGGTGGAAGCAGCATTCATAAGGCTAGCCATTTCAGTAGTTGACATGCCATATGGTTGTTCTCGACCCATCTAGGTTGTCGAAAAGCCTGGGGGTACAATTGATCGAGATCCTAGATTTATCCTTGATGGAGGTGTTCCCAAAGGACCTCTTGGACCCACATATGAAAATAAGGGTCCAGTTTGATTTATGGTTAACACTGGCATTGATCCAACAGAAGTTGGGATATTCCCTTCGACAGCAGTAGTAACCACTGTTCCTGTGATTGGTGGAGGTATTTCTCCATGGTTTGGCTCGTTAGCCATATTACTCTCTCTATTTTCCTTCGTAACAGTATATTTGTTGGTTACTCTATCGCTTCTTAATAACATGCAATGTTATAACTGTACAGGAAAAACACAATAACATAGAAAATTAGCAACGTCCCATTGGGTGTGCCAATTTGTTTACCGCCATTTTTGGTAAACAACCGTTGATCTCCAAAAAAGGTAAGTTTTTGGTTTACTTACGGGATCGATCAAACTAATCCCAGGACATATGCTAATTTTTATGTAAAATGGATAAGCAGGAAGAACGCACGTTCGACCCAGAGAAAGGATGTTTAAGATTTTAGAAAAGTAAACAGAAGTATAGAAATGCAAGTAAAAGAAGTAAAAAAGATAACTTTGCGGGATAATAGTAAAGTAATGTAAAGGACTTTCATTAAAGAAAAAAGGTGTTTCCAACATACATTTCTCAGTCGTTATCCTTTCTCACGCAGTAGTTACTTGGATAATGTTTGAGTGACTTAGTATAATAGGTTGAACACACTTGAAAATTACACAAGTTTCTTAATTTATACTAAAAATAAGTAACCGTCGAGGGAACATTATGCGCTAGGATGAAGACAAGTGTCTTCTGCATGTCCCTCGACCTATGACCTTCAGCCACGTTGCCTCTTCTTAAACGCTGGCGGAACTGCCTTTCCCTCCAATAATTCAAAATTCAAATAGTCCTCGTATCATGTGTCAAAGCGAGAATACTTTCTCTTAATCGAGTGACATAAGTTTTCTTCATTCGAATGAGACCTTGGTCGAAGATTCCAATATGACTTAGATCTTTTCCTTAAGTTATTTCATGTGTCGAATCATACTTCATGGCTTGGTTCATTCCAGTTATTTGGTCCAAAAGACCAAATATAGTAAGTGTCGAATTTGGGAGCCAACAGGTGTGTACAAAAAGATTGAAATAGGCCAATTTTGGAAAGATTGTTAAGGTGTATCAAATCAAAATCAAATTCATTGATGGAGGAAGATTTGGATCAGTTTTGGAACCCTAATATATTCCTTAATACATATAGAACAAGGCCAGACCATAAACCAGGTTAGAAACGAGCGCAACAAGGAGAACAAAATCTGAAAAAATCAAGAAAAAGTGGTGAATCGAATTTGCACTTAGAGGCCAATACAAGACTCTTTGCCTATCCCAATCAATTCCTGGGAGTCTCAGCAAGCCAAAGCAATCCAGACCAAGCGTTTCCAGACCCTATATTGCGTTCTAAGTCCATCACGACCTTGCTTGTTTCTTGAATTCGATTTGCATGATTTAGGCATTGTTATGGTGAATTAATCATATATTGTTGATCCATGGAACATTTGCAAGCTTCCTGTATTGATTAATTGCATTTATATGGCCTATATTGGATTTCACCATTGTTAGGATTTGTAGCTTCGAAGGAAAAATTAGTTTTTATGAAGGGTACCATCATGTTCAGAATGATGAGACGAATCCAACCATGGCGTTAGGTGTCATTTATATGGCCCATGGAAGATTTTGGAACGAACCAGGCTTATAGAAACGGACAAAATGTCTGTAGGTAAAAGTCTGGGACTTTTACCCACAGAGAGAGGAAGGAGACGACTGCGTGTCACCATTCCGTTGGCCCGTTCAAACCTGGCGCGCATTTTTTTTATTCTCCACCAATTCTCGTTTTTTTTATATATTATTATTACTATTCGTTATATGTACAAACAGAAGCAGATGGCCCAGTGGTAGCCAGGTTGGTGTTAAGGCGTAGGAGTGCTTGAGGTCAGGGGTTCGACCCCTGCCTCCAACATTTGTGTTTTTTCTTAATTTATTTCAGGCAATCACATGTGCACATAAATCCAAGACCTATCATACTCCCTCAAGATCCAACCATTCAGGAATCCAAGAAGCCAGATCTGATGGCTATGACATGATGACCATGGTGGACCTCAGTCAAGGAAATGTGTTGGATCTCAGAAGTCAACATGGACTTCCAATCATTGGGCCCAAATTGATATTCACACCCCCCATAATTCTCAGGCCCATTTCTTTTTCTCTTTTCTTTTTATATTTCATTTAATTTATTTATTTATTTATTAACTAAATTAATTTTCTTTTTATTAAAAAAATCACAAAAATATTTTTTATCCAATTAAACTTAAGATATTTTATTTTTTTTTATAAAAAAATTAAATTAATTTATTTAATTAGGTTATTAATTTTATACAATTTTAATTCTTTTTGTAAATAACTTAAAAATAATTAGAATAAATAGGTTTTATTACTAACTTAATTATATTTATTTTTTTCCTAAAATAACCACAAAAAAACCAAAAATAGGTCATGTAATTATTTTCACTAATTAATTTAATCACTAGTTAATTTTTTGTATTTAATTTAGAAAACTTAATTCTTTTCTTTAAAAAATATTAAAAACTACAAAAACAATTTTTCTTTTAATTAGGTTAGAAGGGTCAAAACCCTAATTTCTCGTCGATCTAATTTTCCTCGCGCGCTTTATTATTATTTTTATCATATTGATGTAACTGCCTACAGTTTGTAATAGTTTAATTAGGACATTTATTTTCTTTTATCGCTTTAATTTCAAAGGGTTTGTTTTTGGCTATATAAATACCCGAAGCCTTGTAATAGCGTAGTTTAATTTCCGCACTTTTAAATTCCGCAAATTATTAACTGTTAGATATATGATATTAGGATGCATGACAAGAATGTATGTTTAATTTTAAAACGGTTAGATAATCCTAAATGTGCAAAGATAAATAATCTGAAATTAAATCACTCGCACATGCGCACTCTCAGGGTACACTCGTTGCCTTCGGTAAACGGTCATTGAGTATAGGATGTTTTAGTGGTCGTCCTTTTGTCCAAAGATCAAAGTTGTCTCTGAAAGGTTGCCTCGGATATTGTTGCCTCGGATAAATGATCTAAGACATTAGGGTTATTACTAAGACGTCCTAACATTGCTTTAGTGACCGTACGTCCCTTTCGAATTGACCCTCAAAACTCCAACGACGGTGCTACCTACTCACTAATAGTGGGATAGCAATGTCTAAAGGAAACGAACATAGAACGATTCTTTTTTCGAGTAGGTAGATTAGCTCTTAAGTACTTGCTCAATCCAAACAAAACTTTTTCACATATACACTCCTTTACAAACAAAGTTTTCAAAACACTTCATTACACTCTTGAAGACAAAAGCAAGAGTTAAATCGAAGTTAAAACAAAAACTTTTCAAAACACACAAACACAAAGAAAACAATTTTGAAAATGATAAGCAAGTACCTAAGAGCCCGTAGATAACTACGGATAGAAAGGGTGCTAATACCTTCCATTTCTATAATCTACCCCACGTACTCAGAAATATCTTGAAAAAGGAATTTTCCTTTGCTTTTTTCCTTTCCTTGTTGGATAAAATAAAAGTCGATGGCTACTCTTGCTTACCGCGACATTTTGCAAACACAAACGCAAAACGCAAACCAGCAAATTCCTTAAAAAATAGGGAAACACGTCCCAGTTCTGGCCACCGTATCACATTTAGAAGGAGTGAACTTCGTGAAAACATGGTTAAATCAAGCTTTGATATTCCTACTGTTCAAGGAAGTTGTGAACTTTCTGAAATTAAGGAAATTGTATGTTGAAAATACATATTGTTCAGAAGTTGTGAACTTTCTGAAAATATGGTGTTGCACCCAAAAAATTTCCCTCTCATTTTACTCAACACATTCCCATTGAGATCCTCAACTTGCCCAAGGATGCCCAAGAGTTGACCAGACAAACTCTCTCCTAAGGCAATGTGCCTCAAATTAGGGTTTCCATTTTCATCAAGATGGGTGAACTCCAAAGACCTCATATGCTCTCCATGGTCCTAATATGTTCTCAAGACCCTCCATGTCAAATTTCAAGCCTTGCACAAGAAGTTTGCTCAGTCAACTGCTCAGATGCTTGAGAATCGACTATATTAGGTCAAAAGTCAATTGTGGCCCACATACAGTCAAACATCAAGATTTTTGGTCAACATAAACATTTTGAATTTATATCCATCATTTTATCAAGGGTTGATCATGATTCCTCAAGGAATGTCCCAAATTTATCAAAACCCAAAAGTTGCTAAATTAGGGTTTCTTAGGAAAAGTCAACCAAACTTTGACCAAGCATAACTTCCTCATACTTTATCATAAATTTTCCATCCAAGGCTCATTTTGAAGAGGATGCAATTCCCTACAATCCATCTGCATCCCTCAAATTCAAAATATGCACTCACAAAAAGATATGAATTTCCATATTGTAGGTCCTTTTGAAAAGTCAACAAAAATACTTTTTGGGTCAAAGCTTCTTACATTAACATGGAAGACCCAATTGAAATGATACCAAAAGGGTTGTTTAGGGAAAATCCTAAGCTTTCTAAAAAGTCCAAGAACACCTCTCTAGGGTTAAAATTGGAAGAGACATGCCTTGTCAAAGTTGAACATTTTTGCAAAATTGCCAAAAGTCAAATATTCTCAAAATTGCATTTTTGCCAAATGGGCCTAACTTTTTATGTTTGCACATCACTCATAACATGGTCCACGACCCAAATATTCATCCACACATTATTTGCTTCAATTTTAATTTTATTTTGATTTTTTATTAATTAAAAATGTAATTAAATCAAATAAATGACAAATAATAGCAAAGATTTGTTTTGATTGGATTTTTGGACATAATCACAAGCTAATTATGCTGGCATATCAAGATCAAATAGAATCAAAGTTGATTGGCACAAGAATGGCATGATTAGGACTAATTTGGAAGGATATCATACAAGATGAAAACCAAATTAAATCTTCAAAAATTACAAAGATACCAGCTGTTTTTATAACCCTAACTCACTTAGGGATATATAATGAACAAGTCCATGCACGAAAACAAGGATTAGCAGTGGTGGAAAGCATAATACAAAACTCAAATTCTTGGCAAAAAGTGGTGATCTGATCTCTACCATAGAGGACGATTCAAGGCCTTCCAACATTCCAAAACGATTCTTGGACTTTCCCAGAAGCTAACACAATCGATTGCAGGTCCTTTCACGCCCAGAAACGCTCACTACACCTCATACGGTTTGCTTGCTTTTTCAAAATCGATTACATCCATTCTTGCATCATTAGAATAATTTAATGATATATTTGTGACAATTGATGTATTTATAACATGTCTGGATCATTTAATTAAATTTTTGAGGCATGTATGTATGACTGCCATTAATAGGGTTTCAAGCTCCGTTTTAGGGTCTTTTAGCACAGGCAAAATTAGGGCTGGATAAGGGCACCATGATGTTCAGGGCTTCAAGCCCAGTCGATTCATAGTCTCCATGGGAATTTATATTGCATATATTTGATTTTTGAATGATACAGGTTTGTAGCCATGGATATCATCGTAGGTAAAAGGTCGTTATCTAAAACGACGGTTCCAGGAAGAAGATAAGGACGTGACTGATAACCATTGGCCAATTTGAATTCTGCATGCTTTTTACATTCATCCACTTGATTTCATATATCATATATTGTTGTTATTATATTAACAAACAAGATATGTAGCGCGGATGGCAAGCGTGCACGATGGATAGTGAGAGGGCCTGGGTTCGATCCCAGGTCCCAACAATTTTCCTTGTTTTAGTTCTTCTTTGCAGGATCCTATGCATCACCATCCCAAAGGCCAATCATGTGCCATCAACATCCAGCCAATGGATGCATATTTGTCCAATCCAACGTCCCCACCTTCCAGAGACCATGGTACACCACCAAGAGGGAGCACCAATGGATCCAGTGCTGATTGGGCTTCAGCTTGGTGGGCCTGGAATGTTTTCAACAATACACCCCCTCCAATTGCTTAAAGAGGCCCATTCTATCTTTATTTATTATTTTTATTTATTTTTAACTATTTCCTAATTATTTTTCTTTTTAAAAATAACATCAAAATTATTTTTTATTTAATCAAAATCACAAAAAACACAAAAAATCATTTTTCCATAAAATATTTATTTTCCTTAATTAATTAATTTAATTCAAAATTAGGGCAATTAAATCTTTCTTTTTTGTAAATTAAAATCAATTAGAAATTAGGGTTTAATTTTTGTATATAATTAATTTTTTCTACAAAAATAACTTAAATATTTTTCTCAAATTAGATTTTTTAGGTTTTCTAATCGTCCTCGCATTTAATCGTCGCGCGTATTTTAATTACTTTTTTAATTATTTTTGTAACTGCTTCGAGGTTGTAATAGATTTAATTAGGTTTTAATTCCGCATTTTATTTTCAGTCAAAATAATTCTTTATCTGCGAAAGCCATGTAATAGTTAGGATTTCTATTTCCGCACTTTAATTTCTACAATCATAAATTGTTAGATGTATGATAATAGGATTGTATGGCAAGAATATTTGAAAATTAAAATGGTAGAAAACCCTAAATGTGCAAAGACAAATTAATTGAAAAAGCTCACTCGCACATGCTCACTCCTAGGGTTTACTCCACTTCGGTTGCCTTCGGTTAAACAGTCATGAAGTATAGGGTTTGTTAGTGGTCGTCCTCTAGCCACGAAAGATCTAAAAATGGACCATTCGGATGTTGCCTCGGAAAAGATCTTTAAGGTTTTAGGATGATTACTAACACCTCCTAACATTGCTTTCGTGACCGTATTTGTCCCTTCAAACGTCCCTTAAAACTCCAACGACGGTGCTACCTATTCCTTAATAATGGGATAGCACTGTCAAAAGGAAAACGGACAAACTTTTTTCGAGTAGGTAGAAAACTCTTAAGTGTTTGCTCAAACAAATAAACTTTTCACATAAACACTTTTTTCAAAACAATTTTCAAAACAACTTCATCACATCCTTGAGGACTGATACAAGGGTTATCACGAAGTAAACTTTTTTTTTCAAAAATAAGCACACGCACAAGCAATTTTAAAATGAGCAAGTACCTAAGAGCCCATGGAAAACAATGGATAGAAAGGGTACTAACACCTTCCCTTTTTATAATCTACCCCCCGTACTCATAAATATTCTCGAAAAAGGTTTTTTCTTTTCTTTTTCCTTTTCCTAATTGGATAAAATAAAAGTCGGTGGCGACTCTTGCTTACCGCGACATTTTGCAAACAAAAAACGCAAAATGCAAACCAGTAAAAACAGTCGGTTCTACCCATTGTATCACATATGGTAATTAGATTGTGTTGCTTCAGAAGTTGTGAATTGTATGGAAGCTTAACAAAGATGTTATGTTACTTAGCATTCATTTCAAAAGTTGTGGAGTATTTGAAAAAATGTCAATGTATGCTTCGGAAACGTTTGATCCACTATCACAAGACTGTTTAGAAGCTGTTAAATGTCTGAAATTGTTTGTAACCAGGTTACGTGTTATCATATTCTGATACTTTAGAAGTTATGAACTGTCTGGAAGTATAGTAATTTTGTTGTTAACCAAGTTGCTACAGAGATTGTGATCTGTCAGAAGACATGGTCCAAGACATGTTCGGAAGACATGGTCTTAGATATGGTCTAAGACATGTTCTAAAGACATGGTCTAAGACATGTTCGTAAGACATGGTCTAAGACATGTTCGGGAGACATGGTCTAAGACATGTTCGAAAGACATGGTCTAAGACATGTTCGAAAGACATGGTCTAAGACATGTTATGAAGACGTGGTATAATACATGTTATAAAGACATGGTCTAAAAGACACGGTCTAAGACATGGTCTGAAGACATGATCTAAAAGACATGTTCAGAAAACATGGTCAGTCAGGAAATGGTTCAGGTGCTGAACTCTCTGATGACATGATGTTGTGAGCCTTCTGGTGGCATAATTCTAGTTTCTGGAAGAACCACATATTAGTTTTGATGTTTGATGCAAGTCATCAAGACAGTGGCTAAACATGTTATATTGCCTCATAGTGTTCTGATAGCAATCCAGGTTCTGAGATGAAGACCATGTATTTCTAGTGAGACGTTGATGATTCGTCAATGGAAAAGTATTCCTTCTCTATGTTACTTTATGTACTGCAAAATTCATTTTGTGAGTCTTGGGTTCAGGGGGAGACTCTGAACAAGCTTTAATGGAATTTGAGTATTAACAGATTCAGGGGGATCCTGCTAGCTCCACTGAATTTGCATTCCATGGTGATTACCCTGTATGAATTATTCTATCAAAATACCTGGTTTTGTCATCATCAAAAAATGGGAGATTATGAGAACAAAGTTTATTCTACATCTGACCTTATGTTTTGATGATAACTTTACATGTTATCTTTAAGAATAATTGTGTACTACTAACAGGTTTCTGTGTAGTGTGTGTCTTTTGTCATATAGGTTCTGACTCTAGTAAGAAGGCGTGTGACATCATCAGGTTCTGAACTCAACACTCTAGAAGAATACCTTTGGTGTCTTAAAAAGTTAAGTCAAGATTAAGGCATGTGTCTTATGCAATGGTTCTAAGGAACGTTAGTAAAAGAGCTTATGATCGTGACTTATTCAAGGAAGCTTTGGAGGCCTTCTAAAGTTTTACTTCTGATGTTCCAATTTCTGAAGATGCTGAAGACAAAGGTTCTGCTGAACAAAGTTCTGGAGATCTGAAGACATTCTTCTGAAGACCAAGTGCTGAAGACTGAGAAGGCAAGATTTTTCTAAACAATCCTTGAAAGGTTCTAATGACTTAGGTTCTAGAAGATACTAGTTCTGACCCTTCTATAATTTTTTTCATCAACAAATATATCATAAGCCTATGATGACATAAAAGACGAAGATCGAGACTAAGGGATTGCGTGTGATGGTGAGTACAAAAGTACAAAAGTACATTGTGACCTCTACTCTCTAGAGTGGCACAAGGATAAATATTTTTATATTATTGTCTACCAGTCTCACCATGACCGTTGGGAACAATACATCTGTATTTGTATTTCCTATTTTACCCTCCAACAAATCTCTTATTTTCATCTATAAAAGATGTACTTGGAAGAATTTGAAATCAACGAATCAGTTTAACAAATCTATACTAAACCACTGCATAAAAACTACGTAGAGAAATATTTTGTACAGTTTTGTAAATAAGCAAAGAGTTGTTGCTCGTATCTTGCTATCAACACTTTTTTGTTGTTTTACTTAAACATTATGTAATATTCTTGTGTAGAAGCATCTCTGTACACACATATTTGTAATCAACTGTTGTTGATAGGCTCCTTGAGAGACTATGTGTAGTATGGATTCTCAAGAAGACTTTAGTTGTGGTCATAATGGTTTATAATAGGGATTATCAGACTTATTGGGGGTTCCAATAGAGTTGATCGGACTTAGTATAATTGTCTGTAATATGGTTGAGTATAGTGGATTAAGTACTTTCGTATAAGGTAGATCACCTTGCAGGTGGACTGGAGTAACTTAGTTAACAGTGAACTAGGATAAAAATAATTGTGTTCATTTATTTTTACTCACTTGTTATCTTTGTGTTTTGAGTTACAAAAAGATTATATTTGGTGCAACCTAATTCAAACCCCCTTTCTTGTGTTTCTCGCACCTCGTCATAGAAGTAGCCCTGGCTCGTACCAACGTAAACCATCATCGAGTATATTATCCTTCTAACCAGGCCCGAAAAGAAGATGCCAAAATAATGTTACAATCCTTAGTCAAATCATTACCTGGGCTATTACTATAAATATTGAAGGAGTCATTCTCGAAGAAACCTCTCTCAAATACGTCCCAATCAAGAGTCTTGTCCCTATAAACCTTGTGTTTGGGGGTTGTGAACATCCTATTTTTCCTCAACCACTTCATCCTTACAGACCTCGTGCAAGGGGGTTGGGGATTCTCATAAACATTATAGTTTTAAGGTCACATGGTACAATAATCTTGACCCTTTATACTAAAGTCGTGTGGGATACGTGAGAGGTCTTCAATTAGAAGTAATGAAGTGATTAAACGATAGACACATGAACGAAATGGACATGTGATAAGGCTTCCTCGAAAAGAGACCACTAACAACGATTCTTGAATGAGTGAAGTCGAAATTATTGCATGTTTCACAAGGTCTAAAATACTATATATATATATATATATATATATATATATATATATATATATATATATATATATATATATATATATATATATATATATATATATATATATATATATATATATATATATATATATATATATATATATATATATATATATATATATATATATATATATATGTCAAATCATCATTTTGACTAAAAAATATTTTTTGTTTGACATGGGAATTTTTTTTTGGAATAACCATGTATTAAAAAAAAATTTGCAAATAAGCATATTTCAGATGACTCCCCAAACGAGGAGCCATCTCACTTGGCGCCTACACCTACTTTTTAAGTGGAGGCGCCATCTCACTTGGCGCCTAGGTGCTTAGGGCTTGTCCTAAGCCAAGTGAGATGGCGCCTTAGTGCATTTGCTAGGGCAATTTTCGCATTTTTTTCAATGCGGTGTGTTACGTATTCGATATAGGATCAACAAAATTGACTTTTTATTTACAAAATATGATTACACACATAAGTATTACATAAAAAATAGATTAATTAGTGGTCTCTCGGAACCCGGTAATGACCCCAGGTTCCGCATCCCCATCCTCGCCTTTCCCGTGCTGGGTTTCATCGTGTTTCCTGTTGTGGCAGGGTCGATGGCCCAGCGAAGTCAATGCGTTTCAGATCCATGAAATCAGTCAGATCTCCATATCTAGAAGATCCTCTTTGGTACAGTCGGTTACCCATACCCTCAAAGTTTGGTCGTGTTGGCGGTGGGTGGGGTTCCATGGTTGGTCTGTAGCACTGGTCGTCTGAGCATGGGGGGTAAAAAGGAAATGGATCTTGGGGTGTTTGGTATTGAGTATGTTGGGTGGTTTGGTGATATTGTGGTTGATGGTAAGTTGGGTCAGTTGGTTCATAATCTTCTGACATTCCCAAATCAGGGCCAAGGTTGGATGTTGAGGGGCCCATATTGGGATATGCAGAAGACTGAAATTGTGTGTGGGTTATGCGAGTGTGTTGGTATTGTGATTGAAATTTCGGTTGGGTGTGAGGCATGTGGAGGTATCGGTATTGAGGTGGTGATTGTGGTTGGTTGTGGGGCATGTGGGTGTAATTTTATTGTGGTGGTGACTGTGGTTGGGTGTTTGTGGTTCTGTTTCGTCTGGGGGGTTGGTGAGAGGTTGATGTGTGTTGGGTTAGTTGTTGGGGAAATAAGGGTTGTGCCTATTGTGTTTGTGGGTGAACCAAATACCTTGGATGAGACACTTGCATTTCAGGGGTACTAACCGATCTGTACCAAGATAAATACTGATCCGTGTGTCGCTTATTACCATGATTGAGGAAAACCGGGAATTGCAAGACATGTCAGTGACGCCTCTGCCACATCTTACACCATTCTGGTGCAAAGTCTTTCCAGTTGGTAAGACCCCATTGGGCGTCGACCCTTTTGAGATGCCACAGGGACAAATAAGTCGAATCGCTGGGTATCTCTTGATGCATTCCAAATTGCATCTTCACACGGTCTCTGTGGTGCATATCCATAATATTGAACCGTATGATTGCAGTCTTGGCGCTCCAAATTGTCGCATCCTCGGGGTTTGGTTCATGGCCCAAACCCAAATATGGTCTCCAGACAAACTGCAGATAAAATTAAATCATGTTAATGAAAACGTAATATATAAATAATTTAAAAGTTGAAAGGTACGACGTACATCATCCGGACCAAGGTGATCCAATAGATTGCGGTATAGTGCGACATTGAATCTTGTATTCTTGCCGTAATCCATACCCCTCACGCAATACCTAAAGGAAATGAAAAATATTTTATTTTTATCATAAATTTGGTGAAGAGATAAATAGTAATAAATGATATAACTTGATGACTTACTTTGTTGCGTATGGGAAAACGAATGTGTTGTTGTTGACGGGGTTTAGGGACTCCATCCTCCACCAACTCCAGGCTTGAAGTAAAAAAGCGTAGCCATAAAATGTACATTTTTCCTTGATTGTATTGTTACACACGGAACTGTATAGGTGGGCTAAAATAGCAGAACCCCAACTATACTTTCTAGTTTTTTCGAAGTCTCTAAGTAAATTTAAATACATAAAATTTATACTATTTCCCATACTTTCGGGAAATAAAAAGGTTCCAAATAGTATCATTATATAAGTTCTAGCTTTGATTACCTTGGCTAGCTTGGAGGAATTTTCATTTAATTCCAGAGTCTCATAATGATTTTTTAGCTCAGTTAGTAGTATACCATGACCTCTCGCACCACCACCTTCAACCATATCCCTGCCCAACAATTCTTCACACATAGAATTGGGTTATTGAACTGACCCGTTAACGGCCTTACCGTCGACAGGGAGACCCAATAACATGTACACGTCCTCTAGCGTGAAGGTACATTCACCTATTCGTAGGTGAAATGTATGGGTCTCTGGTCTCCACCTTTCCAACATTGCAAGTATGAACTTTGAATCAATTATGCAGTTGGAGATCTTTATAACGTGTCTGAAACCCGCGTATTCCAGATATGGTACGATCAATGGGTCGGGAGAAAGGTAGTTGTGTGACCGGATTCTGAATCTTTTGGTATCCTAAGTAAATAATGTAAAAGGTGTAAGAGTAAGTAAGATGAACAAAGCATTAACAGAAGTATGAAAAATGTATAACTATAAAAGAAACTTACAAATGTTGCAATGTTGTCCCTTGTGCCTCTGTGAGAATCTCCCAATGTGAGAAGACTCATTGTTGAAAATGCCTAAGATTATGAAAGAGTTTAAAATTGTAAGAGATTATGAAAGAGTTTGTAGCAGAGAGTGAGACGATTGTGGGTGCGAGAGAAGTATGTTATGCTCTGTATTTATAGGCAAAAAAAATTCATAGAGTAAGTGAGGTGGTAGGTGGGTGCATGCATGCATAATAAGTGTCACTCTTGCAGTGTAGGTGCAGGCTACGTGGTAGCCTTGGAGAAGGCATCTCTGCATGCATGTAACACGATTGGACGTGAAGGTAGGCACCATTGGACTTGGAGAAACTGTACAAAAATGAAAGGTGTCGCCATCCCCATTGGCGAATAAGAGGTGGCATGGGTTGTAGAGTAGACGCAGGCTAGGTGATAGCCTTGGAGAAGGCATCTCTGGATGCATGTAACACTATTGGACATGATGGGAGCGGCCTTAAAGGTTACAGTGTAGGTGCAGAGTAGGCGCAGGCTAGGTGGCATCCTTGGGGAAGGCATCTCTGAATGCATGTAACACGATTGGACGCGAAGGTAGGCGCCATTGGATTTGGCGAAAATGTACAAAAATGAAAGGTGTCACCATCCCCATTGGCGAATAAGAGGTGGCATGGGTTGCAGAGTAGGCGCAGGCTAGGTGACAGCCTTGGAGAAGGCATCTCTGGATGCATGTAACAATATTGGACGTGATGGGAGGAGCCTTAGAGGTTACAACCTTGGTTAATTCAAATTCAGTATGACCTATTTAGTCTTACATTTATCAAAACACTGATTCACTTAATCTTTCAAACACTAGAACATTCAAAAATTCCTGCAAATAACTCATAAACTTCAAACCTTCCAACCTTCAAATCTTCAAACAGTTATACGCAATGGCCTCTACACCCCAATATGTCATCAGTGCACATTTCAACAGTGAGACATACATTTGTCCCACCTCTGGGTTTTTGTTTAGAGACACAGATAACATCCGATTTTGTTTAAATAGGAAAGCCAATTTCTTGTACTTCAAAAAACGATTGGAGGCCAAACTTGGACGAGCCCCATTGTTTACCGTGGTTTTTGGTAAACAATCGCTGGTCTCCAAAAGGTAAGTTTTTTGGTTTACTTGCGGGATCAACCAAACTAATCTCAGAACATATGCTAATCTTTATGTAAAATGAGTAAGAAGGAAGAACGCACGTTTGACCCAGGGGAAAGATGTTTGAGATTGTTGAACAATAAGCAAAAGCATAAAAATGCAAGTAAAAGAAATAAAAAGATTACTTTGCAGGATAATGGTAAAGTAAAGTCAAAATACTTTTATTAAGTAAAAAAGGTGTTTCTAACGTACATTGCTCTGCTTTTATCCTTTCTCACGCAGTAGTTACTTGGATAATATTTGAGAGATTTTGTACCATAAGTTGAACACGTCTAAAAATTACACAAGCTTCTTAATTTATACTAAAAGTAGGTAACCGTCGAGGGGACATTATGTGCTAGGATGAAGACAGGTGTCTTCTGCATGCCTCTCGACCCATAGCTTTTTTCCATGTTCCCTTCCCTTAGACGCTGATGAAAACCACCTTTCCCTCCAATAATTCAAATTTCAAATGGTCTTCGTCCCATGTGCCAAGGCGCGAACACTTTCCTTCAGTCGAACAACCTAAATATGCTTCAGCCGAATGAACCCTTGATCGAAGACTCTTATCATAACTTAGATCCTTTTTCCTAAGTTATCTCGTGTGTCGAATACCTCCTGGTTTAGTTCATTCCAATTTGTTTGGTCTAAAAGACCAAATACAGTAAGTGTCGAATTTGGGAGCCAACAAATTGCCCCCCAAGAATGTCTATTTCGATGCTCAAAGAAACAGCCATTCTTTGAACTTCCCATTCGACACCTGTCTTCCCAGTTGTCCACCACGTCTTTGAGGTGTGCTTTTCGCCTTCCAACAGCTTCTATACTTGGTAAAACCATCATTACTTTTCTCCAAGATGTCTCTTCAAAACTGTTGTTACCACGCTTGCCATGATGGCCAAATTCCTATAATCTAGGTAAGCATGTCCCAACGTTTCCCAATGCATGCACGGTAACCGTTTTATGCCTTGCCACATGCCCCACTACCTGCGAAACATTAAATGCTTTTGACGAGACATCTCCCACTTCTGAAGGCTATAAATACTTCCAAGCTTCTCTATTTGGAACTTTTATCATTTCCAGCTTTTCCAAATCCCTTGCATTCTCACAATATTGTACTGTCACCTTCTCTCTTTCTCTTAAGTCTTTAACAATGGCCTTTCTCTCTAATGCTCCAAACAATCCTCAACCAAAAAACGCTAATGATGTTCAGAAACCACCAGAGATATTTTCCACCAACCCTCCTTCTTCCTCGACTAACAGGTACATCGCTGAACCTATGAGAGAATGGCGAGAAGCCTGTGATTCTTAACTCCTTATTCCCGTCAGATATGGAGGAAACATGTATGCTATGTCCGGTCCGTTATCTTCATGCGTTGAAAATCCCTTAAAAAACCGTGCCTTTTTTCCTACACACCCAAGGCTTAGACCCATAGGTTGTGCCAAAAAACCTAGGGCAGACCCTGAAGACGCTACACCGGCTAACCAGCAACATCCTCAAACTACTGATGATATCAACCTCCAGTTCATGAACAAAGGGAATCGAATCTTTTGATCAAGCCCTAACCTTCCTTCTGAATACTCCAACTGGTTGAATAAAATGGAGAGGGTGCAAGCTTCTGTTTGGAAGGAGATGGGTATTTATGACCTAGTGATGCTGTCGAAGACAGGATTACCTTACTGCCCCTTATGCTGGTTTCTTCGTTGTACTTTTGGGATAGTGCACATTTCACTTTTCATCTTCCTTGTGGAATGATGACCCCTACTTTGTTCGACATAGCTGCCATCACTGGTCTTCGACCCACTGGTGACTATTTCGACCCTGAAGACTTGTCTGAGGATCCTATTGGGTTTGCTACTACCAAACCCACTTATACTACCTTCATAAACCACTTTCATGACAAGGCCTCAAATATCGTGTCAGAGGTGGAGCACATAGCCTTCTTGGCCATGTGGCTGTCTCAATTTGTTTTCTGTACTAAATCACTGTAGGTGACGAAAAAGATGCTGACGCTTGCAACACAGCTCCTTCACAAATACCCGCTTTGCTTGGCCGAATTGATTCTGGCCAACTTATATGAGTCCATCAGTAATGGTGTGACTCAACTTAAGGTTCTAGGAGACAGGGGAAGCTTGCTGCTATCTGGTCCCTTTTGGCTTCAGCAACTGTGGCTTAACGCCACCTTCGAATCCTTCCTCCCTCAAAAGAACAAGATTAACGAAGAAGCTCCTGAAATTTTGAACAGGAGGGTCGAAGGCACCAGGTTGGCATTGCTAACTCCCACTGATGAAGGCCAACAGTTTCAAAAGGCCTTTACAAGCTTCGTAATGATGTTTGTGGAGCGAAAGAGCTTTGTTTTGACTATGGCTCCCTTTGCCAGTCGAAAAGTTGGCCCGGAATGGTTCACTAGACCATATCCTTCGGATGAATAAGATGACGTGACTGATGAGTTCGTGTGCATGTGGGAAGCATTTCTTCGCCCCAGGATCATGCCTTTAAGATTTAAGAGCTCGAAGAGCCAATTGAGCTTAATTGCTTATCAACCAAATCTTGTCTCTCGACAGTTTGGCATTGCTCAATCGCTTCCTTCTCCTATTTACCCTCGAGAGAAGCTGCTGCTTTTTTATAATGCAGATTACTCAAAAGATGCCGCTACCAAGCATATTGGTAGGTATTCTGGTCGCACTACACTGACCCTGTTCGACTTTAACCTTCACTTTCTGAACTCTGTCACTTTTGAGACGTGGTGGAAGCTGAGGGTGAAGAAGTTCTTGCTGAAGGGAACCAAAATCCTCCAGGTACTGAGGCAATTCCTACTCAAGTAGCTAACGTGGTTATTACAGCCAACGCAAGCATCCCTTCGACGGGATCCAGAACCAAAGAGGATTTGGCTTTACTGAAGCAACAAAATCCGTTAGGTTATCTGACTGCAATTTTGGAGGGTCGAGAGAGTTCCTCTGATCGTAGTGCCTCGACTGCATCTGGCAGATCTACCTCGACTTCCCCTCTCGACGAGGCTCTTCAAAAGGTTAAAGCACAAATATTTAAAAGAGATTTGATGTTAACTTTAGAGGGGGAACCGGCAGCTCCTTCCTATCTGAAGACTATCTTGAAAGTTGTCGATCTTCTTGTTGCCCCTCAGGATGTAGCCAGTGTAATCTTAGATTTACTCTCTATTGTCGATCAAGTATCAGTAGACTTCAATCGTCATAGAATCCTTAATCGTGATATTGAGGAATCCAATGGCCAAGTGGCTGCTGCCTAGCATGCTGCCACTGAATCCACTTCTAGAGTAAAGGACTTGTCGAAGGCCCAGGAGGCTAGGCAAAAGGAGGTCGAGGAGATTGATCAAGACAATGTTCAGTTGAGAGCACAGATTGTAGAGTTGGAAGCAAAACACGCTGCCAACGACAAAAAGAAAGAGGAGCTTCTTGCTGTGAACAATGAGTCAGAGAGCCAAGTGTGATACGGTGGGAGAGAACTGACTGTTTTGGAATACTGGTTTTCGTTTTGCATTTGTTTTCTCAAAATGTCGCGGTAAGCAAGAGTCGCCACCGTCTTTTATTTTATCCAACAAGGAAAGGAAAAAAGCACAGAAAAATTCCTTTTTCGATATATTTTTCGGGTCCGGGGGGTAGATTATAGAAAGGGAAGGTGTTAGCACCCTTTCTATCCGTGGTTATCCATGGGCTCTTAGGTACTTGCTCAAAGTGTTTTCAAAATTTCTTTGCTTTGTGTTTGTGGGTTTGAAAAGAGTTTTGGTTTGAAAAGTGTAAGTGCGAAAAGTTTTGTTTTGTTTTGGAAAGAGCAAGTACTTAAGAACCATCTACCTACTCGAAAAAGTAATCAATCTCTGCTAATGTCCTTTAGACAATGCTATCCCACTATGAATGAGTAGGTAGCACCGTCGTTGGAGTTTAAGGGTCAATTCGATTAAGGGACGTGTGGTCACTAAAGCAATGTTAGGACACCTTAGCGGTAACCCTAATGTCTTAGATCATTTTTCCGAGGCAACCGTTTCGAGGCAACTATGATCTTTGGACAAGAGGACGACCTCTAAAACTTCCTATACTCAATGACCACGTTCGAAGGCAACCAAGCGAGGTGTACCCTAAGAGTGCACATGTGCGAGTGTGTTATTTCGATTAATTTTATCTTTGTACATGTCATGGGTGAGCTATGTTGATTTTAAGTTCATACATTTGATCTTGTCATGCATTCCCTATTTATCAAACATCTAACAGTTTATAAGTTGCAAAAATTAAATTGCGGAATTTAAATCTAACTATTACAAAGCGTCGGGTATTTACATCGCCAAAAACAACCATTGAAATTAAAATGCGGAAAATAAATAATGCAATAAAATAAAGTCCTAATTAAAAGCTATTACATTCCGGGAAACAATTACATCAATGGTAAAGTACATCGCGCGCTGAAGATTAAATCAAATGCATTTTTAGGGTTTTGACCATTTTTTGAAAGAAAGCATTTTTGTTTATTTTTGAATTAAATGGAATTAGATCTAGGTTAATAATTAAATTAATTAATTAATTAAGAAAAAATATATTTTTTGGATTTTTGAGTATTTAAAGAAATAAAATAAATTTGGTCAAAATTAGTAAAACCTAATAATCTAAATTAATTTTAATTATTTGCAAAAGATATTGAAATTATACCTAATTAAAACTAAGTTAATTAATTAACATTTATTTACAAAAATAAAAGTGATGAATTTAATTTTAATAAATAATTTTTTTTTTGGTTTTTGATTTTATGAGGAAAATATTAATTGGTTAATTAAACAATAAAAATAATTAATAAATAAATAAACAAAATAAATAAAAGAAAGAAATAACCAAGGGGTTTGGGCCTGATTTGGGGGTGAAATCAGCAATGTGTGGCCCATTACAAGCAAGCCTGATTGACTTTTCTGGATTCTACGTATGCACTCTGACTAGGCACCATGGTGGATGTTCAATCTTGACCATCAGATTTGGCCTGGAGGCCATCTGGCGCCTGGAGATTTGAAGGAGTATGATGGACTATAACTCATGAAACACGCTGGAATATCTGTGGAAAAAATTCACAAAGCAATATGGTGGACCTAGGATTCGAACCCAGGTCCTATTGGAATTTGTACTAACGCGTTTACCAACTCAACCACTGCACTTCTTTTGTTAGTGGAATACAAACTAATTATAATATATGGAAAAACATAATTATGCCAGAATATAAAAAATAAGCGCGAAAATTTGAATGAACGTATGGGATGGGGACACGTCTTTGTCCCTGTCCTTGGATTTCTACAGGGATTACCTGCAGATTTGTATCCGCAGCAAAAAGCATAGGTTGAACCTAAAACCAAATCCAGGCCATGAAAATTCAATCTAAAGCCATGGTCCTGTTCGTCTCTCCCTCTTGAACACGCCTATGTCCATCATTTGCCTTAATTTCACCTGTAGCAAAAATGCCCAAAAACGAATACCAAGAACCCTAGAACCGGCTAGGGGGTTACAAGCCATTAAAATGCAATCCAATAATGCAAAAAGCTTCTAAATGAAACGAAAAGCATGAATATACAAAGATTTGGCAAAAAAGTGCAAGAACTATGAGGTACGAATTCGACTGAAAGGCGAGTTTCAGAGAGACTTACAGCACGTTTTAGGAGGTAAATAGCCTTGCTTTTGATTGCTATAGACTCAATGGATATCCAGCAAGAGGATAGCGTTGAGATTTTGCTTTGAATCGGCCTCTAAACACGATTTCAGATTCAAGCTTTTTTCAAGTTTTGCTTTTGTGATTTGGCAGCCTCTTGGTCTTGAAACTCGTGCCTTTAGTTTGTATAAGTACAATGGAATGAATTAGGTCAAGTTTTGGGCTTTGAATCCCTATGCATTGATGATTTAGGATTTGATTTGATCCTCCATGAAAAAGCTTCCAAATTTGTCCAAAAACCAATATTTTGTGCATGATATGGCTTGATACGAGTTCGATCTTGTCCATGATGACAATTAAGGCCTGTATCAATCAAAAAGATACCAAGTTATCAATATTTAGATTTTATTTGAATTTAAATTGATTTAAAATGAATTAATTCAATAAAAATCAAGTAAAATAGAAAAATCAATAATTGGACACAAAACTGAAGATAGGACACGTGTGTAGTGTGACAAGATCAAATCAAGTGGAAAAAAGTGGTCCCATTTGACAAAATTTGAAGTTTTGGGGATAGTTGACTTTTGGCAATTTTGGAAAAATGCCCAACTTCAACAATGCATAAATTCTTCAATTTTGACCTTTTTGAGGTGTTCTTAGACTTTTTAGAAACCTTGAGATGTCCTCTAACCAACCCTTTTGGTCTCATATCATTTTGATATTCCATTCTCAAGTTATAAGCTTTGGCAAAAAAGGTGTTTTTGTTGACTTTCAAAAATGACCTATAATGTCCAAATTTGTAACTTATTGTGAGTGCATTTATTGATCTTGGGGTGTGAAGATGGATTGTAGGAAATTGCATCCTATTAAAAATGAGCTTTGGATGGGTCATTTCTCATAAAGTATGAGAAAGTTAAGCTTGGTCAAAGTTGAGTTGACTTTTCCTACAAAACCCTAATTTAGCAACTTTTGAATCTTGATGAATTTTGAGCAATCCTTGATGAATCATGATTAATCCTTGATCAACTGATGAATTATCCTTCAAAATGAGAATGTTGACAAAAAATCTTGAAGTTTGACTATTTGTAGGTCACAGTTGACTTTTGCCCTAGCAAAGTCGATTTTTGGACCTCTTGAGCAATTGACTGACCAAACTTCCTCTACAAGGCTTGAAACTTGACACGGATGACCTTGTGTACATATCAGGACATTGGGGAGAACTTTAGGTCATTTGGATGCAAGGACCTTGATGCAACACAAAACCCTAATTTGAGGTTGACTGCCTTAGGAGATGATTTGACTGTCCAACTCTTGAGCAATCTTGAGCCACTTGGAGATTATTCTTGACATGTCTTGGGAAATATGAGAGGGAAAATTTTGGGGTACAACAGCTGCCCCTGTTCAATTTTCTTAAACCTGAGGATATAGATTGGCTTTCGGGCCTTTCGTGATCCGAAGGTGGAAGATGATTGAACACTAGAGTGCCCAGAAATTTGCACTCGCATGAAGTGGTATCAGCATTGTGATGTCAGGAATGGGATTACAGATGCCATTTAGAGATTGTTGATTGGTGGTCTGAAATTCGACTGGAATGCGAATCAGGGAGATCTTATCGGCGATCTGACTGAACCAGAGGAGGTCTTGGATCAACTTTAACTGGATCAAAAAAATCTTTAGGAATCGATTTAACTGGACCAGAGGAGGTTTTGTCTTCTTTGACTGGATTGGAATCAGAAAAATCTTTAGGAATCGATTTAACTGGACCAGAGGAGGTTTTGTCTTCTTTGACTGGATTGGTATCAGAAAAGTCTTTAGGAATCGATTTAACTGGACCAGAGGAGGTTTTGTCTTCTTTGACTGGACTGGCATCAGAAAAATCTTTAGGAATCGACTTTACTGGACCAGAGAAGGCCTTTGACTTGATCGGCATCAGAAATCTTTAGGAATCGATTTAACTGGACCAGGCAAGGTCTTGGAATAACTTCAACTGGATCGGCATCAGGAAAATCTTTAGGAATCGATTTTACTGGACCAGAGGAGGTCTTGGATCCACTTTAACTGGATCAAAAAAATCTTTAGGAATCGATTTAACTGGACCAGAGGAGGTTTTGTCTTCTTTGACTGGATTGGCATCAGAAAAATCTTTAGGAATCGATTTAACTGGACCAGAGGAGGTTTTGTCTTCTTTGACTGGATTGGTATCAGAAAAATCTTTAGGAATCGATTTAACTGGACCAGAGGAGGTTTTGTCTTCTTTGACTAGACTGGCATCAGAAAAATCTTTAGGAATCGACTACTAGACCAGAGAAGGCCTTTGACTGGATCGGCATCAGAAAAATCTTTAGGAATCGATTTAACTGGACCAGGCAAGGTCTTGGAATAACTTCAACTGGATCGGCATTTGGAAAATCTTTAGGAATCGATTTTACTGGACCAGAGGAGGTCTTGTCTCTTTTGACTGGATTGGCATCAGAAAAATCTTTAGGAATCGAATTTACTGGACCAGAGAAGGCATTTGACTGGATCGGCATCAGAAAAATCTTTAGGAATCGATTTAACTGGACCAGGAAAGGTCTTGGAATAACTTCAACTAGATCGGCATCAGGAAAATCTTTAGGAATCGATTTCACTGGACCAGAGGAGGTCTTGTCTCTTTTGACTGAATTGGCATCAGAAAAATATTTAGGAATCGATTAACTGGACCAGAGGGGGTCTTGTCTCTTTTGACTAGATTGGCATCAGAAAAATCTTTAGGAATCGATTTAACTGGACCAGAGGAGGTCTTGTCTCTTTTGACTGGATTGGCATCAGAAAAATCTTTAGGAATCGATTTAACTAGACCAGAGAAGGCCTTTGATATAGCTGAGAATTTAACTACATCTTTCCTGAAAGGTAAAGGTCAGTCATATGCAATGCATGATATGGATCAAGCAATGATGTTCTCAACATAAATGAGATTGTATGGTATGATACGTTTATGCATGTATCATGATGTATGGAAATGTAATGTTTTAGCTGGGGAAAATAAATCCCGGATAGCTGCTGGAGAGTAGAGTTGAATTCTTCGTTTCCGCTGGGGATGATGAACGAAGGTAATAAACCTGCAGGAGAAGAGAACTCCGTTGGGGAATAAACTGATGAGGAGATTACTTTGTGGGGAAGAGATGCTCTGCTGAGGATTCCATTGATAAGCTCCGCTAGGGATGGATTACCGTTGCTGGTGATATTGGATATTGTTGAGGATTGAATACCTGTTCGTGAAAGGAAAGAACTTCGTTGGGGATGATCTTTCAGTTGTAACTTGTTGGGGATAACCCTGTTGGACTCTTATGGGGATAACCCTCTGAATTTGGCTGGGAGATTTATTTTGTACTCTGCTGGGGGTAAACTTCCAGAGTCTACTGGGGATGATGCTTCAACTCCATTGGGGAAGCCCTTTTTCAGACTGTGCTGGGAAAATTGACTCCACTAGAGGTATCTTGTATTCTGCCGGGGAACATTCTTATACTCCGTTGATGAATATTAAGACTGTTGGGGGTACTCTTATACTTGCTGGGGAATACTCTTACACTCCGTTGGGGAATATTAAGACCCTTTTAATGCTGATGGTAGACTAACTCTGCTTGGGGAGAGTATTGCTGATTGGTTCGTAGTTGCAAGTCTCGGCTGGGAGAGTTACCATTATTGTCTTACTCTGCGGGGAGTGAAAGTATCTTAGCCATATTCTTCAGCTGAATATACCTTGGTACCTGGTGGACAGAGCAACTGTACCGTTCGGACAATTCTTATTGCCCCTGTTTCTGCTATTGCCAGTAATTCATCTTTTGTTTCGTATGTAAATATTTATGAGCAGCAATTAATGTCAAATGCATATATCAAAAACAAACATTGGACGTTCTTTGCGAAACAAAACAGATAAAAGGAAAAATAGTTTGAAATTTGTCTGAAAATGAATTGTATTGATTTTGAAGTTTGGCCTGTAAATATGCTTTTTTTGTACAAGAGGCTGACGTCCTAGTAAGAGAACGCCTCCGAATAGATAGAATTTACACAATTTGTGAAAAACTAAACAAAACAGCTATGTGAATCATCCCACTGGGTTCCAACTCTGCTATTGCCCTTATATCCTCGAGCATCTCATCACTTTGCTGTTTGGTTGAAGATGAATCAGATTGATTAGTGTCTTCCGAGCTTGATTGTCGATACCGAAGTCTGGATGCAACATGATCCAATGAGACATAGTGTTACACTTTGATCCCTAACTTTTTCCTGGACCGCCCTTTCGGGTTTTCAGTCCACCGGGATACCCATTTTTGCCCAAGCCGCCTTTTCAGGTTTTCGACTTGCCGGGTGTATAGATTTTTCATTTTCATCCCTTATTTTTGCCCGAACCCTTTTGGTTCGCCGGGAAGCCCTTATTTTTGCCTAGGCCAGTCAACCTAGCGGGTCTTTGATTATGCGTAGTATCTTTTCACTATGTCTGCATTGACGGGGTGAGGAAGGTCGTCACCATCCATGGTGGTTAGAATCATAGCTCCTCTTGAGAAAATGTTCTTAACCACAAATGGCCCTTCGTAAGTAGGGGCTCATTTGCCCCTGGGATCACCTTGAGGTAAGATAATGCGCTTGATTACCAGATCCCCAACTTGATACTCTTGTCGTCTAACTTTCTTGTTAAATGCCTTGATCATCCATTTTTGGTACGTCTGACCATGACAAATAGTAGTAAGTCTCTTTTCGTCGATTAGGTTCAGCTGATCAAGTCGGGTCTGAATCCAGTCATCTTCACTCAAAGCTGCATCCTTCATGATTCGAAGAGAGGGTATTTGAACTTCAATGGGCAAGACTGCCTCCATGCCATATACCAAGGAATAGGGTGTTGCCCCTGTTGACGTCCGTGCTGAGGTACGGTACCCATGAAGAGCAAATGGTAACATCTCGTGCCAGTCTTTGTATGTCACTGTCATCTTCTGCACAATCTTCTTAATGTTCTTATTAGCCGCTTCAACAACCCCATTCATCTTCGGCCGGTAGGGAGAAGAGTTGTGATGTTGTATCTTGAATTGCTCGCAGAGCTCATTGATCATCTTGTTATTGAGATTGGTACCATTGTCCGTAATGATCCTCTCTGGTACACCGTATCGACAGATCAAATTGTTCCGAATGAACTGTGCCACGACGTTCTTGGTTACAGTAGCAAAGGAAGCTGCTTCAACCCACTTCGTAAAGTAATCAATTGCCACCAGGATGAAACGATGCCCGTTGGATGTTGTAGGTCTGATCTCGCCGATCATATCAATGCCCCACATTGCAAAAGGCCAAGGTGTCGTCAAGACATTCAGAGGAACTGGAGGTATGTGCACCTTATCAGCATAGACCTGGCACTTGTGACACGTCCGAGAATGCTGATAACAGTCGGCTTCCATTGTGGACCAATAATATCCTTCCCGAAGGATTTTCTTTGCCATGGTGTGTCCATTGGAATGAGTTCCGAAGGTACTTTCATGCAACTCCGCCATAATCCTTTCTGCTTCATTCTTATCCACACAATGTAGTAAGGTTAAATCATGGTTACGCTTGTAAAGAATGTCATTGCTGATGAAGAACTTCACCGCGAAACTCCTCAGAAACTTCTTGTCATTAACAGATGCTCCTTCAGGGTATTCCTGAGCTTCAAGATACCTCTTCACCTCATGATACCAGGGCTTTTCTATTACCTCTTCAGCCTTAAGATCACAGCAATGTGCAGGTTCGTCCAGTCTTTCGATGATGATCCGGGGAGCCTCGTTTTCCCAATTGACCTTGAACATAGAAGACATTGTAGCCAGCGCGTCCTCCAACTGATTCTCCTCTCTAGGGAAGTGTTCAAAGGTTATCTCCTCAAAATGGGGAAGCAACGTCAATACATATTCTTTGTAAGGAATCAGATTCGGATGTTTCGTATCCCACTCGCCTTTGATCTGACTGATCACGAGAGCGGAATCTCCGAAGACACTTAGAAACTTAATCCTTAGGTCAATTGCTGCTCGAAGACCCATGATGCATGCCTCATACTCCGCCATATTATTGGTGCAGTTGAAACATAGTCGGGCGGTAAACGGAGTATGAGAGCCTTTAGGAGATATGATCACAGTGCCAATGCTGTTACCCAAAGCGTTCGAAGCTCCATCAAAGTACATAGACCATCGGGATCCTTCCTCAGGTCCTTCATCCGGTCCAGGTGTCTCACAATCAGTTACCAACATGATATTCTCGTTCGGGAATTCGAAGTTCATAGACTGGTAATCATCCACTGCCTGATGTGCCAAATGGTCTGCCAACACACTTCCATTGATTGCCTTTTGGGTTGTATATTGGATGTCATACTCAGTCAAGATCATCTGCTATCTCGCTATTCTTCCAAATAAGGCAGGCTTTTCAAAGATATACTTGATTGGATCCATCTTTGATATCAACAGAGTAGTGTGAGTCAACATATATTGTCTCAGCCGGCGAGCAGCCCATGCCAAAGCGCAGCAAGTTTTCTCGAGCAGTGAGTATCGGGTCTCACAGTCGGTACACTTTTTGCTAAGGTAGTAAATAGCATGCTCTTTTCGGCCAGACTCATCATGCTAACCCAGCACACACCCTATTGAGTTGTCGAGTACTGTCAAGTATAAGATCAGAGGTCTCTCTTCAACTGGAGGCATTAGAATGGGTGGCTCTTGGAGATACTATTTGATCCTTTCGAAAGAGGCCTGGCATTCATCGTTCCAACGTACCACTTGATCTTTCTTCAGTAGCTTGAAGATAGGCTCACAAGTAGCAGTTAGGTGCAAGATAAATCGGGCAATGTAGTTCAGACATCCCAGAAAGCTTATGACTTCTTTCTCTGTTCTGGGAGCTGGCATCTTCTGTATGGCCTTCACTTTTGCAGGATCCACTTGAATACCTTTGTCGCTTACAACAAAACCCAATAGCTTACCAGATCTCACCCCGAAGGTGCACTTGTTCGGGTTTAACCTTATCTTGTACAACTTCAGCCTGTCAAACAGCTTCTGCAGATGGTAAAGGTGTTCTTCCTCAGTCTAAGACCATGCAATCATATCATCGACGTATACTTCAATCTCATGATGGATCATGTCATGAAACAAAGCAACCATGGCACGCTGATACGTTGCCCCAGCATTTTTCAACCCAAAGGGCATGACCTTGTAGCAAAAGGTACCCCACTGAGTAACAAAAGTTGTCTTCTCCATGTCTTCGGGAGCCATTTTAATCTGATTATAACCGGAGAAACCATCCATAAAGGAGAATACCTTGTGCTGAGCAGTGTTGTCAACCAGAACGTCGATATGAGGTAGAGGGAAGTCATTCTTAGGGCTTAGCCTGTTCAGATCCCTATAGTCGACACACATTCGAACCTTACCATCCTTCTTCGGTACCGAAACCACATTGGCAACCCACTGAGGGTAAGAAGTAACTGCTAGAAAACCGGCGTCAAACTATTTCATAACTTCAACCTTGATTTTCTCAGACATCTCTGGGCGCATTCGGCGGACCTTCTGTTTCACTGGAGGGCATTCTTCCTTGGTAGGCAGGCGATGAACCACAATATCAGTATCCAACCCCGGCATATCTTCATAAGACCAGGCAAAGATCTCAACATAGTCATGCAGTATCTGAATCAATCGTTGTTTCACACTAAGCTCCAGGTTTGCACCGATCTTGACTTCCTTCTTGTCTATCTCAGTACCTAGATTTACTGACTCCACGGCTCTTCGTGCGGCTGAATAACCCTCTCTTCTTGGAGTAACAGTCTTGCAAGTTCACCAGGCACTTCGCAATCATCTTCACCTTCGTCTTCGGCTAAGTTGATCGGATTTTCGAAGTCATAACTGGCAGTAGCAGAGTCGTTACCAGTAGGATCCATAGTGGATGTAGACCTGTATACGTGAGTGTGTGTAAAATAGCTGTTTTATAATATATAATAAAGAAAAACAAGGAGCGCAAAATTTGAAATGCAAGAACGTCCAATGCTTTTATTAATGATATATGAAAATGACACACATAAAGCCCTCACAAATGAAGCCACGGTGCCCCGGGTAAGACACCGGGCCATAAAAGTTTAAAACATTGTTTGTTACATATTCAAAACAAAAAGTTTCATTACTGGGTGATAACTGAAACGGGCATAGAATCCTTCGTTGTCCAGTTGCTTAATCCACCATTGGCAGTCGAGTAGATCCAACTGTCAATGTCAAACTCTTCATCATCGTCATCCCTGATAGCATTCACCCCTGCATCTTGTTTAGGCTTCTCTGGTGCTCCGAACTCAATCTCCTTCGCATCGATCAAGTCTTGTACCTTGTTCTTCAGAACCCAACAATCATCCGTATTATGCCCCGGGCTATCAGAGTGAAAAGCGCAGCGGGCATTAGGGTTATACTTTGGTGATGTTATATTTGGATTCTTCGGGGCTTCCTTTGGAATCACCAGATTGGTCTTCAGCAACTGTGGCAGAATCTGAGATAAGGTCATGTTGAGACGGGTGAATTGCCTTCGAGGTCTCTCATCCTTCTGTTGATTGTTGTGCTGAGGAGCACCAGCAGGTTTTGAAATAACAACCGCATTGACAGCTTGCGGTGTTCAGGTCTATTTTGTCTTCTTGCACTGTAGACAGCACTAGACTCTTTCTTAAAGGGCTTCTTCTCAGTGCTTGATGAGGCACCCTTATGTATCTTACCGGCCTTAATACCAGCCTCAATCCTCTCACTGGTCAAAATGAGCTCTGTAAACCCAGACGAAGAGCTTCCAATTAAGTGGTTGAAAAATGGACCAGACAGGGTCCCCAGAAACATATCAACTAGCTCCCGATCAGCCAAGGGTGGTTGTACTCTTCTGGCGAGGTCCCTCCACTTCTGAGCATAATCTTTGAATCCTTCACCCGTTCCCATTGACATACCTTGGAGTTGGGTACGCGTTGGAGCAAGGTCGGAGTTGTACTGATACTGCCTGTAGAATGCAGTAGCCAAATCTTCCCAACTGCGGATACTGGCTCCGTCTAACTGGTAGAACCACTCAAGCTGAGTCCCTGAGAGACTGTCTTGAAAGAAATGGATCTATAGATTCTTATCAGCGGTGTACAGCTGAATCTTCCTCACGTATGACCGGAGGTGCAGCTTCGGACAAGAAACTCTGTCATACTTAGCAAAGGCAGGTGCCTTGAATTTGTGGGGAATTACCACCCCAGATGATAGACCCAGATCACCAAAGTCCAGACCAGGCACTTTCTGAACTTCCATAGCATTCAACCGGTCTTCCAGTTGCTTGTATCTATTCTCAGCTGGAGGATATTGTTCTTCGTCAAAGTTTGTCTCGTTGTCGGAGACCACAGGGCTAGGAGCCCTCCTTTCCTCTTGACTATCTTTCCCTCTAGATGAGGTGGTCAAATAAACTTCATTCTGAAGCCTGTTTCCAAACCTGTGCCCTATTTTAAACAGGATTGTCCTCTTTTTCTTCTTCTTCTTCTCTTTCTCTTTCAGAATCAGGGTCTTCAGATCTTGCTGACCCTTAGCTAGATTCATGAACAGCTCTTGAAATTGGGCATTCTGGGCCTGGAGGGCCTTGATAGCTTGCTCAGTTGAAGGTTCAGCAGACATGATGAGTGCTGAAATAAACAACGAAGAAGATAAGAGACCTGTAATGGGTACCTGTTTATGAAGTGCATGGGATGAAATGCGTATGATTATGATTTCAAAGACAATCGGGAGATTCAAATTTGTAAACCAGAAGGGAAACACACTTTATTAGATAAACTTTGAAATTCAAATTGTTCAACAACTTGCCCCTAAGGCGTTACAGGAATGGAAATACTGAAAAGTAAATAAAACTGGAAAGGAAATAATCAAAGGACAATCAGTGCTCCCATGGTCTCTTCTTGTCGGTACGGACATAGTCATTGAGAATCCGCTCGTTCTCCAACTGTCTAGTCAACCTCTGGATCTTATGCTCTTGCTCGTTGAACTTCTCTCGGTAAGAATCCCGTTCTTCCCTCAGTTGCATCCAAGACCTTTTTAGTGCCCCAATGTCAGTGGGAATATGAGGATGGAGGATGGTTGGAAGAACCCCTTCTTCATTAGCAATTTCAACAATGATAGGCCGGACGGCTTCATATGGCATACCCAGATTTTAGGCACGGATACGGACCCATCTGAGATATGGCTCCATCAGAAGTGAAGTCTTTGGACCCAGCTCATGTGGATCAGATCTATGAACTCTATCCCAGGCCTTTATGAATCTTCGGCGTTGCTCGTCGCTATCTCCTTGAAAATCAAAGATGATACTAGGCATTAGCATCTCATGAGGTCCTTCTCTTCTGGCTCTCCCAAACTGACGTAAGGCCAAGCACGGGTTGTAAGAAATTCCTCTATGGGTCCCTAGTAGTGGAACATTGGGATACTTCCCACAGCGATCAACGATAGCCTCCTCATCTATACCCTTGAGAGTCCAGATAATGTCATTATGAGAAAGAGACATAACCCTATAAGCCTAGCCCATTCCTTCTTTGTTCTTTAGCACTGATTTGGGAAGGTGCGAAATAAACCACCTTGCCAATAAGGGAGCACAGCACATCAAGGTTCCCCGCTTTCGGGCGGTACGAGTATAAAGCTGATGAAGGATGTCACCCAAGAGAGTGGGTACAGGATTGCGAGAGATGAAGATTATTATCGCATTAACATCAACAAAGGAGTCAGAGTTCAGAAACAATACCAAGCCATATATCAAAAGAGACAGAATATCCTCGAATGCCTTGAAGTCTAGACTATCCCAGAAATAGTTAGCCTTACCAACCAAGAACTTAGTCAGAAAGCCCTTTGCTCCACTTCTAGTCTCCCAATTAGCCATTACCTCTTCTTTGGTCAAATGAAGGGCTGCAGCAATCTCTTAGGGCCTAAGAATCTTCTCCCAACCAGTAAACGGGGTCTGCTCCAGAATAGAGATACCGAGCAGATCAGAGAACTCTTCTAAAGTGGGAACCAACTGGTAGTCTTGAAAAGTAAAGCAATGGTACAGCGGATCATAGAATTGGACCAGGACACTCATCATCTGCTCGTCCAATTTTGAGGTGACCAAACTGAGAAGATAACCATATCTCCTGAGGAAGGAAGTAGTATCAGGCATCTTTTCAATCAACTCTTTAAGCAAGGTGGAAACCTGGACAAAGTTGATTCGGATGGTATTCCTATGCATGGGCATCATAATGACCTACAAAACAGAACAAAGATGAATCCTTCTTGTCTTTGAAATAGGTTATTCCAATGCAAGATGTATGCAATGTTATGATGTCATGATGTCATGATAGTAAGCACACCACAAGTATCCACAAACAGTAAACATGGTAAAGGCACACAAGTCACACAGAGAGCCCTTAGATTTCAGGCTGGCAATGAGCTTAGGTACTACCCTCTTCCAGTTCAGTTGGTTTAAACATGTCCTAAAAATAGTAACCGGGTTCTAGAGGATCTCAATATCACTGACTACCCTCGATCGATCATAATTACAGTTTAGCAACCTTTTCTTGCGGCCGGAATCATCGCGAGAGTTTAGTCTCAATGAGTGTAGCATACTGCTACTGTTCTATGGCCAAGTTGGTCAATTTAAAGGTTCTAAGGTCAGTTGGTGCTTAATGACCCCTTAGATGACCCATATTCTCCTCGTTCCAACACAAGGGATATCGGTGCAATCTAAAGTTCCACACCAACGTAGCTACTGCTTCAACCGTATCGGTCTATGCCGTACAGTTCCCTCACAGTTTATTGCTACTTACCTAAAGGGTATCCCCCAGATCTAGGTTAGGATCTATAGTGACTCCGATACAAGCCCACAAATATAAATCATACAAAGCATACAATTGAAAACACAATGATCTAATCCTAAGGTACACCCCACTTAATAAGTATTCCCCAACAGAGTCGCCAGTTCTGTGATACGGTGGGAGAGAACTGACTGTTTTGGAATGCTGGTTTACATTTTGCGTTTGTTTTCGCAAAATGTCGCGGTAAGCAAGAGTCGCCACCGCCTTTTATTTTATCCAACAAGGAAAGGAAAAAAGCACAGAAAAATTCCTTTTTTGAGGTATTTTTCGGGTCCGGGGGGTAGATTATAGAAAGGGAAGGTGTTAGCACCCTTTCTATCCGTGGTTATCCACGGGCTCTTAGGTACTTGCTCAAAGTGTTTTCAAAATTGCTTTGCTTTGTGTTTGTGGGTTTGAAAAGAGTTTTGGTTTGAAAAGTGTAAGTGCGAAAAGTTTTGTTTTGTTTTGGAAAGAGCAAGTACTTAAGAACCATCCACCTACTCGAAAAAGGAATCAATCCATGCTAATGTCCTTTAGACAATTCTATCCCACTATGAATGAGTAGGTAGCACCATCGTTGGATTTTAAGGGTCAATTTGATTAAGGGATGTGTGGTCACTAAAGCAATGTTAGGACACCTTAGCGGTAACCCTAATGTCTTAGATCATTTTTCCGAGGCAACCGTTTCGAGGCAACTATGATCTTTGGACAAGAGGAAGACCTATAAAACTTCCAATACTCAATGACCACGTTCGAAGGCAACCAAGTGAGGTGTACCCTAAGAGTGCGCATGTGCGAGTGTGTTATTTCGGTTAATTTTATCTTTGTACATGTCATGGGTGAGCTATGTTGATTTTAAGTTCATACATTTGATCTTGTCATGCATTCCCTATTTATCAAACATCTAACAGTTTATAAGTTGCGGAAATTAAATTGCGGAATTTAAATCTAACTATTACAAGGCGTCGGGTATTTACATCGCCAAAAACAACCCTTGAAATTAAAATGCGGAAAATAAATAATGCTATAAAATAAAGTCCTAATTAAAAGCTATTACATTCCGGGAAACAATTACATCAATGGTAAAATAGATCGCGCGCGGAAGATTAAATCGAATGCATTTTTAGGGTTTTGACCCTTTTTTGAAAGAAAGCATTTTTGTTTATTTTTGAATTAAATGGAATTAGATCTAGGCTAATAATTAAATAAATTAACTAATTAAGAAAAAAGATATTTTTTGGATTTTTGAGTATTTAAAGAAATAAAATAAATCTGGCCAAAATTAGTAAAACCTAATAATCTAAATTAATTTTAATTATTTGCAAAAGATATTGAAAGTATACCTAATTAAAACTAAGTTAATTAATTAACATTTATTTACAAAAATAAAAGTGATGAATTTAATTTTAATAAATAAAATTTTTTTTTTTTTGTTTTTGGTTTTTGATTTTATGAGGAAAAGATTAATTGGTTAATTAAACAATAAAAATAATTAATAAACAAATAAACAAAATAAATAAAAGAAAGAAATAACCAAGGGGTTTTGGCCTGATTTGGGGGTGAAATCAGCAATTTGTGGCCCATTATAAGCAAACCTGATTGACTTTTCTGGATTCCACGTATGCACTCTGACTAGGCACCATGGTGGATGTTCAATCTTGACCATCAGATTTGGCCTGGAGGCCATCTGGCGCCTGGAGATTTGAAGGAGTATGATGGACCATAACTCATGAAACACGCTGGAATATCTGTGGAAAAAATTCACAAAGCAATATGGTGGACCTGGGATTCGAACCCAGGTCCTATTGGAATTTGTACTAACGCGTTTACCAACTCAACCACTGCACTTCTTTTGTTAGTGGAATACAAACTAATTATAATATATGGAAAAACATAATTATGCCAGAAAATAAAAAATAAGCGCAAAAATTTGAATGAGCGTATGGGATGGGGACACGTCTTCGTCCCTGTCCTTGGATTTCTACAGGGATTACCTGCGGATTCGTATCCGCAGCAAAAAGCATAGGTTGAACCTAAAACCAAATCCAGGCCATGAAAACTCAATCTAAAGCCATGGTCTTGTTCGTCTCTCCCTCCTGACCACGCCTATGTCCATCATTTGCCTTAATTTCACCTGTAGCAAAAATGCCCAAAAACGAATACCAAGAACCCTAGAATCGGCTAGGGGGTTACAGGCCATGAAAATGCAATTCAATAATGCAAAAAGCTTCTAAATGAAACGAAAAGCATGAATATGCAAAGATTTGGCAAAAAAAAGTGCAAGAACTATGAGGTACGAATTCGACTGAAAGGAGAGTTTCAGAGAGACTTACCGTGCGTTTTAGGAGGTAAATGGCCTTGCTTTTGATTGCTATAGACTCAATGGATATCCAGCAAGAGGATAGCATTGAGATTTTGCTTTGAATCAGCCTCTAAACACGATTTCAGATTCAAGCTTTTTTCAAGTTTTGCTTTTGTGATTTGGCTGCCTCTTGGTCTTGAAACTCGTGCCTTAAGTTTGTATAAGTACAATGGAATGAATTAGCTCAGGTTTTGGGCTTTGAATCCCTATGTGTTGATGATTTAGGATTTGATTTGATCCTCCATGAAAAAGCTTCCAAATTTGTCCCAAAACCAATATTTTGTGCATGATATGGCTTGATACGAGTTTGATCTTGTCCATGGTGACAATTAAGGCCTGTATCAATCAAAAAGATACCAAGTTATCAATATTTAGATTTTATTTGGATTTAAATTGATTTAAAATGAATTAATTCAATAAAAATCAAATAAAATAGAAAAATTAATAATTGGATACAAGACTGAAGATAGGACACGTTTGTAGTGTGACAAGATCAAATCAAGTGGAAAAAAGTGGGCCCATTTGACAAAATTTGAAGTTTTGGGGATAGTTGACTTTTGGCAATTTTGAAAAATGCCCAACTTCAACAATGCATAACTTCTTCAATTTTGAACTTTTGGAGGTTTTCTTTGACTTTTTAGAAACCTTGAGATGTCCTCTAACCAATCCTTTTGGTCTCATATCATTTTGATATTACATTCTCAAGTTATAAGCTTTAGCAAAAAAGGTGTTTTTGTTGACTTTCAAAAATGACCTATAATGTCCAAATTTGTAACTTCTTGTGAGTGAATTTCTTGATCTTGGGGTGTGAAGATGGATTGGAAGAAATTCCATCCTCTTCAAAATGAGATTTGGATGGGTCATTTCTCATAAATTATGAGAAAGGTATGCTTGGTCAAAGTTGAGTTGACTTTTCCTACAAAACCCTAATTTAGCAACTTTTGAATCTTGATGAATTTTGAGAAATCCTTGATGAATCATGATCAACCCTTGATCAAATGATGAATTATCCTTCAAAATTATAATGTTGACAAAAAATCTTGAAGTTTGACTATTTGTAGGTCACAATTGACTTTTGCCCTAGCATAATTGATTTTTGGACCTCTTGAGCAATTGACTGACCAAACTTCCTCTGCAAGGCTTGAAACTTGAAACGGATGACCTTGTGTACATATTAGGACATTGGGGAGCACTTGAGGTCATTTGGATGCAAGGACCTTGTTGCAACACAAAACCCTAATTTGAGGTTGACTGCCTTAGGAGATGATTTGACTGTCCAACTCTTGAGCAATCTTGAGCCACTTGGAGATTATTCTTGACATGTCTTGGGAAATATGAGAGGGCAAATTTTGGGGTACAATACCAAGAAGAATTAACTGAAGGGTTAAGACATGTCGATCGAGCTAAATCTCTGGATGCTAAGCTCGAAACCCTTCACCAATCAAAAGCTCTATGTGATTGAAGGCTTGAATTGCAAAGGATCAAGTATCTCCAGATTAAAGCTAATCTTCCCTTCTAAATATTGTTTATCTCTATGATGTAATCACTTTCTGTAACAATTTCAGAGCCATTTTGGCACCTTTAATGAAAATTATTTAAGTTTCCATTTTGGCATTCTTTATAATTAGTGATTATATATTATTTATTTTTATCTCTTGAAGCATAGGTCTATACGTTTTCAAGTATTTACCATTTACCTTCAAGAGTCTTCGATCTTCGCTTAACTCTTCGATCTCATAGGCTCCGCCTGAGAAAGCTTGCACAATCTTAAAAGGTCCTTATCACTTAGGGGACCATTTTCCCAAGCTTCGGTCCTTTCGATCCATTGGGAGTATTACTTTCCAAACTAGATCTTCAGGCTGAAACGTCTTGGACTTTACCCTTCGATTGTAGGATTTCTCGACTCGCTTCTTCTGTAGTCTCAAAAGATCCAAAGCTTTCAACCTTTCTTCATCTAAATCTACTAGTTCATCCAACATCATGTTCCAATAGACTTCAGAAGGGATATCATGATGTATTTGAATCCTTGTCGCCTGTAAGTGGATTTCTACTGGTAACACTGCATCATGACCATAGGTTAGGCGAAATGGTGTTGTCCCTGTGGCTTCTTTTGGACAAGTTCGACGTGCCCACAGGACTTGATCTAGTGTCTTGTGCCAGTTTCTGGGTTTCTTTCCCACATGTTTCTTTATTAAACTGATCACCACTTTGTTTGCTACTTCGACCTGACCATTAGCTTATGCATAATAAGGCGTAGACGTTAACAGTTTAAACCCCACTTCTGCAGCGAAATCTTGCATTTTTCAACCAGTGAAGACTGATCCTTGGTCTGTAGTTATTGTTTCAGGGATCCCAAACCTATATATGATGTACTTTTGAATGAATTCAATGACATTCTCCTGGTCTACATTGACTAAAGGAATCGCTTCGATCCATTTAGTAAAATAATCAATGCCCACCAATATATACTTCCGACCTTTAAAAGATGATGGTCGAATTTCTCCAATGAGATCCAAAGCCCATCCTCTAAAAGGCCAAGGTTTCACAATCGAGTGAAGTTCATTTGCTGGCACATGTTGAATGCCTGTATGTTTTTGGCATTCTTGGCATCCTTTGGCAAACTCAACATAATCTTTTAGCATAGTGGGCCAATATAAGCCTTGTCGAAACAATAACCATTTCATTTTTTTGGCCTACTTGGTGTGCTCCACATGCCCCAGCGTGTGTGGTAGAAAGAGCCACATATGCTTCTGTTTCACTTAAGCATTTCAAGAGTACACCTTCTGGCGTTTTCTTAAATAGTTCGTTTCCTATCAACATATAACTCAGTGCTCTGTACTTTATCTTTCGTTCTGTCGAAGCTGCTGGATTTTGTAAATAGTCCAGTACAGGCTTTCTCCAATCCTGCTCTGTTAGATTGTCTATGAACGATATTTCAAAATTTTCATGATCAGTATATCCTAACTTTGTAGTCTTTAAATCTGATGGAAATAATTTGGTGGCAGTTACTCTTCCCCTAACTTCGATTTCCTATTTCAGCCTCTCTTTCGAAACTTTATACCCCGAAGCAATTTGTGCCAAATCGTTGGCTGCTTGACTTTCCAATCTGGGTATGTGTCGAATGTTAACTGCCTCAAAAATTTTCAACAACCGTCTGGCTATTACGAAATACATAATAAGGTTTTCTTTTATGCATTTATATTCTTTCATAATTTGTTTTAGGACTAACTCCGAGTCTCCCATTATTTTGACTTGAGTTGCCCCTAATTCCAACAAGATTTCAAGGCCTACAATTAATGCTTCGTATTCAGCCTCATTATTCGAACAATCTCCATCTATTTTGTACTTAAATGTTGTTGGAATTTTATTTGGAGAAATAATAAGGACTCCGACTCCAACTCCGTCTTTATAACGAGATCCATCGAAGTAGAGTTTCCATGGCTCGATCTCCAGATGATTTAGTGATTTTTCTTGTATAGAGTGGTCGAATATAAAGTCTGCAACCACTTGGCCTTTTATAGCCTTAAGAGGCATGAAAGTTAATGAATATTCAGTCAATGCAAGTGCCCATTTGCCAACTCTACTATGCAGAATGGGTTTTGACAACATATACTTGAAAACATCAAAATGAGACGAAACATAAACATTAACTGGCTTTATATATTGCTTAAGTTTTGTACATGAAAAATACAGACATAAACACAGTTTTTCAACTTCGTTATATCTAGTTTCTGCATCATTTAAAACTCTACTGAGGTAGTATATGGGCCTTTCGACACCATGTTCGTCCTCCTGAGCCAGCATGCTCCCTAAAGTCTTATCTGACGTAGCTATGTACAGTCTCATACTTCTACTTCGACAAGGAGGCACCAGAATAGGTGGTTTAATGAGGTACTCTTTGATTTTGTCGAAGGCCTCTTGATGTTCTTCCCTCCATTCAAATCCTCCTTTGTTGAGTCGAAGTAATGGCGAAAAGGCTTGCGTTTTCCCACTAAGGTTGGATATAAATCTCCTTAGGAAATTTATTTTTCCAAGTAAGGATTGCAATTTCTTTTTGTTAGTTGGCGCTTTGGCTTGCAAGATAGATTTGGTCTTGTTTTGGTTTATCTCGATGCCTTTCTTGTGGATCACAAAACCTAAGAAATCTCCTGCTTTTACACCAAAAGCACACTTCAGAGGATTCATCTTCAGGCCATAACGTCTCATCCTCTCAAAGGATTGTCGAAGATGGTCCATATGAGCCTTCCCTGAAACAGATTTGACAACAATATCATCAATATAAATTTGCATGAAAGTGTCAATAAAGTCATGGAAGATCGAATTCATGGCTCTTTGGTACGTTGCCCCTGCATTTTTTAGGCCAAAAGGCATCACTACCCATTCATAGGTGCCTAAAGCCCCAGGGCAACGAAAGGCCGTTTTCGACACATCTTCTTCAGCAATGAAGATTTGATTGTATCCAGAGTAGCCATCCAGCATACTCATGTATTCGAAACCAACGGCAGAATCCACAAGCATTTCCGCCACTGGCATTGGATATTCGTCTTTGGGTGTTGCAGCATTGAGATCTCTGAAATCGATGCACACCCTCAAGGTACCATTTTTCTTTATAACAGGTACAATATTTGCAAGCCATTCGACATACCTGGTCCTTCTAATGAACTTGCACTTTAGTAGCCTTTCGACTTCCATTTTGATTTTTGACAAAATCTCTGGTCAGACCGTCTTGGAGTCTGCTTAACGGGTTTCATTCCAGGCTTTATTGGCAACTGCAGTTCTACCAATCCTCTGTCAAGACCACGCATTTCATCATAGTCCCACGCGAAGCAATCCTTGAACTCTTTCAGTAATTTGATCATTTCGGTCTTGAGTCCTGGATCCATTTTTGTGCTTATGTATGTGGGCCTGTTCACAGGACCTTCACCTAGATTTACCTCTTCTAGAGGATCTTGCGCCAACATTCTGATATTGTTCGCCAGAGGGTCCTTTTCGAAACCAAGAGGTTCATCGTTATATATGGTGTCTAACCTCTGGTCTAAAGAGTCTTTCGTTCCCAAGTCGGGGGGCTCTGGATCGAAATCTTTCCCAGGCCCAATTTTCGAAAGGACTTGTTCATTGGCTTTGGAAGCCACATATTTAACTTCAGCCTCTAAGGTCGCTATCATTCTGTTTTTGGCCACATAAGCCAAAATCTTCTGGAGAGTTGATGACTCAGTCATCATCATCAACCTCGTTGCCCCGGCCTGTTGGTCGTATATCACTAATTCCTCCAAAGTCTATGTTGGATAAATCTTCTCTATCCCATTGGAAACCATAATTGGAGTGTAGGTATAGAGAGCAGAACGCATTTGGAGTTGGAGTCAAATCAAACTCTGGTGGGTTACAAGGCCCTATGTGAGCCAAATTCCTATCGAAATCATTCTTTCCGATAGTGTTCATTTCACCCAGGTAATAACTCTAGTTTGCTTCAATGTTCTCCACAATGCCATCTGGGCGCCACATTATGACTCTTTGGTGCATCGAAGATGGCACTGCTCCAATGCCATGTATCCACTCTCGACCAAGGAGTAGATTGTAGTTGGGCTTTGCTGAAATAACCATGAACATGGTGGGTCGAAGGATTGAGCCCACTTTGAGATCTAGTTGAATGACACCCATTGTGGTGCCAATGCCTCCTTCATAGTTGGATAAGACCATGTTGTGTGGCTTTATGTCAGCATCTCCTTTGCCTAACTTTTCCAGCATGAATTGTGGTATGATGTTGATGGTTGCCCCACAATCAACCAGAATTTTGTTTATGGTTACCTCTCCAACCTTTGCTCTAATGAACAGCGGTTTCAGATGGCTCTTTATTGCCTCTTTTGGGGGTTCAAAGAATGCGTTTTGTTCTTCCACGCATCCATATATAATAACACATTGGCTTATGTCTAGCCAGTTCTTGTTCAACCATTAGATCAGTCTCTTTGACTTCGACCTCGCGATTATATTCTTTGGGCAGCACATATATGACGTTAACCATGATATCTAAATTGTCACTAGAGTCAGAGTCGTCTTCATCGTTCGACCCACACTCTTCCGCCCAGGGCACAGGATTTCTCTCTAGAGGCTTCCTTTGTCTTTTCTGCACATTGGTGATAACTTCTGGATGAGGTCCAGCTGCCTCTTTCTCAGCCTTTCGTCGTCTTTGAAACCTTCTCCACTGTGAACGAGACATAGGATTTTTCCTTTATAATTGCTCGACACATGGGTCATTTTGTTCGACCCAGAAGCATGGTACTCCTTTCTGTAATCTAGAGAGGAACCTCTTGGTACGTTGAATGTATGCCACCTTTCTTCATTTGGCTGTTTCCTTCCCATGGTATTCAGCCAAGTATCAGTAGGCACATTAGTTGGAGGCCTGAAAGTTGGTGGCCTCCTTTCCTGATTCATGGGTCTTTATTGATGTCCCCTTCTGGGGTCAAATCGAACTTCCGGACCCATTCTTTGTTGGGCATTGGTGCCCTATTTTGCTTTTACAGTCCGCATCACCTGTATGTGTTCAGCGGCCTTCTTATCAAAAATAGAGCTACACCTAGGGCATAGCATTACTTCTGATTTCTTATTTTGGCATCTATGCAAAAAATCTGCCAAATTTTCATCCTCCTTTGCGAATGCAGTTTTGTTTACTTCCTCTTGTCGAAGGGTTTCCTCTAAAACTTTGGCTCCAGAAACTTCGACCACATTAACCTGCATGTTGCTTTTGGCAGCCAGGTTCATCTTCTGCATTTTGGCCTCCAAGTCCTCTGTCGAACCCTTTGCAGCAGCCAAATAAGAACCTGTGGTGGTTCTTTTGCTGGAGCTTTTAGTAACTCCTTTGATCAGTTTCAGGCCCATAGCAGCCTTCTTGTTTGACGCTTGGTCAACTTCCTTTTTCGAATCCAGGCCTTCAGTGGCCTTTCTCACCCCTTCGATTGTTTTCCTGGAGATGTTCCCAGTGAAACTTTCGAAGATGGGTTTTATGATGAAATCTTCAGACACTTCCACCATATGAATGCCAACTGGTTCGGCATAATGAGCCTCTGCCTACAGTGGGTTTGTGTCGATTTTCATTGCTGGTTTATCAGCAAATTTCAGCCTTCCTTCATTCAGTGCATGTTGAACGAGATCCCTGAAAAGGAAACATTGTGAGGTTTTATGTCCCAAAAAATTATGATATTTACAAAAACCTCTTTTCTTTCTATGTTCTAAAGGAGGCAATTTAGCCCCTGGGGGCACTATCATTTGTCCATCTTTAACTAATAGATCGAATATTTCGTCACACTTGGATATGTCGAAGCTATAAGTTTTCTTAGGAAATTTATCACTGTTTTTCTCAGGTTCTACAGGATTTTTCCCGTTTGACGGCACCAACAATTTACAAGAATATGGTGGTCCATGTTTTAATTCAGCTAAATCAATTTCTCCTTCTTCGACATCTATAGGATCGTTGTATGTCTCTGGATCGTCATCATCCATTTCGACATAAGCTACCATTTCTCGTCGAAGAGTTTTAGCAGTTTTAGCCTTTTCAGCTTTAAGGCGTTCTACTTGTCGAACCCTATCAACGAGTTGGGCCATATCCCTTAGGTATTGTGTATCCAACTTTTTCCTAATCGAATAGTCCAGACCACCTGCTGCTATTTCAACTAACTCATGCTCAGGCACTTGGGTAAAGCATCTGGCTTTGAGTAGTCGAAATCTATTTAAATATTCATCAATTGGCTCTGTGAACATTCTTTTTACACTAGCCAATTCTTTTAGACTTATCTTGGTTTGACCCATGTAAAATTGTTCATGGAACAATCTTTCTAATTGGTTCCAATTATGGATCGAATTGGCTGGGAGGGTAGTGAACCAAGTAAAATCATTTTTAGTTAAGGAACTTGGGAAGTATTTGATTCTAAGGTTTTCATTGTTTTATATTTCTCCCGCCTCTATCAAATATCTAGCCACATGTTTGACAGTCGACTCTGTCGTATCCCCTGAAAATTTAGTGAAATTTGCGACTTTCCCCCTAGGTGGTAAGTCCGTTTGCAGAATATACTCTGACAATGGGGATGTAAAGTTTGGTCTATGGAAACCACCATTCATCCTGTTTTGAAGCATGATTCTCTCGATCATAGCGGTTAAATTATTATCCGCCCCATAGTTCTAGTGTCGAACTTGTTGTATTAATTCGTCAGCATTTTGGTTTCTATTAGTCAGAATAACGCCCTAATAGATTTCTCGATGGTTTCGAGGTATCTCTATTCTTGGTTGTTCTACTTCGACCCTTGGAACTTGGGGGTTTGGATTAATGGTCAAATCTTCTTCCATGATTACCCCCTTGATTCAATCTTATTGGTACCCTCTGGGGCTGTCGAACAACTTGGGGTAGTTGAGCAACTTGGGGCACCCCAAAGAATTCAGCCATGCGCGTCATTTGCATTGTCATCTATTGATTTGACTGTGTAGCAGTCTGAATGAGGGGATTTAGTATTGTACTTAGAGTTTGTGCTAACATTTGTATCATTTCATGGTTACTTTCGTCCATTTGTTGCCTCAAAATTGCTGTCGAAGCATTTGTGAGACTTGGTATCATATGAGATGGCCCTCCCAAAAATTGGTTTCTACTGGCTCCAGATCCCTGTAATGGTGATGTTGCATTTACCAAAGGTTCTGAAAAAGTAGACACATCATTCATAAGGCTAGCCATTTCAGTAGTTGGCATGCCATATGGCTGTTCTCGACCCATCCAAGTTGTCGAAAAGCCTGGGGGTACAGTTGATCGAGATCCTAGGTTTATCCTTGGTGGGGGTGTTCCTAAAGGACCTCTTGAACCCACGTACGTAAGTAAGGGTCCAGTTTGATTCATGGTCAACGCTGGTATGAATCCAACAGACATTGGGATATTCCCTTCAACAGTAGTAGTAACTACTGTCCCTGTAACTGGTGGAGGTATTTCTCCATGGTTTGGCTCGTTAGCCATACTACTCTCTTTGTTTTCCTTTCTAACAGTATATTTGTTGGTTACTCTACCACTTCTTAATAACATGCAATGTTATAACTGTACAGGAAAAACAAAATAACATAGAAAATTAGCAACTCCCCATCAGGTGTGCCAATTTGTTTACCGTGGTTTTTGGTAAACAACCGCTGGTCTCCAAAAGGTAAGTTTTTTGGTTTACTTGCGGGATCGACCAAACTAATCCCAGAACATATGTTAATCTTTATGTAAAATGAGTAAGAAGGAAGAACGCACGTTCGACCCAGGGGAAAGATGTTTGAGATTATTGAACAGTAAGCAAAAGCATAAAAATGCAAGTAAAAGAAATAAAAAGATGACTTTGCAGGATAATGGTAAAGTAAAGTAAAAAGACTTTTATTAAGTAAAAAAGGTGTTTCTAACGTACATTGCTCTGCTTTTATCTTTCTCACGCAGTAGTTACTTGGATAATATTTGAGAGATTTTGTACCATAAGTTGAACACGTCTAAAAATTACACAAGCTTCTTAATTTATACTAAAAGTAGGTAATCGTCGAGGGGACATTCTGCGCTAGGATGAAGACAAGTGTCTTTTGCATGCCTCTCGACCCATAGCTTTTTGCCACGTTCCCTTCCCTTAGACGCTGATGAAAACCATCTTTCCCTCCAATAATTCAAATTTCAAATGGTCTTCGTCCCATGTGCCAAGGCGCGAACACTTTCCTTCAGTCGAACAACCTAAATCTGCTTCAGTCGAATGAACCCTTGATCGAAGACTCTTATCATAACTTAGATCCTTTTTCCTAAGTTATCTCGTGTTTCGAATACCTCCTGGTTTAGTTCATTCCAATTTTTTTGGTCTAAAAGACCAAATACAGTAAGTGTCGAATTTGGGAGCCAACACCCGTGACGCAAATATTTTATCAGAATCCGGTTTTTTTTGGTAACAACCAAATAATATTTTATAAGGTTAAGGTTCAAGATGACGAGTATCTTCAAAATATGTTTTCCGGTCATGAGTATTCTGGGTACGACTCTATTGAGTTGTACATTATGCTGCGAGAGCCTCAGCTGTCATAAGTGGTTGATCCTTTGGAGACCGAACAAGCAGAAGTAGATGCAGTTGATAAAGAATAAGAAGATGATGAGTTGGAGTTTGACGAAATGGTCAATGATGATTCCGAAGACGATGGGATACCTGGTATTCCTGCAAACGAGATCTACACACCACCTCCGCACATGACAAACTTCAACATGGGCGGAGATGAACCGTCTTCTGATTTATTTTTCAATCCGTATATGCAGTCGGATGAAAACTTAAAAGAGAAAGACAAATTTCGTAACAGAGAAGAATGTATCAGAGCCATCAAAAAATTCCACATGCTCAACTCGATCGATTTTAAGGTGGACCGTGTAAATCCAAAAAGGTACAAGATCAAGTGTGTCCACCCTGATTGTATGTTCAGGCTCACTGCATCATAAAGATTAAGAGGTGATTGTTGGGTCATAGGTTTCATGTTTACCCACACTTGTGTCAGTTCTACTCAATCACAGGATCATCGAAAACTTAATTATGATCACATTTGTCAAGAAATCCTACCACTGGTCAGTAACGATCCATCTTTGAAGGTGAAAACCATAATCTCCCACATCACTACGGTATTTAACTATACTCCGTCTTACCGAAAGGTGTGGTTAGCAAAAACCAAGGTGATTGAAAAGGTATATGGAAACTGGGAGGAGTCATACCAAGAACTTCCTCTCTACCTGAATGCGCTCCAGACTTATTCTCCGAGTACTGTTTACATTCTGAAAACAGTGCCAGCATACGCCCCGGATGGTAGTCAACTCAATGGAAATGGAATATCCAGTCGAGTTTTTTGGGCTTTTCAACCTTGCATCACAAGGTTTGCATCATGCAAACCAATTATACAAATTGATGGGACTTGTATGGGAAATACAAAGGCACGCTACTGATGGCAATTACGCAAGCTGGCAACAACAACATTTTCCCAATTGCCTTTGCCCTAGTCGAGGGGGAGACTGGTGGTGCTTGGAGATTTTTTCTCAAAAATCTGCGAACACATCTGGCTCCTCAACCAGATCTCTGTTTGATCTCGGACAGATATGCATTCATTGAAAGTGCATACAATAATCCTGCAAACGGTTGGCATGACCCTCCTTCTACGCATGTCTATTGCGTTAGACATATCTTTCAAAATTTCACGAGGGAGATCAAAGACAAAACATTTAGGAAAGCGGTTATGAATGCGGGATATGCATTGACACAACCTACATTCAAATATTATCGCAACGAGATCCATTTGTCAAATCCGGAAGCCGGTAGGTGGATCGACAATATTCCAGTAGAAAAATGGACTAGGTCATACGACAATGGCCAAAGATGGGGCCACATGACAACAAATCTAATTGAATCAATGAATGGGGTATTCAAAGGCATACGAAACCTTCCGGTCACTGATTTGGTAAAATCAACATATTTTAGGATGGCTTCGTTGTTTGCCAAAAGAGGTGAAATATGAAATGCGGTGTTGCAATCTGGACAACTATGGAGTGAAAGTTGCATGAAGTACATTAAGGCAGAAAGTGCCAAAGCCAACACCCATATGGTTATACGGTTTGACCAACACAGCCACAACTTCATTTTCAAAGAGACAATCGACCACAACGAGGGCCTGCCAAGACAAGAATATAGGGTTGTACTACCTTCTCGTTGGTGCGATTGTGGCAAGTTTCAAGCCTTTCGTATTCCTTGCTCTCATGTCATTGTCGCGTGTGCCTATACTCATCAAGACGCGCTACAACTTCTGTCACACATTTACAAATCTGAAACGTTGCTTAATGTTTACAATAATAACTTCCCTTTGGTAGCAAAACCAGATTATTGGCATGCATACGACGGTGAAATAGTATGGCACAATGACCAAATGCGAAGGAATAAAAAGGGTCATCCCAAAAGTAAGCGCATCACAATCGAAATGGACTCCCTTGATAAGCTGGAAAGAAAGTGTGGTTTATGTCGTCAGGTCGGACACAATCGCAAAAATTGTCTGAATCGGGCTACTGCCTCAACCACATAAAAATTGTATTACATAAAATCTTTCCTTTATTATGTTGTAAACATTAGGTTTTTTCGTTAACAGTATTTGTTACAATAAACTTTGCGCGAACAAGAAAAAAACACGATAATTCATCTACGAAATTACAACTGTTAAAACAATTTCATCTGACCCATGCATCATCAATATTACGTCGCTGTCTGTTTTGACTTCCTCCAACCAAACATTAGGTATTCCTCGCAAGTGAGGTTGTTGTTCGTCTTCACTGGATCCTTCTAATTTTTTCCCCTCCACAATGTCTCTATCTAGACATCTCATCAACTCCCGCTTCAGACACTCCATAGAGTGAATGTGCAAGAATTTCATTTTTATCGTAGGTTTCGTGGCGGAGAAGATAACGTAACCATCTCTGGTAAAAATCATGGGCGATGTCATGACGCAAATAACAGAGTAAAAAATAAGAAAACAGTGCGAGAAAGTGTGAGAAATGACGGAGAAACGGACGAATTATTTATAAAAATAACATTTTGTCCTAGGAGCCAAGTGAGATGGCGCCTCCTCTCACTTTTAAAGTGCATGCGCCATCTCACTTGGCTAAAAGAGAGAGGAGGCGCCAAGTGAGATGGTGCCTAGGACATTATGCTTAGTGGAGGCGCCAAGTGAGATGGCTCCTCCTTTGGAGAGTCATCTGAAACATGATTATTTGCGTAATTTTTTCCGAAACATAGTTATTTGTGAAAAAATTTTTTAATACATGATTATTCCAAAAAAAAATCGACATATGGTAGACAATATTATTACTATTGTACTTACACTAAGTACAAAAAGAAAATAATTATAAAAAAAAAAGAGAATAATATATTTAAGAAATATTTTAATATTAAAATGGATTAATGATAAGTTGTTTTTAAGAAATAAATCAAAATTTAAAGCATTTTAAAAAGAAAAAGATGAACAAGAGCTTGTTTGAATGAGTTTTTTTTTAAAAACTATTTTGTAAATCAATTTTAAAAAATAATGTTTAAAATAAAAAAATATAAAAAAACATGTTTGATAATCTTATTTTAAAAACTATTTTAAAGTTATATAATATTTAAATATTTTCCTTCTTAATTTTCAAAACTAAAAATCAAAAACTAAAATCTCTAAAACCTATTTTAATTTTTAAATTTTTTAAATTTCTAAAACTGTTAAATAGATAATCTTATTCTCAATTTTTAAATTTTTAAAACAGTCAAAATCAAACAAATTGTACTGTTTTCAAATTTTAAAAACTAAAAAAAACAGTTTTACAAATGAAACAAACCCTAACTTTATTCGCATGAAAGGATTAATCCGAGAATATTCTGACTTGTCACTAAGTCCACTTTGGCATGCTAATTCTTATATGCATATAAGATTGAACTGACACTCTCTGCCTTACACACCTTCCAAAAGCAAAGCGACAAATCATTACCAATGGCGGCCACATTCTCATCTCTCTCCGACGATATCCGCTCACCGATCTTACCACCTCCGGCGAATAACAAAACTGAAAAGATCTGCATAGACGAGATGCTTCAGAAATACTGCGGCGAATTCGGAAAGTGGCAGTTGAAACATTTCGTTCTCACTAGTCTCGCTTGGGCGCTGGAAGCTTTTCACACCATGGTTATGATTTTTGCTGATCGGGAACCTGACTGGGAGTGTGTTTCCGGTATAAAGTGTTCCGCCGCTGGAAGTGTTTGCGGTATGTCACCCGAGTCGTGGGAATGGATCGGCGGAAAAGCCGCTTCGACGGTGTCGGAGTGGAGTTTGATTTGCGGTGATAAGTATAAAGTTGGGCTTGTTCAGGCTGTTTTCTTCGCCGGCTGTATGATCGGTTAGTTTTATCTTATTTTCTACATTCTCTAAACTTAAACATAATTAGATGTGAATTGTTATAACTATTATAGTAAAATTTAATTTATTTTTAAAGTGGTCAAGTCTTATAAAACATATTCTAATAAAATAAAATTATCTTTAATATTTTTAATTTTTTAACTCTATAAAAGAGATTAAAAATTTATGTTGTGTCTCTTAAAACAATTAATAAATATAATTTTAAAAATAATAATTTTATTATCTACAAAGAATAGCGGGGCAATTTAATGTTAATTTATTTTTTATTTTTATATAATTTTAATTAAATATAATCCTTAACTTCTTAATATAATAGTAACTTGTTTGTTGTATTTAGTCAAAAAAAATTATTATAGAAGCAAAGAATATAAAAATAAAGATCTCTGAGTAAATTAAAAAAGAGACATGTGTAAGTAACATGTACACTAATGATATTTCTATGGTTGAAATTTTCTAAACATTACTTTATCTTATCACTCATCATATTTTTAATTTTATTTTTAAAAAACAACATCCTTTTTAAGATCGAAGTTTTGAGCATTTTACATTGTAGGGGGTCCATTAAAATTGACTTTATTATAGGTAGTAGAAGATTAAAAGGACCACATGAGCATTATCATTCATGTCTATTCGTTGTCTTGCTAGTTCAAATAATTTTGTAAATTTACCAATTCCGTGGGGGTAAGGGTCTTGTGTATTAAACATCTGGTTGCAAAATTTCATGCCACTAGTGGACAACAACTTTGAGACAATAATAAAATGAAAAAACTTGCTAGTTCAAATAATTTTTAGTAAATTTACGAATTCCGTGGGGGATGGGGTCTTGTGTAGTAAACATCTGGTTGCAAAATTTCAAGCCACTAGTGGACAACAACTTTGAGACAATAATAAAATAAAAAAACTTAGATGTATTTTCTTTGATGAGTTTTATATTTTTTTAAATAAATCTATAATTTTTTCTTACACATATATAATTTTTAAAATATTTTTTAAAAAATATTTAAATATATTTATTATATTTTTATTAGAGAAAATAATATAAATATTCTCCATAATAAAATTATATAAACCATACACGCATTTATTGCTTAAATAATAATAATAATAATAATAATATAAATTCTTTGATAGTCTTAAGTTGGTTACCGATATTTTTAATATAAATTATTATAAAGTTTTAGTTTATTTTAATATAAATTAAAATAAAAAGGTGACTTGTTATGAAATTAACCATTTGATTAAATTTAAGGGTATGGAGTGTTAGCGTTGACAATCCATTGTGCAGTTATGTATTTCTCTATTCATGATACTTGTATATCGATTTGTAGACAACTAATTTTCTTCAAAGATAAAAGATTAGAAATTCATATATAATAATAGGGATAAAATATGGTGGAATAATATAGTAAGTGTGAGTAAGTGGGAAAATAGTCTCCCATTGAATATGAACGTGAAGAGTTAAGTATATATAAATGGGAGAACTCACTCACCTATCACCTTAAGGTTTTAGATGAATATGTGGTGTGTCTCTCACAAAAATGTTTCCTACAATATATATTAATGCTCCTAGTATCTCACTCCAATAGTGGTATCAGAACCTATATTATTCCAACACTCCTCCTGAAGTGTGAATCCACAACATGACTGAGAGAATAAATAGCAACTATATCTAACAGTCATATAATACAGTGAAAATAATCAAAACACTAACTAAACTCCTAAAAAATAGACCCTCCTAAATACTAGGACTTATTAAACAAATTGTATGCTAGGGACAATTAATTTGTTATTACTAGGTAAAAATATGCATGTACATATGTGGGAATATTATGTCCAAGAGTAGGGGAATCTTTCTTAGTGGAATATGAAATCATGCCCATGTAAGTATGTCTCTCGCTTTATCAGTTCAATTAAGAGATAAAAAAGGTGTTACACTATTGCAAGAGCAAAATAACGTAAACAATTTTGCATAGAACCAAGCAATATTAACTAAGACACTTGTTTAAAAAACAACCGTTGGATTGAATTTAACACAACAAAAACATTTGTCTTTTCTTTTTGGTTATTAACGCTATATACTCTTGTTCATGAATGTTCATTTATTTTTCTACCGATAAAACGTTTTCATGGTTTTCATGGATACACGAATATTTGGACCACCTAAGAATAATATCATTTAGATTGATGCTGTAATTTCAGGAGCAGGAGTATTTGGCCACCTTTCAGACTCATCTCTAGGAAGAAAAGGTTCTCTCACTGTGGTTTGTGCCCTAAATGCCATATTTGGCTGCTTAACTGCATTCTCCCCTAACTACTGGATCTATGTCCTCCTCCGCCTCCTCACTGGTTTCAGTACCGGCGGGGTTGGTCTCTGCGCCTTTGTCCTCGCTACCGAACCCATCGGCCCATCAAAACGCGGCCCAGCCGGAATGTCCACCTTCTATTTCTTCTCCGGAGGCATTGCAATTCTCTCCGGCATCGCCTACACCTTCCAAACATGGCGCACACTCTATATCGTGGCCTCCATTCCTTCTCTCCTTTACATTATCCTCGTCCTTCCCTTTATCACGGAGTCACCGAGATGGTACCTCGTTCGAGGAAGAATAAACGAAGCCACTAATCTAATGTCCACCATTGCTTCTTTCAACGGGAAACACCTTCCAGATGGAGTTGCCCTCGCACTTGACGAAGAAGTATCAGAACCAAAAGAAGCATCAAATTCAGATTACAATCTCATTAATTACAAGGAAATGAAAAACAAGGATGCACTAGTTGGATCCATCGTCGACGTGATTCGAAACCCAACTACACGTATTAGGTTAATTCTAGCAATAGCTCTTAACTTCTTAGCATCAGTGGTGTACTATGGTCTTAGTTTAAACGTTGCAAACCTCGAAACAAACCTCTACATAAACGTGCTTTTGAATTCTGTCGCAGAGATGCCAGCATTCACAATAACAGCGGTGTTATTGGATCGATTCGGGAGAAAGCCATTAACAATAGGGACAATGTGGTTCAGTGGAATCTTTTGTTTTATGGGAAGTTTGATGAGCAATATCGGCGTGTGGAGAATAATTAAAATGGTGTGTGGTGTTTTGGGAATATTTGGAATGGCTGGGACTTATAACTTGTTGTTTATTTACACAGCGGAGTTGTTTCCTACGGTGGTGAGGAACGCGGCATTAGGAACAGCGACGCAGGCGGCTCAAATGGGGGCGATTTTGGCGCCTTTAGTGGTGGTTTTGGGTGGTTGGTTGCCGTTTGGGGTGTTTGCAGGATGTGGAATTTTGGGTGGCATGTTTGCATTTTATCTGCCGGAGACACTAAACATGCCTCTTTATGATACATTCAATGGATTGGAGGCTGGACTAAAATGATGCTATTGCTAGCTAGCTCTTTCTTGTTACGTTGGGATGGTTTAAAGAAGAATGGTGCAAGTCGAGGGAGTTAAGCATTGAATTGCAAATTATTCTCCCATCTCTAAATATAAAGACTTTTTGTATAAGTATTGACTAAGTGCACTTTAGATATAAATCTATTATTGAGAAAATATCAAGTTTTACATTGATTAGATACAGAGTTTGAAAAAAAATATTGTATATGGAAATACATCAGTTACTTTACAAGTCAATTTTATAACTTTTATAGAGATATTTTAGACAAAATTCTAATTGTAATATAATTTTATTAGAGTCTATTGATGGAATTATGAACCTTTATCATTTATATCTACACACTAAATAATAATTAATAGATCACCAATTATATGTCGTGTATCGTAAGAGATGGATAGATAATGTCTTTGTATTGGTTTTATTACCCTTGTACTTTTTAAACATAATATTGCCTTGTATAAAAACAATTAATGTTTTATTTCGTTCACAAAGAGTTCATTAATTCATATCTTGCAAGAGCATAAATTCAACTCATATCATTGATATGACAATTTAAGTGTTTGTTGAATCTTAAAACTTTTCCTAATCTTTTGTGAGTACTTAGAATCCGATTTACTTAGACTTTATTTGGAGGTTTGAAGGAAAAAGCAGAGATTTTTGAAAAATCAGAAGAATTTAGGTGAGTATAATTTTGAAATTGAAAATATTTAGATATAATTTTATAAGTGTATTCATACTTTTCTCTAATAAAAGTATGAAAAATATACTTAAATATCTTTTAAGGAATAAAAATAGAAAGAAATTGTATATGTGTAAGAGAAAATTATACATTTATCATATTTTCATTGGAAAAAAAGTATAAACCACATCTAAGAAAATACATGTAAGTTTTTTCATTTTGAAAGGTTTAATTTTTTTTCATGACAAAAGAACCCTAATTTAGGAAAATAAAAAATTGGATTGGAAGAGGAATTTGGAGGATTTTAGAAGGCTCATATAAATTCTTCAATTATACTCTGCATCATTATAACATTCTAAAAATTAAAAATACTGTTCTGGACTGGGCCCGGCTGGCCCAATAGCATCGAGAAGGCCCAATCCAAACGGACTTGTCGGGGGTCACGCCGACCAAAGGATCACAGTCGTGCCCGACGTACTCCCTGGGGCTACTTGCTCGACCTCCTACTGCCCAGCTCGACTTCACCTCGAGCACCCCTCCTAGGGCAGACTCAGTCCACTGCACTCCCAACGGGACTCCGAAAAGACCGCGTCTCTGTCCGTCCGCACTTCACGCAGAACATCCAGGGAGGGGACCACGTGCAGGTCCCCACTACGCACGTAGAACCTGGCAGTTCCTCCATTGGGCCAAACCTGCCCGGCCCAATGAAGGAACCTTGGCCCAGCGTTGGGGGCTATAAATACCCTCTGTTTCCAGAGGGTCAGGTATTCATCATTCTACCCATACTCTTACTATTGCCTGCTCGTGCTCTTACTCACTTCAGCATCGGAGTGTCTTGCAGGTACCCCCCCCCCCCACCTCGTTCAAAACTTCAGCTCGGAGCCAGCCATGACGGTCCAAGTCTGATCAGGTCAGATCAGTGGCGCCGTCTGTGGGAAACTAGCTTCCCCGTCTTGCAAACTCAAAGACCAAAGCTCAAATTCAACTACCTGTCATGGCTGATCAAGCTCGCGACGAGCAGAACGTCCGTGTCGCCGACACTAATAACGGCACCGCGGACAAAAACGGACATCTTGACAACGCCGGCAATCCCGGCCACAACACCATTCCTGCAACAACCGCCCTCGGAACTTCCTCCTACAGGGACGGAGCTACTGCATCATCCTCTTCGCTCCCACCACCTCTCGAGGACGACCCGACGGCCCTCGCCCACTACAGAGCCGCCCGGTTCCAGGAAGTCCCCGTCCCCCCAGGGCCGATGCCACAACACAAGTGTTGTTCGCAGCAATTAATCAAACGAACTATCTCATCTTCGCCCAAGGAGAGAGATTAAAGGCGCTTGAAGACGAGCGAAGACCCCCGAGGAGGCATCGGAGACCACATACTCCCCCTTCTCGAGTGACTGAAGCTCGACACTCCTCTCGCCCGCGAAGACACTACAGGGAGACCTCTCGAAGCCCATCTCCCCGCCCAAAACAGAGACGGCCTTACCTGGAGAGGCAGCCCATCATTCAGGCCGGAGAGCCCAGTCGCGACCCGGCGGTACTAGAAAGAAGGCACTCTGGAGATGGGCGCGTGAAATTCAACAGCCGAGCATCCCGCTCGAGAGAAACTCAGCACGATCTGGACCGTCGTGCCAGACAATATTACAGGTCCCCATCTCTGTCTCCGGAGAGAAGCGACGAGGACGACCCCCGCGGTCCCCTGTCACAGGCTATTATGGGGGCACCCATCCCCCCCGGGCATAGAGAAGCCCCCTCACTTGAAGGAGTACGATGGAGTCGCGGACCCGGTCGACCACATAGACGGGTTCGAGGCTATGCTTCACTATCACAATGTCGGGGGCCCCATCAAGTGCCGTCTATTCCCCACGACTCTCAGGAAGGCGGCAATGGACTGGTACAAAGGACTCGCCCCGGGCTCAATCATGTCGTGGCGGAACCTGAAGAACCAGTTCCTTCACAGCTTCTCGGCGCCATCCAAAGACCGAGGCGGCCCTCGAGGCCATCATCCAAAGACAGGATGAAACCTTGAGGGAATTCATCAACCGCTTCAACCGGGAAGCAATACAGGTCCCCTGCGCGGACCATATGAAAAGATACTTGCTGGAGAGAGGGCTCCTCCCCGGCACAGAATTCAGAAAGGCCGTGGGTATCGAGCCACCTCGGATATTTGATGCCCTCCTCGAAAAGGCCCGAGCATACATGGACTACGAGGAGAGGGAGGCGGCCAACAGAGCCCGAGATTCCAGGACTCGTGGTCCCAACAGCAGCTCGCGCCAAGAGGCTCCTCCTCGACGAACCGGGGAGAAAAGGAAGGAAGACAGACCCCGGGAAGTCCGGGAACAAAGAGGACCTTCGGGGCGTTTCACCGAGTACACTCCGCTTACAGCTTCCCGCGAGCGCATCCTGGCGGAGTGTGCCAGCACCGATTTCAAGGACGGAGGTGTCAAACGTCCCCGACCTGCTCCTGCCAATCTTGGAGCAAACAAAAACAAATACTGTCAGTACCACAGAAGCCATGGTCACCTGACTGAGGATTGCGTCCACCTCAAGGACGCCATTAAAACCCTCATCAAGGGAGGGAAGCTCGCACAGTACCGGCGAAGCGACGCTCCCCGTTGTGACGCCCAAGAAACCAGGGAGCCAGAAGAAGACGCCCGACCATCTGACGAGTCGGTGCCCATCCAAACTGCCTTCTCTGTGACCAGGCCCGAGGATTTCGACTTCCCCGAGCACCTGCAAGAGCCACTTACAACGCACAGCAGGTGGGAATACTTCCCCTCCGCCCTAGTCATCAACGGCGGCGGGTTCAACGACTTGACCATCAATTCAGCCAAGAGGAAGCTGGACGAACTGGTCGACGCGGCTCCCCCGCAAACAGTGACGTTCGAAAGGGTGAAGGGCAGGTCAGAGCCCATCACCTTCTACCTGGAAGAACTTCCCGGCGGAGCCCCGAACGCGGTCATCCCTTTACTGATAAGGGCAAGAATGTCCAATTTTGATGTACATCGCATCCTGGTCGACGAAGGGAGTTCCGTCGACGTCATGTACAGCCAACTGTTCCGGACCCTTCAGCTGGACGACTCACATCTTTCACCATATATGGGTTCGGACTTACAAGGTTTCAACGGCTCGACCTCCAAACCCTGGGGATATGTCGAGCTTCTGGTTACGTTCGGGGAAGGGACGGCCACAAGACAAGTCAAAGTACGCTTCCTTGTCATCGACTGCCCGTCTCTGTACAACTGCATCTTGGGGAGACCGACACTGGCAGAGCTGACGGTGGTACCCTCGACCGTCCACCTGAAGATGAAGTTCTACACCAAGAGGGCACGGGTAGCCACTATCCAAGGAGACCTAGCCGCTGCCCACAGATGCTTCAACGCCGCTTCCAAGGGACGTGATACTGTCGACATAGGGACCAGACCCGCCAAAAGAACAAGACAGGAGCCCGACAGGAAAGCATCCCCCGAGGAAGAAGTCCAGAAAGCTCCACCAAAAGTCGATTCCATAGCTCTGGACACCCGCTTCGACCAGGACGAGCCATCCAGCAGCGAGCAAATCCCACTCCGACCAATACCGGACAGGGATTTTGAACTCGTCCCCCTCGGCACATATCCGACCAAGGGAGTGAAGATTGGCAAAGACCTCCCCGACTTGGCCAGGAAGCAAATCAAGGCCTGTTTGCGCGAGAATGCTGATCTGTTCGCTTGGAGCACCGCGGAAATGCCCAGACTCGACCCTGAGGTCGCCTGTCACCACCTCGCCATTGATCCAGCCACTAGGGTCATAGTACAACATAGGCGTAGGCAGTCTCTAGAAAAAACGGAGGCTGTTGAAAAAGCTGTAAAAGACCTCCTAGAGGCAAATTTTATTTCTGAAGCCCGGTATTCCATCTGGCTGTCAAATGTTGTACTCGTGAAAAAGAATAATGGAAAATGGAGGATGTGCGTTGATTATGCCGATCTCAACCGGGCTTGCCCGGAAGATGCTTTTCCTTTGCCTAACATAGACATGCTGGTCGACAACTCGGCCGGCTACAAAACGTTGTCGTTCATGAACGCCTACTCGGGCTATAACCAAATCCCGATGGCCCTGGGCGACAAACACTGCACGGCATTCATGACCAGCTCGGGCAACTATTACTACAACGTAATGCCCTTCGGACTGAAAAATGTCGGGGCAACTTACCAGCGCATGATGAACAGAGTTTTCAACAAACAGATCGGCGACATGCTCGAGGTATATATGGACGACATGATCGTCAAGTCCCGAGCAGACACCGACCATGCAGCACACCTCAAGACAGTCTTTGCTCAAGCAAGACAATGTAAAATGAGGTTCAACCCCGAGAAATGTACGTTCGGGGTTAAGGCAGGAAAATTCCTTGGATTCTATCTAACAGAACGGGGAATCGAAGCCAACCCCGACAAATGTCGGGCATTCTCCGACCTCCCAACACCAACGTCGAAGAAGTCGATACAAATCATGAACGGCATGCTCACGTCTCTATCCCGATTCGTCACGAGATCCGCTCAGCACGCCCTCCCCTTCTTCAAACTCCTTCGAAAGGAAGAAGCCTTCGAATGGAATGAGGAATGCGAGCAGGTACTACGCCACGTAAAGCAAAGTCTGTCTCAGTCGCCCGTGCTATCTCGACCAGACGACGGGGAGCCACTGTATTTGTACTTGGCCGTTTCGAACGAACCCATCAGCGCGGCCCTCGTCCGCGAGACCACCGACGGACAGAAGCCCGTCTACTTCACGAGCAAAGCCCTGCAAGGACCCGAAAGCAGATACCAACAGATAGAAAAGGTGGCCCTGGCCCTCGTCAACGCAGCGAGGAGGCTCAGACATTATTTTCTGGCCCACACGATCATCGTGCGAACCGACCAACCGGTGAGACAACTCCTGGGTCGGCCAGATATGGCGGGCAGAATGTTGAAATAGTCCCTGGAACTCTCTGAATTCGACATTCAATACGAGAGTAGGAAAGCCTTGAAAGCGCAGGCCCTGGCCGACTTCGTCGCGGAGATGACCACTTATGACCCACCCCCAGGGAAGGAACACAAGTGGACCATCTTCGTCGACGGAGCATCCAGCTCGTCCAGAAGTGGCGCAGGAATCCTTTTGGAAAATGAAGAGGGCGTAGTGATCGAGCACTCCCTAGCTCTTTCCTTCCCGACATCAAACAACCAAGCAGAGTATGAGGCTCTGCTCACAGGATTGAGGTTAGCCGAGGACCTGGGAGCCCGCGAGGTACAGATCTACACTGACTCCCAACTCGTCGCCTCCCAAGTCCAGGGGAATTACCAAGCCAAAAACGACAACCTCATCGAGTACTTGAACTTGGTCAAAAAACACATGACAAAGTTCGTACGGGCGGAAATCTCACATGTTCCCCGCGAGCAAAACACGAGGGCAGACATACTGTCCAAACTCGCGAGCACGAGAAAGAAAGACGGGAACAAATCCATCATCCAAGAATCTTTGGCACGCCTGAGTATCGAAAAATCCTCGACACTGGTCGAGGTCCACGCCATTGGAGACGCCTCGTCCTGGATGACCCCGATTTACAATTTCTTGACAAAGGGCGAACTTCCATCAAACCAATCCGAGGCAACCGTCACAAAACGGAGAGCATGCTCCTACGTGGTGCTCGAGCACAAACTGTACCGCAGGAGATTCTCCATCCCCCTCCTAAAATGCATAGACGAATCCACAGTCCCCGAGGTACTGCGGGAGATACACGAAGGGATCAATGCTCAGCACATGGGCGGTAAGTCCTTGGAGAGGAAAGCCCTTCGAGCAGGATATTACTAGCCAACGATGCAGTAGGATGCCAAGGAACACGTTAAGAAATGCGACAAGTGCCAGAAACACGGCGACATGCACCTCGCCCCGCCCCACGAGCTGAGCATACTATCATCCCCATGGCCATTCGTGTGGTGGGGAATGGATATCCTCGGACCCTTCGTGCAAGGGACTTACCAAAATAAGTTCCTAATCGTGGCGGTCGATTACTTCACGAAGTGGATCGAGGCCGAGGCCCTCGCGAAGATCACCTTGCACAATATCCTCCGTTTCTACAAAAGAAACATCCTCGCCAGATTTGGGATTCCAAGTGCACTGGTGACCGACAACGGCACCCAATTTACCGACCACGGGTTCCAAGACTTCGTCACTAAACTAGGGACAAAACAACACTTCACTTCGGTCGAGCACCCTCAAACCAACGGGCAGGCCGAGGCCGCGAACAGGGTTATCCTCCGGGGACTCAAACGTCGACTCGGCGAAGCCAAGAGGGGATGGGTCGAGGAGCTCCACAGCGTCTTGTGGGCTTACCGCACAACGCCCCACTCAATGACCGGCGAGACCCCATTCCGACTAACATACGGGACTGAGGCCGTCATCCCGGTAGAAATTATGGAACCATCCAGACGGACAGAGAGCCCCCTCGACGAAGAAATGAACGACGAGGCTCTGCGCCACAATGACAAGGTCATCAAGCGCGAATTCGAAATCGGCAGCCTAGTATTACGAAGGAACCAGAAAGATTCCCGCAAAGGGAAGCTGGCCGCGAACTGGGAAGGACCTTATCGAGTCCACGGCACCACCGGTACCGGGGCATACTACCTCGGCAATTAGACGGAGAGCCATTACCACGACCCTAGAACGCTGCTAAACTAAAGCAGTACTATAGTTAAAAACTACCAACGACACCTAGGACCCTCGACCGTGACACCCGCGCTCGGTCAACGAGGAAAATACGTCCGACTCCGTAGAGAGGATGAGGTACAGGCCCGACCTACGTCTAAACCGCACAACATCGTTCAACAAACAAGACCAATCAATAGTGCCCGACGTGGACACCTCCACCGAGATCCACCGTCGTAGTACCTGTAGGGCAGAACACCCAGCTCGCGATGGGCAGTTCACGCCGCAGGCAAATAACCCCGATCCGGGCGATATACCCGAACGAGCGGCTCATTCCGCACGCCTGAGAATCTCGAAGAAACTCGGGCCATCTTAAAAAGGGTCGAAAACAAATCTCTCCTCTCGAGGTCATCACTCCGATAAATTTGGTCATCGAGTGGGGCCCGAACGAAAGACTTAGGCAAGTTTGCCAACAAAGTCACAGCCATACACGGGTACGACCCGGGCACATAACTCGGGCCAATTATATCGCAAAATACATAAAATACATACACGGGCAAACAGTCAAATGGAAATAAATTCATTCAATACGCCCGTAGGCAACAAAGCAAATAAAAATAAACCGACCAAGAAGGCCGGCGATGTTCAGGAAGTACAACCAACGGGCACGCAAGCCCAAAAAATACGAACGGGCACGCAGGCCCAAAACAAATATCAATAAGGCACGCAGGCCCATCATCATCTTACAATCCAGTTTCTCCGGAGCCATCATCACCGACAACAGGAGAGTCGGGCGGGGGAACGATCGCGCCATCCACGATCTGAGACATGTAGTCCGTCCCTTCAGTGATCAAACCGAGATTCAGCAAGGAAAGCTGGCTGACCGCGGAGTCGAACCCCTCCTCTATAACACCGACACAATCCGCTTCGAAGAGCCGGATGTGGGCGACCAACTCCGATCGACTCCTCAAAGCGGCTATATCCTCCGGCTCATCCTCGGCAGGAAGCATGGCGACTTTCAAGTCCTCGATCTCTTGGGTTAGGCGCCCGATGTCGGTTTCCAGACGCTCCCGGTCCGCACGGAGAAGCTCTCTCTCCTCGGCTAACTTTCCCGAATTCTCCTTCTCCAGAGTCAGCATCTCTCTCTCGGCAGCCAGCAGCGATGCTTGCTCGCGGAACATCTCCTCGGAGCGCTCCAGGGCAGTCCTTAACTTTCGCGAGCTCGAGGTGAGGGCCGCTTTCTCCTGTTCCAATTCTTAAATGCGGACAGGATCCTCCCCTTCCTCGGACAGCACAACGGCCATTTCAGCCATTTTCACCAGCCCGGCCATATTGGCGGCCAGGTGCCTCCTCCGGTCCTCCCTGCTCATCCTCCTGATAGCCTCAGCCTCATCGGCAGTCACGGACAAAGGGAACCCCTCAAAGAAACCCTCCTCTTTGAAGCAAGGGGGCAACCCGAAGGACCTTACGGCGCTGGAATCCTCGCCGACCGCCGGCCCGCTTTCCACCCGGTTCCTTTTTCTTGGTATCAGGTCGGCATGTGGCTCGACCTCCTGGACCTCTGGGGTCTCTTCCGAAGCAGCCCCCGAGCTAGGCGATGAATATACCCTCACCACATGAGGAGCGCCCGGACTATGCGGCGGGCCCATCCTCGTTGCTTGAGGAGCCTTCACCACCCTCTTGCTCGGCCTCCGGTCACAAGACAGCTTCAAGAGTCTCTCCCGTCGCCCGGCCATCGAACCTGCACAAATAAAAAACCGGGTTAGTGTCGAGCAAATAAGCAAACAAATGGCAAGCAAATTCAAGCAATAAATGACCTAGCAGACGAGCGGCCTGCCTGAATGACTGGCACTCCACGAATGCCTTCGTATCGATCGGTCGGGCCTCGAATGTCAGATACCCCTCCTCGTCCAGGACATCTTCCCACTCCCTCGTAGCCCATCTGGCAGGGTGGAAGCTATCAACGTACCGACAAAGGGTGTCGTAAGCCTTCTCATCCTCGGAACCCATGTCGCCTGCAGAAGTATGATAATACCCAGTCCCGTGCTCATAATGTCTAGAAATCCAATGCACGGGGAACTTGGCCGTGCGTCCCAACACCGGATACCCGTCGTTGTCTAAAAGTGCCTCCCCGTCATCGTCTCTTATCGCCGCTTCCTCCTCGTACAGGGACTCTAAAGCGGCTGTGGTAACCGGCCTCACGACATACCACTTGTCTTTAAAACCCCGCACGGAGTCCATGTACATCCTGAAAAGTCTCTTCGACTGTTTCAGGGAGACCCAGCTGTGCTTTCCTCCCCGGGACTGGCGCTGCAGATGGAAGATTCTGAAGAAGAGAGGTATAGTCGCCCCAATCCTCAAAAAACGACAGGTCAGCTCAAACGCCCGGATAAAGGCGAGCGAGTTCGGGTGTAGCTGCGACGGGGCCAGCCCCAAATGGGCGAAGACCCCGGCCTGAAAGTCGCTGAAGGGCAGCTGCAGCCCAAGGTCTTTGAATGCAATTTCGTACATGGGGAAACTGTACTCGGGGAACACCGAGCAAATCCGAGCAGTGAAGGTCGGTCTAGTAACGACGAAATTCTTTTGAAAATCAGGCTGGCCGTGGCCCGCCTCAAGGACAGCGTATGGCCTTCGGTTGCGCCGACTATAGACCGAGGCGATTCCTCTAGGCTCGGCGCCCACCCAGTCCAACAGAGGGTCTTCTACGGTGTCGATCAAACTCACAGCCTCATCGGCCCTTTGTTCCTCCCTTTCGGGGCGTCCTGAAGAGCACGGCTCGTCCGCCATGGTTACCTACAGAGCACGGGAAACCAGTCAATTGGGCACGAAACCATACGCTCGTCGTAACGGACAAGATGGAGTGCGCGACAAACCACGTCGCTCCACGCACGACCACAAAGTTGGTTTGAAACAAAAATAGCAGTCGCCTCCCCGACTTCCAGATACCTCGACGGGCCCTTCTGCAAGCTGCCTAAATAGACTGACAACGCGGTTACTTATGAATACGTCGACCAGGGGTATGAACATGGCGAGCAACATCATAAAGCCTAAAGCCAGAGCCATGAGTCTACCGGGCACGATCACGAATTAGGCGCCCTGGATCATGAAGACCCCGGGCAGCGCTGCAGATTATAACCTAAACTATGTATCTACCGGCCACGAGTATATGCTTCCCGACCTTAAGCATGAATTTGTCGAGCTAAACATGAATTTATCGGGCTAGTCCCACGCGCACAGCCTCTAAAAACATCTAAAACAATGAAAATCGTGCATCACAACAGAAAAACAGAGAAGACAAGTCACTTACTTGGAATCAAGGAGTAGATTTGGCAACGAAGGAAGGGAATCAGTGACGGAGATCGCGGCGATGCTATGAGAATCTGGGAAGAACAACAGCAGCGAAAACAGAGCGAAGAGGAGAAGCGCGAAGAGTAGGAACACGTTCTGGGGCCCAAGGATCCTATTTATAGTGATGACATGGAATACCAAACGTCACCTCGGGCAGCGACGAATTCCCCTCCTCGACGCGCAGCTCCCCTAGGCAATGATGACCCTATCCTCATAGGGTGGCGGCACAGTTCCCAAAAGATACCTCGCGTGCTCGGCGGGCGCATGCTGTTGAGGAATCCCCGGGCATTCCTCACAGGGACTGTCCCCGAGCACGATACGGGGAAACCCTCGAGTATCCCCACGGGGAGCTGCATCTCTAGCCCGGACACTGGACCTCGAAACGAAAGCAACCTAAGATCAAGCCATGGCTCCTAACCCAAGGAACCACGACTTGGGGGGCTCCTGTTCTGGACTGGGCCCGACTGGCCCAATAGCATTGAGAAGGCCCAATCCAAACGGACTTGCCGGGGGTCACGCCGACCAAAGGATCACAGTCGTGCCCGACGTACTCCCTGGGGCTACTTGCTCGACCTCCTACTGCCCAGCTCGACTTCACCTCGAGCACCCCTCCTAGGGCAGACTCAGTCCACTGCACTCCCAACGGGACTCCGAAAAGACCGTGTCTCTGTCCGTCCGCACTTCACGCAGAACATCCAGGGAGGGGACCACGTGCAGGTCCCCACTACGCACGTAGAACCTGGCAGTTCCTCCATTGGGCCAAACCTGTCGGGCCCAATAAAGGAACCTTGGCCCAGCACTGGGGGCTATAAATACCCTATGTTTCCAGAGGGTCAGGTATTCATCATTCTACCCATACTCTTACTATTTCCTGCTCGTGCTCTTACTCACTTCAGCATCGGAGTGTCTTGCAGGTACCCCCCCCCCCCCCCACCTCGTTCAAAACTTCAGCTCGGAGCCAGCCGTGACGGTCCAAGTCTGATCAGGTCAGATCAAATACATTAATGACAAACATTCATTTATCATTTTATACAAAATCATCCTTTCAACAAATGGTATAGCTTTATCTATTTTTCTTTAAATCTCCTTCTTCAAAAGTCCTTTGTTCCCCTATCTCCTAACTCAGAAAGAGAACCTAAATTTTTTTTTACATAAAATCAATATAAATATAGTTAGTATTAATTTTTAATATTTCAAGATAAATTAACTATATTAATTATGATTATATCTAGAAAAAACAATAAATAAATTTAATAATTTTAATAATAACACATTTAAAAAAATTGTTTTAAATGAACTCTAATATGCATTTCTCGGTTTCATATTGTAAAATGACTTAGACAATGAGATGGTCTCCAAGTTCTCCATGAGGGAACTGAAGACGCCAAACAATATAAAATTAACACTTTGACAAAGGAGTGTGAACTCTTTTGTGTAGAACTCAGAATTTGTGGCTTCCAACCATATGAGGTTTTTTTGGAACAAAATTGGTTTGTATCATATCCCTAAGGTTTTGATGATAACAAAGTGTTAAAATAACAATTGGGCATACTAATGTTTGTTTAAGTGTGCAGGACCATAGACTAAAATCTGTGTTATAAACTAAGTTCTGACATCGAGATTGAATATCAAAGAGAAGCTGGAAGAACTAGAATCTGAAGCATCAGAACCCGAAGATCAGTTTCTAAAGAGGTCAACTTCTGAAGACCAGAGTCTGAAGTCAACCTTTGAATATCCAGATTTTGAAGGCTCCAACTCTAAAGAGGTCAAAAATCAGACTCTAAAGTCATTCAAAATGGTTGTATAAAGAAATTCTGAAGACATTTTGTCTTCTTCAAATCACGAGAAGACTTGGAAGAATTCTACAGAAGACAGAAGGAGTGCAACAGTTAATTCCTCTTGAAGCAGAGGAACTTCAAATTGAATTTCAACGATATTAACCATATCAGGAAGCTTTCCAACACTTCTGATTATGCTTCTATAAAATACTCCTTGTGCATGAAGTTTTCTTCAATGACTATTTTGTGTTCCTCTATTTAAAGAGCTGAAGATTTGAAGAAAACTACAACAATGGGCCTTGACAACTAAAGAGTTGTTACTCTGGCAAAACAATATCACAAGCTTAACTTAGGATTTCTTAACACTTGTATATTCTAGAAATTCTTAAGTCTTAGAGTCTTTATGTGTTATATTTAGTTTACACCTTTGATTGTATATCAAGTGTAACACTCTAACAATCTCTCCATCTTAGTTAGATTGTAGAAGTCTCTTGTCATTGTACTTGAGCATATGAAGTCTCTTGCATGTGTTCTTGAGCAGTAGAAGTCTCTTACTTGTGTGTTTGAGAAAAGTAAGTCTCTTGCTTGTGTTCTTAAGCATTAGAAGTCTCTTACTTGAGGGTTTGAGAATTGGAAGTCTCTTGCTTGTGTGCTTGAGAAAATTATAATCAGAAGTGATTATAGTGAAAATCTCTTATAGTACAAGGGGACTGGACTACTTCTGATTTGTGGGAGGAATCGGGATAGTTGTTTGTGTGTCTCTTTATTTCCTTTCAACCTCTGAACAATTTTATTCCACTTATAAACATTAGGGTTAAATAAGTTTTTGGTCCCTCTAAATATCTCAAATTTCGTTTTTAGTCTCTCTAAATTTTTCCTTCAAAGAATGGTCCTCCTAAAAAATTAAATTTTAACTTTTGGTCCTTCTTGACAAAGTCGTAGCTAAAATGGTCTCTAATTCCGTCGCTAAATAAAAATCGTCGCTAAAACCGTCACTAAAATCGTTGCTGAGTTGTAAAAACGGTCGCTAAATTGCAGGAGGGACCAAAAGTTAAAATTTAAATTTTTAGGAGGATCATTCTTTGAAGGAAAATTTTATAGGGACTAAAAACGAAATTTGAAATGTTTAAATGGACCAAAAACTTATTTAACCCTAACATTAACTCTAAATCAGACTCCTTAAATAATGTTTAGAATCTGATAATATATTTTTGAAGAGAAAGAAAAAGGATGAAAAAGTTGACATAATCCAACCCTTATTCTTGTGTTTTTCTCACCTTCAATTGGAATCAGAACACTTGGTCTGTGTTTTAACTCTTAAAAATTATACAGAAAAGGTCGTGAGAGAAAAACATGTATGGTTGTACTCTTGAATCTGAAGTTTTTAGTCACCGTAATGTAAACCATGATTATAGTGCCTCTGAGAAAAATAACTATATTGCTAGACCTCAAACCTTTAGTGGATATTCTACTCAGTTTGAATGGTGAATAGCAAGATGTACACTCATATCATAGGTCTTGATGATGAGTTATGGGATATTCTTGAAGATGGAATTTCTATTCCAGTTGATGGAGTAGGAATGGTTGCTGACAGAAAGAGTCTCACTTTTGAGCAAAAGAATATCTACAGGAAATATCAGAGTGTGTGGGATTCTAGGGGATTCTTTACCTCACGATGAGTATATCAGGATCATTGACAAATCTACTACTCAAACCATCTTCAAATATCTTTGTGATACTTATGAAGGAAATCAACAAGTTAAAGAGGCTAAGGCAATTTTGAACAAGTGACCTCAAGATCAAGAGTGGGGTGGGTTGTGGTATTTGAAAAACGTGATTAATTTTACCTTTCTCGATTAAGTCCGCATTAGTAAATTTTTATTGACTAAGCGTTTTGGAATTAAAATACATTTCGGAAAAATAAAGAGATTAACGATATAAAGATTGCACCAAAGAATTATCCAAGTTTGGTCGAACATTGACCTAGTCATGTCCATAAGAGGTCTTCTTTTCACTATAGACTTGTGAGCTTTTAAAGGTTATTCCCACGAATCTTAATACAATCTTATTATAATATTTTGAACATGTTTATCCCCAACCTATAGACAACTTTTACACCAACTTATTCTATCGATACAATTAGAGATTTTTTATTGATCTCTTTAACCAAAACAAAGATTTTTTCGCCGAAGCTTAATAAATCAATAACAGAGATTTATGGTTTATCTCAAGAACCAAAACTTGATCTCTTAAAGGTATCACACCCTTAATACTATAAACGACCGATGTGACCACTTACAAAAGTATTCTCCTCACAAATAAAATTTTACTCCAAAGCACTAAGGCAACCACAAGTGAAGAAACATATTTCTAGTGAGAGAATGATAGAAAGTAGAGAGATAAATTCTAAACAAATATAAAAACATTGGAAAATGGCGCGATTTCAAGTGAGAAAGTGATCCCTTTATATAACAGTTGAAATCACCCAAAAAGGAAATGATCCATGGGCTGAATTAATTGTCTAACCGATTAGAAACCTAAAATATAATCATTTATGTTGCCCAAATAGGAAGGTTTAGATATAGAGTGGTTGCACATTATTAAGGCGTTGATCAAATGTCTTAAGGTGTAAGTTTGGACTAATCTAACATATTAGACCAAAGGTTTAACCAATTAAATAAGCCATATTTTTCTCTTAGGCCATTTCTTCAGCTCTTAGGTCATCTGGGACAACTTTAATGAATCTTTGAAATTGTTTTATTTTTGATAAAATTATTTAATAATGTGTGCGTGTGAGTTTCCTTAGTACTCTTAAGCTACTACCTTTGTCTTTACAATACTCAGTTCACTCTGACTGACTGACTGACGGACTGACATGACTCAGCGAGTTTTCACACTTTGCATCAACGAAGCTTCAAGGCTTTTGCTGAATATTGTTTGATTGTAAAAGAAATTGGTCTTGAGTCCTTCTAAGATAATTTATTTAGTGTTGTAGCAGACTTTCGTCATGTGTTGTCGTGATTAAAACTCCAGATGTTGATCATTACTACCTGCAAGCACATAGATCCACATTCTCCCCCCCTTTTTATGATGGTGTGATACGGTGGGAGAACTGACTAGTGTTTTGCGTTCGTATTCGCACTTGTGCGGTTGAGCAAGAGTCGCCATCGACTTTTTATTTTATCCTAAAGGAAAGGTTGAGAAAGCACAGCAAAAACCTTTTGAGATATTTCGTGGGTTCGGGGGGTAGATTATGAAAAGGGAAGGTATTAGCACCCTTTTCATCCATAGTTATCCATGGGCTCTTAGTTACTTGGTTTTTTAGATCACTTGCCTTGATTTTTGATTGCTTGAAAATGGTGTGTGTGTGTGTGTTTTTTAAAATGTTTTTGAAGAAGATGCCTTGTCTTAGGCTAACCTTGTAACAATTCTTTACTCGAATATTTTACAAAGGCGTGTATCTTTTCGAAAAGATGTTTCAAAAAGTTTTGAGAGTTTGTTTTTGAAGGTGCTTGTGGATTGTGGTTTTTGAAAAGAAGGCAAGTGTTTTTTTGCAAATTGATCTCAAGTAACTAAGAGTTTTGTCTACCCTATTGTACTCAAAGGTTTTTGTTATGTTTTAACCCTTTTTTAACAATTTTGTTCCACCATTGAATTTGATGGACAATTTTGCGTTTAGGAAGTTTATTCGGGACGGGCGCGGGTCATCGTATGGACCATGAATGCAATGGTGCCAAGTGTCTTTGGCAATTTGCTTTGAAGGGACTATGATCATTCCGTTTTAGGCAACATTCGAAAGCGTCATCGAGGGACTCATGATCATTTGAATTTGTTTTGCCAAAGATACTCGACGTGCAAGCATGGCCCATTTTGGAAGGCAACATGTGGGATTACCCTAGAGGGTGCAAGTGTGATTGTGTATTGATTACATGTATTTGTCTTGTATTCGGTTATCTAGCGTTTGATTTTATGTACATGCAAACCCTAGGTCTAACCATGGTATAATTGAAAGCGGTAAATTGCGAAAATGTAAAATCTACGCTATTACAGAATAAGTATCCGGGATTGGGGGTACAAGTTTATGAATGGGGATGAGACTTATAGTATCCAATAAGTTATAACCAAATCGAATTTACGATCAAAATGTAAATAACGAATATACAAATATAAGATAAACAAATGTATAGGAGCAATATGAATGTATTGTGTAAGTGTACAAGTATATGAGTATGTGATTATTTACAGGTGCGATAATGTGAAATTGAAAGTATTGTTAGGTATTTGTTTTGACCTAAAATTAAATGCTTATTTAATTAACTATTGATCTTGTATTTCTTTTAATATGTACAGAAGAAAATGCCTTAATTAAATGCTAGGAATTTAAATCGTGTAAAAAAGAGTTTTGTTTTTTATTATGTACAAAAGAAAATTTTTTAATTGAATGTTTAAGTTCTAATTAAATTATGTATAAAATGATGTTTTAAGAAAAGAAAATATTTCTAAGCTTTAATTATGTATAAAAAAGTATATTTTCATGTGTTATGTACAAAAAGAATATTTAAAAGAAAATGTATTTTCAATTTTAATTAATATTGTATGATATGTACACATTGAATGAAAAGTATTTTCAATATTTATTATAAACAAATTAAATGACAATTAATTTCAATATTTATTATGGTGCAATAAAATATATTTTATTATTTATGTGTTTAATATTTCAATATGTATTAAAATGTTTTCAAATTAATTGAATTAAGTATATAGAAAAGTGTTTTAATTATATGCTTAAAGAAAAGATATATTTTCAATTAAATGATATATATTAATCAAGAGTGTATTTTTATTAAAAAATATATTAAGTTAGAAAATAAATATATTGTTTTAAGATGTTATGTATATAAAAAAGAGAAGTTAGTATTTGAAATAAATTTGTTTATATATAAAAAGGTGAGTTAAAAAACGAGATTAAGGCTTTTTTATGTGAATTCATTGGGCTTCAGGCATTCAGAATGGGCAAGGCCCACGTTTGGGGGTCAGTAACGTTTTAGGGTTTCATTTGGAGTTTTCATTTGGAGACAAAGGCTTTAGGGTTTGTGAGGCGCGCCGTTCGTGTGTTCGTTCATCGTTCTTCTTCGCGTCTCTTGCTTCTTGGTCATGGCTACTGAACCTCGTCTTCTCGCTTGAGCCACCACGCTACCATCATCTCCTCCTCTTCTTTGGTCCAACGAGGCTGTAAGGTGACATTTTTCTTCAACGTGTTTTAGGTTAATAATCTGTCTTGCATGTTTAATTTGTATCCTGATTTCGATTACGCTCGTTAATGATTCTGACCATTCATGTCCTATTTGTTCGAGGTGTGAAGAGAAGGAAAAGAAATATTACCTTCGCTTGGAGGAGATGATTAGGAAGCGTTTGGAGGGCTCGGCGGCGGAGAGGACACGATTGTGAAGCTAGCTTGCTCTTTGGTATTTCTGTATTTTGTTACCGTCTTTAAGGTTTTATGATGCGTTCTGAACTGAAAACCTTCTATCTTCTTTCTTATTTTCTTCTACTGCATGTTGCCTTGAACGTCTCTCTCTTCTTCTGACTTGTTATCTCGAATAGTTGCTTTGAGATGCCTTTGAAACTGTGTTGCCTGCTTTGTATGCTATGTGTTGAACGCCTGTTGAAATGTGAACTTGTTGCCTAGCTTGATGATTTGTTCTTCCTTGCCCAATGATGAGCCTAGGGTTCTGAGGGTCCTCGTTGTTTTTGAACGTTAGTTAAGGTTTAAGCTTATTTGGGACCTTTGGGGTTTTGAAAAGCTTAGGGATTATTGGCCTATGATGAAGCTTTTCTGAGTTCACTTCTTTCCTCTTCTCTATTGCCCACTTTGCCTTTGAATGTGTTTGCCTATGATGAAGAATTTCTGAGGCCTAGGGTTTAGTTGCCTTAACAGATTTAAATGGCCTAGCAGGTTATGCTCTTCATCTTGGACAGTTTGTTGGTATATTGATGGCCTTAGCAGGTTTAAGGGCTTGGTGTCCAGGTTTGAACTGGCTTCAGGTTTGAACTGGCTTCAGGTTGAATGCTTGGGCTTGACAGGTTAATGGTTTATCAGGCCATTGCAGGTTATGCTTACAGGTTTATCAGTTTGTATGTTTTTCCTTTGTGTTTTTGGTTTTGGCAGTATGGTTTAAGATGCTTAGCAGGTTTGTATGTTGAGGCAGGGTATGCTTCAGGTTTTAGGTGTTTGACAGGATGAGGCTTTTTACTTCCTTTTCTGGTTTGTGTTAAGCCTTCTGATATATGTTTTCAGTTGGAGTTTTTGGAGGCAGGGCTTATGCAGGTTGATCCCCTTTTTGTTTTGTTGGTTTTGGACAGGTTTTATACTGGTTTAGCAGGTATAATGGCTGATGCAGGTATATGCTTGTATGGCCTCCTTGCTTAAAGTTTTTGACAGCAGGTTTTTTAGTAGGTTCATGGTTTTGGCTTCTGGTAGCAGGTTATGTGCTCTTGTGTTTGGTTTCTGCTCCCTCTACTTATCCTACTGTGTTTTGTCTTTTGTATATTTTTTCTTCCTATCTATGCCTGCCTAAGCCTGAAAACCTGCATCTTATCTCTTCTTTTTCTCTCTCTCAGTACAGTTTAAATATTAAACTATGCTTTTTTCGGTACTTTTCTGAAAGTGGCTACTGATGGGAAATGATGAAAAAAAAAAAGAAGCTTGCTTGCAAACAGTTTCTTACTTCTGCATTCTTTATCTTCTTGACAGCTTTTGTGCTTTTTGATATCTTTGCCAAATCGTTTCATGACAGCCTTAAGTAGACTTTGTACTTTTTTGACAGTAAGCTTGATACTTTTGGATTTTCAGTTTGGTTTGAACTTGGAGTTTGAGATTGAGTTTATGCAGTTTGACATTTTGAATTTATGCATTTTGACATTTTGCATTCATGATTAAATGAATAAAATTCTTCCCTCTTTGTGAACCGGGAGAAATCCCGTGATTTGCAGAGAGGGTTAACTGATCCCAGTCAGTGGCCCTTAATGATGACTGCAAATTTTATCTGTCTTTTCAATTTAACTGCTTTTTGACTTTTCTCTTTTTCTTTTGCAGATGAAAAATGGAACATCGGAGCGAAGTGAAGAATGAAGAAATTTGGGACTTAGGAAATGTTTAGAAAAAATAGGATAGTTTTTGTTTTCAATTTTAATTATTGTAAACCATTATTATTTTAAATACTTCGTAAATAAATACTTGTATCCAAATAATAATTGTAACAAATATTAAATATGAAATAAAAATTCTATTGATTCATTTAATTCTTTTCAATTCCTTTTTTCAATTATTTACTTGTTATTTATAATTCCTTAAGTTTAAATAAAATGAAAATTAAATTTCAAATATTTAATTCTTAGAACCATAAATAATCAACTAAACCTTGATTTTTCGTTGATCAAAATAAATGAACTTGACATCTCCATCATCCAAAGCAACGCATAGTCAAACGCAATAACTGATCAGACGCAATCCTTTCTTACTGATTTCTTACCAAGCACTGTAAATCCAAACTGCATATTTCTTTTGACTGACCCAAACAAACCAACGTGAATTCAAACCAACTACCTCTTTCACTGATTAAATCAAAACAACGCTAATTCAACCCGAATCTAGGAATAACTTGCAAAGTGCTGTGGAATTTTAATCTTTCTGAGAATATGCCCATAAAACCTTTAATTCCTGATTAAATGCCAAATAACGTTCGCCTGATCAAAATTGAGTCAAAGTCAACCACAACCCTAAGCCAACTGTGTGAAAACAATCCAGAGCCCTAAAAAATCAGTAAAAACCCTAATTTTGCTTGACTGACAAGAAAAGTCCGTTTGTCCGATTCTTGAGCCAGTTTAAAAAAAATCAGGAAATGCCTGAAGCTGAGATTTATTGTAGAAAAATGCGAGGGCAAATTTTGGGGTACAACAGTTGCCCCTGTTCAATCTTCTTGGACCTGAAGAGTTAGATTGGCAAGATTGCCTTTCGCGACTTGAAGGTAAAAGAAGATTGGACACTAAAGTGCCCAGAAAATTTGCACTCGGCGACATGATGGTAGAGGTGAATGGGCTTAAAGATGCCATTTTGTGATGGGCTTAAAGATGCTATCTGGTGCGATAGAATCTTGTCGGGGGATGGGCTTAGAGATGCCATCTGAGAATGGGCTTACGGATGCCATTCGGCGACTGTTGGTATGAGGAGGGGCTTATAGATGCCATCTGGACATGTTGAACTGTATGTCAATGGTGAGTGGACAAGTATCAGAAAGCCACCCATGTTTTGGAACATCCCTGAATCGGGGGTCCGAAATAAGCAACAGATTGACGTCCATGTCTCGGAGAATCCGTAAACTATTTTTAGGAGTTGGGATTGAATAAGCAATAGAGCAACGTCTGTTGTTGGGAAGCGTCCGTAAACTGTTTTCAAAAGTTGAGAAGAGTCTGAATAAGTTGGTAGATTGACATCCGTTGTAGGGAAGAATCCGTAAACTGTCTTCAAAAATTGCACCCGAACAAGTTGGTAGATTGACATCCGTTGTTGGGAAGAATCCGTAAACTATTTTCAGAAGTTGAGAAGAGTCTGAACAAGTTGGTAGATTGACATCCGTTGTAGGGAAGAATCCGTAAACTGTTTTCAGAAGTCGAGAAGAGTCTGAACAAGTTGGTAGATTGACGTCCGTTGTAGGGAAGAATCCGTAAACTGTTTTCAGAAGTCTTGAAGTTGAAGAGGAACCGGTGTAGGGTTTCCTGATGATGCGTCTGAATGAGTCGGGAATAAGTATCAGAATGTCGCCGTGTCCGGGTCACATCTGAACTATTTCTGGATGAATCTCGGGAGGTGATCTTTGTCTGTCGACTGATCTTACCTGAAAAAGCAAAGGGTTGGTTGTATGCAATGTTATGATGCATGATACAATGTACGTGACATCAATATTTATGACATGAATGTGATGGATGCGCATGTAAGCTGATGAGCTAATCTTGCTGAGGATAAATGAATCCGAGATGGCTGAAGATAAAAACATTTTGACTGCTGCCGGGGAAAATAAATCCTTGGCTGCTGCTGGGGAAGAGAATTCCTGATGACCTCTACTGGGGGGCTCCAAACTAGTAGACTCCTGCTGGGGATGTAAGACTGAGAATCTTCAGTTTGGCGGGAAGTAATTCTGGCGACTTCACTGGGGAACTCAAGATTTGCCCTCTCCAAAACTCTGTGGGGAGAAGGTTCAATGGTCTGGCTCCGCTGGGGATTGATAATTTGCAGTTTTAGCTTTGCTGGGGATAAATGAAGCTTGACTCTGAGTGGAGATAGCTTGAGAAGAATCTGAACAAGCGATAGGTTAACATCCGTTACTTGGAGAACCCGTGAACTGTTTTCAGAAATCTTGAGATTGAATCAGCAATAGAGCCGCATCCGTTGTTGGGAAGCATCCGTAAACTAATTTCAAAGGTTGCATCTGAACAAGCTGATAGATTAACATCCGTTACTTGGGAAGAATCCATAAACTGTTTTCAGAAGTCTTGAAGAAGAATCTGAACAAGTGATAGGTTAACATCCGTTTACTTGGAGAACCCGTGAACTGTTTTCAGAAATCTTGAAGTTGGATCAGCAATAGAGCCGCGTCCGTTGTTGGGAAGCGTCCGTAAACTAATTTCAAAGGTTGCATCTGAACAAGTTGGTAGATTAACATCCGTTGTTGGGAAGAATCTGTAAACTGTTTTCAGAAGTCTTTAAGTTGAATCAGCAATAGAGCCGCATCCGTTGTTGGGAAGCGTCCGTAAACTGTTTTCAAAGGTTGAGAAGAGTCTGAACAAGTTGGTAGATTAACATCCGTTGTTGGGAAGAATCCGTAAACTGTTTTCAGAAGTCTTGAAGAGGAACCGGTGTAGGGCTTCCTGAAGATGAGCTTGTGTAAAACTGCATCGGGTTTTGAACACTTTTGACATTCGAATGCCCCAAGTGGTGATGTAGATAAATTCCTGGCTTATTATAGGTGTTGGTCTACAATCGGTCGTTCACAGATGTTTTCCTGGGTTGTTACAGGTGTTGATCTGGAATTCTTCAGACATGCCCTGACTGGATACAGGAATCGAATCTGGAAAGGTGATAGTTTATTTGTTGAACACTTTTGACATTCGAATGCCCCAAGTGGTGATGGAGGAGTCTTGAATCAGATTACTCTGCATATTGAGAGATTTCTTGAAATCTTGACTGGACTACCCCAGGTTAACTGAACTTTGAAAGATCTGTTGGACCTTGACTGGACTGCCCCAGGTTAATTGAATTGTGACATGCCATGCCCCTTGTTGATAGGGGATTTGATGGAAGTGTCATCCTCTTGAAGTGATTTTGACTTACTGAGAGAGTTTTCGTTCCTCCGAACATTCGCTGTATGAATTTCTTCGCTGTCAAACACAAAGGTCAAATGCAGACAGTGATATTCGAATAATGCAAAATTTATGTTTGTCTTGAAGTTTTTTTTTCGTTTTGAAAAATGCGTTTTTAGCAGAAAACTTTTCATAAGACTAGTCAACACAAGATTTAGAGTAAACCCCTACAGGAGTCAGGATACCTTTTGTAACAGTATGCTTTCGAACTAACCCATGCTTCAATTAGGACTTTTGAAGGGTTGTAACGTGGCCTGGTTCACGGTTTAAGAAACAAAAGATAAAGGCTCAAAGTATATTTGTACCCACCCGCTCTTCGTGATGTTCTTCAACCTAAGCTCAGTTAATTGTGCGTCACACTCTATTTTGAGTTTGGAACGACTTTTGGGCGACGGTTCACCAGTTGAATTTTGGGAGACAGTCATCATCTCCTTTTCCTTTTCAACATTTTTTTTATGCTGTTGAGGATTTTGTAATGACCTCACTATTTTGATTTTGATTTGTTATCCATAACTTTTGCCTGACTGTTCCCATTTTCGGGATTACTGTCAGCGGGATGCCCCAGCTTTCTTAAGCCTCCTTTACAGGTTTTGGCTCGGTGGGCTTTTTCTCTTTTTTGAGAGATTGACTGTCTATATGATAGGGAACCACCCTTGTCTTTTGATTCTAAAGGAATGCTTTCTTTTTCGACGTCGTTCGTTGTATTACGAACTGAGAGTTTGCGACTTCAATGCGCATTTTCTTTTGAACTAACTGAGATACTACCCTGCCCCGGGTTTATATCAAAGGTTTTGATTGTTTAGAACAGAAAACTCCTACTTCTTTGGCTCGAAGGGGTTGACTAGGGATTAACTTCCTTATAACTCCAGTGTTTGGGGATTGAACGAAATGCCTGTACATCATCAGCAAGGTCTGTTCAAAAGCATATTGTATAAGATCGTGGTATTGTTTCGTCATCCTCCCTCTAAAGGCTTACAGCTTTTTATCAAGAGTCAAATATCATAAAGAAAAGCATAAGAGTAGTGGAACGAATGGATTAATTCAAGACAAACATATGCAATGCATTAATGAAAACAGAGTTTAACATCAACAGATAATTGTTTGACAGCAAAAGAAATTACAACTTTGAAAATTCAAAAAGAAGCAAAGATCTTTCAGCTTGAGCTTCGTCACTTCAAGTGGAGAACCCTTTAACGGAAGATTTTCATCTCGCCGTCTGGCATGAATTCCAGCACCCCAATATCGATCAGATCTTGAATCTTGTTCTTCAAGGCCCAACAGTCGTTGGTGTCGTGTCCCGGGCTGTAGGAGTGGTAAACACAGAATGCGTCGGGATTATAGTGAGGAGAGGAGATATTGGGCTTCTGAGGAGGATCCTTTATGGTAAGCAAGTTGACCTCCAACAGGCGCTTCAGTATGAAGAATGATGGTATCTCAGTCTCCGTGAACTGTCTTCCCGACGTTTCTTGCTTACGCCGATTACCCCGTTGACGCTGGCGAGGTTGTTGATGGGCTTGTGACCCTGAAGTAAGCAGAGGAGCTTTCCCTTTGTCTTCTTGAGTGGATGGAGGCTGAGCGGTGACTTGCTCTTCGACCTCAGATGTTTGCCCCAGTTGGTTGTTTGGAAGCAGTTGGCGGACAAGAACCCTGAGTTCCTCTTGTCTTTGAGATAGGTCTTATATGAGAGCCATCTGGCCCACCAATTGTCCCATCATTTGGGTCCTCAGTGTTGTCAGATCAAACTGCAGCTCCGCAAGCTGATCACTCTCGGCGTTGTTGGAATTCTCCAACCCCTTTGTGAGGAGAGCTTTCATCTCATCTTGCCCCAGAGACAAGTTCAGGAATATCTCCTGCAGCTGAGCAGTCTAGTCTTGGATGTCTTTGACAGACCTTTCTAGAGCCATCTCTTGCTGAAATAAACAGCAGGAGAGTAAGGAAACCTGAAAAAGGAAAGATTGTCAAAATGCCATGCATGATATGTGGATGCATGCTTTCAAGGATCTCTTGGGGTAAACACAAGAAAATGTTAGAGGTTGAACTCTGCTCTTGGATTGGAGATCTCTGCACCGGTGGACGTCCTTCCGCTAGAATCAAGCTCGCCATGTCAAGTGGGTCATAGCCCCTGATTCCAGTTGTTGTACTTGATCTTTGACTGGAGAACTTGGTTTAGAGGAGGAAACCTCTCGCCCCTTGGTAGATGTCTGGTTCAACGTAACCCTGCATCAAAAGAACCCTCGAGATCCTTGAAATGGTTATTGAAAATGCTATGGTATGATGTTATGATGTTATGTACATGTATGCACAAGCAAGTGAGTGTATATACAGGCAAACATATTCACACAGAGCAAACAAGGCCTTAGGTTTAGGCTTGCATGAGGTTCAGGTACTACCCTCTTTCAGTTTGTTGGTTAAAACCTGTCCTATCAAAAGTAACCGGGTTCTAAGGAGCTCAATATCATTGGATTGTTTTCTGTGTTCATTATTTCGGTTTAGCCACTTACTGGCGACCAAAATATTCCAAGAAAACAATCTTCAAAAGAGTGTAGTACCGAGTATCTACCAACTTCGGACTGCACCAAAGTCGGTCATCTCACTACCCCTAAAAAGGCTAAGATGGTCAATTAAGGTTCTAAGAGTTCGTTAGTGCTTCATGACATCACACAGCGGCCCCGTACTCCCCTTGACTACTCAAGGGTTACCGGTACTCACAAATATGTCACACTAACATAGCTTACTGCTTCAACCATGTCGGTATACCCCGCACAGTTCCCTCGCAGTTTTTTGCTATTTACCTAAGAGGTACCCCAAATCCGGGTGGAGGATTTACAACAAACCCAAAAAAGAACCGAAAAGATAAAGCAATCAAGTCAATCAAAGCAAGAGGGTAAAGGTGATCTAAACCCTAAGGTAACCCTACTTTTAAATCAGTCCCCAGCAGAGTCGCCAGTTCTGTGATACGGTGGGAGAACTGACTAGTGTTTTGCGTTCGTATTCGCACTTGTGCGGTTGAGCAAGAGTCGCCACCGACTTTTTATTTTATCCTAAAGGAAAGGTTGAAAAAGCACAGCAAAAACCTTTTGAGATATTTCGTGGGTTCGGGGGGTAGATTATGAAAAGGGAAGGTATTAGCACCCTTTTCATCCATGGTTATCCATGGGCTCTTAGTTACTTGGTTTTTTAGATCACTTGCCTTGATTTTCGATTGCTTGAAAATGGTGTGTGTGTGTGTGTGTGTGTGTGTGTGTTTTTGAAAATGTTTTTGAAGAAGATGCCTTGTCTTAGGCTAACCTTGTAACAATTCTTTACTCGAATATTTTACAAAGGCGTGTATCTTTTCGAAAAGATGTTTCAAAATGTTTTGAGAGTTTGTTTTTGAAGGTGCTTGTGGATTGTGGTTTTTGAAAAGAAGGCAAGTGTTTTTTTGCAAATTGATCTCAAGTAACTAAGAGTTTTGTCTACCCTATTGTACTCAAAGGTTTTTGTTATGTTTTAACCCTTTTTTAACAATTTTGTTCCACCATTGAATTTGATGGACAATCTTGCGTTTAGGAAGTTTATTCGGGACGGGCGCGGGTCATCGTATGGACCATGAATGCAATGGTGCCAAGTGTCTTTGGCAATTTGCTTTGAAGGGACTATGATCATTCCGTTTTAGGCAACATTCGAAAGCGTCATCGAGGGACTCATGATCATTTGAATTTGTTTTGCCAAAGATACTCGACGTGCAAGCATGGCCCATTTTAGAAGGCAACATGTGGGATTACCCTAGAGGGTGCAAGTGTGATTGTGTATTGATTACATGTATTTGTCTTGTATTCGGTTATCTAGCGTTTGATTTTATGTACATGCAAACCCTAGGTCTAACCATGGTATAATTGAAAGCGGTAAATTGCGAAAATGTAAAATCTACGCTATTACAGAATAAGTATCCGGGATTGGGGGTACAAGTTTATGAATGGGGATGAGACTTATAGTATCCAATAAGTTACAACCAAATCGAATTTACGATCAAAATGTAAATAACGAATATACAAATATAAGATAAACAAATGTATAGGAGCAATATGAATGTATTGTGTAAGTGTACAAGTATATGAGTATGTGATTATTTACAGGTGCGATAATGTGAAATTGAAAGTATTGTTAGGTATTTGTTTTGACCTAAAATTAAATGCTTATTTAATTAACTAGTGATCTTGTATTTCTTTTAATATGTACAGAAGAAAATGCCTTAATTAAATGCTAGGAATTTAAATCGTGTAAAAAAGAGTATTGTTTTTTATTATGTACAAAAGAAAATTTTTTAATTGAATGTTTAAGTTCTAATTAAATTATGTATAAAATGATGTTTTAAGAAAAGAAAATATTTCTAAGCTTTAATTATGTATAAAAAAGTATATTTTCATGTGTTATGTACAAAAAGAATATTTAAAAGAAAAAGGTATTTTCAATTTTAATTAATATTGTATGATATGTACACATTGAATGAAAAGTATTTTCAATATTTATTATAAACAAATTAAATGACAATTAATTTCAATATTTATTATGGTGCAATAAAATATATTTTATTATTTATGTGTTTAATATTTCAATATGTATTAAAATGTTTTCAAATTAATTGAATTAAGTATATAGAAAAGTGTTTTAATTATATGCTTAAAGAAAAGATATATTTTCAATTAAATGATATATATTAATCAAGAGTGTATTTTTATTAAAAAATATATTAAGTTAGAAAATAAATATATTGTTTTAAGATGTTATGTATATAAAAAAGAGAAGTTAGTATTTGAAATAAATTTGTTTATATATAAAAAGGTGAGTTAAAAAACGAGATTAAGGCTTTTTTATGTGAATTCATTGGGCTTCAGGCATTCAGAATGGGCAAGGCCCACGTTTGGGGGTCAGTAACGTTTTAGGGTTTCATTTGGAGTTTTCATTTGGAGACAAAGGCTTTAGGGTTTGTGAGGCGCGCCGTTCGTGTGTTCGTTCATCGTTCTTCTTCGCGTCTCTTGCTTCTTGGTCATGGCTACTGAACCTCGTCTTCTCGCTTGAGCCACCACGCTACCATCATCTCCTCCTCTTCTTTGGTCCAACGAGGCTGTAAGGTGACATTTTTCTTCAACGTGTTTTAGGTTAATAATCTGTCTTGCATGTTTAATTTGTATCCTGATTTCGATTACGCTCGTTAATGATTCTGACCATTCATGTCCTATTTGTTCGAGGTGTGAAGAGAAGGAAAAGAAAGATTACCTTCGCTTGGAGGAGATGATTAGGAAGCGTTTGGAGGGCTCGGCGGCGGAGAGGACACGATTGTGAAGCTAGCTTGCTCTTTGGTATTTCTGTATTTTGTTACCGTCTTTAAGGTTTTATGATGCGTTCTGAACTGAAAACCTTCTATCTTCTTTCTTCTTTTCTTCTACTGCATGTTGCCTTGAACGTCTCTCTCTTCTTTTGACTTGTTATCTCGAATAGTTGCTTTGAGATGCCTTTGAAATTGTGTTGCCTGCTTTGTATGCTATGTGTTGAACGCCTGTTGAAATGTGAACTCGTTGCCTAGCTTGATGATTTGTTCTTCCTTGCCCAATGATGAGCCTAGGGTTCTGAGGGTCCTCATTGTTTTTGAACGTTAGTTAAGGTTTAAGCTTATTTGGGACCTTTGGGGTTTTGAAAAGCTTAGGGATTATTGGCCTATGATGAAGCTTTTCTGAGTTCACTTCTTTCCTCTTCTCTATTGCCCACTTTGCCTTTGAATGTGTTTGCCTATGATGAAGAATTTCTGAGGCCTAGGGTTTAGTTGCCTTAACAGATTTAAATGGCCTAGCAGGTTATGCTCTTCATCTTGGACAGTTTGTTGGTATATTGATGGCCTTAGCAGGTTTAAGGGCTTGGTGTCCAGGTTTGAACTGGCTTCAGGTTTGAACTGGCTTCAGGTTGAATGCTTGGGCTTGACAGGTTAATGGTTTATCAGGCCATTGCAGGTTATGCTTACAGGTTTATCAGTTTGTATGTTTTTCCTTTGTGTTTTTGGTTTTGGCAGTATGGTTTAAGATGCTTAGCAGGTTTGTATGTTGAGGCAGGGTATGCTTCAGGTTTTAGGTGTTTGACAGGATGAGGCTTTTTACTTCCTTTTCTGGTTTGTGTTAAGCCTTCTGATATATGTTTTCAGTTGGAGTTTTTGGAGGCAGGGCTTATGCAGGTTGATCCCCTTTTTGTTTTGTTGGTTTTGGACAGGTTTTATACTGGTTTAGCAGGTATAATGGCTGATGCAGGTATATGCTTGTATGGCCTCCTTGCTTAAAGTTTTTGTCAGCAGGTTTTTTAGTAGGTTCATGGTTTTGGCTTCTGGTAGCAGGTTATGTGCTCTTGTGTTTGGTTTCTGCTCCCTCTACTTATCCTACTGTGTTTTGTCTTTTGTATATTTTTTCTTCCTATCTATGCCTGCCTAAGCCTGAAAACCTGCATCTTATCTCTTCTTTTTCTCTCTCTCAGTACAGTTTAAATATTAAACTATGCTTTTTTCGGTACTTTTCTGAAAGTGGCTACTGATGGGAAATGATGAAAAAAAAAAGAAGCTTGCTTGCAAACAGTTTCTTACTTCTGCATTCTTTATCTTCTTGACAGCTTTTGTGCTTTTTGATATCTTTGCCAAATCCTTTCATGACAGCCTTGAGTAGACTTTGTACTTTTTTGACAGTAAGCTTGATACTTTTGGATTTTCAGTTTGGTTTGAACTTGGAGTTTGAGATTGAGTTTATGCAGTTTGACATTTTGAATTTATGCATTTTGACATTTTGCATTCATGATTAAATGAATAAAATTCTTCCCTCTTTGTGAACCGGGAGAAATCCCGTGATTTGCAGAGAGGGTTAACTGATCCCAGTCAGTGGCCCTTAATGATGACTGCAAATTTTATCTGTCTTTTCAATTTAACTGCTTTTTGACTTTTCTCTTTTTCTTTTGCAGATGAAAAATGGAACATCGGAGCGAAGTGAAGAATGAAGAAATTAGGGACTTAGGAAATGTTTAGAAAAAATAGGATAGTTTTTGTTTTCAATTTAATTATTGTAAACCATTATTATTTTAAATACTTCGTAAATAAATACTTGTATCCAAATAATAATTGTAACAAATATTAAATATGAAATAAAAATTCTATTGATTCATTTAATTCTTTTCAATTCCTTTTTTCAATTATTTACTTGTTATTTATAATTCCTTAAGTTTAAATAAAATGAAAATTAAATTTCAAATATTTAATTCTTAGAACCATAAATAATCAACTAAACCTTGATTTTTCGTTGATCAAAATAAATGAACTTGACATCTCCATCATCCAAAGCAACGCATAGTCAAACGCAATAACTGATCAGACGCAATCCTTTCTTACTGATTTCTTACCAAGCACTGTAAATCCAAACTGCATATTTCTTTTGACTGACCCAAACAAACCAACGTGAATTCAAACCAACTGCCTCTTTCACTGATTAAATCAAAACAACGCTAATTCAACCCGAATCTAGGAATAACTTGCAAAGTGCTGTGGAATTTTAATCTTTCTGAGAATATGCCCATAAAACCTTTAATTCCTGATTAAATGCCAAATAACGTTCGCCTGATCAAAATTGAGTCAAAGTCAACCACAACCCTAAGCCAACTGTGTGAAAACAATCCAGAGCCCTAAAAAATCAGTAAAAACCCTAATTTTGCTTGACTGACAAGAAAAGTCTGTTTGTCCGATTCTTGAGCCAGTTTAAAAAAAATCAGGAAATGCCTGAAGCTGAGATTTATTGTAGAAAAATGCAAGGGCAAATTTTGGGGTACAACAGTTGCCCCTGTTCAATCTTCTTGGACCTGAAGAGTTAGATTGGCAAGATTGCCTTTCGCGACTTGAAGGTAAAAGAAGATTGGACACTAAAGTGCCCAGAAAATTTGCACTCGGCGACATGATGGTAGAGGTGAATGGGCTTAAAGATGCCATTTGGTGATGGGCTTAAAGATGATATCTGGTGCGATAGAATCTTGTCGGGGGATGGGCTTAGAGATGCCATCTGAGAATGGGCTTACGGATGCCATTCGGCGACTGTTGGTATGAGGAGGGGTTTATAGATGCCATCTGGACATGTTGAACTGTATGTCAATGGTGAGTGGACAAGTATCAGAAAGCCATCCATGTTTTGGAACATCCCTGAATCGGGGGTCCGAAATAAGCAACAGATTGACGTCCATGTCTCGGAGAATCCGTAAACTATTTTCAGGAGTTGGGATTGAATAAGCAATAGAGCAACGTCCGTTGTTGGGAAGCGTCCGTAAACTGTTTTCAAAAGTTGAGAAGAGTCTGAAGAAGTTGGTAGATTGACATCCGTTGTAGGGAAGAATCCGTAAACTGTCTTCAAAAATTGCACCTGAACAAGTTGGTAGATTGACATCCGTTGTTGGGAAGAATCCGTAAACTATTTTCAGAAGTTGAGAAGAGTCTGAACAAGTTGGTAGATTGACATCCGTTGTAGGGAAGAATCCGTAAACTGTTTTCAGAAGTCGAGAAGAGTCTGAACAAGTTGGTAGATTGACGTCCGTTGTAGGGAAGAATCCGTAAACTGTTTTCAGAAGTCTTGAAGTTGAAGAGGAACCGGTGTAGGGTTTCCTGATGATGCGTCTGAATGAGTCGGGAATAAGTATCAGAATGTCGCCGTGTCCGGGTCACATCTAAACTATTTCTGGATGAATCTCGGGAGGTGATCTTTGTCTGTCGACTGATCTTACCTGAAAAAGCAAAGGGTTAGTTGTATGCAATGTTATGATGCATGATGCAATGTACGTGACATCAATATTTATGACATGAATGTGATGGATGCGCATGTAAGCTGATGAGCTAATCTTGCTGAGGATAAATGAATCCGAGATGGTTGAAGATAAAAACATTTTGACTGCTGCCGGGGAAAATAAATCCTTGGCTGCTGCTGGGGAAGAGAATTCCTGATGACCTCTACTGGGGGGCTCCAAACTAGTAGACTCCTGCTGGGGATGTAAGACTGAGAATCTTCAGTTTGGCGGGAAGTAATTCTGGCGACTTCACTGGGGAACTCAAGATTTGCCCTCTCCAAAACTCTGTGGGGAGAAGGTTCAATGGTCTGGCTCCGCTGGGGATTGATAATTTGTAGTTTTAGCTTTGCTGGGGATAAATGAAGCTTGACTCTGAGTGGAGCTAGCTTGAGAAGAATCTGAACAAGCGATAGGTTAACATCCGTTACTTGGAGAACCCGTGAACTGTTTTCAGAAATCTTGAGATTGAATCAGCAATAGAGCCGCATCCGTTGTTGGGAAGCATCCGTAAACTAATTTCAAAGGTTGCATCTGAACAAGCTGATAGATTAACATCCGTTACTTAGGAAGAATCCATAAACTGTTTTCAGAAGTCTTGAAGAAGAATCTGAACAAGTGATAGGTTAACATCCGTTTACTTGGAGAACCCGTGAACTGTTTTCAGAAATCTTGAAGTTGGATCAGCAATGGAGCCGCGTCCGTTGTTGGGAAGCGTCCGTAAACTAATTTCAAAGGTTGCATCTGAACAAGTTGGTAGATTAACATTCGTTGTTGGGAAGAATCTGTAAACTGTTTTCAGAAGTCTTTAAGTTGAATCAGCAATAGAGCCGCATCCGTTGTTGGGAAGCGTCTGTAAACTATTTTCAAAGGTTGAGAAGAGTCTGAACAAGTTGGTAGATTAACATCCGTTGTTGGGAAGAATCCGTAAACTGTTTTCAGAAGTCTTGGAATCAAAACAACGCTAATTCAACCCGAATCTAGGAATAACTTGCAAAGTGCTGTGGAATTTTAATCTTTCTGAGAATATGCCCATAAAACCTTTAATTCCTGATTAAATGCCAAATAATGTTCGCCTGATCAAAATTGAGTCAAAGTCAACCACAACCCTAAGCCAACTGTGTGAAAACAATCCAGAGCCCTAAAAAATCAGTAAAAACCCTAATTTTGCTTGACTGACAAGAAAAGTCCGTTTGTCCGATTCTTGAGCCAGTTTTAAAAAAATCAGGAAATGCCTGAAGTTGAGATTTATTGTAGAAAAATGCGAGGGAAAATTTTGGGGTACAAAAGATGGAATCGCATCTCTCAGGGGATGTGGTAAAATGACACAATATATTTGGAAATATTAAACTCCCCCTGAGTTAGATAGAAAATATACCCTCCCTGTGATACGGTGGGAGAACTGACTAGTGTTTTGCGTTCGTATTTGCACTTGTGCGGTTGAGCAAGAGTCGCCACCGACTTTTTATTTTATCCTAAAGGAAAGGTTAAAAAAGCACAGCAAAAACCTTTTGAGATGTTTCGTGGGTTCGGGGGGTAGATTATGAAAAGGGAAGGTGTTAGCACCCTTTTCATCCATGGTTATCCATGGGCTCTTAGTTACTTGGTTTTTTAGATCACTTGCCTTGTTTTTCGATTGCTTTGAAGATGGTGTGTGTGTGTGGGTGCTTTTGAAAATGTTTTGGAAAAAGATGCCTTGTCTTAGGCAACTAATGTATTTGACTCGTGTTTGAGTGTTTTACAAAAGTGTGAATCTTTTCGAAAAGATGTTTTCAAATGTTTTTGAGAGTTTGTTTGAAAGTGTTGTGGATTGTGGTTTTTGAAAAGAAGGCAAGTGTTTTTGCAAGTTTGATCTCAAGTAATTAAGAGTTTTGTCTACCCTATTGTTCTCAAAGGTTTTTGTCATGTTTTAACCCCTTTTAACAATTTTGTTCTACCATTGAAATTGGTAGGCAATCTTGCATTTAGGAAGTTTATTCGGGACGGGCGCGGGTCATCGTATGGACCATGAATGCAATGATGCCAAGTGTCTTTGGCAATTTGCTTTGAAGGGACTATGATCATTCCGTTTAGGCAACACTTTGAGACTTATGATCATTTGATTTTGTTTTGCCAAAGATACTCGACGTGCAAGCATGGCCCATTTTGGAAGGCAACATGTGGGATTACCCTAGGGGGTGCAAGGGTGATTGTGTATTGATTACATGTATTTGTCTTGTATTAGGTTATCTAGCGTTTGATTTTATGTATATACAAACCCTAGGTCTAACCATGGTATAATTGGAAAACTGTAAATTGCGGAATGTAAAATCTACGCTATTACAAAATAGTGTCCGGGAGTGGGGGTATAAATGTACAAAGGGGATGAGACTTATAGTATCCAATAAGTTACAACCAAATCGAATGTGCGATCAAAATGTAAATATCGAATATACAAATATAAGATAAAAATGTGTATAGGGCAATGTGAATGTATTTGTGTAAGTGTACAAGTGTATATGTATATGAATTGTGTAATTATGTACAAGTGCGAGTTGTGGAATTGAAACGTATTAGGGTTTTTTGACCTAGAGAAATGTTTTAAATGAATCTTTGATTTATATGGCTTTGATATGTATAAAGGAAAAAAGTGTTTTTAATTAAATGTTCAAGTTTTAATTAAAAAGTATTTTAGTCAAATGTTTGTGAATTTTAATATTAGAAAAATGTATATATTGTTATGTACAAAAGTATATTAATTAAAAGAATAAAAAGAAGTATTTTCAATTTTTAATTATATGATGTGGAAATGTATTCTTATGTGCAAAAATATTTTAAAAAAAAGAAAATATGTCCAAGGTATATTTCAATTATATATCAAGAAATAAATTATGTATACTAAAAAGAAAATATATTTTAATATGTATTAAAAAAAAGTTTCCAAGCTAATTGAATTAAACATGTATATAAAAAGTGTTTTAAATATATTAAAGAATGTAAGAAACATATTTTGTCTACTAAAATGATTTTTGAAAAGAAAAAGAAAGTTTATGTAATATAAATAATAAAAAGAGTCAGTATTTAAAATGGGTTTGGTTAGAACAATGTTAGTGTTTTTTGATGGGCTTTAGGGAGACTTAGAGACGGGTCAGGCCCATGTTTAACTTGAACGAAATTAGGGTTAGGGATTTTGTATCCAATTGAGGCGAAAGTGCTTAGGGTTGACAGCGGCGTGCTCGTGTGTTCGTCTTCTCCGATCAAGCTTCCTGAGCCACTCACTCCGGCCACCAGCGTCGCCCTCCAGACCTTTCTTCCCTCCATGGCGTGAATTCAGCGTTCTCTTGATTTAGGGTTCGTTCCAACGTTTTATGTTCTTATCTCTTTTCCTTTTTTACGAATTGCATGTTTTTGATTTGAGTTCTTACTTGATCTTTCGTTATTATGAGGTGAAGGAGAAGAGGTAGAAAGTTCATTACCTGACCTTGGAGAAGGAGGAGAAAAGAGGGGTGGAGACGCTTAGGAGGCCGGGACGGCGTGAACGTGATGCTTGCTTTGCTTCTGATGCTTTCCTGGTATTTTCGTTCTTACCTCTTGCTGTGTGAGGGTTTTATGATGATTTTAGATTTTCCTGAAAACCCTTCTTTCTAATTCACTTCTTTATCTTCTTCTTCCATGCCACTGTTGCCTATGTATTGCTGCCTGAGTATTTGTATGCTTCTTGTTTGACTGCCTTATTGCCCAATGATGTGTACACTGAGGGCCTGATGGATTTGCCTTGATATTGCCTCTGAATGACTTGAGTTGCTTGCCTAATTTGACATGTTTCTTCTTCGTCCTATGATGAATCCAGGATTCTGAGGACTTGTGTATCTAGTATGCTTGAGTATGTTGTTGGATACGCCTTTCTGATTTTCCTATGATGAAGCCCCCTTCTGAGGCCTAGGGTGGGTTTGAGAAATCTGGCTTGTTGATGGGCACAAGGTCTTTGACAGGTTTTAGGTTGGTTGGTAATATCTTTGACAGGTTAAGGCATTTTTCATTGGTTTGAATAGGTTTTTTTTTTACTGATAAAGCTTCAACAGGTTGGAGTTTAACAGTAGGATTTTTGTTGTTATTGCTTTTTACAGGGTATCAGGTTTTATCAGTTTGGTAATTCAGTGTATGTGTTTGCTTGTTTTATGGTTTATTGACAGGATGGTGGTTTCATGATTGTTGGTTCTGGTTTAAGGTGATTCTGGGTTTGTTTTAGAAAATGCAGGTTATGTGAGGTTTTGTGTTTGATGGCCTTTGACAGGATGATGGTTTCAGGCCTTTTGAACTGGTTTATGGGCTGGAGCAGTTTTATGCTTGCAGAAGGTTTAGTGTGTTTATGTTAGGTGTTTGTAAGGAGGATGCAGGCTCTTGGTTTTGTATATTTCTTCCTCTCTCTCATTTACTGTGCTGTACTGGCTTGTAGGTTTGTATATTGAGGCAGAGTATTCTCTCTTAGCAAGCTTTTTTGAGTTTGTATCTATTATGTCTTGTGATTATGCCCCCTGAACCGTGTCTTTGTTCTTTATATCTTTTCTTGTCTTCTCCTAAGCCTAAACCTGAACTCTGCCTACTGCTGCTTTATCTCTCTTCTTCTCATTTTTCAGTACAGTTTTTATATTATTCTATGATTTTCCTGTACTATTTCTGAAGGGGCCCTACTGATGGGAAATGATGATTTAAGATTCAAGTTGCTTGCATCCTACATTTCTTGACCGCATCCTCTTTATCCAGCTTTTGTGCTTTGTGTGCTGACTTTTCCTTGATATCTTGGGATTTTGTAATATCTTCCATATCTTCTTTGACAGCTTGGGATAGATTTTGACAGCAATTGTACTTCCTTGATTTTCTTTGATATCTTTGGCATTTAAGTGGGAATTGGACTTTTCAGTTTAGTTTGAATTGGAAATTTGTAGTTTGAATTTTTAGAAATCATGCATTTGACATTCATGAATAAAAAATGGAATTCTTCCCTCTTTGTGAACCGGGAGAAATCCCGTGATTTGCAGAGAGGGTCAACTGATCCCAGTCAGTGGCCTCTAATGATGAGCAAATTTAACTGTTTTTTAATTAACTGCTTTCTGACTTTTCTTGCTTCTTTTTGCAGATAAAAAATGGAGCACCGGAGCGGAGTGAAGAATGAAGAATATTAGAAATAGGATAGAATTTTTATTTTATTTAATATTTAAATCAATGTATATTATTGTTTGTAATTTAAATTATAAACAACAATTTGTACAAATAATTCAAATATCAATAAAATCTAAATTATCCAATTAGTTCTAATTTTCTTTATTGTTTATTTATTTATTTAAAATTCTTTGAATTAAAACAATTGAAAAATAAATTTCAATCATTCAATTTTAGAATAATAAATAACTTAAATAAAATCAATATTGATCAATTAAACTTGTCTTATTCAAAATCCAAAGCAAAGCAGCAGTTAACCCAAATGGACTGATCAAACGCATTCCTTCTTCACTGATTAAATTATGAACAATGCAAATTCAACCCGAATCTCGGAATAAACCGCAAAGTACTGTGGAATTTCAACCTTTCTGAGAATATGCCCATAAAACCCTTAATTCCTGATTAAATGCCAAATAGCGTTTGCTTGATCAAAATTGAGCCAAAATCCATCAAAACCCTAAGCCAACTGTATGAAACAATCCAAGGCTCTGAAAATCAGTAAAAACCCTAATTTTGCTTGACTGTCAAGAAAAGTCCATTTGTCCGATTCTTAAGCCAGTTTGAAAAGTCAGGAAATGTCTGAAGCTGAGATTTCTTGTGGAAAAGCGCGAGGGCAAATTTTGGGGTACAACAGTTGCCCCTGTTCAATCTTCTTTGACCTGAAGAGTTAGATTGGCAAGTTTGCCTTTCGCGACTTGAAGGTAAAAGGAGATTGGACACTAAAGTGCCCAGAAAATTTGCACTCGGCGATCTGATGGTAGATGTGAATGGGCTTAAAGATGCCATTTGGTGATGGGCTTAAAGATGCCACCTGGTGCGAGAGAATTTTGTCGGGGGATGGGCTTAGAGATGCCATCTAGGAATGGGCTTACAGACGCCATTCGGCGACCGCTGGTAGGAGGATGGGCTTATAGATGCCATCTGGACATGTTGAACTGTATGTCAATGGTGAGTGGACAAGTATTAGAAGGGCATCCATGTTTCGGAACATCTCTGAATCGGGGTCCGAACAAGCAACGGATTGACGTCCATATATGGAGAATCTGTAAACTATTTCAGGAGTTGAGATTGAATAAGCAGGTAGAGCACCATCCTTTGTTGGGAAGCGTCCGTAAACTGTTGTCAAAAGTTGAGAAGAGTCTGAATTAGTTGGTAGATTGGCATCCGTTGTGGGGAAGAATCCGTAAACTATTTTCAAGAGTTGTGAAGAGTCTGAATCAGTTGGTAGATTGACATCCGTTGTGGGGAAGAATCCGTAAACTGTTGTCAAAAGTTGAGAAGAGTCTGAATCAGCTGGTAGATTGGCATCCGTTGTGGGGAAGAATCCGTAAACTGTTGTCAAAAGTTGAGAAGAGTCTGAATCAGTTGGTAGATTGGCATCCGTTATGGGGAAGAATCCGTAAACTGTCTTCAAGAGTCTTGAAGTTGAAGAGGAACCGGTGTAGGGTCTGAATGAATCTGGAATAAGTATCAGAAAGTCACCGTGTCTGGGTCACATCTGAACTATTTCTGGATGAATCTCGGGAGATGATCTTTGTCTGTCGACTGATCTTACCTGAAATGGCAAAGGGTTAGTTGTATGCAATGTTATGATGCATGACGCAATGTACGTGACATCAATGTTTATGACATGAATGTAATGAATGCGCATGTAAGCTGATGAGCTAATCTTGCCAAGGATATATGAATCCGAAATGGCTGAAGATAAAAGCGTCTTGATTGCTGCCGGGGAAAATAAATCCTTGGCTGTCGTTGGGGAAGAGAATTCCTGATGACCTCTACTGGGGAGCTCCAAACTAGTAAACTCATGCTGGGGAGGCCAGATTGAGAATCTTCGGCTTGATGGGAAGCAACTCTGGAGACTTCACTGGGGAACTTAAGATTTGCCCTTTCCAAAACTCTGTGGGGAAAAGGTTCAATGGTCTGGCTCCGCTGGGGATACTGAGCTAAAACCCTGAGGGGAATTGAATTCCGGAGGACTCCCTGGCTGGGGATTTGTAAAGATAAGTTACTGCTGGGGAATTTTGATGAACTCCGCTGGAGAAGGGAAGAATTTTGGCGAGCGCGATCTTCCGTGGTGGTTAGCTTGAGAAGAATTTGGAGAACCCGTGAACTGTTTTCAGAAATCTTGAAGTTGAATCAGCAATAGAGCCGCATCCGTTGTTGGGAAGCGTCCGTAAACTAATTTCAGAAATTGTGAAGAGTCTGAACAAATCGGTAGATTGACATCCGTTGTTGGGAAGAATCCGTAAACTATTTTCAGAAATTGAAGAGGAACCGGTATAGGGCTTCCTGATGATGAGCTTGTGTAAAACTGCATCGGTTTTGAACACTTTTGACATTCGAATGTCCCAAGTGGTGACGTAGATAATTTCCTGGCTTGTTACAGGTGTTGGTCTACAATCGGTCGTTCACAGATGTTTCCTGGGTTGTTGCAGGTGTTGATCTGGAATTCTTCAGACATGCCCTGGCTGGATATAGGAATCGAATCTGGAAAGGTGATAGTTGATAGATATGCCCTGGCTGGATACAGGAATCGAATCTTCAAACTCTTCAGACGTGCCCTGGCTAGATACAGGAATCGAGTCTGGAAATGTGGTCAACAGATATGCCCTGGCTGGATACAGGAATCGAATCTGGAAATAGTCGTCAACAGATATGCCCTGGCTGGATACAGGAATCGAATCCTCGAACTCTTCAGATGTGCCCTGGCTAGATACAGGAGTCGAGTCTGGAAATATGGTCAACAGATATGCCCTGGCTGGATACAGGAATCGAATCTGGAAATAGTCGTCAACAAATATGCCCTGGCTGGATACAGGAATCGAATCCTCGAACTCTTCAGACGTGCCCTGGCTAGATACAGGAGTCGAGTCTGGAAATGTTGTAGTTGATTTGTTGGACACTTTTGACATTCGAATGCCCCAAGTGGTGATGAAGGAGTCTTGAATCAGATTACTCTGCATATTGAGAGATTTCTTGAAATCTTGATTGGACTGCCCCAGGTTAATTGAATTGTGACATGTCATGCCCCTTGCTGATAGGAGATTTGATGGAAGTGTCATCCTCTTGAAGTGATTTTGACTTACTGAGAGAGTTTTCGTTCCTCCGAACATTCGCTGTATGAACTTCTTCGCTGTCAAACAAAAGGGGTCAAATGCAGACAGTGATATTCGAATAATGCAAAGTTTATGTTTGTCTCGAAGTTTTTTTTTTGTTTTGAAAAATGCGTTTTTAGCAGAAAACTTTTCACAAGACAAGTTAACACAAGATTTAGAGCAAAGCCCTACAGGAGTCAGGATACCTTTTGTAACAGTATGCTTTCAAACTAACCCATGCTTTAATTAGGACTTTTGGAGGGTTGTAACGTGGCCTGGTTCACGGTTTAAGAAACAAAGGATAAAGGCTCAAAGTATATTTGTACCCACCCGCTCTTCGTGATGTTCTTCAACCTAAGCTCAGTTAATTGTGCGTCGCACTCTGTTTTGAGTTTGGAACGACTTTTGGGCGATGGTTCACCAGTTGAATTTGGGAGACAGTCATCATCTCCTTTTTTCTTTTCCAACACTTTTCATGTTGTTGAGGATTTTGTAATGACCTCACTATTTTGATTTTGATTTGTTATCCCTAACTTTTGCCTGACTGTTACCGTTTTCGGGATTACTGTCAGCGGGATGCCCCAGCTTTCTTAAGCCTCCTTCATAGGTTTTGGCTCAGTGGGTTCTTTCTCTTTTGAGAGGTTGACTGTCTATATGATAGGGAACCAACCCTGTCTTTTGATTCCAAAGGAATGCTTTCTTTTTCGACGTCGTTCGTTGTGTTACGAACTGAGAGTTTGCGATTTCAATGCACACTTTCTTTTGAATTAACTGAGATACTACCCTGCCCCAGGTTTATATCAAAGGTTTTGATTGTATCAGAACAGAGAACTCCTACTTCTTTGGCTCGAAGGGGTTGACTAGGGATTAACTTCCTTATAGCTCCAGTGTTTGGGAATTGAAAGAAATGCCTGTACATCATCAGCAAGGTCTGTTCAAAAGCATACTGTATAAGATCACAGTATTGTTTCGTCATCCTCCCTCTAAAGGCTTACAGCTTTTTATCAAGAGTCAGATATCATAAAGAGAAGCATAAGTGTAGTGAAACGAATGGATGAATTCAAGACAAACATATGCAATGCATTAATGAAAATAGAGTTTAACATCAACAGATAATTGTTTGACAGCAAAAGAAATTACAACTTTGAAAAATTCAAAAAGAAGCAAAAGTCTTTCAGTTTGAGCTTCGTCACTTCAAGCGGAGAACTCTTTAACGGAAGATTTTCATCTCGCCGTCTGGCATGAATTCCAGCACCCCAATGTCAATCAGATCTTGAATCTTGTTCTTCAAGGCCCAACAGTCGTTGGTGCTGTGTCCCGGGCTGTAGGAGTGGTAAACACAGAATGCGTCGGGGTTAAAGTGAGGAGAGGAGATATTGAGCTTCTGAGGAGGGTCCTTTACAGTGAGCAAATTGACCTCCAACAGGCGCTTCAGTATGAAGAATGATGGTATTTCCGTCTCCGTAAACTGTCTTCCCGACTTTTCTTGTTTACGCCGATTCTCCCGTTGACGCTGGCGAGGTTGTTGAGGGGATTGTGACCCTGAAGCAAGCAAAGGAACTTTCCCCTTGTCTTCTTGAGTGGATGGAGGCTGAGCGGTGACTTGCTCTTCGACCTCAGATGCTTGCCCCAGTTGGTTGTTTGGAAGCAGTTGGCGGACAAGAACTCTGAGTTCCTCTTGTCTTTGGGATAGGTCTTGGATGAGAGCCATTTGGCCCACCAACTGTCCCATCATTTGAGTCCTCAGCGTTGTCAGATCAAACTGCAGCTCCGCAATCTGATCACTCCTGGCATTGTTGGGACTCCCCAAGCCTTTGGTGAGGAGAGCTTTCATCTCTTCTTGCCCCAGAGACAAGTTCAGGAACATCTCCTGCAGCTGAGCAGTCTGGTCCTGGATGTCTTTGACAGACCTTTCTAGAGCCATCTCTTGCTGAAATAAACAGCAGGAGAGTAAGGAAACCTGAAAAAGAAAAGATTGTCAAAATGCAATGCATGATATATGGATGCATGCTTTCAAGGATCTCTTGGGGTAAACACAAGAAAATGTTAGAGGTTTGAACTCTGCTCTTGGATTGGAGATCTCTGTACCGGTGGACGTCCTTCCACGAGAATCAAGCTCACCATGTCAAGTGGGTCATAGCCACTGATTCAAGTTGTTGTACTTGATCTTTTGGTTGGAGAACTTTGTATCGGTGGATGTCTTTCCACGAGAATCAAGCTCACCATGTCGAGTGGGTCATAGCCACTGATTCAAGTTGTTGTACTTGATCTTTTGGTTGGAGAACTTTGTATCGGTGGATGTCTTTCCACGAGAATCAAGCTCACCATGTCGCGTGGGTCATAGCCACTGATTCAAGTTGTTGCACTTGAACTTTGACTGGATTGGTTAGAGGAAAAACCTCTTGCCCCTTGATAGATGTCTGGTTCAACGTAACCCTGCATCAACAGAACCCTCGAGATCCTTGAAATGGTTATTGAAAATGCTAAAATGCTATGGTATGATGTTATGATGTTATGTACATGTAGGCACAAACAAGTGAATGTATATACAGGCAAACATATTCACACAAAGCACACAAGGCCTTAGGTTTAGGCTTGCATGAGGTTCAGGTACTACCCTCTTTCAGTTTGTTGGTTGAAACCTGTCCTACCAGAAGTAACCGGGTTCTAAGGGTCCCAATATCACTGGATTGCTTTCATTGTTCATCGTTTCGATTTAGCCACTGAACTGGCGACCGAAATATTCCAGGAAAGCACCCTCAATTGAGTGTAGTATCGAGTATCAACCAACCTCGGACTGCACCAAAGTCAGTTATCTCACTACCCTAAAAAGGCCAAGATGGTTCAATTAAGGTTCCTAAGGTCAGTTGATGCTTCGCGACACCACGCAGCGGCCCCGTACTCTCCTTGACTGAACTCAAGGGTTACCGGTACACACCAAAGTGCCACATCAACGTAGCAGACTGCTTCAACCATGTCGGTATACCCCGCACAGTTCCCTCACAGCCTTGTTGCTACTTTCTAAGAAGGTATCCCCAGATCCGGGTTAGGATCTATGAAACTCCGATACAAAGCCCACAAATGTAAAGCAAACAAAGCAATCAATTGAAAGTAAAGGTGATCTAAACCCTAAGGTAACCCCACTTAAAATTATTCCCCAGCAGAGTCGCCAGTTCTGTGATACGGTGGGAGAACTGACTAGTGTTTTGCATTCGTATTCGCACTTGTGCGGTTGAGCAAGAGTCGCCACCGACTTTTTATTTTATCCTAAAGGAAAGGTTAAAAAAGCACAGCAAAAACCTTTTGAGATGTTTCGTGGGTTCGGGGGGTAGATTATGAAAAGGGAAGGTGTTAGCACCCTTTTCATCCATGGTTATCCATGGGCTCTTAGTTACTTGGTTTTTTAGATCACTTGCCTTGTTTTTCGATTGCTTTGAAGATGGTGTGTGTGTGTGGGTGCTTTTGAAAATGTTTTAGAAAAAGATGCCTTGTCTTAGGCAACTAATGTATTTGACTCGTGTTTGAGTGTTTTACAAAAGTGTGAATCTTTTCGAAAAGATGTTTTCAAATGTTTTTGAGAGTTTGTTTGAAAGTGTTGTGGATTGTGGTTTTTGAAAAGAAGGCAAGTGTTTTTGCAAGTTTGATCTCAAGTAACTAATAGTTTTGTCTACCCTATTGTACTCAAAGGTTTTTGTCATGTTTTAACCCCTTTTAACAATTTTGTTCTACCATTGAAATTGGTAGGCAATCTTGCATTTAGGAAGTTTATTCGGGACGGGCGCGGGTCATCGTATGGACCATGAATGCAATGATGCCAAGTGTCTTTGGCAATTTGCTTTGAAGGGACTATGATCATTCCGTTTAGGCAACACTTTGAGACTTATGATCATTTAATTTTGTTTTGCCAAAGATACTCGACGTGCAAGCATGGCCCATTTTGGAAGGCAACATGTGGGATTACCCTAGGGGGTGCAAGGGTGATTGTGTATTGATTACATGTATTTGTCTTGTATTAGGTTATCTAGCGTTTGATTTTATGTACATACAAACCCTAGGTCTAACCATGGTATAATTGGAAAACTGTAAATTGCGGAATGTAAAATCTACGCTATTACAAAATAGTGTCCGGGAGTGGGGGTATAAATGTACAAAGGGGATGAGACTTATAGTATCCAATAAGTTACAACCAAATCGAATGTGCGATCAAAATGTAAATATCGAATATACAAATATAAGATAAAAATGTGTATAGGGCAATGTGAATGTATTTGTGTAAGTGTACAAGTGTATATGTATATGAATTGTGTAATTATGTACAAGTGCGAGTTGTGGAATTGAAACGTATTAGGGTTTTTTGACCTAGAGAAATGTTTTAAATGAATCTTTGATTTATATGGCTTTGATATGTATAAAGGAAAAAAGTGTTTTTAATTAAATGTTCAAGTTTTAATTAAAAAGTATTTTAGTCAAATGTTTGTGAATTTTAATATTAGAAAAATGTATATATTGTTATGTACAAAAGTATATTAATTAAAAGAATAAAAAGAAGTATTTTCAATTTTTAATTATATGATGTGGAAATGTATTCTTATGTGCAAAAATATTTTAAAAAAAAGAAAATATGTCCAAGGTATATTTCAATTATATATCAAGAAATAAATTATGTATACTAAAAAGAAAATATATTTTAATATGTATTAAAAAAAAGTTTCCAAGCTAATTGAATTAAACATGTATATAAAAAGTGTTTTAAATATATTAAAGAATGTAAGAAACATATTTTGTCTACTAAAATGATTTTTGAAAAGAAAAAGAAAGTTTATGTAATATAAATAATAAAAAGAGTCAGTATTTAAAATGGGTTTGGTTAGAACAATGTTAGTGTTTTTTGATGGGCTTTAGGGAGACTTAGAGACGGGTCAGGCCCATGTTTAACTTGAACGAAATTAGGGTTAGGGATTTTGTATCCAATTGAGGCGAAAGTGCTTAGGGTTGACAGCGGCGTGCTCGTGTGTTCGTCTTCTCCGATCAAGCTTCCTGAGCCACTCACTCCGGCCACCAGCGTCGCCCTCCAGACCTTTCTTCCCTCCATGGCGTGAATTCAGCGTTCTCTTGATTTAGGGTTCGTTCCAACGTTTTATGTTCTTATCTCTTTTCCTTTTTTACGAATTGCATGTTTTTGATTTGAGTTCTTACTTGATCTTTCGTTATTATGAGGTGAAGGAGAAGAGGTAGAAAGTTCATTACCTGACCTTGGAGAAGGAGGAGAAAAGAGGGGTGGAGACGCTTAGGAGGCCGGGACGGCGTGAACGTGATGCTTGCTTTGCTTCTGATGCTTTCCTGGTATTTTCGTTCTTACCTCTTGCTGTGTGAGGGTTTTATGATGATTTTAGATTTGCCTGAAAACCCTTCTTTCTAATTCACTTCTTTATCTTCTTCTTCCATGCCACTGTTGCCTATGTATTGCTGCCTGAGTATTTGTATGCTTCTTGTTTGACTGCCTTATTGCCCAGTGATGTGTACACTGAGGGCCTGATGGATTTGCCTTAATATTGCCTCTGAATGACTTGAGTTGCTTGCCTAATTTGACATGTTTCTTCTTCGTCCTATGATGAATCCAGGATTCTGAGGACTTGTGTATCTAGTATGCTTGAGTATGTTGTTGGATACGCCTTTCTGATTTTCCTATGATGAAGCCCCCTTCTGAGGCCTAGGGTGGGTTTGAGAAATCTGGCTTGTTGATGGGCACAAGGTCTTTGACAGGTTTTAGGTTGGTTGGTAATATCTTTGACAGGTTAAGGCATTTTTCATTGGTTTGAATAGGTTTTTTTTTTACTGATAAAGCTTCAACAGGTTGGAGTTTAACAGTAGGATTTTTGTTGTTATTGCTTTTTACAGGGTATCAGGTTTTATCAGTTTGGTAATTCAGTGTATGTGTTTGCTTGTTTTATGGTTTATTGACAGGATGGTGGTTTCATGATTGTTGGTTCTGGTTTAAGGTGATTCTGGGTTTGTTTTAGAAAATGCAGGTTATGTGAGGTTTTGTGTTTGATGGCCTTTGACAGGATGATGGTTTCAGGCCTTTTGAACTGGTTTATGGGCTGGAGCAGTTTTATGCTTGCAGAAGGTTTAGTGTGTTTATGTTAGGTGTTTGTAAGGAGGATGCAGGCTCTTGGTTTTGTATATTTCTTCCTCTCTCTCATTTACTGTGCTGTACTGGCTTGTAGGTTTGTATATTGAGGCAGAGTATTCTCTCTTAGCAAGCTTTTTTGAGTTTGTATCTATTATGTCTTGTGATTATGCCCCCTGAACCGTGTCTTTGTTCTTTATATCTTTTCTTGTCTTCTCCTAAGCCTAAACCTGAACTCTGCCTACTGCTGCTTTATCTCTCTTCTTCTCATTTTTCAGTACAGTTTTTATATTATTCTATGATTTTCCTGTACTATTTCTGAAGGGGCCCTACTGATGGGAAATGATGATTTAAGATTCAAGTTGCTTGCATCCTACATTTCTTGACCGCATCCTCTTTATCCAGCTTTTGTGCTTTGTGTGCTGACTTTTCCTTGATATCTTGGGATTTTGTAATATCTTCCATATCTTCTTTGACAGCTTGGGATAGATTTTGACAGCAATTGTACTTCCTTGATTTTCTTTGATATCTTTGGCATTTAAGTGGGAATTGGACTTTTCAGTTTAGTTTGAATTGGAAATTTGTAGTTTGAATTTTTAGAAATCATGCATTTGACATTCATGAATAAAAAATGGAATTCTTCCCTCTTTGTGAACCGGGAGAAATCCCGTGATTTGCAGAGAGGGTCAACTGATCCCAGTCAGTGGCCTCTAATGATGAGCAAATTTAACTGTTTTTTAATTAACTGCTTTCTGACTTTTCTTGCTTCTTTTTGCAGATAAAAAATGGAGCACCGGAGCGGAGTGAAGAATGAAGAATATTAGAAATAGGATAGAATTTTTATTTTATTTAATATTTAAATCAATGTATATTATTGTTTGTAATTTAAATTATAAACAACAATTTGTACAAATAATTCAAATATCAATAAAATCTAAATTATCCAATTAGTTCTAATTTTCTTTATTGTTTATTTATTTATTTAAAATTCTTTGAATTAAAACAATTGAAAAATAAATTTCAATCATTCAATTTTAGAATAATAAATAACTTAAATAAAATCAATATTGATCAATTAAACCTGTCTTATTCAAAATCCAAAGCAAAGCAGCAGTTAACCCAAATGGACTGATCAAACGCATTCCTTCTTCACTGATTAAATTATGAACAATGCAAATTCAACCCGAATCTCGGAATAAACCGCAAAGTACTGTGGAATTTCAACCTTTCTGAGAATATGCCCATAAAACCCTTAATTCCTGATTAAATGCCAAATAGCGTTCGCTTGATCAAAATTGAGCCAAAATCCATCAAAACCCTAAGCCAACTGTATGAAACAATCCAAGGCTCTGAAAATCAGTAAAAACCCTAATTTTGCTTGACTGTCAAGAAAAGTCCATTTGTCCGATTCTTGAGCCAGTTTGAAAAGTCAGGAAATGTCTGAAGCTGAGATTTCTTGTGGAAAAGCGCGAGGGCAAATTTTGGGGTACAACACTCCCCCTAAGAGTATACTTCTCCTGTATTGTCATTATAAAAAAAGCGTAACAAAATCAAAACACATAGATCATATGTAAAAGCAACAAGTTACCTTATAGACATGAACAATAGTAGTTCAAAGTAAGGTACAACATCTAAAAAGATTATTTCTACCCACTTAAGGTAATATTCAGTTATGAAATCAATCGATATGAATGCTTTGGAGAGTTTCTTCCACTTTGATTTTTCTTTCTTGAACAGAACTAAAAAAACCTTTAAAGCTTTTTAAACTAAGAGGGATTTTTATTGTTTACTTCTTTCTTCCTCGGATGGTAATTTCATCTTTAGGAAATCTTTTGAACAAATTCTTTTTATCCTCCTTGGACATTAGATTAATATTGGACTCTAGGCATGTTGTATTTTGCACCCCTTTCCTCTAAAGAATCCTCAAAATCTTAAGGTAGCTTGAGAAACTCCTATTTTCAAGGAGACGGTAAGCCATGGCCGATTTTCCTTCTCTACGAATCATTTGATAGGATTGTAGGTTTATCCATATGACACATTTATCACCTAAACCTCTCGCGTTTAGTATCATCATTTTGATCCATTTTGTTGAAAGGCACATTCAACGTCTTGATTATATGTATTAGGGTTGAATCTCACTTCTTCTTGGACTCTTAAAGGAGCTTCCCCATAAGTTAATCTTGTAACGCCCGTAATTTAATTTAATTATTTATTTAATTAGATTATTTTGGAATAATTGTGAAGTTGTGTAATATTGAGGATCACTGGTATAAGTTGTTAGATTATTATTAATTAATTAATTAGTTAATTAATAATAATTATATTATGTGGAATTAAAGGGAATATATGAAATAATGTTGGACTTATACTATTGGTTAGAAGTAGTAAAGTGGGAGTGTAGGTTAGGCCCAAGAGGATTTTTATATAAGGCTAAGCTGACATAAGGAATTATTTTAGTTGGAGAATAAGGGTTTTTATATGTTACCCAGAAGAGTTGCACGGAGAGGGAAGCAAGCTGCCCGGTGTCGAGCAGAGTGAAGCAAGCCGCCGGCTAGGGTTTTTGGTTGAGCAACCTTCAATCCAGGTAAGGGTGGGGTTCTTACCTTACAATGGGATTTATTATGTTTGTTATGGAGAACTGGTCGTAATTATGGTTGTTGGCCGTGATGTTGCTAAACATGTTAAGGGAAGATGCCAGTTTGTTATGTTGTGGACATTTTGTGTTGTTTGCATGACTTCCCGATAGATTCGATGAGTAGGTTAGTGTAGATTATTTCATGTTTTTGTGGTTGTTAGGTTGTTGTAGTCGTGATGATGGTGTGGTCGTTACGATGTTGTAGTGATTCGAGTAGTGGCAGGAAGATAGGAATTATTATCGTAGTCGGTCTTGTATAATGGATGAATCTGTCGATAAGAATTTAGTTGTCCATTGTTGTGTTATTCCGAGCGGCTGGCCAGAAGCATGAATTGTAGTGGTGTGGCCGTTAATACTTTGAGTTGTGTCTGTGATGTTGGACGAACTAGTGGTCGAGGAAAATGCTGATGGCATTGGGCACCGAGTGGTAATTTAGGCTGCAAGGCATGTTGGGGATTATGTATTATATTTTCGAGCAGAATTAGATTGTAGGACATGTCGAGGAGTATAGTTTGGTTGTTACCCTGTTTTTCTCAGTGCGTGTCGAGGAATATATATTAGTTGTCATGTTGTCCTAGTTGTTGTACATGTCGAGGGGCATGTAGTTCCCTGTCTCATTGCCCGTACATGCTGCATTTTTGGCCGTTAACCGTGTTGTGTGAATTATGTTAAGTTGTTGTTTGATGATGTTAATGACTAAATCGTTGATTGATGTGATAGGCTTATGACCAATGTTGATTTATGTTGAGTTGTTGTGATATTGTGATTGTTGTTGTGAATTCTTGTTGATAATGCGAAGTTGCAGGGATGTTTTAAATGATGGTGAATTACCTCTATTTACTGGTAATAATGGTGATGTGGGCTTATGCCTTGTAATGATGATGATTGTTGTGAGTATGTGACAGTGCATTCATATACATCTGCATACTCTGATGGCCTGGATTGGCAAACTGCGAAGAAGGTTTATGCCTTATTGATGCCTCTATTTATTGGCAGATTTTAAGATGGGATTTCTGCTCCAATGGTACCACATGCATTCGCATAGTATTGAGTCGCATTCCAAGCAGTATGATTGAGTTGTTGTGTTAAGGAACTAATTGTTGCATCTTGTTGATATCCTGTTGTGATTGTTGTTGTTTATAAGTTGTGAAGTAGTGATTTTTGCATGGACTGATTCCAATATAATATTTATCATATGTTCTATGTGTTCGATATCTCACCCCTTCTGTTTGAATGTTACCCTTATGTTGGTAACTTGTATGTAATCCAGAGTGAAGGCGGTTAACCTTCAGTAGTTTGAGTCGGTGTCATTGCTCTGATACGTAACACTCGAGGGGGGGGGGAGATGAACGCTTGTTGCTTTAGTATTTGTTATTTTAGTTGGCTGAACTTTAGTTGATTTTTGTGAAGTACTTGTTATTCAGAAGTTGCTTTCATGTTGGATAAAGATGTTATTATGATTCTGCTGCGTAGTTGTTCAAGTTGTTGATTTAAAAGATTAATTTATTTTGTTGTTGGTTCATCCGAAGTTTATGTATCCATGTTGAATGCAATGGTTTTTAAGTTGAATTTATGGAATCCTGATTCTGTTGTATAATTTTTATAGCTCTGATTTACATTTATATTGTCGGGTAGAATTAGGGTGTTACAAAGTTGGTATCATAGCAAAGTCGGTCCGTCCGACCAAGTTGTCGAGTCATAGGATGTTTAAAAATCGAGTATTGTTAATATGAGTTCTAACTGTTGTTTATGTTGTAGTGATAAGTTAAGATGGCTGGAAGGAATGATGTTGCACTTGCTGCTGCTTTAAAAGTAATGGCGCATGCTATCGAGAATCAACTGAACACCGACGAGAATGTTGGATCTCGTAGTTTGGCAACTTTCTAGAGGGAGAATCCACCTACGTTCAAGGGAAAGTGTGATCCTGACGGAGCGTTGGATTGGTTGAAAGAGATTGAGAGGATCTTCCGTGTGATGGACTGCACTCCAGTGCAAAAGGTTCGGTATGGTACTCATATGCTAGCAGTCGAGGCTGATGACTGGTGGCTAGAGACGTGTCAGAGGTTGGAAGCTACAGGTGAAAATGTCACTTGGGCTGTGCTCCGTAGGGAATTTCTGAGGAAGTATTTTCCTGAAGGCGTTCGTGGTAAGAAGGAAATCGAGTTCCTTGAGCTTAAGCAAGGGAGTATGTCGGCTGTAGAGTATGCTACAAAGTTTGTTGAGTTGGCTAAGTTTTATCCGAACTATAGTGAGGCAAATGCTGAGTTTTCAAAGTGCATCAAGTTTGAGAACAGGTTGTGCCCAGAGATCAAGAAGGCAGTTGGATACCATAAGATTCATGTCTTTGCTGATTTGATTGACAGTTGCAGGATTTATGAAGAGGATAATAATGCTCACTACAAGATTATCAGTGAGAACAGGGGTAAGCACCAACAGAATCGTGGTAAGCCTTATGATGCCCCAGCCGGTAAAGGTAAATAGAAAGTTGCTTAGGGTCAGAAGACTAGTGGGGGAGATGCTTTTGCTGATGTGGTTTGTTTAAAATCTGGAAAACCTGGGCATAAGAGTAATATGTGTGCTACTGAGGTGAAGAGGTGTTTCCGTTGTGGTAAGACTGGACATGTTGTTTATGAATTCAAGCATAAGGAGGTGATTTGTTTCAATTATGGTGAAGAAGGACACATTGGTATCCAGTGTCAGAAACTAAAGAAGGTGCAAACCAGTGGTAAAGTGTTCGCTTTGGTTGAGGATCAGGCAGCTACTAAGGACAGACTCATCAGGGAGACTTTGCTGTTGATTTGGTTTATTTTCCTTTAAGAGGGTTGGATGTGATTCTGGGTATGAACTGCTTAGAGCATAACTATGTTCATACTAACTATTACAACAAGTCTGTGAGGTTTTCTACTCTTGAAGAAGAGGAAGATAGTATGTTATCCGCTAGACAGTTGTGGCAGTTGATGCAAGAAGAAGCTCAGGTGTTTTCGTTGATGGTGTCGCTATTTGTCGAGAATAAAGCTATAATTTAGAAATTGCAGGTGGTGTGTGAATTTCCTGAAGTTTTCCCTGATGAAATTCCTGCTGTACCTCCAGAGAGAGAAGTTGAATTTGCTATTGATCTTGTACCTGGTACCAGACATGTTTCTATGGCACCATACATGATGTCTGCTTCTGAATTGTCAGAATTAAAGAAGCAATTGGAAGAGTTACTCGAGAAGAAGTTTGTAAGACCAAGTGTATCACCGTGGGGAGCTCCAGTGTTGCTAGTAAATAAGAAAGATGGAAGTATGAGGCTTTGTGTTGATTATAGGTAGTTGAATAAGGTGACGATTAAGAACAAGTATCCGCTTCCAAGAATAGATGACTTGATGGATCAACTGGTGGATTCTCGTGTGTTTAGTAAGATTGATTTGAGGCCGGGATATCATCAGATTAAAGTTAAGGATGAAGATATCCAGAAGACGGCTTTCAGAATGCGTTATGAACACTATGAGTATTCGGTGATGCCTTTCGGTGTTACCAATGCGCCGAGAGTATTCATGGAGTATATGAATCATATATTTCATACTTATTTGGATCGATTTGTGGTGGTGTTCATTGATGACATTTTTATTTACTCTAAGTCGGAAGAAGAGCATGCAAAACACTTAAGAATAGTACTGCAAGTTTTGAAAGAGAATAAGTTGTATGAAAAGTTGTCTAAGTGTGAATTTTGGTTAAAGGAGGTTAGTTTTCTTGGTCATGTGATCTCAGGTAGTGGCATTGTTGTAGATCCACCGAAGGTAGATGTTGTGTTGCAATGGGAAACTCCAAAGTCGGCTACCGAGATTAGAAGCTTTTTGGGATTAGCTGGTTATTATAGAAGGTATATCGAAGGTTTCTCTAAGTTGGCACTTCCATTGACTAAGTTGACTTGTAAAGGTAGAGCTTTTATATGGGACATTCAATGTGAAGAAAGTTTTACAGAATTGAAGAAGAGGTTGACGTTGGCTCCGATTTTGATGTTACCTAACCCAGGAGAACCTTTTATGGTATATTGTGATGCTTCTAAGATGGGTTTATGAGGTGTGCTTATGCAGAATGATAAGGTAGTTGCTTATGCTTTTAAGATGGCTTATAATGTAGAAGAAGATCCAATGAATCTTCAAGAAGCCTTGGCATCTCTGGATGCTGATTTATGGCAAGAATCTATCAATGATGAGATAGAATCTCTAGAATCTAACAAGACCTAGCACTTAGTAGACTTGCCTCCTGGTTACAAACCAATCGGTTGTAAATGGGTTTTGAAAAATAAACTAAAACCTGATGGAACTATTGATAAATACAAGGCTCGCCTTATTGCCAAGGGTTTTAGACAAAGAGAAAATATAGATTTCTTCGACACCTTTTCTTCTGTCACTAGAATTACATCGATTATGGTACTTATTTCCACACTTGTTATTTATAACTTAATAGTACACTAAATGGATGTTAAAACAAATTTTTTAAACGCGGGCTTAGAAGAAGAAATCTATATGGAACAATCGGAAGGGTTTGTTATCCATGGACAAGAAAATAAGGTCTGTAAGTTAGATAAGTCTTTGTATGGACTAAAGCAAGCTCCTAAGTAATCGCATGAAAAGTTTGATAACTTAATGATATCAAATGGGTATAAAGTGAATAAAAGTGACAAATGCATTTACTATAAATCTGAGAATTGCATATGCATTATCATATGTCTCTATGTAGATGATCTACTCATATTTGGATCAAACATTCAGACTATTAATGATGTGAAATCATTATTGTGCAACAACTTTGATATGAAAGACCTCGGAGAAGCAAGTGTGATCCTTGCTATCAAGATCACGAGATCCGAGCAAGGAATTTCTTTGGATCAATCACAATATGTGAGAAAAATCTTAAATAAATATAATTACTTTGACAGTAAACCTGTGAGCACACCATATGATCCAAGCGTGAAGTTGTTTAAGAACACTGGTGAAAGTGTTAGACAAACAGAATATGCGAGCATCATTGGAAGTCTTAGGTATTCTATTGATTATACTAAACCCGACATTGCATATGTCGTGGGATTGTTGTGCGGGTTTACTAGTAGACCGAGTAATGAACATTGACAAGCTATTGAGCGAGTCATACGCTACCTTAAAAGGACCATGAATCTCGGTTTACATTATCAGATATTTCCTGTTGTACTTGAAGGATACAATGATGTAGATTGGAATACCTTATCAGATGATTCTAAAGCAACTAGTGGCTATGTATTCAACATATCTAGATGAGTTGTATCTTGGAAATCAAAGAAACGTACTATCCTGAGAATATAGCATTAGTGATTGCTAGTGAAGAAGCAAGTTAGTTAAGATGCTTGCTAACTGAGATTCCCTTATGGGAAAAACATATGTCAGTTATGTTGATCCATTGTGATAGTACTGCGGCTATTACAAAAATCGAGAACCGTTATTATAATGGTAAAAGACGTCAAATTAGAAGAAAGCACAACATTATTAGAGATTGTATCTCTAAAGGAGCTGTAAGAGTGGATCATGTACGCACTGATGAAAATTTAGAAGATCCTTTGAAAAAGGATTAGCTAGAGAGAAAGTCTATAATACATCATATAAGATGGGACTAATTCCTACAGGAAAATTAGTTGCTCATGATGGTAACCCGACCCAAATGACTGGAGATCCCAAGAAATAGGTTCAATGGGTAATAACAAGTTGTGAGTAATATGAGATGATCATGAAAGTAAAGCATGAATCCTGAAGTAATAAGAGGATGAGATGATAGAAACTCTTAATGAGATCTATACTCTATATGAGGGAGTACCTAGACTACATGAGTACTCTTGATAGACTCACCTATGTGATTGTGGAACTTAGGTCGGTTCCTAGGAATTTCGAGGCAGAATTCCTATAGCCTTCATTAAACTGGGATACACGTGCAGGGCCATTAAAGCACAGGCTATTAGAATACACCTTAAGAAAAAGTTGTGTGCGGGTTTGATATCTAAGATAGAGTTCAAGACATTTGTGTCACTCTTGTTGAATTGGAATCCTACTTGCTCTTCAAAGGTTCAAGTCGTAGACACCTTTGTTTATGCGCAATCTTAGAAACGTTTGACGTTACTTCTAAAATTAATTTTTTAAATTCAAGTGGGGGATTGTTGGAACATGTCCATGTTCCAATATGTTTAATTTAAAAATTTCTCAAGTCCCACATTGTTAGAATATATTTTTGGTTGAAAAAAGACATTTAGTCCCACAGTGCTCATGTGAGAAATATTAACTATCTTACTTCACTATATAAGGAGTGCACATGTTTCATTTCAAATCACACCAAAAAACTATTCTATTAGTTTTTCCTTCCTAACTCTCATAACTCTGCGTCTCTCGAATTTTCGAAGCGTCATCTTCTTCCCCTTTCTTCCTACTCGTTGAATTTTCCGAGTATTTTCTTGAATTCTCTTTAGAGAATTATGTTAATTACTCCTCATTTGAGTTGAGAAATTTTCAAGTATTAATTTTTTGGATTCTCTTTTGAGAATTATTTTAATTCCTCTTTGTTGGAGAAATTATTATGAGTGGTCAAATGACCATTATTAAATTCTTTTTGGAGAATTATTTGAATTTCTCTTTGTTTGAGAAATTATTTCGACTAGTCTTTGTACCAGATACTATGAGTGGTATTGATACCATATTTGAATGGTCATGTACCATTAGAATGTGTATTTCTAGACCGATTATCTACCATGCAAGTAGTAATTGTACAATATAGAACTGGGTTGTTTTATCCTAGAGGCGGTGCGGTAGTTCGACTGCTTTGCATAATTTTGAGCAGTGTCGTGAAACGTCTTAAAGAGATCGACCTAGTTTGTGACTCAACCTGGTAATTTCTTCGGTGGAAAATATTTCAACCTTGTAATTTTGTTCATGATACTTATGGAACAGTACTGCTGGAAGTTAATGAATTTTTGGTTCAAATCAATTGTGTGCACCAGTCGAGGGTAGACGTAAGTGAGACAGTGGCAAAGCAAACATATAGAATTGGAAGTTCGATTCATAAAAGAGCGGTTTCGTGTCCACCAGGGGATGGTCATTCGGCATTATTTGGGTTGTGGAGTTTTGAGTGGCTTCATGCTTATAATCATGAGGATTCCAGTCTTCTTTTCTCGTCTCTAAAGAAGGTTTATACCGAGGGGAAGGCTACTGGAAAATGGCAAGGAAGTGCTAGAGGTGCTGGAGTAAATAATGGTTCTAAGCCACGGAAGAAATCTGGTGGTTTGTTGAGGCATTCTATATTTAGTATGTAGAAGGTTATGCGCCTTCCTGTTAAGGACAAGAAACATAATCTTAAAGCCTTACATAAAGGTGTTTAGAAGCGTAGGGAATGATCTAAATTAAAGGTAGCATTGGGTGTCCTTCTGATGGGGAGTCAAATGTCGAGTTCTTCTTCATCGCCTATGAATAATGATTGGCTAAACTGGGTGGTTTTGAATGGTAATGATAATGTGGTTGTCGAAGAAGTGATGGGAATTGGAAAGATTATTGAGGTCTATTTTAATGATGTTAGTTCTAATTTGTTTAATGGTAGAAACAAAGCTAATATTGTGAAAAAAGGGCTGGGTAAAAAGGAAGGTGGGGGAAGACGCGTAGTTGTGTCGTTTATCGGGGTACGGTAAGGGATATGGTGGGTGTGTAATGAATATTATTTCGTGGAATTTAAGGGGGTTGGGAGGGGTGGTGAAAAGGAAGGAAGTGAGAAATTGGTAATTGAGAAAAAAATCATCTATTTTATGTCTGCAAGAAACTAAGTTGGAGGTGGTGGATGATTTCTTTTGTGCTTCGTTATGGGGAGTCTCATCACATTTTTTCTCTTTTAGATCGTCCGTTGGGGAATCTGGGGGGCTTGATGACTATTAGGGATTGTTTAGAGGTGGAGGTGTGGTGTTCTTGTAGTTTTGAACATATGTTGATGATTCGTGGGTGTTTCCTCTTTAATAATGAGGAATTTCTTGCTCTTAATGTGTATGTGTTGTGTAATAATGAGGCGAAAGAATTGTTATGGGTTCATCTGTTAGAGAGGATACAACAGTCAGTGGGAAAAATGTTTGTGTTTGTGGGGATTTTAATGCATTTCGTAGGGAGGAGGAGAGGAGAGTGGCAGGGTTGAGTACGAGATTCTTGGATTATGTACCATTTAATAGCTTTATTGAGGATAACTTTTTAATGGATCTACCAGTGCATGGGCGGAAATTCATGTGGTTTAAGGGTGATGGTCAATCTATGATTCATCTAGGTAGATTTTTGCTTTCGGAGGATTGGATTTTAAAGTGGCCTAATTATTTGCAGGTTGTCCATTTGCGAGGACTATCTAATCATTGTTTAACAGTGGATGAAGTGAATTGGGGACCTAAGCCCTTGCAGATGTTAAAATATTGGGTAGAGATTCCTGGGTATAGTACTTTTGTATCTACTACATGGAAGACTTTTCAGTTTCAGGGGTGGGGAGGTTTTGTGGTGAAGGGAAATTTGAAGACTATGAAAGGGCTCTTAAAGATTGGCATATTACTCATGTTCATAACTTTCCAAGAAAGATGGATATTATTAAGGCTCGTATTTCTGAAATTGATAGAAAAGGGGATGATTCTTTGTTATCCGAGGATGAGAAGTTTGAACTGAGGGGGCTTTCTTCTGATTTACATTCCCTTGCTCATATACATTCTAGTATTTTATGGCATCAGTTTCGGCTTACATGGATCTGTGATGGGGATGCAAACTCTAAATATTGTCATGCTATCATGTCTAGTCGGAGGCATGAAATGCAATATTATCTATTCTTATTAATGATTGAACTATTGAAGGGGTTGAGGAGGTTCGCGAGGAGGATTTTATGCATTTTGCAACTCACTTTAAAGCGGCTCGGGGGAATATTCCTGGTGTGGAGAATCTTGATTTTCATACGTTATCTTATGCTCAAGGAGGTAATTTAATTAGGCCATTTTCTGAGGCGGAAGTGAAAGATGCGGTATGGAGTTGTGATAGTTTTTAAGAGTCTGAGGCCGAATGATATTCATATGGTTTTATAAAAGATTTTTGGCTTGATTTTTAAGCAGGATATTATGAGATTTATTATATATTTTTATAGGAATGGTCGTTTATTGAAGGGAATTAATAGTACTTTCATTGCTCCCATTTCTAAGGTGGAGTGTCCCAGAAGACTAAATGAGTTTTTCCCGATATCTCTTGTGGGTTATTAAAATTCTAGCCAAGTTGTTAGCAAATCGTCTGTGGTTGGTGATGTGAAGTGTTATCTCAGAGTGTTAGTATGCATTTGTAAAGGATCGACAAATCTTAGATGGTATCTTGGTGGCAAATGAGGTGGTGGATGAGGCAAGAAAGTTCAAAAAAGAGTTGATGTTATTCAAAGTGGATTTTGAAAAGGCATATGATTATGTGGATTGACGTTACTTAAATGTTGTTATGGGGAGAATGTCTTTTCCAATTTTATGGAGAAAATGGATGAAAGAATGCATTGAGACGGCTTTAGTGTCCGTCTTAGTAAATGGTAGTCCTATGAGGAGTTCCTGTTTGAGAGGGGGTTGCGACAAGGTGATCCATTCTTTCCCTTTCTTTTCCTTCTGGCGACTGAAGGGTTGCATGTTTTAATGGAGGCAATGGTAGATTCTAATCTTTTTACGAGATACACTATTGACACGGAGGACTCAAAAGTTAGTTCTCATCTGCAGTTTTCTAATGACACCTTGCTTATGGGGGTTAAAAGCTGGCTAATGTCAGAGCCTTGAGGGTTGTTCTTGTGTTGTTCGATGTTATGTCGAGCTTGAAAGTTAAATTCCAAAAAATTATGTTGGTAGGTCTCAATACTCCCGAGTCTTGGCTGAATGAGGAAGCATCGATGCTTCACTGTATATTTGGGAAGGTGCCTTTTATGTACTTGGGTCTATCAATTGGTTGAGATTCCAGAAAGTTTCCATTTTGGGGTCTGATGGTGGATCGCATTAAAGCTAAGTTATCTGGATGGAAGAAGCGTAATTTATCATTTGGTGGCCATTTAACTATTTTGAAGGTTGTCCATGCTTCTATGCCTATATATGCAATTTCTTTCTTCAAAGCGCCAGTAGGTATAATTACTTCCTTAGATTCTATTTTTATGAATTTCTTCTGGGGAGAAAGTGATAACTATAGGAAAACTGCTTAAGTTGACTGGATGACTATTTGTAAAAATAAGGAGATTGGAGGGGGGGGGGGGGGGGGGGGTTATGGGTTAGGAGTCTAAAGGAGTTTAATATAGGTTTGTTAGGTGAGTAGTGTTGAAGGATGCTAGTTGAGAGGGACGAGTTGTGGGTCAAGGTGTTGGAAGCTAGGTATGGGGTGGAAGCGGGCCGAGTGAAGGAATGAGAGAGGTGTTGTTCCAATTGGTGGAGGGATGTGCGTTAGGTTCGGGGGGGGGGGGGGGGGGTAGACAGTGGAAGTTGGTTTAATGAGAATGTGCGTAGAAAGGTGGGTAATTGTGTTCATACTCTTTTTTAGACTGATACTTTGTGGGTGCAACTTCACCTTTAGATGTTTTGTATGATGTCAAAACTAGGAAAACTTAGCATTTCTGTATATTGGACGGTATCTCTATGTCATGTGACACTCCCTTGCATTATAAGTCTTAGGAATCATTTAAAACAACTTTAAAATTGGTCCCAATCATGAAAAATCAGTTTTTGCATAAAATCGACATTTATGTGTCGACCTAAAATTTGTATGCGCCGACACATAAATTCAGCATTTATGTATTTTCTTAAAAGCTTCAGTACAGATCGACACATACGACTTATAGGTCGACACATGTACTGCATTATTTATGCTTTAAAACACAGGCACATAGGTCGACACATACGATTTATAAATTTGACACATGTACTGCATTACTAAAGCTCGTAGCTACTGTTTTGCATATGTTGACACATATTGTTTTATGGGTCATTTTTTCATAATTTTTCATTCTGAAACTTCTCTCTTTTACCTAAAAAGAGCCCAACTATAAATATATCATTCATGCATCATTCCAACTTGATGATACCATAAAATTAGCCTGCATTTGCTCTTCATCTTCAACCTCCAATCTATGCATACACACTCACATTACATTGTAACGATGTTTTGTTGGGGTATCATCTAGATGAGGTTTGATAATGTTCGATTAGGTTCTTGTGCATCCGAGAATATTGGGTTGAGATTTTTAAAGGTCTTCATCCGGAGAAACTACGAGTTTGTCCTCCAAGATCATTGGTTGATTTGGGGGTTTTCGTGCAAGACGTTCAAGAGCTGATTGGGGTCAAGTGAAGTCCTTTGGAGATAAAGAACGCAAGGGAACACAAAGGAAGTAGCGCGAGAAATACATATCACAATTGAAGTCTTGTGTTTTCAATAGGTACAATTTGATTGTTCGTGCGTGAAATTTTTGGAGATAAAGAACGCGAAGGAGTAGCAATATCGAAAACTCAATTGGGATCTATTGTGTGCTTGATCTTGTTGAAGATCAAAAGAAGATAAAGAGTTGAATCAACATCAAACGGTTATGGTTTTTAGAGTTGCTCTTGAAACACTTCTCTTGTATTCATACTTTTCTCAAAGTAAGAAAGTATCATAATTCCACATCGAAATTGGACGCAGACGTATCCTACAATCTATCGACGTGTAGGAATTTTCTGAGACTGTTTTTGTTTTGAATTGTGTGTTGAGTTGCTTATAATCACTTTTGATTATAAGTGCTTTTTCATATCAACACAATATAAAGGAAAATTTTGAAACTTTGATTGCACATCAAGTGTCTGACAAATTGTCAAAGGAAAATTGCAATATTCTATCTCTGACTCTCATTTACTCTTCATATGCGATTTGTTGAATGTGTTATTTGATTGATTTATTCATATAGAACTTTTCTTTGATTATTAAAGTTTAAATTGCTTATTGTTTAGCTTATAATCACTTTGATTTTAAGTGTTTTTTCACATCAACAAAGCTCAAAGAAAATTATGAAAAATTGACTGCACGCCACATGTTCGATAAATTGTCAAGTTATGTTTTTAATATGATTTTATTAGAAATAGGAAACCGTTTTATTTGATATTCAACCATTAATTGAGATATTATTATGTTTATTGATTTTATAATTATCTTAATTCCATATGGCTTGTGCATATCCGAGTTTACAATAACTAGGTTTGTTTTGATTACTATTTTGATATAGGCTAATAAACCTTCTGCTCAATATTGTTTTTCAAATAAGTTTTTAAATAACAATTTTTGAAATGTCATTTTTAATATGGGCATCTATTCAACCCCACCCCTTCTAGATGAGTTGATGTAGTCTAACATACTTGGTTAAGAGATGTGCCTTTATGTGAGAGATTTAGTCGTCTTTATCAGTTGTCTGAGTTGAAATGGGAGTCAGTGGCGAATATATTTTACTCAGGGTGGGGAGAAGGAGGAGGGACATGGAGGTGGATGCAGAGGTTGTTAGCATGGGAGGAGGAACTTGTAGAAGAGTGTAGGCTGCTTTTACTTGATGTTTATTTACAGGAGGATATCTGGGATGAATGAAGGTGGGTGCTCTTAGAAGGTTTAAACTACACTGTTAGTGATGTTTATCAAATGCTCACTAAGTGGAAAGATCAACAGGTAGTGTCAATTTTGGAAGTTGTTTGGCATAAGCAGGTTTCGGCAAATGTTTCTATATGTGTGTGGCGGTTTTTGTAGGATAGGTTTCCTGTAAATGTTAACTTGATAATGCACATAATTATTTCTCAAGACGATCAGTTATGTGTTATTGGATATGGAATTGTGGAATCAGCTCAACACTTATTCCTTCAGTGTCCTTTCTTTAATCATATGTGACAACAGCTTCGTTCTTGGATAGGTATTGATGGGGCTGAACCTTATAACGGGTCACTTTTTTAATTTATTCACTTTACAGGTGAAAATAACTCTTGCCGTGAATTCTTACGGCTACCATGACTAGCTATTATCTGAGTGATGTAGACAAAAAAAGAATAACAGGTTATTTAAAGTCAAAGTATCAATTATTTTTCAAATATTAGATAAGATAAAATTGATATCTTTTTTGTGACTAAAAACCAAGTTTAAGATCACATTTGTGGTGAAAAAATCTTAGTTTGTTTAGTCGGTTACTTTAATATAAATTCTTGAAATTCCTATAGTACATCTTGTGCTAGAGGAACATTCTTATATTAATTTATTTTGATTTCTTAAAAAAAAGTTAAATATAAATTAAAAATTTATATTCAGAATTATAACAGAATGTATAATTAAAAAAAAAAAATCATCAAAACTGTAGCAATAAACCACTGCACGAGTCAATATCTAATTTACTTTATTTTTGGTACAATGTTATGATAAGGGGCGTGCAAGTAGAGGAAAGTCTAAAATGCCAGAAAGAAAAAGGACCACATCATCGTGAATTTCCCCCTACCATACAACCTTTTTCTCCCAAGGCCCTATATTTTAACAATGTTGAGAATTAACAAAAATATCATAGAAGTAATTGACAAATAACACTTCTGTAATGTAGAATCGAATGTCACCTACAACGATAGCAAAAACAAGTTTTTTAATTATTTAATAAAGTTAAATTTTTGTAAAGTAATGTTATTTTTATTTATTATATTTATATTTGTCTTGATCAAACAATTAATTTAGTGATTAGTTTACTTTTCAAAAGATAAATAAATAAAATATTACAGGTTTGAATTTGTATTTTATATTGTGTATTCATACACAACTGTGAGTCTATTTAATGAGATATATTTATATTTATTTAATCAACTTACAAGTATGTGCCTTATTTTTTATAAATATATAATTAATATTTATAGAATTAAATTTATGATTTTTATTAATTAATATATTTAAAATTTAAAATATAATATAAGTAAATAATTAATAGTATTAATTTAACTAAAAATTCAAAATAAATGGAAAAGGTGAAATCCCTAAAGGAATAAGCATGTCCATTAAATTTTACAAATTTTATAATAGATAAAACTAAAAATAATAATTAAATAACAGTTATTAAATATATAAATAAATATAAATATAAATAATAAACAAATATTTTACCTATCTTCCAAATTTATAATCACTTACAAAATTGTATGTAATTCAATATTTAACATACAACTAATAGATTTTTCCTATTTTAAAATAAAGTTTGTAAAATATCAAACAAATATAATTTTTTATTAATTTTTAAATTTGACACATGTTATTTAACGAGATCTTTCCTTATATTTTCTCTTATTTGATTAATGAAAGAAGTTAGACTTAATTTCGTAAAAAAAATCTACAATTAATAAAAAAAATTATACTTATCATATCATATTAATATTTTAAAATAAAAATATATTTTAATTAAAAATAAATTTTTCATTAATTAACAATATTAAAATATTTTATGTTTGTACATATTTCTTTTTCTCAACTTGAAATCGATTCTGATGTTTTCCTTTAACTATCAAATAATAAATAAATAATAAATAAATCCACTAATCTTTTAACTCTCCCTTACTTACTAAAATTAGATGTATAGTCATAATAGCTAACCCCGTGATTTATAATCAACTAATTATAATAAAAAAACCTTAAGTACACATAGCAACCGTAAACAATTATTATTTTTCTACTTTTTCTCATCTTATTCTCTATTATTTTCATTACTTTTTGTTTTTTTTAATTTTTTTAAGGTGAAAAAGTTGAATTACACAACATGAAATTTATATATGATTAATATAAAAAAATTAGAAATCCCTATTTTATTTTACTCATTCTCTCTCTATACATACCATTGTCATCAGTCATGACCACAACTTTATTTTATCTTTTCCCCAACCACACCACTTAATCATTTTAATATATTTTACTCTTAATTTGCTTAAATTATATTAAAAATATATATTATTATTTTTTCATAAAATAAAAACTAATAAATTTTAATATTTAAAAAAAAATCATACGAAATACTTAAATCTTTTTTAAAATATATATTATTTATTAATAAAAAATAATATTTTTACACCAACATTTATACTTATATTATATTTTATTATTCACCGTTACAGTAAACAGTAAAATATTATAATAATAAATTATTATTTAAAATATATTTTTTTATTTTCTTAATTATTTTTTTAATTAAAAAAATATAAATAAAAAATTATGTAATTAATCAATTTCATAATTCTATTAATTAATATTTTAAATTTTTTTAATCAATTTTATAATTATTAAAAATTTGAATGTTTATTAACCAATTTCTAATTTTTATTAATCAATATTTTAATTTATATTAACTAATTTTATTCTACTATTAAAAATTTATTTTAATTTCTAAATATTTATTAATCAATTTCATCACTTCATTAACTAATTTTTTATATTTTAATAATCAATTTCGTTTTACTATTAAAAATTATTTTTAATATATAAATATTTATTAAATAATTTTATCATTTTATTAATTAATTTTTTACATTTTATTAATTAATTTTATTTATTACTAAAAGTTATTATTTATATATTATTTATAAATACTATTCACGATTAGTATTCATATAGTATTCATAATATTATTTATAATATATATGTTTATTTAAAAAAATATTACTTATTATATAAATACGATTAACGGTATATATCGTATAAAAAATTTAAAGTTAGAATTAATGTAAAAATAACATTACTGTTTATTAATAGCAATACAATAATATTTTCTCGTGCATCGCCTAGTTAGTTTGAAAGAAAAAAAAAATTGGAAAAAGTGGTGTAAAGTAGTAAAAATAGGGGAAAAGTGTATTAATGCAGGAAAATTTTCCATCATCATACTTTTTATGTGTCATCTTGCTAGTTCTAATAGTTTTTATAATTTATTTTAAGTTTACCATTTATCTAGTTGCAAAATTTCAAAGAACTAGTGGACCACAACAAATATTGAACCAATAACAATAAAATTACATAAATTATACACGCAGTCTTTTTATAAAATAAAAAAAACAGTTGCGTAAGCGATCTATTGTGTATTTTTTATTTCTGTATCTCTATCCTAAAAACCTGTGTGTCGATATGTAGACAACGAAATATTTTTAAAATATTAAATACTACAAAGTCATATAGGAACAAAATGCAAGATTATCTTGAAGAATTTTTTTTTTTGTTTTTAGCTTACCACATACATCCGTTTAGATCTCACAATAACATGCAAAATAAATGTGGTGGAATGGTTATAGAAGGTATATACGGTTGAAGATAATTTTTTGTGTCGAAATAATTTATACGATAAAGAAAATGGAATGTCAAAAAAATTTGATTTAGTGTAGAAACAATTTGCTACACATAAATTTGATTTTAGTTTTAGATAGATTTGATTTAGATCTAAAATAGAATAATTTTGATTTAATTTCAAAATAGGTATTTTAGACTTTTATAGTTTTTGGCTTTTGGCTTAGAGAGCAAACTAACCTAAATTTATAAATAGAGAGAGTAACCATTATTTTTGTAATCAAGTTAATTCATTGTATTCACAGAATATGCAATTGCAAATGAATAATAAATTTTTCCATAGTTTGTAGGCAGAGAGAAACTCTGCAAAAAATAATTGTTTTCTTTCTTTTCTTTTCATATAATTCATTGTCATTGTATGGCGATATCAATCTTGTTCATCGAGATTGGTAGAAATTTATCATAGATTTTGGTAGATTTCCAACATCTGGTATCAGAGCTCCGGTTGAGTGATTCAAGGGAAGAACGATCAAGAGTGACCGAGGAAGAAGAAGAAGAAATTCACGAGGACGATGAATTACGCTAACGAAATTTTCTAGCAAGTCTCTCAATTCTTAAAGGTGATAACTATGAGAATTGGTGTTAACAACCATATAAAAAATAATTTTTATATGTGATCTATCTTGACCAAACACTTCAACATGGTCATGCAACATCTTGACCAATCTGCCTTTGATATTGTCTTCCAAGTTAGCCCCGATCTTGACCTATTTCTTGTCTGCCTCAGTATCCAAGTTGATCACTTCAATTGACTCTTCATGCGGTTGAATGTATTTTTCTTCTTGCATTAGAAGTCTGGCGAGTTCCCCAAGTATTTCACAATCTTCCCCGCCTTCGTCTCCGGCTTGATAGATTGGATATTCAAAATCATAGATGACAATAGCAGAGTCGTTGTCAACAAGATCTGGAGTGGATGTAGATCTGCATGTGTGTGTGTAAGATCACATGGCTATTTGAAAATGTAATAAAAGTAAAATAAAGACAAAGAGCGCAAAATTTGAATGCAAAATAGTCTAATGTTTCATTAAAATGAGCATATGGCATATGAAAATGACAAACCCTTAACAAATAGACCATTATGCCCCAGACAAGACACATGGTTTAAAAGTCATTGTTTGAATGGAAATTACAGACAAATCTCTCAAAGCAAATAAAACAGTAAACGATAATTACTCCTTGTTGAAGGAGATGGGAATGAAATCCTTGGCATGCTAGTTGTTGAGCTCTCCATCGGCAGTCGGGTAGATCCAATCATCAAAATCACAATCAACATCAGAGTCTTCAAGAGCATCGACTTCATGGTTAGTAATGTGGAGAAGTGGTTTCCCTGCACAAGCATGTCGAACCTCCTTTTGAGCTTTGGAAGTGAAGCCCAGCCTAAATTTTTCTGTCTTGAAAGGGAAATCAGGGAGTTGTCCCCAAATGATGCAATCTCCTTCTTCAACAACAGCACGAGCATCTTTGAGAGAGGCCATCCTTGATGTATCTTTAGCAGCTTTGGGAGTATCAGAAAAGATTTTTGTGGCGGCAAACATGGGAGGAACTACTTTGAAGGCTTGGCAAGGAGTCTCTATAAACTCACAATCCATCTCCACATATTTGAATGAATTCAGGTGGCTAACCATGAATTCTTCTTCACCACGGACAATAATGATCTTTCCTTTGACTGGATATTTCAACTTTTTATGAAGAGTGGATGTTACCGCTCCTGCTCCATGTATCCAAGGGCATCGAAGTAGACAAGAGTAAGCGGGACGGATGTCCATCACGTAGAAAGTAGAATTGAGAACTTGTGAACCAACTTTAATGGGGAGATCAACTTCCTCATGCACCAACCTCTTGGATCCATCAAAAGCCCTTACAACTATGTCACTTGGCTTCAATACCAAATATTCATAATCCAATCGATCTAAGGCACCCTTGAGCAAGACATTCAGAGAGGACCCAATATCCACTAGTACATGGCCTAGAGTAGTTCCTTTGCATTCGATGGAAACATGCAAGGGGTTGTTATGATTTCTTCCAATTGGAGTTAAGTCAGCATCAGAGAACTCCAATACGTTATCGGCAGTCAAACTCGCCACATAATTTTCAAACTGATCGGCTGTGGTCTCTTGAGGAACGTGAGCTTTCTTTAAAAAAATTATCAAGACTTAAGCATGCGCATCAGAACAAAGTAATAAAGATAGAAATTTTAAAGGGGGGTTTTCCCCAGCTGTTTACTATCTTGAAATCACTTTTTTTATAATCTTCAGGATCTCCTCCATCTCTTGGGTGGAGGGTTCCTTAGCAATAATGTCTTTAGCAGGTGCCTCCGTCTTGGCAGGCTCAATCATCTCTTCTTTGCCCCTAGCATCAATACTAGGTTTGTCAACAAAAATGCGAACATGTGTAGTTGTAGTTGTTGGAGGTGAAATATTAGGAGAGAAGATGCCCCCCGTCCTTGTCACTTTGCTAGAGCCAGTAATGTTGGTAATGTCATCTGTCTTGTCTTCGTCAATCCCGAAGTCTTGCTTAATTCCATGGTAGTATACTTCGGTGCCATAATTCCAGGGTATTGCCTTATCAGAAGAATAAAGAATTGATCTTGGTGCAGTATTATCAAGGGAGCAATCGTTGGTTCATTGGAAATCCTAATAGGACCTTTTGAAGATATCCTAATAGGCTTGTTGGATTTGGTAATGATTGATATGTATTTAACTTCTTCAGTTAAACTTTTTATGGCTGGAGTTCTTTCAAACAGGATCTCATGACTATCCATTAGGTGTTGAACACCTTTTTTCAGCCATTCGCATCCATTCTTTTGTAGAGCACAACAATCACATCCTTTAAAATAACCAGGGAAAACCCCAACTCTCAGCAAATTTTCTTTAACAATGGTCAGTGGAGTAGTCAAGTCTTTAACAGAGGAAACAAAAGCAGTGTCTTCAATTGCATTGACACCTTTGCCATGATTTGGCATTGGTGCAGTGATTACATTTGGAGTTTTAGGTGGATCAAACTCAATGGTCTTGTTTCCGATAAGGTCTTGAATCTTGCATTTCAGAGCCCAACATTGATCAGTATCATGTCCGGGGCTATTGGAGTGATAAGAGCATTTGGGGTTAGGATTGTACTTTGGTGATGAAACATTGGGATTCGATGGCGGATCATGCAATGTTACCAAGTTAGCCTTCAACAAGTGTTGCAAGGCTTGAGATACGACATGTTAATCCTTGTGAATTGTCTTCTTGGAACCTCAGGTCTTTGATGGTTGACTTGTTGTGGTTGTCTTTGAGTAGAGGTCAGATTGGAGATTAGAATTGCATTTACAGATTGGAGATGGTATTTCTTGACATGGCCTATTGACCCATACACGACATTAGTTTCCTTTTTTACAGTAAAGGGCTTCTTCATAGTATTTGATGTAGAGGCGGAGGCCATGAGAATTCTTCCACTTTTAATACTGCTCTCAACCCTTTCACCAGTCAAGATTAACTCAGTGAAACCGGGTGATGAGCTGCCAATTAGTAAGTTGAAATATGGTCCAGTTAATGTTCCCTTGAATATATCCACCAGCTCCTTATCAGTCAGTGGTGGTTGCACTCTACCAGCAAGATCTGTCCATTTTTGCGCATATTCTTTGAAACCTTCATTGGAACCCATGGTCATTCCTTGTAATTGAACTCTAGCCTGCGCCAGATCGGTGTTGTACTGATATTGACGGTAGAAAGTGGTGGCCAGATCTTCCCAAGTATGAATGTTGGAACCCTCCAACTGGTAAAACCATTCTAACTGAGTCCCAACTAGACTTTCTTGAAAAAAGTGCACCCACAGTTTCTTATCAGTGGTATGCGGCTGTATTTTGCGGACGTAAGATCTTAGGTGAAACTTCGGACATGAGATGCCATCGTACTTGGCAAAAGCGGGGATCTTGAATTTGTGGGGAATGACTACCCCAGGAACCAAACCCAAGTCACCAAAGTCTAAGCCAGGCACAACTTGGATTTCCACATCTTTCAATCTGTCTTCTAGTTGTTTATATTTTTCGTCGGCCGGTGGATATTGCTCCTCAAAATAATCTTCGTCCTCAAAGATTTGACTGTTTCCACCCCCAGCACGAGTGTTCCTCGCATCTTCATCCTGATTCTCATCCTCGGAGGAGGAGTCTTCTTCCACTTGAACTTGTCGGATGGGGCCCTTGAATCTCTTCCCCATGTTGATCACGACCTTCTTCTTGGTCTTTTTCTTCGTAACCAGAAATGCCATTAGTTCTTGCTGCCCCTTTGCTAAGTTAAGCAAAGTTTCTTGAAACTGAGAGTTTTGAGTCTGCAAGTCCTTCACAGTTTGCTCGAGATCCATCTTGTACTGAAATAAACAGTAGAAAGATGAGGAAACCTGTGTCGAAAAACCTGCTTATGATATGATGCATGTTATGCGAATGCAATGTTTTCAAGGATTTTATGGAATTTAAATTTGCTAAGCAAAGAGAAGACAACAAACATTAATTGCATTAATAAGTTCATGAATTACAAATGCCTCTCTTGGGCTTACGATGGAAGAAGTACAAAATAATACAAAATAAACTCCTAAAACAAAAAGGACTCAAGCTTCCCATGGGCGCATCCTCTTTGGTGCAATGTAGACATTCAGGCTTCGCTCTTCATGAAGTTGGCTCGTGAGCTCCAAAACCTTATTCTCGCTTGCGTAGAACTGTGCTTCAAATGTATTCCATTCCCCTTTGAGTTGAATCCACGATCTTTGCAATTCCTCGAAGTCAGAAGGAATTTCAGGATGAAGAAGAGTGTAAAGGGTGTCTCCCTCAACAACGGGCTCTATAACCACAGGTAGGATGGCAGGGTAAGGCATCATGAGACTTTGAGCACGAGTTCGTACCCACTTAAGGTAAGGCTCAAGAGGGATGGAATTTTTATGCCCCAAAGTATTGTTATCCACTTTGTTTATCATTCTTCAAGCTCGTATGAACTTTTGACGATAGCCTTGGACGTCGCCCTCGTAGTCGAATACCAAACCTTGGATGAGCGCATCATGGGGACCATCTCTTCACGCATACCCAAACTATTGTAATGCAAGAGAAGGATTATAGGCGATACCTACTCTATTTCCCAAGAGTTTGACATTAGGGAATTCCCCACTGTTGTACCCCAAAATTTGCCCTCTCATTTATCAAGATTTTCTCACAAGATCTCTTTGACTCAAGGCTGGATTAGGATTTGATCAACTCAAGACATCTCATCTTGCACTGATGACCCAGAATTAGGGTTTAAGTTTGCACAAGGATTTTTGGACTATCAATGCTTCATATGACTTTCAAGTATCATCATGGACCCCTAAGATTACTCATGTCAAGTTTCAAGCCTTGAATCACATTTTTGACCAGTCAATTGGACAGTTGACCTAAAAATCAGTTGTATTGGGGAAAAAGTCAACCATGGCCAATTTACAGTCAAACTTCATAATTTTTCTTCCACATCAACATTTTAAACTCATATGTATCATTTGATCAAGTTTGGACCATAATTCCTCAAGAAATTTGATCAAATCATCAAAAGGGAAAAATGGTCAAAATTAGAGTTTTGATTGAGAAAGGGTAATTTCTGATTTTCGACCTAACAAATGACCATTTGGTTTGAGGCATGATTTCAAGGATTCAATTGAATTATCTTGACCTAATTACATGGTTCAAAATATTGCAAATCCATTGGATAGACAGATGAAATTTGCAGTCAACTGATCAAAGTCAACTGTATACTGAAAAGTCAAACTTTGACTTTTTGGTCAAAATCAAGTGCCAAGGGTCACAATTCATCAAAAAATCTCAAAATGTGAAACTTGTTCATCAAGAAATCAAGTATTGAAGATTTGGTTTTGAAATTGGAAATTTTCTTAACTTAGAAATTTTTCTAAGTATAGAAAATTTCTTTTTTCCCCTCAACTTTAAGCCATTTTCCCACCATGTTACAAGATGATTCAAGGAAAGTTCCCAACATGAAAGTTGTAGACCTCCATGAAATCTACAACTTTTCTTCACACATTTTACCCTAAAGATGCTTCGATCTCAAGATATAATTTTATGATTACATGCTCATGAACTAGATAACTTAGTGAAATTTTGCCCTAATTTAGGCAGGTTTTGGACCCAACTTCATGGAAATTTTTCACCTAGTTCCAAGAGGAGTATTGAAATGCATTTCAAATATGAGTTATAGAGCATATTGCAATATTTCCAAAATGTCTAAGAAATCCTCAAGATCAATTTTGAGTAGGGATAATCGAAGAGATGAAGTTGACAATTTCTCACTTGGAATTCAAGCCATTTCATGAAGAACAAAATTCAAATTTGAACCTATGCTGCCTAATTCTTGCTTTACAGGTCCCTAAATTGTTTCTCACTTCATAATTTAATGCTTACTCAGTTGACAAAGCTTTAATTCAAGCTCAAGAGCCTTTGTCCAAGTTGTAATTCCATAAATGGCATAAAATGGCCATTGCCATTTTGAAAAAGCTTCACTTTTGCAACTTTCCAATTCTTGAGCATTTGACATGTCTTCTCTGCACACACAAGTCCTACAAGCCTAAAGCAACTTGTAAAAAGCTTATACCAACCCCAAGCAGGTCAGTACAAGCATGTGAAGACTTGTCTCTTCACTTTGCTTCAAAAGCAAGAAAGTGTGCCAAAAGCCTAGAACTCACAAATATGTTGGAGAGTTGACTTGAAACCTTTTCCATACTAATACACAAACACATTACAACAGAAAACATGATTGCTAAGGGCCTTAAACACTCCATATCACCAAAAAATTGTCAAAACTTGTAGTTTGAGCATAAGCATAACAATCCACAAATTGGCTCGTGCGTTTCAAGTTTTAATGATCCAAACACTTTACCTACTTCATATCTAACTAATCCAGACCATCATCCCTGCATTGTAACTCCTCCTTCTTCATCTGCCATTTTTGTTTTCCAAGCTTGCAGGTTGACTTGGATAGAGAGTTCCAGGCACTTCCAGAGCAAGGCAAGGATTCGAACACACTCAGGGAGGTTCAAGCAAGCTAAAGCAACCTTCAGGCCTTCCTAAATCCCACTCAAACTCCATTCACGATCTCAGCTGAAAGAGGTAAGAACCACAATTTCTATCTCTTCATACAGGCATCCATTAGCCATGATTTGTGAATAAACAATGTAGATATCATTACTACGAAGCTGTACATATGTATAACTTGCATTTATTTGGCCTGAGTTAAGAGAATTTTGAACTTGAAGTTCCTGGAAAAATTAGGTTTAAATTTAGGGCTTTTAAAATTCGTTTTGGTCTTTGATTGTTAGCTTACATGATTTACATGGTTGAAATCGTGGGAATGAGTACTACCATTTTCATGTTGGAAGTTTTCATTTTCATGGAGAAATGAGAAAGTTACAGAGCTTTTGGCCAGCTTGAGGAAGAAGATGAAGTACAGAGCAAGGACATTGTTTGTGTTATGTTTTTGTTGTTTCATATAAATCAACAGATGTATAGCCACCCCAGTGACAAGGTAGCGCGCTGGTGAGGCTCAGGTCAGGGGTTTGAATCTTGGCGCTACCTTTTGTTTTTTTTTCATATTTTTCCATTTCCATTTTTGCTGTTTTGCAGGATGGGCTTGTTTCTTTGGGCCTTAGTTTTTTTGCTAACATACTACTCCCTGTCTCCTTACAGCACCCCTGGCCCAACTATTTTGTTTATTTGTTTTATTTTATTTTTTTTATTTTATTAAATATTTTCTTAAATACATAAAAATCATGAAAAATATAAATATGATAAATATTGCATTTTATTTATTTTATTTTATTTTTACATAAAAAATATTTTTATTAAACTATATATATATTAATTATTTTTCTTAAATAAACTTGTGAATATAAAAATTAGATTTAGGTTAATTATTTTATTCCCTTTCATTTCATACTTGTAAAATATTTATTTTGGCATATAAAAAGACTAAATATTTTCACCAAATATTTTTTATTATTTTAATACAAAAAAATATATAAATAATACCTAAAGAACTTTATTTTCCCTTTAATTAGAAATTAGGGTTAACTTTTTTTTTCTTCAAGAAATAATTTCCTTTTTAGTATTTTTAGGATTAGGTTAAAACTCCTTTTCACATAAAAATAAAAACAAAAATCTTTTTCTTGCATACATATCATTGCTTATTTATATTTTATATTTATTTATTCAAATATTCGTACAAATTCGATTTGGTTGTAATAGCTTAACTAGGTTTACATTATTGCAAATCCCCATTCATGATTTGTATTCCCCCTCCCATAAAATGTTGTAATAGCGTAGTAATATTTAAATTACGCAATTTATCGCTTTTATTTACCATGTTAGTAATTAGGGTTTGTATGGAAAGATAAAAATAAATCAAATAGAAAACCCTAAATCCAAGACAAAATCAAAGCATGAAAATAACACACTTGCACACAAGCACCCTTAGGGTTTCTCCACTTGGTTGCCTTATACAAAAATGACCATATTATGCATGCGAAGTATCTTGTCAAAATAAACAAATATAAGATCATAGTCCCTCGATGACGCTATTCAAAGTTGTCTTACAAAAATGATCTTGGTCCCTCAAAAATGCTAAGATACTTTGTAATATTGCTAATCATGGTTATACGATGACCCACGCCTGTCCCGTTAACCTCCAAAGATAGGGTTGCTTACCAAATCAATGGTAAGACAACAATGTCAAAGGAATAGAAAATGAACAAGAAAGATATTTGAGTAGGTAGATTACTTCTAGTTACTTGCTCCATTTCAAAACAACTATCCTTGCTATCTTTGAAAACAAACACACACACTTCCAAACATCTTACAAACTTTGAAAACATTTTCAAAAGACAAACATCTTTGTATACATTCTTACGAACGAGAATCATTGCAAAGATTGCCTAAACGATGGCCTCTTTTACAAAATACTTTCAAAATCACACAAAGCACAATTTCAAAACAAAAGCAAGTGATCTAGAAAGTAACTAAGAGCCCATGGAAAACCATGGATGAAAAAGGTGCTAATACCTTCCTTTTTCATAATCTATCCTCCGAACTCAAGAAACAATCTCAAAGGTCTTTCCTCTGCTTTTTCACCTTTCCTTTTGGATAAAAGAAAAGTCGGTGGCGACTCTTGCTAAACCGCAACATTTGCGATAAAACCTAAAACCTAAAGTCAGTTCTCCCACCGTATCACAGAACTGACGACTCTGCTGGGGAAAATTCTAAAAGTGGGGTTACATTAGGGCTAGATCACATTTATTTGCTTACATTGTTTGACTTGTTTGCTTTACATTATGGTTCTTTGTTTGGGTTTGAATCCTCTACCCGGATTTGGGATACATTATAGGTAAATAGCAATACATTGTGGAAACTGTGCGGGGTATACCGACATGGTCTAAGAAATAGCTATGTTAGTGTGACATATTTGTGGGTACCGGTAGCCTTTGAATCAATCAAAGAGAATACGGGGCCGCTGAGTGATGTCATGAAGCACTAATGAACTTCTAGAACCCTTTACTTGACCAACTTGGCCTTTAGGATGTAGTGAGATGACCGGCTTTGGTACAGTCCGAAGTTGGTAGATACTCTATACTACACTCATTAAGAGTTGATTTCTTGGGATATTTCGGTCACCAATAAAGAGGCTTGAGCTAAAACAATGACCAAGGAAACAATCTGGTGATATTGAGCTCCTTAGAACCCGATTACTTTTACTAGGACAGGTTTAAGCCAACTAAACTTCAAGAGGGTACTTACCTATAAAGCCCCATGCAAGCCTAAACTAAGAAATTGTTTGCTTTGCTTGTATATGCATACTTGTACATAACATCATGGACATCATGAACATCACATGCATCCACTAACCATTTCAAGGATTTTGGAGATTTCATCTTTGTTCTTGTTTTGTAGGATATGGACTCACTTCGCAGGAAAACTATCCAAGTCAACCTTGTAAGAATTCCTCCACAACTTAAGGAGCTAACTTCAAGGATCCCTGAGAACTCTCCGTTCACCGAGAGACATGGTCATCTACTCAACTTGGTCACCTCCAACACAGATGAGGATATGATGAAGGTGCTCTTCCAGTTCTTTGATCCTTTGCACCATTGCTTCACATTTCCCGACTATCAGCTTGTGCCCACTTTGGAAGAATTATCTCAACTCTTGAGGATTACTATTCTCAATCAACTACCTTTCAACGGTACGGAAAGAGACCCAAAGCCAGAAGATATTGCTCAAGCTCTGCACTTGCACTCATCTGATGTCACAACTTATTGGGAAACTAGGAGTGGTATTAAAGGCTTCTTAGCAAAGTTCCTGTTTGAGAATGCCCAAATCTGTTGGAATTCCTTAGACTTGCAAGCCTTTGAGGAAATTGTGGCTCTCTTTATCTATGGGATGGTCTTGTTCCCCAATCCTGACCAACTCATAGATGTTAGCACCGTCAAAATCTTCATGTCACGCAACCCGGTGCCTATATTGCTTGGAGATATCCTACACTCTTTTCACACTCGTACAATGAGGAAAAGAGGTGTACTTATATGTTGCACTCCTCTCCTGGAAAGATGGTTTATTTATCATCTTCCCCAATCAGTCTTAAAGAATGAGCAAGGTTTGAGGTGGTCACAAAGGTTAATAACACTCAAACATTCAGACATTCATTGGTGCTCCCGATCCAAAGAGAATGTTATCATTGTTGACTGTTATAGGGAATTCCCTAATGTCCCTCTACTTGGCATTAAGGGAGTCATCACCTACAACCCATGCTTAGCTTTAAGACAGTTTGGATATGCCCGAAGGGATGGCCCGTACGAGATGCTGATTCAAGGTTTGGTATTCGACTACGACAACAACGGTCAAGGTCTTTGCCAGAGATTCATCCGAGCTTGGAGGATGCTAAACAAGGTAGATAGTAAGACTTTGGGGCACATGAATTCCATCCCTCTTGAGCCTTACCTCAAATGGGTAAGAACCCGTGCTCAAAGTCTTATGATGCCTTATCCTTCCATCCTCCCGGTGATCATTGAGCCTGTTAAGGAGGGAGAAGTTCCATACACTATCCTACATCCTGACATGCCCACATCTCTTGAAGACCTACAAAGGGATTGGATACAACTCAAAGGAGAGCATGATACTTTCGAAGCCTAATTCTACGCAAGCGAGAAGAAGGTTTTGGAACTCACTAGGCTACTTCATGAGGAGCAGACTCTAAATGCCTACATTGCACCGAAGAGGATGCGCACTATTTTTTTATCTTAGAGTTTTGTATTATTTTGCCCAAGGGGCATTGATGTACTCAAACTTTATCTTATTAATATAATGTGTGTTTCTTTTGTCTAAAACGAACTTGAATCTTTGAAATCCTTGAAAACATTGCATATGCACATATCATTCATCATAACATAAACAAGTCTTTTGCAGAAAGTTTCCTCATCTCTCTGCTGTTTATTTAAGTAAGATGGATCTCGAACAAACAGTCAAAGACCTCCAAACTCAGAACACACAGTTTCAATAGTTGCTCGCAACCCTGGCCAAGGCGCAAGAAGAGTTGAAGACTCTGTTGACTAAATAGAAGAAGAAAGTGAAGAAACCAACCGGTGTTGTAATCATGGGGAGAAGGTTTCAAGGACAGACTAGAAGAACCTTGAATTTTGCAACAACATCTGATGAAAGAGAAGGGAAAGGAAAGGAAACAACGGTTCCGTCAGAATTTGAAGAGGAGGAAGAAGAGGAAGACTACTCTGAGGAACAGTATCCTCCAGCTGATGATAAGTACAGACACCTCGAAGAGCGTTTGAACGCAATGGAAATACAAAGGGTACTAGGCCTAGATTTTGAAGACTTGGGACTAGTATTTGGGATTGTGATTCCCCCGAAGTTCAAAGTACCTTTGTTTGCAAAATATGATGGGGTGTCTTGTCCTAAGATGCACCTCCGATCATATGTGAGAAAGATCCAGCCGCACTCCGCCGATAAAGACCTGTGGGTGCACTTTTTCCAGGATAGTCTATCTGGAACACAACTCGACTGGTTTTACCAACTAGAAAGAGCCAACGTCCATAATTGGGAAGATCTTGCTGCAACTTTCTATAAGCAGTATCAATATAATGCCGATTTGGCGCCTACCCGTACTCAACTTCAGAGTATGGCTATGGTTTCCAATGAGGGTTTCAAGGATTACGCACAGAAGTTGAGAAATCTGGCGGGGAGAGTCCACCCCCCTCCGTCTGAAAGGGAATTGGTGGACATGTTCTTAGGCACTTTATCGGGCCCTTTCTTCAACCATTTAATTGGAAGCTCATCTGCAAGATTTACTGAGTTAATACTGATCGGAGAAAGGGTGGAAGCTGGCATAAGAAATGGAAAGATTCAGAAGGATTTGTCTTCTTCCACAGCTGTGAGGAAGCCTTTTATCAGTAAGAAAGAGGTATCTGCTATTTATCCACAAAGAAACCAAGAGAGAGCCGAGCACCGACCAATGGTAGGGGTTGTTATGATTCCAAATCCTACGTCTGGTCAACAAAGAAGTAACCAACCAAGGGCGGAAAGGCCAGTCCGGCAATTCACCAGAATCAACATGACTCCGTCTCAAGTATTACCGCATCTGTTGAGATCCAATTTGGTAACCCTGAAGGAAGCTCCGAAAAATCCCAACACGACATCCCCTCATTATCACTCCAATGCCCGTTGCGCATATCACTCCGAAAGTCGTGGGCACGATACCAATAATTGTTGGGCCTTGAAAAACAAAATACAAGATCTCATGAAGCAAAGGAAATTGAGTTTAATGCGCCCGAGAAGCCAAATGTTATCTCTGCTCCCATGCCCAGACATGGTCACAACACCAATGCTATTGAAGAAGACTTGTTTGTTACCACAGTTGATGAACTCGTGACTCTACTTCCAATCATTAAGATAAATTTGTTGAAAGTCGGTGTGTTCCCGGGCTGTAATGAAGTTTTCCACCTCTGCTTATGCTCACCAACTGATTGCCCTTTTTTGAAAATAGGCATTCAACGCTTGATAGACAACAAAGAGATTCTGTTTGAAAGTACTCCTATTTCACCTCTTTCTGTCGAAGATGTTTCAATCATTACCATATCCGCCAATTCTTCCAGGGTTTCCAAAAAACCCATTAGAATTACATTAGTTCCGAAAGCAACTCCTCTAATAATCACAATGCCTGGGCCAGTCCCATATGAATCAGACAAGATTGTGCCGTGGAATTACGGTGGGGACATTTACTACCATGGCATCAAACAAGATGGGCTGGCCGTCGAAGAGATAAACTCCGAAGAAGAAGATTCCGACATTAGAAATATTGCCGGAACCAATAAAATTACCCGAAGTGGTAGAATCTTTTCTCCAGAGATTGCCCCCCCCCCAAAGGCAGTTTTTGGACCCGTGGCTGCTCTGAAGGTTACATTCGTACCCATAATCATCTCTGCAAGTGCTCCTATTGATGAAGTCGTTACAACCCCCATCGTCATTCCTACCAACACTCCTGCTGCTGAAACCCAAGGAAAAGGTATTCAAGAAGAGCCTGCCCGGACAAAGGCTCAATCACTGACTATTCCCGAAGCTTCCAAGAAATAAATGAAGGAGATCTTAAAAATTATAAAGAGGAGCGACTACGACGTAGTCGAACAGTTGGGGAAAACTCCCTCCAAAATCTCCATACTAGCATTACTACTGTGTTCCGAGGCACATGCGAAAGCCTTGGTGAAGTTCCTTAAAACAACACATGTGCCTCAAGAGACGTCTGCTGACCAATTTCAAGATTGTGTGGCCAGTCTGACAGCGGATAACGGCCTAGGCTTCTCGGATGCTGATCTGACACCAAGGGGAAGAAAGCACAACGAGGCATTACATGTCTCTGTGGAATGTAGGGGCACAACTCTGGCCCATGTCTTGGTGGATACTGGCTCATCTTTGAATGTTTTGCCGAAAAAAGCTCTTGACAGACTTGACTGCGAAGGGCTGACGTTAAAGCCAAGTAACATAGTAGTAAGAGCATTTGATGGCTCGAAGAGGATTGTACACGGGGAGGTAGATATCCCCATAAAGGTTGGAACTCAAACTTTTAATTCAACCTTTTATGTAATTGACATCCGCCCCTCTTACTCCTGTCTACTAGGACGGCCATGGATCCATAATGCTGGCGCTGTCACCTCTACATTGCACCAGATGTTAAAATATTCGGTTCAAGGAAAGATCATAACTGTCCACGAAGAGGAAGAATACATGATTAGCCATCTCAATTCCTTTCGGTATGTGGAATTAGACGGTGAGTTCATTGAGACTCCTTTTCAACACTTCGAAGAGGTCCCCCAAGAGATTATAGTGACCAAGACTGTGTCCCGGATTCCCAAGATTACAAGACCTCCACTCTGGATGTCATCTCTGAAGGACGCCAAAGCTGTAGTAGAGGAAGGAGGATGCACCATGTGGGGGCAACTTCCAGACATCCCGTATAAGTCTGATAAGTCCGACTTAGGTTTCACTTCAAGTGCTCAAAAGGTTGTACGTCGTGCCCGTGCTGGAGGGCCAGCCTTGAAGATTAGCAACCAAGAGGTCAACGTGATAGAAGATGGTGAAGAGGATTGCAGCTTGGAGGATTGGATCTTTCCGACTATCAATGGAGGACTTCACAATTGGGAGGCCAGAGACTTTGTCTCAATAACTTTCATCCCTCAGTAATTTATCTTTTCTTTTTGTTGTTGGATCTGTAATATTCACAAAAAATTTGCACTCCTAAAACCTTGTGTCTTGCCCGAGGCACAATGGTCCATTTGTAAGGGTTGTTATTTTCATCTTCATATGACATTAAATGAATCATGGACGTTTTTTGCATACAAACTTTTTGGATCATTGTTTTTCTTTTACATTTTATTTTCTTTTAAAGGTGGCTATACCCTTACACACACCCACACTCATAAATGCAGGTACCCATCCACTATGGATCCCATGGGTAACGATACTGCTATGGCCTTTTATAACTCTGAGGATCTAATCTACCAAGCCGAAGACGAAGGTGAGGAAGATTGTGAGGTACCAGGGGAACTTGCCAGACTACTACAACAAGAGGAAAGAGCCATTCAGCCTCACGAAGAACCTGTGGATACAATCAACTTGGGTACTGAGGAGGATAAAAAAGAGGTCAAGGTGGGTGCCAATCTGGAACCCAGTATCAAAGAGCGCTTGATTCAGCTGTTACATGACTATGTTGAGATCTTTTCCTGGTCATATGAAGACATGACATGACTTGATACAGACATCGTGGTACATCGTATGCCTACTAGAGAAGACTGCCCGCCAGTAAAACAAAAGGTTCGCCGCATGAGACCTGATATGTCAGAAAAGATTAAAGCGGAGGTCATGAAGAAATTCAATGCTGGATTCTTGGCTGTCACTTCCTACCCTCAATGGGTTGCCAACATTGTTCCCGTACCTAAAAAAGATGGCAAAGTACGAATGTGTGTGAATTACAGAGATTTGAATAGGGCGAGCCCTAAAGATGATTTTCCACTCCCTCACATTGATATCCTGGTTGACAATACCGCATAACACAAAGTGTTCTCCTTCATGGACGGATTCTCAGGTTATAACCAAATAAAAATGGCACCTGAGGACATGGAGAAAACTATATTTATCACACAGTGGGGCACATTCTGCTACAAGGTGATGCCATTCGGATTAAAGAACGCTAGGGCAACCTATCAACGCGCCATGATAACTTTATTTCACGATATGATACATCATGAAATAGAAGTCTACGTAGACGATATGATAGCCAAATCGCAAACAAAAGAAGAACACCTTGATCACTTACAAAAGTTGTTTGAGAGACTGAAGAAGTATAAGCTGAGGTTGAACCCAAACAAGTGCACATTTGGAGTACGGTCCGGTAAACTCCTAGGTTTTGTTATCAGTAACAAAGGTATTGAGGTCGATCCTGCCAAAGTTAAAGCAATACAAGAGATGCATGCTCCTCATATTGAGAAGGAAGTCAGAGGATTCTTGGGACGTTTGAACTATATTGCCAGATTCATTTCTCACCTAACAGCTACTTGTGAGCCAATCTTCAAACTATTGAAGAAAGATCAGGTAGTCAGATGGAATGATGAATGCCAAGTTGCTTTTTACAAAATCAAAGAGTATTTACAAGAGCCTCCTATGTTGATACCACAAGTCGAGGGAAGACCGTTGATCATGTATCTGACTGTTTTAGAAAACTCAATAGGGTGTGTATTGGGGCAGCATGACGAGTCTGGCCGAAAAGAGCATGCTATTTATTACCTGAGCAAAAAGTTTACCGACTGTGAAACCAGATATTCACTGCTCGAGAAAACTTGCTACGCTCTGGCATGGGCTGCTCGCCGGCTAAGACAGTATATGCTAACTCATACTACCTTATTAATATCTAAGATGGATCCGATAAAATATATCTTCGACAAGCCTGCTCTTTCTGGGAGAATAGCTAGATGGAAGATGATCCTAACAGAATACGACATACAGTATACTACCCAAAAAGCTATAAAGGGCAATGTATTGGCTGATCATCTTGCTCATCAAGCTGTAGAAGACTATCAGTCCATGAAGTTTGAATTCTCGGATGAAGACATCATGACATTAGACAACTGTGAGGAAATCAGGCCATATGACGGACCTGAACAAGGATCCCGATGGACCCTGTTCTTTGATGGGGCATCCAATGCACTTGGTAATGGTATCGGCGCCATACTCATATCTCTAGAAGGGTGTCATACTCCCTTTACTGCCAGACTTTGCTTCAACTATACAAACAACATGGCGGAGTACGAAACTTGCATCTTCGGTCTCAGAGCTGCCATAGACTTGGGAATCAAATCCTTAGACGTGTTTAGAGATTCAGCTTTGGCCACCAGTCAGATGAAAGGAGATTGGGACACTAAGCACCCAAACCTTATCCCTTACAAAGAACATGTTTTGACATTGCTACCACATTTTGAGAAGATTACCTTCGAGCATTTACCGCGAGAAGAAAATCAGCTAGCAGATGCTCTATCCACAATGTCACCTATGTTTAAACTTAATAGGGATAACGTGGCTCCCTGGATCACAATCGAGCGAATGGATGGACCAACACATTGTCACAAGATTAATACTGAAGAAGTAGTGGACCAGCCTTGGTTTCATGAAGTCAAGAGGTATCTCGAGGCTCAAGAATATCCAGAAGGAGCTTCAATCAATGATAAGAAGTTATTAAGGAGATTCTCTGCTAAGTTCTTCCTTAGTAATAACATCCTGTACAAACGCAATCATGACTCCATTTTGCTTCGGTGTGTGGATAAGGTTGAAGCTGAAAAGATTATGACTGATTTACATGAAGGTACTTTTGGCACCCAATCCAGTGGGCATATGATGGCGAAGAAAATCCTACGGGCAGGCTATTATTGGTCTACCATGGAGGCAGATTGCTATCAACACTCTCGGACCTGTCATAAGTGCCAAATTTATGCTGGCAAAGTGCACGTGCCTCCGGTTCCTCTGAATGTCTTGACGGCTCCTTGGCCCTTTGCTATGTGGGGAATTGATATGATTGGAGAGATCAAGCCTACAGCCTCCAATGGACACCGCTTTATCCTAGTGACCATTGACTATTTTACCAAATGGGTCGAAGCAGCTTCTTTCGCCTATGTTACCAAGAATGTTATTGCCCGCTTCATTAAGCAAAACCTTATTTGTCGGTACGGTATCCCGGAAAGGATCATCACTGAAAATGGTACAAATCTTAACAACACTATGATCACCTCCTTGTGCGGGCAATTCAAGATCCAACATCATAATTCTTCTCCCTATCGGCCAAAGATGAATGGTGTTGTCGAAGCTGCAAATAAAAACATTAAGAAGATCATACAGAAAATGACAGTCACATACAAAGACTGGCATGAGATGTTACCATTCGCTCTCCATGGGTATCGTACCACGGCTCGCACGTCAACCGGGGTAACACCCTATTCTTTGGTCTACGACATGGAGGCTGTCTTGCCTATTGAGATTCAGATCCCCTCTCTGAGGATTATGAAGGATGCAATATTGAACGAAGATGATTGAATCCAGACTCGACTTGATCAACTGAATTTAATTGATAAAAAGAGACTTACTGCTGTTTTTCATGGTCATATATATCAAAAGAGGATGATCAAGGCTTTCAATAAGAAGGTCAGACGTCAAGTATATCAAGTTGGAGATTTAGTGATCAAGCATATCATCTTGCCGCAAAGTGATCCCAGGGGAAAATGGAATCCTACTTATGAAAGACCATTTGTAATAAAAAACATCTTCTCTGGTGGAGCAATGATCTTGACCACCATGGATGGCGACGACCTGCCACACCCTGAAAACATGGAGATAGTAAAAAATACTACGCATAAGAGACTCGTTAGGTTGACACACCTAGGAAAAACAAGGGCATCCCGGCGAACCAAAAAGTTAGGGCAAAAATTAGGGATAAAATAAAAAAAATCTATACACCCGGCAAGTTGAAAACTCGAAAGGGCGACTTGGGCAAAAAAGGGTTTCCCAGTGGACTGAAAACCCGATAGGGCGGTTCAGGCAAAAGTTAGGGAATAAAAGCGTATGACTATGTTCCGTCGGATCATATGACAGACAACCTTTGGCTTCCGCTGACAAACTCAGAGTTTATGACCAATTCAATCATCTCCGGACAAGGCAAATAGACAAGATACTCGGAGATACGAAGGCTATAGCAGAATGGGAACCCCATGGGATCATTACACATAGCTATCTTTCTTTGTATTAAATTTTTCTTGTTTACGACGACATTCTCTTACTAGAATGTCTGTCTCCTTTGTACAAAATATTTATTCAAAGTCAATACAAAGATGCCCCTTCAAAAGTGCAAAAACTATTTGTCTTTTTCTTTACACTTGTGTTTTATTTACAAAAACGTCCAATGATTCATTAATGAACATATGCATTTGAACATGATTACTGTTTACAAATAAACAAAATGAGAAAGATAATTGTTGATAGGTTGAAAGAGTAGAGAAATGTCTCTAGGCTATTCCATGAGAAATCTCCTACAATACGTCATTTAAATCCCCAAGCGGAACAAAGTATCAAATTATTAATCCTCAGTAGGAGTCATCAAAATCTCAGGGTTCCCCGAGTAGATCTTACAAGTAGTACATGGCATTGCCCTCGCAATAGAACTTATTTCTCTCAACAAAAGTTCATCATTACTTCAATTTCAAGACATAAAAATTCAACATGTCCTCAGCAGCATTCAGGGATTTATCTTCCTCAAGCAGACAGCAGTACAACAAATCAGCTTGCATGTACATACATTACATCCATATATCATAAACATTGATAAAGCAAATAAATTGCATCATACATTTCATGCAACATATACTTTGTGTTTTAGCTAACCTTTTACCCTTTTCAGGATGAGATTAGCAGTTACCATTGACAAATATACTTACAAATACAGTTCAGATACGCTCCATACACGGATGCCATTCTGATACTCATTCAGATTTCAAATTCAGATACAGCCCAGATACGCTCCAGACACGGATGCCATTCTGATGCTCATTAAGAATACAACTTACAGATACAGTTCAGATACGTTCCAGACACGGATGCCATTGTGATACTCATTCAGACACAATATTCATGATACAGTTCAGATACGCTCCATACACGGATGCCATTCTGATACTCATTCAGATTTCAAATTCAGATACAGCCCAGATATGCTCCAGACACGGATGCCATTTGGATGCTCATTCAGAATACAACATTACAAATACATTTTAGATACGCTCTAGACGCAGATTCCATTCTGACACTCATTCAAATTCAACATTCAGATACAGTACAGATACACTCCATACACGGATGCCATTCTGATACTCATTCAAACACAACATTCATATATAGTACATATACGCTCCAGACACGGATGCCATTCTGACACTCATTCAAATTCAGCTTTCAGATATAGTACGGATACGCTCCAAGCCCGGACGCCATTCTAACACTCTATCTTTCAGCTTACAACTTACAATTCAACAAACATTCTTGGATGGCATCTACAAGCCCATCTCCAACAAGATTCTATCACTTCTCTAAATGGCATCTTTAAGCCCATTCCCTCAACTGCGCGTAGTCAAGTGCAAATTTCTGGGCACTCTAGTGTCCAATCATTCTTTCACCTTCGAGTCACGAATGGAAAAACTCGCCAATCTAACTCTTCAGACTTAAGAAGATTGAACAGGGGAAGTTGTTGTACCCCAAAATTTGCCCTCTCATTTATCAAGATTTTCTCACAAGATCTCTTTAACTCAAGGCTGGATTAGGGTTTGATCAACTCAAGACATCTCATTTTGCACTGATGACCCAGAATTAGGGTTTAAGTTTGCACACAGATTCTTGGACTATCAATGCTTCATATGACATTAAAGTATCATCATGGACCCCTAAGATTACTCATGTCAAGTTTCAAACCTTGAATCACATTTTTGACCAGTCAATTGGACAGTTGACCTAAAAATCAGCTGTATTGGGGAAAAAGTCAACCATGGCCAATTTACAGTCAAACTTCATAATTTTTCTTTCCGCATCAACATTTTAAACTCATATGTATCATTTGATCAATTTTGGACCATAATTCCTCAAGAAATTTGATCAAATCATCAAAAGGGCAAAATGGTCAAAATTAGGGTTTTGATTGAGAAAGGGCAATTTCTGATTTTCGACCTAACAAATGACCATTTGGTTTGAGGCATGATTTCAAGGATTCAATTGAATTATCTTGACCTAATTACATGGTTCAAAATATTGCAAATCCATTGGATAGACAGATGAAATTTGCAGTCAACTGATCAAAGTCAACTGTATACTGAAAAGTCAAACTTTGACTTTTTGGTCAAAATCAAGTGCCAAGGGTCACAATTCATCAAAACATCTCAAAATGTGAAACTTTTTCATCAAGAAATCAAGGATTGAAGATTTGGTTTTGAAATTGGAAATTTTCTTAACTTAGAAATTTTTCTAATTATAGAAAATTTCTTTTTTTCCCTCAACTTTAAGCCATTTTTCCACCATGTTACAAGATGATTCAAGGAAAGTTCCCAACATGAAAGTTGTAGACCTCCATGAAATCTACAACTTTGATTCATTAATTTTCCCCTAAAGATGCTTGGATCTCAAGATATAATTTTATGATTACATGCTCATGAACTAGATAACTTAGTGAAATTTTGCCCTAATTTAGGCAGGTTTTAGACCCAACATCATGGCAATTTTTCACCTTGTTCCAAGAGGAGTCTTGAAATGCATTTAAAATATGAGTTATAGAGCACATTGCAATATTTACAAAATGTCTAAGAACTCCTCAAGATCATTTTTGAGTAGGGATAATCGAAGAGATGAAGTTGGCAATTTCTCACTTTAAATTCAAGCCATTTCATGAAGAACAAAATTCAAATTTGAACCTATGCTGCCTAATTCTTGCTTTACCGGTCCCTAACTTGTTTCTCACTTCATAATTTAATGCTTACTCAGTTGACAAAGCTTTAATTCAAGCTCAAGAGCCTTTGTCCAAGTTGTAATTCCATAAATGGCATAAAGTGGCCATTGCCATTTTGAAAAGGCTTCACTTTTGCAACTTTCCAATTCTTGAGCATTGGACCTGTCTTCTATGCACACACAAGTCCTACAGGCCTAAAGCAACTTGTACAAAGCTTATACCAACCCCAAGCAGGCCAGTACAAGCATGTGAAGACTTGTCTCTTCACTTTGCTTCAGAAGCAAGAAAGTGTGCCAAAAGCCTAGAACTCACAAATCTGTTGGAGAGTTGACTTGAAACCTTTTCCATACTAATACACAAACACATTACAATAGAAAACACGATTGCTAAGGGCCTGAAACACTCAAACACTCCATATCACCAAAAAAACTGTCAAAACTTACAGTTTGAGCATAAGTATAACAATCCACAAATTGGTTCGTGCGTTTCAAGTTTTAATGATCCAAACACTTTACCTACTTCATATCTAACTAATCCAGACCATCATCCCTGCACTGTAACTCCTCATTCTTCATCTTCCATTTTTGTTTTCCAAGCTTGCAGGTTGACTTGGATAGAGAGTTCCAGGCACTTCCAGAGCAAGGCAAGGATTGGAACGCACTCAGGGAGGTTCAAGCAAGCTAAAGCAACCTTCAAGCCTTCCTAAATCCCACTCAAACTCCATTCACGATCTTAGCTGAAAGAGGTAAGAATCTCAATTTCTATCTCTTCATACAGGCATCCATTGGCCACGATTTGTGAATAAACAATGTAGATATCATTACTACAAAGCTGTACATATGTATAACTTGCATTTATTTGGCCTGAGTTGAGAGAATTTTGAACTTGAAGTTCCTGGAAAAATTAGGTTTAAATTTAGGGCTTTTAAAATTCGTTTTGGTCTTTGATTGTTAGTTTACATGATTTACATGGTTGAAATTGTGGGAATGAGTACTACCATTTTCATGTTGGAAGTTTTCATTTTCACGGAGAAATGAGAAAGTTACAGAGCTTCTGGCCAGCTTGAGGAAGAAGATGAAGTACAGAGCAAGGGCATTATTTGTGTTATGTTTTTGTTGTTTCATATAAGTCAACGAATGTATAGCCAGCCCAGTGGCAAGGTAGCGCGTTGGTGAGGCCCAGGTCATGGGTTCGAACCTTGGCGTTACCTTTTGTTTGTTTTTCATATTTTTCCATTTCCATTTTTTTTTGTTTTGCAGGATGGGCTTGTTTCTTTGGGCCTTAGTGTTTTTGCTAACATACTACTCCCTGTCTCCTTACAACACCCCTGGCCCAACTATTTTATTTATTTGTTTTATTTTATTATTTTTGTTTTATTAAATATTTTCTTAAATACATAAAAATCATGAAAAATATAAATATGATAAATATTGCATTTTGTTTATTTTATTTTATTTTTACATAAAAAATATTTTTATTAAACTATATATATATTAATTATTTTTTCTTAAATAAACTTGTGAATATAAAAAATAGATTTAGGTTAATTATTTTATTCCCTTTCATTTCATACTTGTAAAATATTTATTTTGGCATATAAAAAGACTAAATATTTTCACCAAATATTATTTATTATTTTAATACAAAAAAAAAATATAAATAATATCTAAAGAACTTTATTTTCCCTTTAATTAGAAATTAGGGTTAACTTTTTTTTTCTTCAAGAAATAATTTCCTTTTTAATATTTTTAGGATTAGGTTAAAACTCCTTTTCACATAAAAATAAAAACAACAATCTTTTTCTTGCATACATATCATTGCTTATTTATATTGTATATTTATTTATTCAAATATTCGTACAAATTCGATTTGGTTGTAATAGCTTAACTAGGTTTACATTATTGCAAATCCCCATTCATGATTTGTATTCCCCCATCCCATAAAATGTTGTAATAGCGTAGTAATCTTTAAATTACGCAATTTATCGCTTTTATTAACCATGTTAGTAATTAGGGTTTGTATTGCAAGATAAAAACAAATCAAATAGAAAACCCTAAATCCAAGACAAAATCAAAGCATGAAAATAACACACTTGCACACAAGCACCCTTAGGGTTTCTCCACTTGGTTGCCTTATACAAAAATGGCCATATTATGCATGCGAAGTATCTTAGCAAAATAAACAAATATAAGATCATAGTCTCTCGATGACACTATTCAAAGTTGCCTTACAAAAATGATCTTGGTCCCTCAAAAAAACTAAGATACTTTGTAATATTGCTAATCATGGTTATACGATGATCCAAGCCCGTACCGTTAACATCCAAAGATAGGGTTGCTTACCAAATCAATGGTAAGACAACAATGTCAAAGGAATAGAAAATGAACAAGAAAGACATTTGAGTAGGTAGATTACTTCTAGTTACTTGCTCCATTTCAAAACAACTATCCTTGCTATCTTTGAAAACAAACACACATACTTCCAAACATCTTACAAACTTTGAAAACATTTTCAAAAGACAAACATCTTTGTATACATTCTTACGAACGAGAATCATTGCAAAGATTGCCTAAACGATGGCCTCTTTTACAAAATACTTTCAAAACCACACAAAGCACAATTTCAAAACAAAAGCAAGTGATCTAGCAATTAACTAAGAGCCCATGGAAAACCATGGATGAAAAAGGTGCTAATACCTTCCCTTTTCATAATCTACACCCCTAACTCAAGAAACAATCTCAAAGGTCTTTCCTGTGCTTTTTCACCTTTCCTTTTGGATAAAATAAAAGTCGGTGGCGACTCTTGCTAAACCGCAACATTTGCGATAAAATGCAAAACCTCAAGTCAGTTCTCCTGTATCACACCCACAACGATCGATGATGGTAATATCCTCCAAAGATTGAGAACACCAATGAATATCCGAGTGCGAGAGTGACATCATCCTTTGAGACCATATCAAGCCTTGATCATTCTTCAACGTTGATCGAGGTAGGTGCAAAGTAAACCACCTAGACAACAATGGAATGCAACACAAAATAGTACCCCTTTTCTTCATGGTGCGAGTGTGGAAACAATGTAGAATGTCTCCAAGAAAAGTAAGTATGGAATTACGAGAGAGAAAAACCTTGATGGCGTTCACATTTATAAGTTGGTCCAGATTGGGAAATAGAACCAAACCATAGATTATAAGGGCCAAGACAACCTCAAAAGTTTGAAAATCCATATTTTCCCAAAACAAACGAGCCTTTTCCAACAGAGACTTGGCTAAGAAACCCTTAACCCCGCTCCTTGTTTCCCAATTTACCATAATGTCAGATCTCTTCAAATGCAAGGATTTGGCAATAACCTCAGGCTTTGGAGTTTCCTCTAAACTGGTGAATGGTATTTGATCAAGCACAAGCACTCCTAGCAATTGAGATAACTCTTCTAATGTAGGCACCAGTTGGTAGTCGGGAAATATGAAGCAATGATGCATAGGATCAAAGAATTGGAAAAACACACACATCATTTCTTCTTGGAAGTTTGAGGTAGCCAAGTTGAGAAGTCGACCATATTTCTTGGTGAAGGGAGAATCTCCAGGCACTCTTGTTGCTAACTCTTGAAGTTGAGGATGCACTTTCACGAAGTTGACTCGGATGGTATTCCTACGAGTGGAAGTCATGGCCTACAAAACAGAACAAAGATAAATTCCTAAATCCTTGAAATGGTTAGTGATAATGCTTATGATATTATGATGTTTATGATGTCATGAATAATAATCATAAATAAAGCATACAAAGACCGTAGGTTTAGGCTTGCATGGGTTTCATAGGTAAGTACCCTCTTGAAGTTTCGTTGGTTCAACCTGTCCTACAAAGTAATCGGGTTCTAAGGAATCTCAATATCATTAATCTTTCTTCATTGGGCATTGTCTCAGCATAATCAATCTTTTCTTGCGGCCGAAATATCCCAAAAGTTCAATCTCAATGAGCGTAGTATCGAGTATCAATCAATCTTCATATTTGCACCAAAGTCAGCTATCTCACTACTTCCTAATGGCCAAGTTGTTCAATTGAAGGTTCTACAATCAGTTATTGCTTCATGACACTGCTCAACAGCCCCGTATTCTCCTCGATTCAACACAAGGGATACCAGTACTAACAAATGTGTCACACTAACGTAGCCATTGCTTCAACCATATCGGTCTACATCGTACAGTTTCCACAATCTATTGCTACTTACCTAATGATGTTCCCATATACGAGTAGAGAATCTATACAAGAAACCCAAACATAGGCCCAAAATGTAAAGAAAACAAATCAAAAAAATGAAGGCATTTTAAATATGATCTAGTCTCTAAGGTAACCCCACTTTTAAGTGTTCTCCAGCAGAGTTTCCAGTTCTGTAATACGGTGGGAGAACTGACTTGAGTGTTTTGTGTTTTATCGCAATTGTTACGGATAGCAAGAGTCGCCACCGACTTTTCTTTTATCTAATAAAAGAAAGGGTGAAAAGAACAGGAAAGACCTTTTAAGAATTTCCTTGAGTTCGGGGGGTAGGTTATGAAAAGGGAAGGTGTTTGCACCCTTTTCATCTGTAGTTATCTACGGGCTCTTAGTTGCTAGCTCACTTTGAAATTCTTTGTTTGAAATTTGTTTGTGATGTTTTAAAAGTATTTTTGAAAAGTGACTTCGTTTAGACGAACTTTGAAATGATTCTCATCTTTATAAGAATGCATATAAAGTGTTTACTTTTGAAAATATTTCATGGAAAAGTGTTGGTGTATTTGAAAGATGTTTTGAAATGTTGTGAGCAAGCAACTACGAGCGTTCTACCTACTCAAAAAGTCTTAGTTCTTTTCCTCCTCCTTTAGATATTGCTACCTTACCATCGATTGATAAGAAGCCATATCATTGGATGTGAAGGGACGGGCGTGGGTCGTCGTGTAGTCATACAAGGCAACATTGTAGGATACCTTAGCAATTTTTGTAAGGGTCTAAGATCGTTTACCGAAGGAAACATCGAAGGGTCATCGAGGGACTACGATCTTGTATTCGAGGGTCTTTTCTAAAGCATCCACGTTTGAGGGACATGACTATTTAAATCCGAGGCAACAAGTGTGGATTACCCTCGAGGTGCGCGTGTGTATTGATTTCATGCATTTTTGTCTTGAATTAGGGTTTTCTATTGATTGATTTTAGTCTTGCCATACACACCCTAATTACTAGCATTTATATTTGAAAGCGATAAATTGCGGAATATAAAGATTCTACACTATTACATTATTTGGGGATGGGGGTACAAATTTACAAATGGGGAGATGACAAGTAATTAAAACCTAAGTCACTATTACAACCATATTGAATGGATAAATAATGTACAAGAATCTAAAGGTAAATAAATAAATAAAAATTGTTTTAAAAAAAACTTTTATGTATGAACACATATACTTATGTATTGATACGAAAACTTTTATGCATTGATACATATCAATCCTTGCTCCTGGAAGTCAAAAATAACTCAGTATGAGTCGACACATAACAGTTTGTATCGACTCATACTGCTTTGTATCGTTGAATGTGCATTTTGTATCGACTCATACTCATTTCTTGCCCCTGGAAGTAAAAAAAAAACTCAGTATGAGTCAACACATAAGGGTTTGTATCGTCTCATACTGCTTTGTATCGACATATACGCATTTTGTATCGACTCATAACCTGTTTTGTACATAATATGTGTCGACTCATAGTGTTATGCATCGACTCATACTGTTGTTTTTTACTTCTAACATTGTTCTGCTACATGTAAAAGTCAGTTCTCAACACATGGTTAGTGAAAATAAAAAGCAAGAATATGGTTAGATTCAAGGCAATGATATCTACATTTTATCATCACAAATGAACCACTAATGATGTTTGTATGAAGAGTTCAAAGTCAAGAAAACTCACCTTGAAACTGAAATTTGTATTTTGATTTTGAGTTGGAGAAGTCAAGTTGCAGACGACTGTTTTTAAGTTTGGAAAATAGTGATGTTACAGAAGTTATTCTTGAGTTTGGGCAACTTCCATATGATGTATGTGGAGTGTTTGGATGGTTTATTTGTGACAGAACTTGCAAGGTGTGAGAGGTTCAAAGATTTTGATTTCAAAGCTCAAGAGTGGATGTTTTATAGACAGTTATGGTTTTTTGAGAATATGAAGGGTTTTGAGAAACTTGTTTACACAACAAAAACTTCTGGTTTGGTTGAGATGAAACAACCAAGTTATGTGAAATTTGATATCGCAATGCATGGTACAAAAGGCATCTGAAGTGGCTAGGATTTTTTAGGCATGTTGCTTCTTTCTTTGATATTATGTGTGTAGAAAAAGCAGTTGAGAGGCTCAAGGAGAGCTAACTTTGTATAAAGCATGCTTTATGTGAATGACAATGGTGCCTTTGTGCTATTAATGGAATGATGCAATGGACAATACTTGAATCACTTGGATAACGGTTCAATCAATTATGTAAACATATTATTATGGATAGATTTTCAAGTCACAAGGCCTACAAAGTAAGATTATGCAGCACATTATGCAAATTGGATTATTTATTCTTCAACAAAATGACTTGCAACTCAAGAATGGATGGCCAACTTCATGCCCTTGAATATCCTTGCTCAAGTATGATAAACTAATGCCCTTGGATGTTTTGGAAATCTTGAAACATCCTCTATAACTTTCATGTTGGCAATTTTTACAAAATCATCTTGGAACTATGTGAAAAAATGCCAAGAAGTTGGGATAAAATTCTGACTAAAATCTGTTGAAAATTTCTCTAAGTGTTAGATGAAAATGTCATGACTTCATGGGCTTATATCTTCAAATCTAAGAGTTTTTGGACATAAACCTTCTAATACAAAGTTTTAGAATTCATCAAGATCTACAACTTTCATGTTGAAAGTTTCCTTTAAATCATTTTGCATCATGGTGAAAAATTGGTATGAAGTTATGAAATAAACATGTATAAAACATTTAGAAAAGTTTATAAGTCTTGAAATGTTTTGACTTTTCAAATTGACTTTTGAATTTCTTGACTTATTGATGATCAAGCTTGATATTCTTGAATGTCTTGATGAATTGTGATCTTTGAAACTCAAATTTGATCAAAAAATCAAAGTTTGACTTTTTGGTATACAATTGACTTTTTCATCAATTGACCAAATTTCCACTACCAATCAATTGATCTTGAGAGATGAATTGAGTCATGTAATTAGGTCAATATGATGTGCTTGAATCCTTGAGATCAAGTTTCAAACCAATAAGTCATGTACTAGGCTAAAAGTCAAAGATTGGTCATTCTCATCAAAACCCTAATTTTGACTATTTTGCCCTTTTGATGATTTGAACAATTTTCTTGGAGAATTGTGATCAAATCTTGATAAAATGACACATATGACTTCAAAATGATGATATCCGTCCAAAATCTTGAAGTTTGGCTGTAGGTTGACCACAATTGACTTTTTAACCAATATAGTCGATTTTAGGTCATCTGATCAATTGACTGAGCAATTTTGTGATCCAAGACTTGAAACTTGACATGAGCAATCTTGAGGGTACATAATGATCCATGAAAGTCATTTGAAATATTAGAAGTCCAACTGTCCTTGTGAAAATCAAAACCCTAATTTGAGGCATCAATGTTGAGGAGATGGCTTGGTCTAGTCAACACTTGTGCAAACTTGAGCTATTGAAGATCTTGTGAGAAATATCTTGAGAAAAGAGAGGGAAAATTTTGGGGTACTACAGTTATATTCTATTTTCAATGTCTTTGGGATCTTGTGAAACATGGATTAGAACCGCTTGGTGAAGACGCTTCATAAGATGAAGAAGCAGAATACAGAGATTCGAAGAAGAAGAATTATAAAGCTTTCTTTATAATTCAGCAATGTGTCAGCCCAGACAATTTCGAAAAGGTTAGTGATTTTGAATCTGCAAAAGAAACCTGAGAGATTCTTAAGAAATCTTTTGGAGGTGCAGAGAAGGTGAAAGATGTGAGGTTACAAACTTACAAAAAAAATGTATTAATTACTTCAGATGGAAGATAGCAAAAGCATATCTGATTTCTTCACTAGGATTACGAAACTAGTGAATCAAATCAAGACTTGTGGAGAGATGTTAACAACAAGAGCAGTTGTTTCAAAGATCTTAAGATCTTTGGCTCCAAAGTTCGACCATGTGGTAGTTGCCATAGAAGAGTCGAAGGACATGTCATCTTTGTCGAAGGAAGAGCTTCGAGGGACGCTTGAATCTCACGAACAAAGAATGGTTGAAAGAGATGCAGGCAAGAGATAATAAAGGAAAATGAAAGTGGTTCGACAACAAAGGTAAAGGTAGCTACGACAATTCGAATGGTAGAGGAAATCAACATGAAAGAAACATGTTGAATCAGAGAAGACCATACCAAGCAACTAAAGAGGTGGTGTTTGCGAATAGAGGAAGAGGTGGTGGTCAAGAACCTAATAAGAGTCACATTCAGTGTTACAATTATCAAAAATATGGTCACTAATCGAGTGATTGTCCAGAAAAGCGAAAGAATCAAGAAAGTGATGCAAAGTTCGTAAAGTATGAAGAAAAGGAGATGTTGTTGATGGTTACAACAAGAGATGAAGAAAAATTCAAGCATCAATGGTACTTGGATTTAGGATGCTCATCGCATATGTATGGAAGGAAATATTGATTTGTCAACCTAAAACCCTCAATGAAGAACATGGTAAAATTTGCAAATGACAATACTCTAGCAGCTGAAGGTATTGGATATGTTTTGGTTATGAGGAAAGATGGAAAAAGGTCAGTAATTTCCAATGTGTTATACATACCAGGCATGAAGAGAAATTTTCTCAGTATAGGGCAGTTGGTTGAAAAGAACTATAAAGTGCCGATCAAACACAAGATGATGATAGTCGTTGATGCAAATAGAAGGTAATCTTGAAGGCTCTCATGTCTCAAAATAGAACCTTCAAGATTGAACTTAATGTGATAGAGCACAAGTGTCTTTCGGATGCAGCTAGCAGAGATGAATAAATATGACATTATCGACTAAGCCATCTAACCTTTAGAGACATCCGAGATTTGAAAAGAAGAAATATGGTTTCAAGATTGCCAAAAATTGACATTCCAAATGAGGTATATGAGGAATGTGTGTAGGAGAAGCAACACAAGAATAGCTTCAGCAAGGATGCATAAAGCAAGTCGAAGGTTATCCTCAAAGTCATACACTCTGATGTATGTGTACCGATCCAGGTGGATTCGTTTGGAGGTAACAAATACTTTGTTACATTCGTAGATGATTTCAGTCAAAAACTGTGGCTTACCTGATCAAGAAGAAAAGTGAAGTGATCGAGGTATTTTCCAAGTTTAAATCTATGGTCGAAAGACAAAGTGCTCGAAAGCTTAATGTTTTGAGAACTGGTGGTAGTGGAGAATACATGTTGAAAGAGTTCAACATGTTATGTGAAAAAGAAGGGATTGTGCATGAGGTGGTGCCACCATATACTCCACAGCAGAATGAAACTACAGAAAGGAAGAATCAAACCATCATGAATATGGTGAGAAGTATGTTGAAAGGTGTGATACGGTGGGAGAGAACTGACTGTTTTTTGGAATGTTGGTTTGCGTTTTGCGTTTGTTTTCACAAAATGTCGCGGTAAGCAAGAGTCACCACCGTCTTTTATTTTATCCAACAAGGAAAGGAAAAAAGCACAGAAAAATTCCTTTTTCGAGATGTTTCTCGGGTCTGGGGGGTAGATTATAGAAAGGGAAGGTGTTAGCACCCTTTCTATCCGTGGTTATCCACGGGCTCTTAGGTACTTGCTCAAAGTGTTTTCAAAAATTTGCTTTTCTTTGTGTTTGTGGGTTTGAAAGAGTTTTTGTTTTGAAAAGGAGTAGGTGCGAAAAGTTTTTATTTTGTTTTGAAGAGAGCAAGTACTTGAGAACTATCTACCTATTCGAAAAAGGAATTAATTTATACAAGTGTCCTTTAGACAATGCTATCCCACTATTGAGGAGTAGGTAGCGCCGTCGTTGGAGTTTTAAGGGTCAATTCAATTAAGGGACGTGTGGTCACTAAAGCAATGTTAGGATGCCTTAGCGGTAACCCTAATATCTTAGATCATTTTTCCGAGGCAACCGTTTCGAGGCAACTATGATCTTTGGACAAGAGGGTGACCTCTAAAACTTCCTATACTCAATGACCACGTTTGAAGGCAACCAAGTGAGGTGTACCCTAAGAGTGCGCATGTGCGAGTGTGTTGTTTCAGTTAATTTTATCTTTGTACATGTCATGGGTGAGCTATGTTGATTTTAAGTTCGTACGTTCGATCTTGTCATGCATTCCCTATTACCAAACATCTAACAGTTTATACATTGCAGAAAGTAAATTGCGGAAATTAAATCTAAACTATTACAAGGCGTCGGATATTTACATCGCCAAAAACAATCCTTGAAATTAAATTGTGGAAAAATAAATAAAGCGATAAAATAAAGTCCTAATTAAAACTATTACATCCCGGGAAACAGATACATCAATATGGCAAAATAGATCGTGTGCGGAAAGTTAAATCGAATGCGAGTTTTTTTTAGGGTTTTGACCCTTTTTTGAAAGAAAGCCTTTTTTGTTTATTTTTGAATTAAAAAGAAATTAAATTAAGTTAACAATTTAATAAATAAATTAATGAATTAAAAAAGATATTTTTTGGGTTTTTGGATATTTAAAGAAAATAAAATAAATTTGATTTAAAGTTAGTAAAAATCTAATTTTCTACATTAATTTTAAATATTTGCAAAAGATATTAAAAATTACACCTAATTAAAACTAAGTTAATTGAATTAATTTATTTACAAAAAAATAAAGTCATGAATTTAATTTTAATAAATAAAATATATTTTTGGTTTTTGATATTATGAGAAAAAAATTAATTGGTTAATTAAATAATAACGATAATAATTAAACAAAACAAATAAATAAAATGAAATAAAAAATAAGAAAAAAATACTCAAAGGGGGGTGTTGGGCCTGGAAAGGGAGTGAGATCAGCATTTTTGAGGCCTAAACGTGTTCAAGCCTGGCTGACTTTTTCAATCCCACGTGTGCCTATTGACTTAGGAGTATGGTGAGCTTTCAATCTTGGCCACCAGATCTGGCCTGGGGCCATCTGGCAACCATCTGGATGAGAAACCATGATAGGCTACGCTTTGGACATTGCATGAAATCACCTGTTGAAAAATGAAACAAATGCATTGGGGGACCTGGGATTCGAACCCAGGTCATGTTGGACTATGCACTAATGCCTCCACCACTGGACCATTGTGTTGCTTTTGTTAGTGTATTAAGTAGCAATTACTATATGGAAAAACAAAACAAATGCCAGAATTAAAATAAAAAAACACGCGAATTATGAACGGACGAATGGGGAGAGGCCACACATTCATCTTCTTTGTTGGCCCCTGGATATTTACCTGCGGATTTTTATCCGTAGTTAAATCCATGGGTTCATCCTAAAATGAGCCCTAAGCCATAAAAATGCAAACCAAGACCATATTCATGATCGTATCTTCCTCTTGATTTCATCTATGTCCATTGTTTGCATCAATTTTGCCTGAAACTGAAACGCCTAAAAATAAGAAACCAAGTCCCTAGATTCGGGTATGGCATTACAGGCTATAAAAACAAAATCAAATATTGCAGAAAGTTTCGAAATCATTCAAGGATCATGAATATGTCAGTGTTTTGTTAAGAAAATGCCAGAATAAAAGATTGCAATTTCAAATACAGGGTCGCGTTTTGAAGGACTTACAGTGCTTTTGAATGAGTATGCAAGCTTGTTAAGGATTGGGTTTGACTCAGTGGATGTCCAGCAAGGGGTCTACGTTGAGATTTTGTGTTGAATTGGCCTCCAAGACTGATTTCGATTCCAAGCTTTTTTGACAAATTTCCAAGTTTGGTTTTCCAGATTGTGCAACCTCTAGGTTCTGATTTTCGTGTCTTTGCATTGTATAAGTAACATGGGATGAATTAGGCCAGGTTTTGGGCTTTGAATCCTTAGGCATTGATGATTGGAGATATGATATGATCCTCCATTAAAAACCTTCCAATTTGATTTCAAATCCAATATTTTGTGCATGATATGGCTTGATTCGGATTTGGTTGTGTACATGATGATATTTAAGACCTATATCAATAAAAAAGATACCAAGTTATCAATTTTTAGATTTTATTGGGATTTAAATTGATTAAAAATGAATTAATTCAATAAAAATCAAATAAAATAGAAAAATTAATAATTGGACACAAGACTGAAGATAGGACACGTGTGTAGTGTGATAAGATCAAATCAAGTGGAAAAAATTGGGCCCATTTGACAAAATTTGAAGTTTTGGGGATAGTTGACTTTTGGCAATTTTGGAAAAATGTCCAACTTCAACAATGCATAACTTCTTCTATTTTGAACTTTTGGAGGTGTTATTGGACTTTTTAGAGACCTTGAGATGTCCTCTAACCAACCCGTTTGGTCTCATCTCATTTTGATATTCCATGCTCAAGTTATAAGCTTTGGCAAAAAAGGTGTTTTTGTTGACTTTCAAAAATGACCTATAATGTCCAAATTTGTAACTCCTTGTGAGTGCATTTATTGATCTTGGTGTGTGAAGATGGATTGTAGGAAATTGAATCCTCTTCAAAATGAGCTTTGGATGGGTCATTTCTCATAAAGTATGAGAAAGTTATGCTTGGTCAAAGTTGAGTTGACTTTTCCTACAAAACCCTAATTTAGCAACTTTTTAATCTTGATGAATCTTGAGCAATCCTTGATGAATCATGATAAACCCTTGATAAAATGATGAAATATCCTTAAAAATGAGAATGTTGACAAAAAATCTTGAGGTTTGACTATTTGTAGGTCACAGTTGACTTTTGCCCTAACATAGTCGATTTTGGGACCCTTTGAGCAATTGACTGACCAAACTTCTTCTGCAAGGCTTGAAATTTGACATGGATGAACTTGAGAACATATTAGTACATTGGGAAGAACTTGAGATCATTTGGATGTAAGGACCTTGATGCAACACAAAACCCTAATTAGAGGTTGACTGCCTTAAGAGATGATTTAACTGTCCCACTCTTGAGCAATCTTGAGCCATTTGGGGATTCTTCTTGACATGTCTTGAGAAATATGGGAGGGAAATTTTTTGGGTACAACAGTTTCCCCTGTTCAATTTTCTTAAACCTGAGGATATAGATTGACTTCCGGGCCTTTCGTGATCCGAAGGTGGAAGATGATTGAACACTAGAGTGCCCAGAAATTTGCACTCGCATGATGTAGTACCAGCCTTGTGATGTCGGGAATGGGCTTATAGATGCCATTTGGATATTCTTGGTAGGTGGTCTGAACTTTGACTGGAATGCGAATCAGGGAGATCTTATCGGCCATCTGACCGAACCAGAGGAGGTCATGTCTTCTTTGACTGGATTGGTATTAGAAAAATATTTAGGAATCGATTTTACTGGGCCAAAGGAGGTTTTGTCTCTTTTGACTGGATTGGAATCAGAAAAATCTTTAGGAATCAATTTAACTGGTTTTGTCTCTTTTGACTGGGTTGGCCTCAGAAAAATCTTTAGGAATCGATTTAACTGGTTTTGTCTCTTTTGACTAGATTGGCCTCAGAAAAATATTTAGGAATCGATTTAACTGGTTTTGTCTCTTTTGACTGGATTGGCCTCAGAAAAATCTTTAGGAATCGATTTAACTGGTCTTGTCTCTTTTGACTGGATTGGCCTCAGAAAAATCTTTAGGAATCTATTTAACTGGTTTTGTCTCCTTTGACTGGGTTGGCCTCAGAAATTTTTTTAGGAATCGATTTAACTGGTCTTGTCTCTTTTGACTGGATTGGCCTCAGAAAAATCTTTAGGAATCGATTTAACTGGTTTTGTCTCCTTTGACTGGGTTGGCCTCAGAAAAATCTTTAGGAATCGATTTAACTGGACCAGAGAAGGCCTTTTGATATAGCTGAGAATCTAACTACATCTTTCCTGAAAGGTAAAGGCCAGTCATATGCAATGCATGATATGGATCAAGCAATGATGTTCTCAACATAAATGAGATTTTACGGTATGATGCGTTTATGCATGTATCATGATGTATGAAAATGTGATATTTAATTGGGGAAAATAAATCCCGGAGCTGCTGGAGAATATAGTTGAATTCTTCGTTTCCGCTGGGGATGATGAAAGAAGGTGATAAACCTGTAGGAGAAGATAACTTCGTTAGGGAATAAACTGATAAGGAGGTTACTCTGTGGGGTAGAGATGCTCTGTTGAGGATTCCACTGATAAGCTCCGCTGGGGATGGATTACCGTTGCTGGTGATGCTGAACCTGTTGAGGGATTGAATTCTTGTTTGTGAAAGGAAAGAACTTCGCTGGGGATGATCTTCCAGTCGCGACTTGCTAGGGATAACCCTGTTAGACTCTTGTGGGGATAATCCTTCTGAATTATGCTGGGAATGATCCCTTAAACTTGGCTGGGGGAAATTTATTTTTGTACTCCGCTGGGGATAAACTTCTAGAGTCTACTGGGGATGATGCCTTAACTCCGTTGGGGAAGCTTTTTCAGACTGCACTGGGGAAATATTGACTCCACTGGGGGTATCTTGTATTCTGCCGGGGAGCATTCTTATACTCCGTTGAGGAATATTAAGACTGTCGGGGATACACTTATACTTGCTGGGGAATATTCTTATACTCCATTGGGGAATATTAAGACCCTTTTAGTGCCGATGGTAGACTAACTCTGCTTGGGGAGAGTATTGCTGATTTGTTCGTAGTTGCAAGTCTCAGCTGGGAGAGTTATCATTATTGTCTTACTCTGCGGGGAGTGAAAGTATCTTAGCCATATTCTTCAGCTGAATATACCTTGGTACCTGGCAGACAGAGCAACTGTACAGCTTGGACACTTCTTATTGCCCCTGTTTATGATATTACCAGTAATTCGTCTTTTTGTTTCGCATGTAAATATTTATGATCAACAATTAATGTCAAATGCATATATCAAAAATGAACTTTGGACGTTCTTTGCAAAACAAAACAGATAAAGGAAAAACAATTTGAAATTTCTTTGAAAATGAATTGTATTAATTTTTGAAGTTTGGCCTGTAAATAGGCGTTTTTGTACAAGAGGCTGACGTCCTAGTAAGAGAACGCCGCCGAATAATAGAATTTACACAATTTGTGAAAAACTAAACAAAACAGCTATGTGAATAATCCCACTGGGTTCCAACTCTGCTATTGCCTTAATATCCTCGAGCATCTCATCACTTTGCTACTGGTTGAAGGTAGATCAGATTGATTAGTGCCTTCCGAGCTTGATAGTCGATACCGAAGTCTGGATGCAAGGTGATCCAATGAGACATAGTGTTACGCTTTGATCCCTAATTTTTTCCTGGACCGCCCTTTCGGGTTTTCAGTCCACCGGGATACCCATCTTTGCCCAAGCCGCCTTTTCAGGTTTTCGACTTGCCGGGTGTACAATTTTTTTCATTTTCATCCCTTATTTTTGCCCGAACCCTTTTGGTTCGTCGGGAAGCCCTTATTTTTGCCTAGGCCAGTCAACCTAGCGGGTCTTTGGTTATGCGTAGTATATTTTTACTATGTCTGCATTGACGGGGTGAGGAAGGTCGTCACCATCCATGGTGGTTAGAATCATAGCTCCTCCTGAGAAAATGTTCTTAACCACAAATGACCCTTCATAAGTAGGGGTCCATTTTCCCCTGGGATCACCTTGAGGTAGAATGATGCGCTTGATTACCAGGTCCCCAACTTGATACTCTTGTCGTCTGACTTTTTTGTTAAATTCCTTGATCATCCGCTTTTGATACGTCTGACCATGACAAATAGCAGTAAGTCTCTTTTCATCGATTAAGTTCAGTTGATCAAGCCGGGTCTGAATCCAGTCTTCTTCACTTAAACCTGTATCCTTCATGATTCGAAGAGAGGGTATCTGAACTTCAATGGGCAAGACTGCCTCCATGCCATAAACCAAGGAATAGGGTGTTGCCCCTGTTGACGTCCGTGCTGTGGTACGGTACCCGTGAAGAGTAAATGGTAACATCTCGTGCCAGTCTTTGTAGGTCACTGTCATCTTCTGCACAATCTTCTTAATGTACTTATTAGCCGCTTTGACAGCCCCATTCATCTTCGGCCGGTAGGGAGAAGAGTTATGATGTTGTATCTTGAATTGCTCGTAAAGCTCAGTGATCATCTTGTTGTTGAGATTGGTACCATTTTCTGTAATGATCCTCTCTGGTACACCGTATCGACAGATCAGATTGTGCCAAATAAACCGTGCCACGACGTTCTTGGTTACAGTAGCAAAGGAAGCTGCTTAAACTCACTTCGTAAAGTAATCAATTGCTACCAGGATGAAACGATGCCCGTTGGATGCCGTTGGTCTGATCTCGCCGATCATATCAATGCTCCACATTACAAAAGGCCAAGGTGCCGTCAAGACGTTTAGATCTTTTGGTATCAGAAGAGTAGTATGAGTCAACATGTACTGTCTCAGCCGGCGAGCAGCCCATGCCAAAGCGTAGCAAGTTCTCTCGAGCAGTGAGTATTGGGTCTCACAGTCGGTAAACTTTTTGCTAAAGCAGTAAATAGCATGCTCTTTTCGGCCAGACTCGTCATGCTGCCCCAGCACGTACCTCTTTGTATTATCCAGCACTTATAAGTATAAGATCAATGGTCTTCCTGCAATTGGAGGCATCAGAATTGATGGCTTGGAGGTAGTATGGCCCTCTCTTCTTGAAGCAGTAGTCTATCAAACTCACCAGAAACTTCGCAATCATCTTCACCTTCATCTTCGACTAAGTTGATCGGACTTTCGAAGTCATAATCGGCAGTAGCAAAGTCATTATTAGTGGGATCCAGAGTGGATTTGGATCATGATATGTGAGTGTGTGTAAAATAGTTGTTTTGCAATATATAATAAAGAAAAAAAAGGAGCGCAGAATTTGAAATGCAAGAACGTCCAATGCTTTTATTAATGATATATGAAAATGATACACATAAAAGCCCTCACAAATGAAGCCACGATGCCCCAGGTAAGACACTGGGCCGTAAAGTTTAAAACATTGTCTGTTACATATTCAAAATAAAAAGTTTCATTACTGGGTAACAAAATTAATAGGGATGAAGTCCTTTGCTGTCCAGTTTCATTATCCACCGTCGGTCGTAGGATAGATCCAACTGTCGAATTCAGACTCTTCCACATCGTCTTCAATGGCATTCACTCCCGAGTTGCTGATGAACACGGGAGGTCTTCCGATTCGTGCGTTCCAAACGGCCCTTTGAGCCTCTGCAGTGAAACCCAAACCAAACTTGTTAGTCTTCTGTGTAAAATCAGGGAGTCAGCCCCAATTTGCACACCCACTTTTCTCGACAACAGCCCGGGCATCCTTAAAGGAAGCCATCTTCATAGGAGAATCTTCAACAACAGTCTCAACTGACGCCAACGTCTGGGGAACTTCTTCAAAATGCTGGAATGGGGTCTCAATGAACTCCCCATCCATATCTACATATCGGAAAGAGTTGAGGTGGCTAACCATGTACTCTTCCTCTCCTTGTACTGTCACAATCTTCCCTTTGACCGGGTACTTCAGCTTCTGGTGGAGCGTTGAGGTTACGGCCCCAGCTTTGTGGATCCATGGGCGACCCAACAAACAGGAATAAGATGGCCGAATATCCATCACATAGAACGTAGAGTTGAAGACCTGAGAACCAACCTTGATCGAGATATGAACCTCTCCATGTACCATTCTTTTAGACCCATCAAAGGCCCTAGCGACAATGTTGATTGGTTTCAGCTCCAACCCTTCACAGTCCAACCGGTCTAGAGCTTTCTTCGGTAAAACATTCAATGAGGAACCAGTATCCACCAATACATGTGCAAGAGTAGTGCCTCTGCATTCAATGGAGACATGCAGGGCATCATTGTGATTCTTCCCCTTAGCAGTTAAGTCGGCGTCCGAGAAACCCAACCCATTATCAGCAGTTAAATTGGCCACACAATCTGTAAACTGATCAGTTGACGTTTCTTGTGGTACGTGAGCAGACTTCAAGAAGGTAATCAGAGCCTTGGCATGGGCCTCTGAGTATAGCAACAGTGACAACATAGAAATCTTGGATGGGGTTTGCCCCAGCTGTTCAACTACATTGTAGTCACTCTTTTTGATAATTTTCAGAATCTCTTCCATCTCTTGTTTAGAAGCTTCAACAGTAATCGTCTTCGGTGCCTCCGTCTGAGCAGGCACATCAGTGGTGATCCCTTTGCCCCGAGTGTCAGATGACTCAACGACAGGGGTAAGAATGGGAATTTGAACAGGAATGGTAGCAGGTACACTGGCAGGTGTAATAACAACAGGTCTTCGGGAAGTGGGTGGAGAGATATCGGGCGAGAAAAGTCTTCCGCTGCGAGTAACTTTAGCAGGTCCAACAATATTGCTGACGTCAGTATCAGCGTCCAACTCTTGCTTAACTCCATGGAAATAAACATTAGCCCCATAATGCCAAGGAACAACTTTATCAGAGGTGTAGGGGATGGGCCCCGGAACGATGATGATCACAGGCGCGATCTTTGGAACAGATGTAATTCTAACAGGCTTCCTTGAGGGAGTCTTGGAAGAATTGTCGAAAATGGTAATAATGGCAACTTCTTCAGAATGAACTGAGGGAACAACAGTCTTCTCGAACAAAATTTCTTTACTATCCATCAAGTGTTGGACACCTGACTTCAAGAGGTGGCAACCGGTAGGTAGAACATAGCACATACAACAACCTTCATCACAACCCGGAAATAAACCGGCTAGCAAAAGGTTTTTCTTTACAGTCATCAAAGGGGTAGCAATATCATTCACAGAAACCATAAATGAGTCTTCTTCTATAGCATTCACTCCATGCTTGGGCATGGGAGCAGTTATAACATTAGGCCTTTCGGGCGCCTCGAACTCAATCTCCTTCGCATCGATCAAGTCTTGTATCTTATTCTTCAAAGTCCAACAATCATCTGTATATTCCCCGGGCTATCAGAGTGATAAGCACAACGGGCATTAGGGTTATACCTTGGTGACGTTGTATTTGGATTCTTTGGGGCTTCCTTTAGAATCACCAGATTGGTCTTCAGCAACTGTGGCAGAATCTGAGATAAGGTCATGTTGAGACGGGTGAATTGCCTTCGAGGTCTCTCGTCCTTTTGTTGATTATTGTGCTGAGGAGCACCAGCAGGTTTTGAAATAACAACTGCATTAATAGCTTGGCGGTGTTCAGGTCTTTTCTGACTTCTCGAACTGTAGACAACATTGGACTCTTTCTTAAAGGGCTTCTTCTTGGTGCTTGATGAGGCACCCTTTTGTATCTTCCCAGCCTTAATACCAGCCTCAATCCTCTCACCGGTCAAAATAAGCTCTATAAACCCAGATGAGGAGCTTCCAATCAGATGGTTGAAGAATGGACCAGACAGGGTCCCCAGAAACATATCCACAAGTTCCCAATCAGCTAAGGGTGGTTGTACTCTTCCGGCGAGGTCCCTCCACTTCTAAGCATAATCTTTGAATCCTTCACCCATTCCCATTGACATACCCTGGAGTTGGGTACGCGTGGGAGCGAGGTCGGAGTTGTATTGATACTGCTTGTAGAAAGCAGTAGCCAAATCTTCCCAACTGCGAATACTGGCTCTGTCCAACTAATAGAACCACTCAAGCTGAGTCCCTGAGAGACTGTCTTGAAAGAAATGGATCCGTAAGTTCTTATCAACGGTGTACGACTGAATCTTCCTCACATATGAACGGAGGTGCAGCTTCGGACAAGAAACTCCGTCATACTTAGCAAAGGCTGGCGCCTTGAATTTGTGGGGAATCACTACCCCAGATGATAGACCTAGATCACCAAAGTCCAGACCAAGCACTTTCTGAACTTCCATAGCACTCAACCGGTCTTCCAGTTTCTTGTATCTATCCTCAGCAGGAGGATATTGTTCTTCATCGAAGTCCGTCTCGTTGTCGGAGACCACAGGGCTAGGAGCCCTCCTTTCTTCCTGACTATCTTTCCTTCCAGATGAGGTAGTCAAATCAACTTCATTCTGTAGCCTGTTTCCAAACCTGTGCCCTGTATTAAACATGAGTGTCCTCTTCTTCTTCTTCTTCTTCTCTTTCAGAATCAGGGTCTTCAGGTCTTGCTGACCCTTAGCTAGATTCATGAACAGCTCTTGGAATTGGGCATTCTGGGCCTGTAGGGCCTTGATGGCTTGCTCAGTTGATGGTTCAGCAGACATGATAAGTGCTGAAATAAACAACGAAGAAGATAAGAGACCTGTAATGGGTACCTGTTTATGAAGTGCATGGGATGAAATGCGTATGTTTTATGATTTCAAAGACAATCGGGAGATTCAAATTTGTAAACAAGAAAGGAAACACACTTTATTAGATAAACTTTGGAATTCAAATTATTCAATTGATGCCCTCAGGGCGTTACAAGAATGGAAATACTGAAAAGCAAATGAAAACTGGAAAAGAAACAATCAAAGGTCAATCAGTGCTCCCATGGTCTCTTCTTATCGGTGCGGACATAGTCATTGAGAATCCGCTCGTTCTCCAACTGCCTGGTCAACCTATGGATCTTCTGCTCTTGCTCATTGAACTTCTCTCGATAAGAGTCCCGTTCCTCCCTCAGTTGCATCCAAGACCTTTTCAGTGCCCCAATGTCAGTGGGCATATGAGGATGGAGAATGGTTGGAAGAACCCCTTCTTCATTAGCAATTTCAACAATGATAGGCCGGACAACTTCATATGGCATCCCCAACTTCTGGGCACGGATACGGAACCATCTGAGATATGGCTCCATTGGAAGAGAAGTTTTTGGACCCAACTCGTATGGATCAGATCTATGAACTATATCCCAGGCCTTTATGAATCGGCAATGTTGCTCATCGCTATCCCCTTGAAAATCATATATGATACTAGGCATTAGCATCTCATGAGGTCCTTCTTTTCTGGCACGCCCAAACTAACGTAAGGCCAAGCATGGGTTGTAAGAAATTCCTCCATGGGTTCCTAATAGTGGAACATTGGGATACTCCCCACAACGATCAATGATATCCTCTTCATCCATACCCCTGAGAGTCCAGATAATGTCATTATGAGAGAGAAACATAACCCTATAAGCCCAGCCCATGCCTTCTTTATTCTTCAACACTGATTTGGGGAGGTGCGAAATAAACCACCTCACCAATAACGGAGCACATCACATCAAGGTTCCCCGCTTTCGGGCAGTACGAGCATAAAGCTGATAAAGGATGTCACCCAAGAGAGTGGGTACAAGATTGCGAGAGATGAAGATTTTCACCGCATTCACATCAACAAAGGAGTCAGAGTTCGGGAAACCAAGCCATATATTAAAAGAGCCAGAATATCTTCGAACGCCTTGAAGTCTAAACTATCCCAGAAATAGTTAGCTTTGCCAACCAAAAACTTAGTCAGAAAGCCCTTTGCTCCACTTCTAGTCTCCCAATTATCCATTACCTCCTCCTTGGTCAAATGAAGGGCTGCAGCAATCTCTTCGGGCCTAAGAATCTTCTCCCAACCAGTAAACAGGGCCTGATCCAGAATAGAGATACCGAGAAGATCAGAAAACTCTTCTAGGGTGGGAACCAACTGGTAGTCCTGGAAAGTAAAACAATGGTACAACGGATCATAGAATTGGACCAGGACACTCATCATCTGTTCGTCCAATTTGGAGGTGACCAAACTGAGAAGATAACCATGTCTCCTGAGGAAGGAAGTAGTATCATTCATCTTTGCAATCAAATCTTTGAGCAAGGTGGGAACTTGGACAAAGTTGATCCGGATGGTATTCCTACGCATGGGCATCATGATGACCTACAAAACAGAACAAAGATGAATCCCTCCTGTCTTTGAAATAGGTTAGTCCAATGCAAGATTTATGCAATGTTATGATGTCATGATGTCATGATAGAAAGCACACCACAAGTATCCACAAACAGCAAACATGGTAAAGGCACACAAGTCACACAGAGAGCCCTTAGATTTCAGGCTGGCAAGGAGCTTAGGTACTACCCTCTTTCAATTCAGTTGGTTTAAACCTGTCCTAAAAATAGTAACCGGGTTCTATAGGATCTCAATATCATTGACTACCCTCAATCGGTCATAATTCCAGTTTAGCAACCTTTTCTTGTAGCCGGAATCATCGCGAGAGTTTAGTCTCAATGAGTGTAGCATACTGCTATTGTTCTATGGCCAAGTTGGTCAATTTAAAGGTTCAAAGGTCAGTTGGTGCTTAATGACCCCTTAGATGACCCATATTCTCCTCGTTCCAACACAAGGGATATCGGTACAATCTAAAGTGCCACACCAACGTAGCTACTGCTTCAACCGTATCGGTCTACGACGTACATTTCCCTCACAGTTTATTGCCACTTACCTAAAGGGTATCCCCAAATCCGGGTTAGGATCTATAGTAACTCCGATACAACCCACAAAGATAAATCATACAAAGCATACAATTGAAAACACGATGATCTAATCCTAAGGTACACCCCACTTATGAGATATCCCCAACAGAGTCGCCAGTTCTGTGATACAGTGGGAGAGAACTGACTGTTTTTTGGAATGCTGGTTTGCGTTTTGCGTTTGTTTTCGCAAAATGTCGCGGTAAGAAAGAGTCGCCACCATCTTTTATTTTATCCAACAAGGAAAGGAAAAAAACACAAAAAAATTCCTTTTTCGAGATGTTTCTCGGGTCCGGGGGGTAGATTATAGAAAGGGAAGTTGTTAGCACCCTTTCTATCCGTGGTTATCCACGGGCTCTTAGGTACTTGCTCAAAGTGTTTTCAAAAATTTTCTTTTCTTTGTGTTTGTGGGTTTGAAAGAGTTTTTGTTTTAAAAAGGAGTAGGTGCGAAAAGTTTTTATTTTGTTTTGAAGAGAGCAAGTACTTGAGAACTATCTACCTATTCGAAAAAGGAATTAATCTGTACAAGTGTCCTTTAGACAATGCTATCCCACTATTGAGGAGTAGGTAGCGTCGTCGTTGGAGTTTTAAGGGTCAATTCGATTAAGGGACGTGTGGTCACTAAAGCAATGTTAGGATGCCTTAGCGGTAACCCTAATGTCTTAGATCATTTTTCCGAGGCAACCGTTTCGAGGCAACTATGATCTTTGGACAAGAGGGCGACCTCTAAAACTTCCTATACTCAATGACCACGTTCGAAGGCAACCAAGTGAGGTGTACCCTAAGAGTGCGCATGTGCGAGTGTGTTGTTTCGGTTAATTTTATCTTTGTACATGTCATGGGTGAGCTATGTTGATTTTAAGTTCATACATTCGATCTTGTCATGCATTCCCTATTACCAAACATCTAATAGTTTATAGATTGCGAAAAGTAAATTACGGAAATTAAATCTAAACTATTACAAGGCGTCGGGTATTTACATCGCCAAAAACAACCTTTGAAATTAAATTGCGGAAAAATAAATAAAGCGATAAAATAAAGTCCTAATTAAAACTATTACATTCCGGGAAACAGATACATCAATATGGAAAAATAGATCGCGTGCGGAAAGTTAAATCGAATGCGAGTTTTTTTAGGGTTTTGACCCTTTTTTGAAAGAAAGCCTTTTTTGTTTATTTTTGAATTAAAAATAAATTAAATTAAGTTAACAATTTAATAAATAAATTAATGAATTAAAAAATATATTTTTTGGGTTTTTGGATATTTAAAGAAAATAAAATAAATTTGATTTAAAGTTAGTAAAAACCTAATTTTCTACATTAATTTTAATTATTTGCAAAAGATATTAAAAATTACACCTAATTAAAACTAAGTTAATTGAATTAATTTATTTACAAAAAAATAAAGTCATGAATTTAATTTTAATAAATAAAATATATTTTTGGTTTTTGATATTATGAGAAAAAATTAATTGGTTAATTAAATAATAACGATAATAATTAAACAAAACAAATAAATAAAATGAAATAAAAAAATAAGAAAGAAATACTCAAGGGGGGTGTTGGGCCTGGAAAGGGAGTGAGATTAGCATTTTTGAGGCCCAAACGTGTTCAAGCCTGGCTGACTTTTGCAATCCCACGTGTGCCTGTTGACTTAGGAGTATGGTGAGCTTTCAATCTTGGCCACCAGATCTGGCCTGGGGCCATCTGGAAACCATCTGGATGAGGACCCATGATAGGCTACGCTTTGGACATTGCATGGAATCACCTGTTGAAAAATGAAACAAATGCATTAGGGGACCTGGGATTCAAACCCAGGTCCTGTTGGACTATGCACTAACGCCTCCACCACTGGACTACTGTGTTGCTTTTGTTAGTGTATTAAGTAGCAATTACTATATGGAAAAACAAAACAAATGCCAGAATTAAAATAAAATAAAACGCGTGAATTATGAACAGACGAATGGGGAGAGGCCATGCATTCATCTTCTTCGTTGGCCTCTGGATATTTACCTGCGGATTTTTATCCGCAGCTAAATCCATGGGTTCATCCTAAAACAAGCCCTAAGCCATAAAAATGCAAACCAAGACCATATTCATGATCGTCTCTTCCTCCTGATTTCATCTATGTCCATTGTTTGCATCAATTTTGCCTGAAACTAAAACGCCTAAAAACAAGAAACAAAAACCCTAGATTCGGGTATGGCATTACAGGCTATAAAAACAAAATCAAATATTGCAGAAAGTTTCGAAATCATTCAAGGATCATGAATATGTCAGTGTTTTGTCAAGAAAATGCCTTAATAAAAGATTGCAATTTCAAATACAGGGTCGCATTTTGAAGGACTTACAGTGCTTTTGAATGAGTATGCAAGCTTGTTAAGGATTGGGTTTGACTCAGTGGATGTCCAACAAGGGGTCTACGTTGAGATTTTGTGTTGAATTGGCCTCCAAGACTGATTTCGATTCCAAGCTTTTTTGACAAATTTCCAAGTTTGGTTTTCCAGATTGTGCAGCCTCTAGGTTCTTATTTTTGTGTCTTTGCATTGTATAAGTAACATGGGATGAATTAGGTCAGGTTTTGGGCTTTGAATCCTTAGGCATTGATGATTGGAGATATGATATGATCCTCTATTAAAAAGCTTCCAATTTGATTCCAAATCCAATATTTTGTGCATGATATGGCTTGATTAGGATTTGATTGTGTACATGATGATATTTAAGACCTATATCAATAAAAAAGATACCAATTATCAATTTTTAGATTTTATTGGGATTTAAAATGAATTAATTCAATAAAAATCAAATAAAATAAAAAAATTAATAATTGGACACAAGACTGAAGATAGGACACGTGTGTAGTGTGACAAGATCAAATCAAGTGGAAAAAAGTGGGCCCATTTGACAAAATTTGAAGTTTTGGGGATAGTTGACTTTTGGCAATTTTGGAAAAATGCCCAACTTCAACAATGCATAACATCTTCAATTTTGAACGTTTGGAGGTGTTCTTTGACTTTTTAGAAACCTTGAGATTACCTATAAGCAACCCTTTTGGTCTCATCTCATTTTGATATTCCATTCTCAAGTTATAAGCTTTGGCAAAAAAGGTGTTTTTGTTGACTTTCAAAAATGACCTATAATGTCCAAATTTGTAACTCCTTGTGAGTGCATTTCTTGATCTTGGGGTGTGAAGATGGATTGTAGGAAATTGCATCCTATTAAAAATGAGCTTTTTATGGGTCATTTCTAATAAAGTATGAGAAAGTTATGCTTGGTCAAAGTTTAGTTTACTTTTCCTACAAAACCCTAATTTAGCAACTTTTGAATCTTGATGAATCTTGAGCAATCCTTGATGAATCATGATCAACCCTTGATCAAATGATTAAATATACTTAAAAATGAGAATGTTGACAAAAAATCTTGAGGTTTTACTATTTGTAGGTCACAGTTGACTTTTGCCCTAGCATAGTCGATTTTGGGACCCTTTGAGCAATTGACTGACCAAACTTATTCTGCAAGGCTTGAAATTTGATATGGATGAACTTGAGAACATATTAGGACATTGGGAAGAACTTGAGGTCATTTGGATGTAAGGACCTTGATGCAACACAAAACCCTAATTTGAGGTTGACTGCCTTAGGAGATGATTTGACTGTCCCACTCTTGAGCAATCTTGAGCCATTTGGGGATTCTTCTTGACATGTCTTGAGAAATATGGGAGGGAAAATTTTGGGGTACAACAAAAGGAAAACATTTACCTAAAGAGTTTTGGGGTGAAATTGTGTTGACTACAACATACATTTTGAACATATGTCTTATCAAGAAGCTAGGATGAATTACTCTAGAAGAATGTTGGTCTGGTGTGAAGCCTAGCTTGATTCATTTAAAGGTATTTTGATCTATTGCACATAGACATGTGCCATATCAGTTTAGAAGAAAACTTGATGACAAGTCGAGTCAAATGGTTCTAGTTGGATATCATTCGACATGAGATTACAAGTTGTTCGACCCAGTGAACAAGCAGATTGTGATCAGCAGGGACGTGATCATATATGAGCTTAAAGAATGGTGTTGTACCCCAAAATTTGCCCTCTCATTCTTCAAGGCCTTTATCACAAGTATTTTCAAGGTTCAAGCTTGAACAAGTGCATTGGGATTTTCCAATACCAAAATTAAAAGGAAACTGTCAAAAAGGGAGAAAATAGATAAAAATAACATTTTGACAAATTTGGAGGAAAACAGGTCTCCTTCGATTCAGCACCCTTCGACTGACTCTAAACCTCCTTCGAATGCAACTTGGGTACATCCTTCGTTTGGATTGGAAACCTCATTCGGTTTCTCAAAAGTTGCTGCTAGCATGCCTCTTTCGTCTGGGCATGTGACTTCAAATAGGTCTCCTTAGATTCAGAAGGAAATGATCTTCATACAAGCTTCAATTGAGTTTTTGTTTCCCTTTGAAACAGTGTCCTTTGACTCAGGAATGTCCTTTGACTATGGAATGTCCTTCGACTCAGGAATGTCCTTCGACTCAGGAATGTCCTTCGACTCAGGAAGTAAAGGCCTCCTTTTGGTTTTCTTCAATTCAAAAAGTCAATAATCTTCTAAAAGTTTCCTTCGATTCAGAAGTTAATAACCTTCTGAAAATGGCCATTCGAAGAACACACAGTTGGTTCATTCGAAGGACACACAACTGGTGAAAACGAATGTTGTGTTATTCTAGTCTGGTCGAAATGTGTAGAAAGATGGAGGATTCGACTCAAAAGATCAAGTTGAACATTTAGACCCATAGGCTAGGCTACGTGTTTTCCCTTTTCAGGCCTCAAACCTATGACTCACCCTATACTTAATTGTTTATGCAAGTTAAAATAGACCTTTACCCATTTGTTGTCCAAGACCACTTGCACTTAATAGTATAATACTACCTTTTAGAAAAGTTTGTCTTGAGCCTTGCGCCTATTTTCCTTCAGAAGGAAGCAACCCATCTGAACCATTCATCTTGCTTTTATGGCACAAGTGGACATTTACTTTCCAGCTGAGCCTTATTTTATTATTTTTGCTCCCCAAGCTTCCCAAATTCCTTTCTCTATAAATAGAGAGTTCATTTGCACAAAGAAGAGGAGGATCTTTGGACCAGAGGAACTAATCCCCCAAATTTTCTCAAACACAACAAAAAACTCTCAAGTTCATCAACACTTGAGAAATCATAAAAAAGCCCAGAATCACATTCATCTCCTTCAATTCTGAAGAACAACCACACTTCAGTCTCCTTCGAAATCAAAGAAGAATCACACTTGCTTTTTCCCCTCTTTTGAATCCAGCATCCTGGGCCTCCACTCAAGGTCCCACATCCATTCAAGGCCTGAAGCAAGGTAAGTTATTCTTACCTTTGAACTTTTCATTTCATGGCATAGTAATTTTTCCCTTTCGTTTGAAACATGTACATATCATTGTTCCTTTTGTTTCCACCCTTTTAACATATTTTTCAGAGCTAACCCTTTCGTTTTGCTTTCTGTTTACCTGAACCTGCTTTAACTATTAAACTGTTTACAAGACAAATACTAGCATGGCCTCAGGCCATGTTGCCATTTAATGCTTTAAATAAAAGAAACAGGAAATAGGAAACGAAGCTTCTGGCTTCTACCCTCTTTTTCCAACTCAAACGAAAGAGATAACCAGGAGGAAAACCATGTTAACTTCTAGGCCCAGACGAAAAGCATGCCTTCACTGGTTCCAGGCTCAGTCGAAAGGCATTCCCTCACTTATTTCGACCTCCAGTCGAAGAAGGAAACAAGGCAGAACCAGAAGGCTTCTCCATGCACATACTTATCTAATCGAAGGCCATGACCTCACTGGTGCTAGCCCCAATCGAAGGAGGCCAAAAGAATGCAAATCGAAGGGTGCTCCTGCCTGGGTCGAAGATCTCATTTTCCTTTCTTTTATTTTGTTTTTGCCTTTACATTTTCTTGCCTTTCAATATGGTTGTAATAGTGTAGGATATTTATTTCCTGCATTTTTATTGCTTTGTACAAATGCTAGTAATTAGATGTGTATGGCAAGATAAAACCAACAAATAGACAACCCTAATCAAAGACTAAATGCCTGCAATCAAATACACTTAGCACACATGCACCCTTAGGGTAATTCCACTTGTTGCCTTACAAAAATGGCCATGTTATGCATGTGGGATGTCTTAGCACAAACAAATCGAAAAAGATCATAGTCCCTCGATGACGCTATCAAAGTTGCCTTTCAAAATGATCTTAGTCCTTACAGAAAAGTGCTAAGTCATTTCATAACATTGCTATCATGGTCATACGATGACCCAACGTCTGTCCCTTCACATCCAACGATGGGGCTTCTTATCAAATCAATGGTAAGGTAGCAACATCTAAAGGAAGAGGAAAAACACATCTAAAACCTTTTGAGTAGGTAGATTACTTTTAGTTACTTGCTCAATTTCAAAACAAACATCCTTGCTATTTTCAAAAAAATCACATACACTTTCAAAAACACTTTCCAAACATTGAAATATTTTCAAAGGCTCAACACTTTGCATGCATTCTTACAAACGGGAATCATTGCAAAGTTTGCCTAAACGATGGCACCTTTTCAAAATACTTTCAAAACCATACAAAAGCATAATTTTCAAACAAAAGCAAGTGATCTAGCAAGTAACTAAGAGCCCATGGAAAACCATGGATGGAAAGGGTGCTAATACCTTCTGTTTTCATAATCTACCCCCCGAACTCATGAAAACATCTCAAAAGGTCTTTCATGTGATTTTTCACCTTTCCTTATTGGATAAAAGAAAAGTCATTGGCGACTCTTGCTAAACCGCAACATTTTGCAAACACAAACGCAAAACCCTCAAGTCAGTTCTCCCACCGTATCACAGAACTGGCGACTCTGCTGGGGAGTTCTAAAAGTGGGGTTACCTTAGGGTTAGATCACATTTACTTTCTTACATTGTTTGATTTGCTTGCTTTACATTTTGGTTCCTTGTTTGGGTTTGTTTTAAATCCTACACCCGAATTTGGGGACACATTTTAGGTAAGTAGCAATAAACTGTGAGGGAACTACGCGGGGTATACCGACATGGTTGAAGCAGTAGCTACGTTGATGTGGCACTTTGGTTGGTATCAGTAACCCTTGAGTCCGTCAAGGAGAGTACGGGGCTGCCGCGTGGTATCGTAAAGCATCAACTGACCTTAGAACCTTATTTGACCAACTTGGCCATTAGGACGTAGTGAGATGACCGACTTTGGTGCAGTCCGAAGTTGGTAGATACTCGATGCTACACTCATTGAGGCTTGACCCTTGAGTTTTGTTCGGTTGCGAGTCAATTGCTTATTGAACGAAGCTTGTGGGAAAGGTCAGTGATATTGAGATCCCTTAGAACCCGGTTACTATTAACTAGGACAAGTTGAGCCAACTAAACTTCAAGAGGGTACTTACCTACAAACTCCATGCAAGCCTAAAACTAAGGACTTGTCTACTTTGTGTGTATATGATTATTTGTATATAAACTGGCTTACCTCGCATATCTATTCATAACATATAACATCATACCATAGCATCTTCAATAACCATTTCAAAGATCTCGAGGGTTTTTGATGCAAGGTCACGTTGAACCAGACGTCTAGCAAGGGGAAAGAGGATTTATTTTCCTCTAACCAAACACCGTCAAAGATCAAGTATAACAACTTGAGTCAAGGGCTATGCCCCACTTGGCATGGTGAGCTTAATTCTCGTGGAAAGACATCCACCGACACAAAGTTCTCCAATCAAAGTTGTTGATTAAAGTTCAATCTCTAACTTTTTCTTGTGTTTACCCCGTGAGATCCTTGAAAACATACATCCCCATATCATGCATCATATCATGACAGGTTTCTCCCATACAAGTCTCCTTATCTTCCTACTGTTTATTTCAGTAAGATGGATACGGAACAAACGATGAAAGATCTCCAGGCTTAAAACGCTCAACTTCAAGAGATGTTCTTGAACCTATCCAAGGGACAAGAAGAGGTCAAGGCGCTCCTCACCAGGGGCATGATCCTGGGAAATCCTGGGGACGACAAAGATGACCAGTTGGAACGACTACAAACCGAGATAGCCATAATAAAGGTCCAAATGATGGGACAACTGGTGGGCCAGATGGCTCTTATCCAAAATCTGGCACAAGGACAAGAAGAGCTGAGGGTCCTCATCAACAAGCTTCGTCGGAATAAATGTAACCAAGTGGGGCAAACATCTAGGATTGGGGATCAAGTCATCATTCAGCCTCCCTTGAGACAAGAAGCCGAGAGAAGACCTCCCTAATTTGCTTCCGCGTCACAAACCCATCAACTACCTCATCAACAAGGATAGGGTAACCGAAGTAAACAGGTCCCAGCCGTTAGGCAGTTCACCAAGCTCGACATGCTTATATCGCATGTCTTACAACACCTGCTGAACTTGAATTTGGTCACATTAAGGGATCCTCATCGGAATCCCAATACCTCTGCTCCTAGCTATCATCCCAATGCATTATGTGCATACCACTCCAATAATCCTGGGCATGATACGAATGACTGTTGGGCTTTGAAAAATAAGATCCAAGACTTGATTGACAGAAGAATGCTGGAGTTCACACAAGACGGCCAGACTGAGTTCTTCTGCCGTCCCGCAAAGGCTCGCCAGCTGAAGTGAAAAAAAAACTCAAACAAAGAGGCTTTTGTTTCATTTGAATTTTCAATTGTAATCGCTTTTGTTATTCAAACAATTATCTATTAATGTAAAACTTTGTTTTCATTAATGCATTGCATATGTTTGTCTTGATCTGATCCACTCATTTTCATTACATTTAAACTATGTTTTTTACTCTCTTTATGACATTCAACTCTTGCTAAAAGTTACAAGCCTTTAGAGGGAGGATGACAAAAACAATGCCATAATCTCATACAGTATGCTTTTGAACAGACCTTGCTGACGATGTACATGCGTTTTTTCAAATCCTAAACACTGGAGTTATAAGGAAGATAATCCTTAGTCAACCCCTTTAAACCAAAGAAGTAGAAGTTTTCTGTTTTAACACAAATTGAAACCTTTAATCAAAACCTGGGGAAGGGTAGTCTCTCAGTTAATTCAAACGCACGTTAAGCTGCAAACTCTCATCTCGTAATACATCGAATGATATCAAAAAAGATTCCTCTGAAATCAAAAGACAGTGATGGTTCCCTATCACATAGGCAGTCATTATCTCTCAAAAAGAAAAGCCCACTAAGTCAAAACCTACAAAGGAGACTTAAAGAAAACTGGGGTATCCCGCTGACTGTAATCTCAAAATGAGAACAGTCAGGCAAAAATTAGGGATAACAAATCAAAAGAGGTCACTACAAATCCTCAACAACATGAAAAAATGTTGCAAAAATGACTGCCTTCCAATAAACTTAACTTGTCTGAACCATCACCAAAACGTCATTCCAGACTCAATTGGAGTTCAAACGCACAGTTAACTGAGCTTAGGACTGAAGAATATCACGAAGAGCGGGTGGGTATAAATACACTTTAAACCTTTATCCTTTGTTTCTTAAACCGTGAACCAAGCCACGTTACAACCCTTCAAAAGTCCTAATTGAAGCATGGGTTAGTTCGAAAGCATACTGTTACAAAAGGTATCCTGACTCCTGTAAGGTTTTGCTCTAAATCCTGAGATTGAATTTTCTTACAAAAATTCCTTTACTTACAAAAACGCATTTTTCAAAACTTCAAGACAAGCATAAACTTTGCATTATTTGAATATCGTTGTTTGCATATGGTTATTTGTTTGATAGCGGAGAAATTCACACAATAAATATCCAGTGAACGAAAGCTCTCTCAGTGAACGAAATCACTTCAAGTGGGATGACACTTCCAACGAAAAATCTCCTATAAACAAGGGGGCATGACATGCCACTACCCAGCACGCCTGGGGGAAGTCAAGTCAAAATTCCAAAGGAAATGCTGAATAACCAGGGGCAAGTCTCCATCTCCGTCACTCGGGGCATTGAACGTTAATCCCGACAAAGGGTTACATATAATCAAACTTCCAGGCAGTGCCACAAACACTTGCTACTAGGGGCATTGACAAATCTCCCCAAAATCCTTCTCATAGGATGATTCCCTAGCAAGAGTTTAATCTCTGGAAACCTTTCTCCAGCTGGGACAACCTCAAAAATCCTCGAATACTTTCCCCAACGAAGTCGTCATCTCTCAAGCAGACCGGTAACAGGGTTTATTTTCCCAACAAACGGTAGGATTCCCCAACTTGAGTTTTCCTCTCCGACTACTACAAATCAAAGGACCACAACTCCTCTTCCCCAGTAGACTACTCTACAATCCCCAGCAAGTTACTGTGAAACCTGGACTCGACCAAATATCAGTTCAACTTCGACCCCAGTAGAGCAACGGACAATCGAGACTCCTGAACTCTTTTCCCAAGCAGGAATAAACATTCTCCCCACAGAGTTTTCAATATCCCCCAGCGGGTTTCTCCTCAAACAACAAAACAGGAATCCCCAATGGAAACATTCTAAGAAAAGTTTGAAGACACACCAACTCTTCAACAGCAGTCCAGGATTTAACAACTCCCCGACATTTGTCAAGGATTTATTTTCCCAGACAAAAATACATTCATTAACATTTCACATTTCATACATCCTATTTACATATATGATAAGTGCATACAATGCAATCTCATTTATTTTGAGAACATCATGACATCGTGCATTCCATACATCATGACATTGCATACAACTAACGTTTTACCTTTTTTAGGAAAAGGTCAATCAACAGGTGGCTACCAGCAGCCTTTTCAAGTTCCAGATTAATACATGTAACAAGCTAGGAAAACTATCTATGGACGACTGATTTTAGATTAATACTTGAAGCCAGACAGGACAACTATCTATTTGAACCATCATCAGGCAACCCTACACAGGTTCCTTCCTTCCAAGATGCAGTTTCACACGAGCTCATCATCATGAAACCCTACACAGGTTCCTTCCTTCCAAGATGCAGTTTCACACGGACTCATCATCAGGAAACCCTACACAGGTTCCTTCCTTCCAAGATGCAGTTTCACACAGACTCATCATCAGGCAACCCTACACAGGTTCCTTCCTTTCCAGATGAAGTTTTACACTGACTCATCATTAGGCAACCCTACACAGGTTCCTCCTTTCCAGATGAAGTTTTACACGGACTCATCATTAGGCAACCCTACACAGGTTCCTCCTTTCCAGATGAAGTTTTACACGGACTCATCATCAGGAAACCCTACACATGTTCCTTCCTTCCAAGATGCAGTTTCACACGGACTCATCATCAGTCAACCATACACAGGTTCCTTCCTTTCTAGATGAAGTTTCACACGGACTCATCATCAGGCAACCCTGCACAGGTTCCTTCCTTCCAAGATGCAGTTTTACACGGACTCATCATCAAGAAACCCTGCACAGGTTCCTTCTTTCCAAAATGAAGTTTTACACTGACTCATCATGAAGCAACCCTACACAGGTTCCTTCTCAGGAAATTTCAGATGAAGTTTTACACGGACTCATCACCAAACAACCCAACTTTCCAATACAGTTCAATTGCGCTCCAGACACGTACACCTTGCTGGAAATCATCCAGTTCTAGCTTATAGATACAATCCAGCAATCACCTCTAGATGGCATCTTTAAGCCCATCTCTACAACTATCTGTTACCTCTCTAAATGGCATCTTTAAGCCCATTGCTCCTAACATCGCATCGCCGAGTGCAAATTTCTGGGCACTCTAGTGTCCAATCATCTTCCACCTTCGAGTCACGGATGACAGAACTCGCCAATCTAACTCTTCAGGTTTAAGAAGATTGAACAGGGGCAGCTGTTGTACCCCAAAATTTGCCCTCTCATTCTTCAAGGCCTTTCTCACAAGGATTTTCAAGGTTCAAGCTTGAACAAGTGCATTAGGATTTTCCAATACCAAAATTAAAAGAAAACTGTCAAAAAGGGAGAAAACAGATAAAAATAACATTTTGACAAATTTGGAGGAAAACAGGTCTCCTTCGATTCAGCACCCTTCGACTGACTCTAAACCTCCTTCGAATGCAACTTGGGTATATCCTTCGTTTGGATTGGAAACCTCCTTCGATTGCTCAAAAGTTGCTGCTAGCGTGCCTCTTTCGTCTGGGCATGTGACTTCAAATAGGTCTCCTTCGATTCAGAAGGAAATGATCTTCATACAAGCTTCAATTGAGTTTTTCTTTCCCTTCAAAATAGTGTCCTTCGACTCAGGAATGTCCTTTGACTCAGGAATGTCCTTCGACTCAGGAAGTAAAGGCCTCCTTTTGGTTTTCTTCAATTCGAAAAGTCAATAATCTTATGGAAGCTTCCTTCGATTCAGAAGTTAATAACCTTATGAAAAGGGATATTCGAAGAACACACAATTGGTTCATTCGAAGGACACACAACTGGTGAAAATGAATGTTGTGTTGTTCTAGTCTGGTCGAAAGGTGTAGAAAGATGGAGGATTCGACTCAAAAGATCAAGCTGAACATTTAGACCCATAGGCTAGGCTACGTGTTTTCCCTTTTCAGGCCTCAAACCTATGACTCACCCTATACTTAATTGTTTATGCAAGTTAAAATAGGCCTTTACCCATTTGTTGTCCAAGACCACTTGCACTTAATAGTATAATACTACCTTTTAGAACAGTTTGTCTTGAGACTTGCACCTATTTTCCTTCAGAGGGAAGCAACCCATATGAACCATTCATCTTGCTTTTATGGCACAAGTGGACATTTACTTTCCAGCTGAGCCTTATTTTATTATTTTTGCTCCCCAAGCTTCCCAAAAGCCTTTCTCTATAAATAGAGAGTTCATTTGCACAAAGAAGAGGAGGATCTTTGGACCAGAGGAACGAATCCCCCAAATTTTCTCAAACACAACAAAAAACTCTCAAGTTCATCAACACTTGAGAAATCACAAAAAAGCCCAAAATCACATTCATCTCCTTCAATTCTGAAGAACAACCACACTTCAGTATCCTTCAAAATCAAAGAAGCATCACACTTGCTTTTTCCAATCTTTTGAATCCAGCATCCTGGGCCTCCACTCAAGGTCCCACATCCATTCAAGGCCTGAAGCAAGGTAAGTTATTCTTACCTTTGAACTTTTCGTTTCATGGTGTGATCGGTGGATCTGGAACTGATTGTTTAACGCTGGTTCGTGAAATGTCGCGGAAGCAAGAGTCGCCACCGTCTTTTATTTTCTCCAACATGGATAGGACAAAAGCACAACAAAATTCCTTATGAGATAGTTTCTCGGTTCGGGAGGTAGAGTTATAGAAAGGGAAGGTGTTAGAACCCTTTCTATCCATGGTTATCCATGGGCTCTTAGATACTTGCTCATTTGTGTTTTCAAAAGTATTTGCTTTTCAAAGTGGGAGTGGGTTTGAAAAAGTTTCGTTTAAAGATTTCAGATCGACTCTTGTATCAGTCCTCAAGAGTGTTTGAAATTTTTTTTTGAAAGATTTTTGAAAAGTGTCAGTGTGAAAAGAGTTTTTGATTTGTTTTGAACTAGAGCAAGTATCTATAAGTCATCTACCTACCCTAAGGAATTAGGCTATGTAAATGTCCTTAAGGTAGTGCCATCCCACCATTGAGAGGTAGGTAGCACCACCGTTGGAGGTGTTCGGGTCAATTCGTTTGTAGGGACAGTGTGGTCACCAGAGCAACAGTAGGACACCTTAGAAGCTACTCTTATGCCATGGGTCATGGACATAAGGACTTACTAAAACGTCCTATACTCGACGACCACGTTTCGAGGGCAAGGCAACAGTGAGGCGTACCCTAAGAGTGGTGTGTGAATTTGTGTGTTGTTTTCATGTTAATATTTGTCTTTGATCATGCCTTTGGTGAGCTACGCATTGTTTTTTAATTTAGGCCATTCATTCTTTCATGCGATTATAATTTAAAAGTGCGGAAATTAAAGTGCGGAAAATAAAGTCCTACGCTATTACAAGGCGCGGGTTTATACATCGCCAAATTAACAAAGACCCGTTTTGAATAAAAATGCGGAAAATAAATAAATTCCTAATTACTATTACAAGGCTTGAGCAATTACATAATATTCACAAAGGAAAATAAGATAAACGCGCGAAAAGAATAAAGATAGAACATTCGAGGGCGTTGGACCCTTTTGAGAGATTAAATGAAATTAAAAAGCTAATTAATTATTTAATTAAGAAAAGAAATTGTTTTTTATATTTTTTGTATTTAATGAAAATAAAGAAAATTAATTAAAATTAGAAGTTAAATAAAACCCTAGTTCTAAGTTGTTTTTAATTATTTATGAAAGATATTCAAGTTTAACCTAATTTACCCTAATTAATTAATTACATGTTTATTTACAAAATTAATTAATAATTAGTAATAATAATAATGATGAGAAAATTATCTATTAAAAAAAAAGAAGGGATGAAAAAGTTAAAAAAAACCTAATTTCTACATATTTTAGTTATTTAAGAAAAACATTAAAATTTTAAAACCTAAATTAATCTAAATTAATTATTTAAAATTTGTTTACAAAAATATAATAATGAGTTAAATGTTAATAACAATAAACATGTTTTTGATTTTTCTGTATTTATTTTTATTAGGAAAATTATTTTATGGAATTTAAAGAAAACAATTAAAAACAATTAAAAGAATAAAAAGGAAAAATAAATAAAGATTAAAAATTGAGCAAACCATGGGGGTATTCAGACCCTTTTGGAGGTTAATTGAAGCAATTAGGCCCACTGAATCAAGGCCCTCTTTTGACTTTTTGTGGTTGCGTGTGCATCAGTTGACTAGCGTGTATGGTAGTCTCCATCCTGTAGCCTTCAGATTGGCCATCATGATTACGTGGCAAGCCAGCATGTGAAGGTGTATGGTGAACCTTGGATGAAGCGCTGCGTATGAACACATTAGGACAAAAAACATGGAATATATGGGGGGGACCTGGGAATCGAACCCAGGTCCCAGTACCTGCCAGGCGTATGTCCCACCACTAAGCCATTCACGCGTCTTTGTTTATATAATGGGATAGAAATAATATATATGAAAAGAAAGTATTATGCTGAACCAAAACAAAAAAACGCGCTAACATTCAAACCCTCTAACCACGCTCAGACACATAGGCTTCGTCTTCATCTTTTTCCTGTAAATAAAAGCAAATAGCGGGGGTTTTAAACCCCCACTAAACTCAACCTGAAAAAATAGTGATTAGCTCCTGGGTTAACATAAAAAGGGCGCGAGTAGTGAGTTAGTCTCGTTTGGATGAAACGGTTTCAATGGTACCAATTTGGTGGTCCAATTTTACCACATGAGGGAAACCCTAATTCAAAGCTTCTGAAACCCTAAAACGCGTTCATGCAGATCTGGCTACAGGCAATATTAGTTCAATTAATTGCTACCAATGGCTTCAGAACATCATGGTTAGTGTTAATCAACAATCAAAATACATGAATAATGCATGAAAAGTAAAACACGATCATCAAAATTTTTGTGAAAAGTATGACTTTGTTCTACCAATTCTTGGGGTCTGGAGATTAGCTATTGATTGTAACACGTTCCTGGATGTCTTGGCAAGGTTTTGGAATGCTTTTCAAGCCTTGAATTGTACTCTAGGTATGAAAACAGTTTCAAGGTTTTTTGGCCAAAATTGCAAGTTTGTTCTTTGTTTCTTGGGCAACTTTTTGTGTCTATCAGCATTAGGTTAGCTTTGCATATGTATGTGGATGGAATTAGGTTAAAAAAACCAGCCCAAAGTCCATTGATTTAATGATTCAATATTTGATTTCCAATCCAATCTTTTTCAATCTTTTTCCATGCCAATTATGCCAATTATGGAAGATTTTGTTCCCTTGAGAAGGTGCACGGAATATTTATCTCATAATGGAAGGATTTGCTGCACAAAAAGGATTTAAAACCATTGTTTAGTATTTTTCTCATAATTAAATTTAATTAAATGAATTAATAAGATTAAAAATTCAATTAATTAATTAAAAATAAGAAAATAACTCCCTTTTAGCTTAATGGGTCGTGCATAGCCTTTGGGTAATGATTCATGGAAGAAATTGAGGCCCAATAGCAATTTTGAGGCTTTTTATGCAAAGTTGACTTTTCAAAATTCCCAAATATTTCCCAACTTCTACAAGGCATATCTTGCTTAAATTTTAATATTTGATCATGTTATTTGACATTTTGGAAAGGTCTTGAAGTCCTCTAACCAATGCCTTTGGTCCCATGCCATTTTGATTTACCAATCTAAAATTATGGTCTTTGACTTAAAGTGCCTTTTTGTTGACTTTTGAAAATGACCTATAATGTTGAAATTGATAACTTTTTGTGAGAGCATTTCTTGGACTTGAAGTGTGAAGATGAGTTGTAGAAAATGTCATTCTCTTCAAAATGAGCTTTGGATGGGATTTTTATGATAAACCATGAAGAAGTTATGCCCTGGTCAATTTGCAGTTGACTTTTTCAGCTGTCCAAAAGTAGAAACTTTTGCATCTTGAGACTTTTTGAGCCATGCTTTGAGAATCATGATCAAGAATTGATCAAATGATGTTTGTGGCTTCAAAATAAGATGTTGACCAAAAATTTTGACTTTTGACTGTCAAATGACCATTTTGCCCCTGCAGTTGACTGTGAAGCATTTAGGGTTTTTGACTGTGCAATTTGATGTTGTGAGTCTTGGAACTTGGCATATGGATGCTTGACAATGTTTATAGGCATGTGAGACTTTATTGGACCCTTGGAAACTTCCATTTCTTTGCCAGAACCAAAACCCTAATTTTGACTGTGTTAGGAGGCAATTGGACTGTGCAACCCTTGAGAGATTTTGAAGCTTGATCTTGACAAATCTTGAAGAATATGGGAGGGAAAATTTTGGGGTACAACAGTTGCCCCTGTTCAATCTTCTTAGACCTGAGGATGTAGATTGGCTGTCGTGCCTTTCGTAATCCGAAGGTGGAAGATGATTGAACACTAGAGTGCCCCGAAATTTGCACTCATGTTGTAGAGTGTCAGCAGTATGATGTGGGGAATGAGCTTACAGATGCCATGTTGAGAGGTGATGGATAGGTGGATGGGATTATAGATGCCATATGGGTGTCGATCGCGTAAGAGTTTCCTTAGCGAGAACTTGCGTACCTGAAAAAGAAAGATAATTACCTGTCCTGTTACAGGAGTTGATCTTCAAACTCTTTATGTAGATGTGCCCTGGCTGGTTACAGGAATCGAATCTTTAAACTCTTCAGACGTGCCCTGGCGAGATACAGGAATCTAGTCCGGAGAATATAGTCGTCAATAGATACACCCTGGCAAGATACAGGAATCGGATCTTCGAACTCTTCAGACGTGCCCTGGCGAGATACAGGAATCGAGTCTGGTAATGTTAGTCGTCAACAGATACACCCTGGCAAGATACAGGAATCGGATCCTCAAACTCTTCAGACGTGCCCTGGCAAGATACAGGAATCGAGTCTGGTAATGTTGGTCGTCAACAGATACACCCTGGCAAGATACAGGAATCGGATCTTCGAACCCTTCAGACGTGCCCTGGCGAGATACAGGAATCGAGTCTGGTAATGTTAGTCGTCAACAGATACTCCCTGGCAATATACAGGAATCGGATCTTCGAACTCTTCAGACGTGCCCTGACAAGATACAGGAATCGAGTCTGGTAATGTTGGTCGTCAACAGATACACCCTGGCAAGATACAGGAATCGGATCTTCGAACCCTTCAGACGTGCCCTGGCGAGATACAGGAATCGAGTCTGGTAATGTTAGTCGTCAACAGATACACCCTGGCAAGATACAGGAATCAGATCTTCGAACTCTTCAGACGTGCCCTGGCAAGATACAGGAATCGAGTCTGGTAATGTTGGTCGTCAACAGATACACCCTGGCAAGATACAAGAATCGAGTCTGGTAATGTTGGTCGTCAACAGATACACCCTGGCAAGATACAAGAATCGGATCTTCGAACCCTTCAGACGTGCCCTGGCAAGATACAGGAATCGAGTCTGGAATCAGTCGTCAACAGATACACCCTGGCAAGATACAGGAATCAGATCTTTAGTTGCGACCGTTGATAGTAATTATCTTTGTATTGATCTTTGTCCTGAAAAGACAAAACATTAGTTGTATGCGATGTCATGTTGTATGACGTGCGTTATGTTTTTAGAATGAATGAGATTGTATGTTCATGATGCGTATGTGCATGCTATGTATGTATGAAGATGCGATGTTTATGAATGTATATTTTTTGTCTAGGAAAATAAATCCTTGACGGGTGCCGGGAAGTTAAATCCTGGGCTAATGTTGAAGAATAGAGCTTCGTTGTTTCCGCTGGGGATGATGGTTGCAAGAATACCAGTAGGAGAAGATGACTCCGTTGGGGAATAAACTTGGCGAATAGATTACTCTGCGGGGAGATGTTCTGTGGGGAAAGAGAGGTATCTTGCTGAGATATTGATGATAACTCCGCTGGGGACACCGTTGATGTATTATTGGAAGAATTGATGAACTCCGCTGGGGAATAGGAAGACTTTGTCGGGGACGATCTTTCCGTGGTAATTGGCTGAGGATAACCCAGTTATACCCTGGTGGGGAAATAACCTTTGAATAAGAAAGTCCGGGGGACGCATTCGTTCTCTACAGGGGATAAGCTTCCAGAATCTACTGGGGATAAGCTTCCTGCTGGGGAGATGGATTCCACTTTCCTGGGGAAACTTTTGGACTGGACTCTCCTGGGGAAATTTTTTTTTGAAATATACTAGGTAAGTGGCTCCACTGAATATCTGTATACCACCGGGGAACAATCTTAGATCAAGACTGCCGGGGATGCTTGTTAAGAATGCTTGTATACTCTACTGAGGAATGTTGAGATCTGCTGGAGGATACCCAATTTCCTTGAGGCTGACAGGATAACTCTGCTTGGGGAGTGTTGCTGACTTGCTGGCTCACTCTCTAGGGAATTACGATATCTTGGTTACACTCTCAGCTGAATTTACCTTGGTACCTTGGTGGACAAAGCAATTAGATCGCTTAGAAAACTCATTATTGCCCCTGTTTCTAATGTTACTTGTAATTAATCCTTTGTTTCGTATGCAAATATTTATGAGTTAGCAATTAGTGTCAAATGCATATATCACAATTTGAACATTGGACGTTCTTCGCAAAACAAAACAGAAAAAGGAAAAACAATTGGCAATTGATCTGAAAAGTGATTTTGTATTGATTTTTGAATTGCCTGTAAATAGGCGTTTATGTACAGGAGGCTGACGTCCTAGTAAGAGAACGTCGTCGAACAACAGAGTTTATACAATTTTGTGAAAAAGGGAAAACAAAACAACTATGTGAAAATGATAATCCCACTGGGTTCCAACTCTGCTATCGCCTTTATATCTTCGAGTGTCTCATCACTTTGCTGCTCAGTTGACGATGAAGCTGATTGATCGATGCCGTTTGAACCTGATAGTTGATACTGGATTCTGGATGCAAGGTGATCCAATGAGACATAGTATTACGCTTTAATCACTAACTTTTGCCTGGACCGCCCCTTCGGGTTTTCGGTCCACCGGGATACCCATTTTTGCCCAAGCCGCCTTTTCAGGTTTTTGACTTGCCGGGTGTACAGATTTTTTCATTTCATCCCTCATTTTGCCCGAACCCTTTTGGTTCGCCGGGAAGCCCTAATTTTTGCCTAGGTATGTCAACCTAGCGGGTCTTTTATCATGCGTAGTATCTTTTTACTATGTCTGCATTGGCGGGGTGAGGAAGGTCGTCAACATCCATGGTGGTTAGGATCATGGCTCCTCCTGAGAACAGATGTTTAACCACGAATGGCCTTTCGTATGTGGGGGTCCATTTGCCCCTGGGATCACTCTGAGGAAGGATGATGCGTTTGATTACCAAATCCCCAACTTGATACTCTTGTGGTCTGACTTTCTTGTTAAATGCCCTGATCATCCGTTTTTGATACGTCTGACCATGACAAATAGCAGTGAGTCTCTTTTTGTCAATTAGATTTAGCTGATCAAGTCGTGTCTGGATCCAATCATCTTCGCTCAAGTTTGCATCCTTCATTATCCGGAGAGATGGTATTTGCACTTCGATCGGTAAGACTGCCTCCATGCCGTAGACCAAAGAAAAGGGAGTTGCCCCGGTTGACGTCCTTGCTGAGGTACGGTACCCATGAAGAGCGAACAGTAGCATCTCGTGCCAATCTTTGTAGGTCACTGTCATCTTCTGCACAATCTTCTTAATATTCTTATTCTCTGCTTCTACGGCCCCGTTCATCTTCGGCCGATAAGGAGAAGAGTTATGGTGTTGTATCTTGAATTGCTCGCAGAGCTCAGTGATCATCTTGTTATTGAGATTGGTACCATTGTCAGTAATGATTCTTTCCGGGACGCCGTATCGACAGATCAAGTTATGCCGAATGAACCGTGCCACAACGTTCTTGGTTACAGTGGCATAGGAAGCTGATTTAACCCACTTTGTAAAGTAATCGATCGCCACCAGGATGAAGTGATGCCCATTGGATGCCGTAGGCTTAATCTCACCGATCATATCAATGCCTCACATTGCAAAAGGCCAAGGTGTAGTCAGGACATTCAGAGGAACTGGGGGAACATGCACCTTATCTGCGTAAATTTGGCACTTGTGGCATGTCCGAGAATGCTGATTACAATCGGCTTCCATTGTGGACCAGAAATATCCTGCCCGAAGGATTTTCTTTGCCATGGTGTGTCCACTGGAATGCGTTCTGAAGGTGCCTTCATGCAGCTCCGCCATGATCCTTTCTGCTTCAGTCTTATCCACGCAACGCAGTAAGGTTGAATCATGGTTTTGTTTGTACAGAATGCCGTTGCTGAGGAAGAACTTCACTGCGAACCTTCTCAGAAACTTCTTGTCATTGACAGATGCACCTTCAGGGTATTCTTGAGCTTCCAGATACCTCTTCACCTCATGATACCAGGGTTTTTCAGTTACTACCTCAGCCTCAAGGTCACAACAGTATGCAGGTTCATCCAGTTTCCAGATGATGATCCGGGGAGCCTCATTGTCCCATTTGACTTTGAACATGGAAGACATCGTAGCCAACGCGTCCGCCAACTGATTCTCCTCTCTCGGGAAGTGTTCAAAAGTTATCTCTGTGAAATGGGGGATCAATGTCAACACACATTCTCTGTAAGGAATAAGATTTGGATGTTTCGTATCCCACTCGCCTTTGATCTGATTGATCACGAGAGCAGAATCTCCGAAGACACTCAGAAACTTGATCCTTAAGTCAATCGCAGCTTGAAGACCCATGATGCATGCCTCATACTCCGCCATGTTGTTGGTGCAGTTGAAACATAGCCGGGCAGTAAGTGGAGTATGAGTGCCTTGAGGGGATATGATCACAACGCCGATACCGTTACCCAAAGCGTTGGAGGCTCCGTCAAAGTGCATAAACCATCGGGATCCTTCCTCAGGTCCTTCATCCGGTCCAGGTACTTCACAATCAGTCACAATCATGATGCTCTCGTCAGGAAAATCAAAGTTCATTGACTGATAGTCGTCTACTGCCTGGTGTGCCAAGTGGTCTTCCAATACACTTCCTTTGATAGCTTTCTGAGTTGTGTACTGGATGTCCTATTCTGTCAAGATCATTTGCCATCTTGCTATTCTCCCAGACAGAGCAGGCTTTTCAAATATGTACTTTATTGGATCCATCTTTGAAATCAACAAGGTAGTGTGAGTCAGCATATACTGTCTCAGCCGGCGAGCAGCCCATACCAAAGCGCAACAAGTTTTCTCGAGCAGTGAGTATCGGGTCTCACAGTCGGTAAACGTTTTGCTAAGGTAATAAATGGCGTGCTCTTTTCGGCCAGACTCGTCATGCTGCCCCAGCACACACCCCATTGAGCTGTCAAGTACTTCCAGGTATAGTATCAGAGGTCTCCCTTCAACCGGTGGCATAAGGATGGGTGGTTCTTGGAGATACTCTTTTATTCTGTCAAAAGTGGCCTGACATTCATCGTTCCAACGTACTACCTGATCTTTCTTCAGCAGCTTGAAGATTGGTTCGCAAGTAGCAATTAGGTGCGAGATGAATCGGGCAATGTAATTCAGTCGTCCTAAAAAGCCTCTGACTTCTTTCTCTGTCTTGGGAACTGGCATCTCTTGTATGGCCTTAACCTTGGCAGGGTCCACTTGAATACCCTTGTCGCTCATGACGAAGCCTAGCAACTTTCCAGATCTTACCCCAAAGGTGCACTTGTTCGGGTTCAACCTCAGCTTGTACAACTTCAGACGGTCAAACAACTTCTGTAGATGGTCAAGTTGTTCCTCCTCAGTTTGAGACCTTGCAATCATATCGTCGACATACACTTCAATCTCATGGTGGATCATGTCATGAAATAAAGCAACCATGGCACGTTGGTAGGTTGCCCCAGCGTTTTTCAACCCGAATGGCATGACCTTGTAGCAGAAGGTGCCCCACTGAGTGACAAAGGTAGTCTTTTCCATATCTTCAGGAGCCATCTTGATCTGATTATAACCTGAAAAACCATCCATGAAGGAGAACACCTTACGCTGAGCAGTATTGTCAACCAGAACGTCAATGTGAAGCAAAGGGAAGTCATCCTTAGGGCTGGCCCTGTTCAGATCCCTGTAATCAACACACATTCTGACCTTACCATCCTTCTTTGGTACCGGAACTACGTTGGCAACCCACTGAGGGTAAGAAGTCACTGCAAGGAAACCGGCATCGAATTGCTTCATAACCTCAGCTTTGATCTTCTCGGACATTTCTGGACGCATACGGCGGACCTTTTGCTTAACCGGAGGGCAGTCTTCCTTGGTAGGCAAATGATGGACCACAATGTCGGTATCCAACCCAGGCATGTCTTCGTAGGACCAGGCAAAGAACTCCACATAATCATGTAACATCTGAGTCAACCGTTGTTTTACGCTGAGTTCCAGATTAGCACCAATCTTGACTTCCTTTCTATCTGTCTCAGTACCCAGATTTATCGTTTCCACTGGCTCTTCATGTGGCTGAATGGCCCTCTCTTCCTGGAGTAACAGTCTTGCAAGCTTGCCAGGCACTTCACAATCATCTTCACCTTCGTCTTCGGCCAAGTTGATCGGATTTTCGAAGTCATAACTGGCAGTAGCAGAGTCGTTACCAGTGAGATCCAGAGTGGATTGAAACCTGTATGAGTGAGTGTGTGTAAATATAGCTGTTTTGCAATATATAAAGAAAGAAAGAAAGAAAGGGAGCACAAGATTTGAAATGCGAAAAACGTCCAATGTCTTTATTCATGATATATGGAAATGACATTTAATAAGCCCTCGCAAATGAAGCCACGGTGCCCCGGGTAAGACACTGGGCCATAAAGTTTCAGTTTATTGTTTATTACAAATAAAAACAAAGGAATTCATTACTGCGTAACAAAAGTAACAGGTATATGATCTTTTGCGGTCCAATTGGTCAGTCCACCGTCGGTCGTCAGGTAGATCCAACTATCGAACTCTGATTCTTCCACTTCGTCTTCATCCCCAATAGCATTCACTCCTGGATTGGTGATGAGCACAAGAGGTCTTCCGATCCTAGCTTTGCGCACAACCCTCTGAGCCTCTGCAGTAAAACCCAGTCCAAACTTGTCAGTTTTAGGAGTGAAATCAGGGAGCCTTCCCCAGTTAGCACATTCACCTTTCTCAATTACAGCCCGAGCGTCCTTTAAGGAGGCCATCTTCAAAGGAGAACCCTCTTCAGTCACTGCTTCTGCTGCTGCCAATGTTTGTGGTACCTCTTCAAAATGTTGAAAGGGGGTTTCAATAAACTCCCCGTCCATCTCAATATACCGGAAGGAATTCAGATGACTAACCATGTATTCTTATCCCCCTGCACAGTAACAATCTTCCCTCTGACACGGTATTTGAGCTTCTGGTGTAGAGTGGAGGTCACAACCCCAGCTTTGTGAATCCAAGGTCGACCCAGCAAACAGGAATAAGATGGACGAATGTCCATCACATAAAACGTCGAGTCAAATACTTGAGAACCCACACGAATAGGAATGTCCACCTCACCATGCACCATCCTCTTAGAACCGTTGAAGGCTCTAACAATGATGTTACTGGGCTTCAATTCCAGGCCCTCACAATCCAACCGGTCTAAGGCCTTCTTGGGTAATACATTTAGGAAAGAACGAGTGTCCACCAACACGTGTGCGAGAGTAGTGCCCCTGCATTCTATAGAGACATGCAGGGCATCATTGTGGTTCTTTCCCTAAGCGGTAAGATCAGCATCCGAGAAACCCAAACCATTGTCAGCTGTCAAATTGGCCACACAGTCAGTGAATTGATCTGCAGAGGTCTCTTGTGGCACATGAGCCGTCTTCAGAAATGAAATCAGGGCCTTGGCATGGGCCTCTGAGCACAGCAGCAACGATAGCGTAGAGATCTTGGAAGGGGTGTGCCCCAGCTGTTCAACGACATTGAAGTCGCTCTTCTTGATTATCTTAAGAATTTCCTCCATCTCTTGCTGGGAGGCTTCAACATTCACAGTCTTCGGTGCCTCCATCCGGGCAGGCACATCATCAATCCCTTTGCCCCGAGTATTAGATGACTCGGCATCAGGGGAAGCAACTTGATCAGAAGTGGAAACAGGCGCACTTGCAGGTGTAATTATAAGAGGTTTTCGGATAACTGGTGGCGCAATGTCAGGCGAGAAGAGCCTGCCACTGCGAGTAACTTTAGCTGGACCGGTGATATTGCTGATGCTGGTACCGGTGTTGAACTCCTGCTTCACTCCAAGTACATATACATCTGCCCCATAGTGCCATGGGACAGCCTTGTCAGATTCATAGGGGAGGGGCCCCGGAACAATAATAATAATGGGTGCAACAGACATGATTTTAACTGGCTTCCTCGGGGGAGCCTTGATTGGATTGTTGAAAATTGTAACGACAGATACTTCTTCAGCGGGAACACAAGGAACAACGGTCTTCTTGAACAAAATCTCTTTGTTGTCCATCAGGCTTTGGATGCCTAACTTTAGCAACGGACAACCAGTAGGGGAAGCAGCACACAAAAGGCAACCCTTGCTACAACCCGGAAATAAACCGGCCAGCAGCAAGTTCCTCTTAACAGTCAATAGAGGGGTAACCACATCATTCACAGAAAGTGCATACAAGTCTTCATCAACAGCATTTACTCCATGCTGGGGCATAGGAGCAGTCACAACATTTGGCCTCTCAGGCGCCTCAAATTGTATTTCCTTCGCATCGATAAGGTCCTGAACCTTATTTCTTAGGGCCCAACAATCATCAGTAGAATGCCCCGGGCTATCGGAGTGATAAGCACAGCGGGCATTTGTATTATACTTGGGGGATGCAGTATTTACAACCTTCGGAGCCTCTCTGATGGTCACCAAGTTGGTTGATAGCAGCTGCGGCAAGATCTGTGACAAGGTCATACTCAACCGAGTGTATTCTCTTCTGGGTCTCTCACCCCTTGGTTGGTTAGGTTGCCGAGGAGCGGCAGCAGGCTTAGCAATTACCACCGCGTTGACAGCTTGGCGGCGCTCTGGTTTATCTTGCCTCCTAGGCCCATACACAGCACTGGCCTCTTTTTTAAAGGGTTTCTTCTCAGAACTTGAGGACGTACCTTTTTGAATTTTCCCTGATTTCATGCCAGCTTCTTTCCTTTCCCCTGTCAGAATGAGATCTGTGAACCCTGCGGACGAATTGCCAATGAGATGATTGAAGAACGGCCCAGATAGGGTCCCCAAGAACATATCTACCAATTCACGGTCGGTTAATGGTGGCTGCACCCTGCCATCCAGATCCCTCCATTTCTGCGCATACTCTTTAAAACCTTCTCCCGATCCTAGCGACATACCCTGGAGTTGGGTACGTGTAGGAGCGAGGTCGGAATTATATTGATACTGCTTGTAAAAAGCAGTAGCCAACTCCTCCCAGTTACGAACCTTGGTTCCATCCAGCTGATAGAACCATTCGAGATGAGTCCCTGAAATACTCTCCTGGAAGAAGTGGATCCACAAGTTCTTGTCCATGGTGTATGGCTGAATCTTCCGCACATAAGATCTGAGATGTAGCTTAGGGCAGGACGCCCCGTCATACTTTACGAAAGATTGTGCTTTGAACTTGTATGGGATGACCACACCAGAAGATAGACCCAAGTCTCCGAAATCCAAACCAGGCACTTGTTGAATTTCCATGGCATTCAGACGGTCTTCCAACATCTTGTACCTGTCTTCAGCTGAAGGATATTGTTCCTCGTTAAAATCAGTCTCGTTGTCAGATACCACCGGACTTAGAGCCTTTCCCCCCTGGGGACTGCCTTTGCCTACAGAAGAACCAGCTTGATCAACCTCATTCTGCAGCGTGTTGCCAAACCTTCGGCCCGTGTTGAATAGAACAATTATCTTCTTCTTCTTTTTGACCAGCAGAGCCTTCAGTTCCTCCTGACCTTGGGCCAAACTCGTAATCAGCTCTTGGAATTGGGCGTTCTGAGCCTGAAGGGCCTTGATAGACTGCTCGGTAGATGATTCAGGGTTCATGATGCTGAAATAAACAACGAAGAACAGTAAGCAACCTGAAAAGAAGAGTACCTGCTATGCACATGATGCATGATATGTGTTTATGCAATGCATTCAAGGGTTCGAAAGTTCAAATTTGTTGTAGACAAAAAGGAACACACGTTATCATTAAGAAATAATTGTTTAATACATCAAAGCCTCATGGGCAAACATTACAAAGCAAATCAATCCCAAAAGACACTACGCATCCTCTTCGGAGCAATGCAAGTGTTGAGATTCCTTTCCTCGTGCAGTAGGCGGGTGAGCTCCAAGACCTTCTTTTCACTAGCATGTAGACTGGACTCGAGAGAATTCCGTTCTTCCTTAAGTTGGATCTAACTCTTCTGCATTTCTTCCCAGGATGTGTGCATGTCAGGATGTTGAATGGTGTAGGACACCTCTCCTTCCAATACTGGCTCTTTGATCACCGGGAGAACATGAGGATATGGCATTACTAACTTCTGGGAGCGGGCGCGTACCCACTTGAGATAAGGCTCCAACGGGATGGAGTTCCTGTGCCCCAGTGTCTTGCTGTCTATCTTGTTGGGCATCCTCCAAGCTCTGATAAATCTCTGGCGAAGTCCTTGTGCATCGTTGTCGAAGTCAAAAACTATGTCAGGAATTAACATGTCATGAGGGCCGTCTCTCCGAGCATAACCAAACTGTCTCCAAGCCAGACACGGGTTGTAAGTAATACCTCCTCTGATTCCAAGTAAAGGAACATTAGGGTACTCCCCGTAATGATCAATGATAGTGACATCCTCTCTGGACCAAGAGCACCAATGTATATCAGCATGTGTAAGAGTCATCAATCATTGTGACCATCTCAAACCCCGCTCGTTCTTCAAAACTGATTGTGGAAGGTGCGAAATAAACCACCTTCCCAGGAGAGGAGTGCAACACATAAGAACACCTCTTTTTCTCATGGTTCGAGTGTAACATAAGTGAAGGATGTCCCCAAGAAACGTAGGTATAGGATTCCTGGACATGAAGATCTGGACAGCACTGATATCTATAAGCTGATCGGGATTCGGGAACAAAACCAATCCATAGACAAGGAGAGCCACAACTTCTTCAAAGGCTTGTAGGTCAAGGGAGTTCCAACATTCTTGGGCCTTCTCAAATAGAAACCTGGCTAAGAACCCTTTGATACCACTTCTAACTTCCCAATGTCCCTTGAGGTCAGATGGTTGCAGGTGTAAGGCTTTAGAAATCTCTTCAAGTTTGGGTTCCTTTTCCATACCGTTGTAGGGTAGTTGACCAAGGATAGGGATCTTCAGAATCCGGGAGAACTCTTCCAATGTAGGCACCAGTTGATAATCCAGGAAAGTAAAACAGTGGTGCAGAGGGTCAAAGAACTGGAACAGGACCTTTATCATATCTTCCTCAATGTTGGTGTTGACCAAACTAACGAGTCTTCCATGCCTCTCACTGAAAGAAGAGCTCTCGGGAATCCTGGATATAAGCTCCTTAAGCTGAGGAGGGATCCTTACAAGGCTGATCTGAATTGTCTTTCTGCGAACAGTTTCCATGTCCTACAAAACAAGAACAAAGATGAAGATTCGAACCCCTGAAATGGTTAGTCAATGCATATGATGTTGTATGATGTTATGATGCTATGATAAAACACACCACAAATATTCACAAGAGCAAACATGGTAAGGCACACAAGTCACACCACAGCCCTTAGAGTTTAGGCCAGCATGGGGTCTGGGTATTACCCTCTTGAAGTTGGTGGGCTCAACCTGTCCTATCAGAAGTAACCGGGTTCTAAGGGTCCCAATATCATTGGATTGTTTTCATTGTTCATCGTTTCGATTTAGCCACTGAACTGGCGACTGCAATATTCCAGGAAAACAACCCTCAATTGAGTGTAGTATCGAGTATCAACCAACCTCGGACTGCACCATAGTCAGTTATCTCACTACCCTAAAGAGGCCAAGATGGTTCAATTAAAGTTCCTAAGGTCAGTTGATGCTTCACGACACCACGCGGAGGCCCCGTACTCTCCTTGACTGAACTCAAGGGTTACCGGTACACATCAAAGTGCCACATCAACGTAGCAGACTGCTTCAACCATGTCGGTATACCCCGCACAATTCCCTCACAGCCTTGTTGCTACTTTCTAAGAGGGTATCCCCAGATCCAGGTTAGGATCTATAGAACTCCCAAGAAAGGCCCACAATCTAAAGCAAACAATTCAGACAATTGAAAACACAAGTGATCTTAGTCCTAAGGTACACCTCACTTTAAAAGATGTCCCCGGCAGAGTCGCCAATTCTGTGATCGGTGGATCTGGAACTGACTGTTTAACGCTGGTTCACGAAATGTCGCGGAAGCAAGAGTCGCCACCGTCTTTTATTTTCTCCAACATGGATAGGACAAAAGCACAGCAAAATTCCTTATGAGATAGTTTCTCGGTTCGGGAGGTAGATTTATAGAAAGGGAAGGTGTTAGCACCCTTTCTATCCATGGTTATCCATGGGCTCTTAGATACTTGCTCATTTGTGTTTTCAAAAGTATTTGCTTTTCAAAGTGGGAGTGGGTTTGAAAAAGTTTCGTTTAAAGATTTCAGATCGACTCTTGTATCAGTCCTCAAGAGTGTTTGAAAAATTGTTTTGAAAGCTTTTTGAAAAGTGTCAGTGTGAAAAGAGTTTTTGATTTGTTTTGAACTAGAGCAAGTATCTATAAGTCATCTACCTACCCTAAGGAATTAGGCTGTGTAAATGTCCTTAAGGTAGTGCCATCCCACCATTGAGAGGTAGGTAGCACCACTGTTGGAGGTGTTCAGGTCAATTCGTTTGTAGGGACAGTATGGTCACCAGAGCAACAGTAGGACACCTTAGAAGCTACCCTTATGCCATGGGTCATGGACATAAGGACTTACTAAAACGTCCTATACTCGACGACCACGTTTCGAGGGCAAGGCAACTGTGAGGCGTACCCTAAGAGTGGTGTGTGAATTTGTGTGTTGTTTTCATGTTAATATTTGTCTTTGATCATGCCTTTGGTGAGCTACGCGTTGTTTTTTAATTTAGGCCATTCATTCTTTCATGCGATTATAATTTAAAAATGCGGAAATTAAAGTGCGGAAAATAAAGTCATACGCTATTACAAGGCGCGGGTCTATACATCGCCAAATTAACAAAGACCCGTTTTGAATAAAAATGCGGAAAATAAATAAATTCCTAATTACTATTACAAGGCTTGAGCAATTACATAATATTCACAAAGGAAAATAAGATAAACGCGCGAAAAGAATAAAGATAGAACATTCGAGGGCGTTGGACCCTTTTGAGAGATTAAATGAAATTAAAAAGCTAATTAATTATTTAATTAAGAAAAGAAATTGTTTTTTTTTGTTTTTTGTATTTAATTAAAATAAAGAAAATTAATTAAAATTAGAAGTTAAATAAAACCCTAGTTCTAAGTTGTTTTTAATTATTTATGAAAGATATTCAAGTTTAACCTAATTTACCCTAATTAATTAATTACATGTTTATTTACAAAATTAATTAATAATTAGTAATAATAATAATGATGAGAAAATTATCTATTAAAAAAAAAGAAGGGATGAAAAAGTTAAAAAAACCTAATTTCTACATATTTTAGTTATTTAAGAAAAACATTAAAATTTTAAAACCTAAATTAATCTAAATTAATTATTTAAAATTTGTTTACAAAAATATAATAATGAATTAAATGTTAATAACAATAAACATGTTTTTGATTTTTCTGTATTTATTTTTATTAGGAAAATTATTTTATGGAATTTAAAGAAAACAATTAAAAACAATTAAAAGAATAAAAAGGAAAAATAAATAAAGATTAAAAATTGAGCAAACCATGGGGGTATTCAGACCCTTTTGGAGGTTAATTGAAGCAATTAGGCCCACTGAATCAAGGCCCTCTTTTGACTTTTTGTGGTTGTGTGTGCATCAGTTGACTAGCGTGTATGGTAGTCTCCATCCTGTAGCCTTCAGATTGGCCATCATGATTACGTGGCAAGCCAACATGTGAAGGTGTATGGTGAACCTTGGATGAAGCGCTGCGTATGAACACATTAGGACAAAAAACATGGAATATATGGGGGGACCTGGGAATCGAACCCAGGTCCCAGTACCTGCCAGGCGTATGTCCCACCACTAAGCCATTCACGCGTCTTTGTTTATATAATGGGATAGAAATAATATATATGAAAAGAAAGTATTATGCTGAACCAAAACAAAAAAACGCGCTAACATTCAAACCCTCCAACCACGCTCAGACACATAGGCTTCGTCTTCATCTTTTTCCTGTAAATAAAAGCAAATAGCGGGGGTTTTAAACCCCCACTAAACTCAACCTGAAAAAATAGCGATTAGCTCCTGGGTTAACATAAAAAGGGCGCGAGTAGTGAGTTAGTCTCGTTTGGATGAAACGATTTCAATGGTACCAATTTGGCGGGCCAATTTTACCACATGAGGGAAACCCTAATTCAAAGCTTCTGAAACCCTAAAACGCGTTCATGGCAGATCTGGCTACAGGCAATATTAGTTCAATTAATTGCTACCAATGACTTCAGAACATCATGGTTAGTGTTAATCAACAATCAAAATACATGAATAATGCATGAAAAGTAAAACACGATCATCAAAATTTTTGTGAAAAGTATGACTTTGTTCTACCAATTCTTGAGGTCTGGAGATTAGCTCTTGATTGTAACACGTTCCTGGATGTCTTGGCAAGGTTTTGGAATGCTTTTCAAGCCTTGAATTGTACTCTAGGTATGAAAACAGTTTCAAGGTTTTTTGGCCAAAATTTCAAGTTTGTTCTTTGTTTCTTGCGCAGCTTTTTGTGTCTATCAGCATTAGGTTAGCTTTGCATATGTATGTGGATGGAATTAGGTTAAAAAAACCAGCCCAAAGTCCATTGATTTAATGATTCAATATTTGATTTCCAATCCAATCTTTTTCAATCTTTTTCCATGCCTATTATTCCAATTATGGAAGATTTTGTTCCCTTGAGAAGGTGCACGAAATATTTATCTCATAATGGAAGGATTTGCTGCACAAAAAGGATTTAAAACCATTGTTTAGTATTTTTCTCATAATTAAATTTAATTAAATGAATTAATAATATTAAAAATTCAATTAATTAATTAAAAATAAGAAAATAACTCCCTTTTAGCTTAATGGGTCGTGCATAGCCTTTGGGTAATGATTCATGGAAGAAATTGAGGCCCATTAGCAATTTTGAGGCTTTTTATGCAAAGTTGACTTTTCAAAATTCCCAAAAATTTCCCAACTTCTACAAGGCATATCTTGCTCAATTTTTAAGATTTGATCATGTTGTTGGACATTTTGGAAAGGTCTTGAAGTCCTCTAACCAATGCCTTTGGTCCCATGCCATTTTGATTTACCAATCTCAAATTATGGTCTTTGACTTAAAGTGCCTTTTTGTTGACTTTTGAAAATGATCTATAATGTTGAAATTGATAACTTTTTGTGAGAGCATTTCTTGGACTTGAAGTGTGAAGATGAGTTGTAGGAAATGTCATTATCTTCAAAATGAGCTTTGGATGGGATTTTTCTGATAAACCATGAAGAAGTTATGCCCTGGTCAATTTGCAGTTGACTTTTTCAGCTGTCCAAAAGTAAAAACTTTTGCATCTTGAGACTTTTTGAGCCATGCTTTGAGAATCATGATCAAGAATTGATCAAATGATGTTTGTGGCTTCAAAATAATATGTTGACCAAAATTTTTGTCTTTTCACTGTCAAATGACCATTTTGCCCCTGTAGTTGATTGTGAAGCATTTAGGGTTTTTGACTGTGCAATTTGATGCTGTGAGTCTTGGAACTTGGCATATGGATGCTTGACAATGTTTATAGGCATATGAGACTTGATTGGACCCTTGGAAACTTCCATTTCTTTGCCAGAACCAAAACCCTAATTTTGACTGTGTTAGGAGGCAATTGGACTGTGCAACCCTTGAGAGATTTTGAAGCTTGATCTTGACAAATCTTGAAGAATATGGGAGGGAAAATTTTGGGGTACAACACATGGCATAGTAATTTTTCCCTTTCGTTTGAAACATGTACATACCATTGTTCCTTTCGTTTTCACCCTTTTAACATATTTTTCAGAGCTAACCCTTTCGTTTTGCTTTCTGTTTACCTGAACTTGCTTTAACTATTAAATTGTTTACAAGACAAATACTAGCATGGCCTCAGGCCATGTTGCCATTTAATGCTTTAAATAAAAGAAACAGGAAACAAGAAATAGGAAACGAAGCTTCTGGCTTCTACCCTCTTTTTCCAACTCAAACGAAAGAGATAACCAGGAGGAAAACCATGTTGACTTCTAGGCCCAGACGAAAAGCATGCCTTCACTGATTCCAGGCTCAGTCGAAAGGCATTCCATCACTTCTTTAGACCTCCAATTGAAGAAGGCAACAAGGCAAAACCAGAAGGCTTCTCCATGCAAATAATTATCCAATCGAAGGCCATGACCTCACTGGTGCTAGCCCCAATCGAAGGAGGCCAACAGAATGCAAATCGAAGGGTGCTCCTGCCTGGGTCGAAGAGCTCATTTTCATTTCTTTTATTTTGTTTTTGCCTTTACATTTTCTTGCCTTTCAATATGGTTGTAATAGTGTAGGATATTTATTTCCTGCATTTTTATTGCTTTGTACAAATGCTAGTAATTAGATGTGTATGGCAAGATAAAACCAACAAATAGACAACCCTAATCAAAGACTAAATGCCTGCAATCAAATACACTTAGCACACATGCACCCTTAGGGTAATTCCACTTGTTGCCTTACAAAAATGGCCATGTTATGCATGTGGGATGTCTTAGAACAAACAAATCGAAAAAGATCATAGTCCCTCGATGATGCTATCAAAGTTTCCTTTCAAAATGATCTTAGTCCCTACAGAAAAGTGCTAAGTCATTTCACAACATTGCTATCATGGTCATACAATGACCCAACGTCCGTCCCTTCACATCCAACGATGGGGCTTCTTATCAAATAAATGGTAAGGTAGCAACATCTAAAGGAGGAGGAAAAACACATCTAAAACATTTTGAGTAGGTAGATTACTTTTAGTTACTTGCTCAATTTCAAAACAAACATCCTTGCTATTTTCAAAAACAATCACATACACTTTCAAAAACACTTTCCAAACATTGAAATTTTTTCAAAAGCTCAACACTTTGCATGCATTCTTACGAACGAGAATCATTTCAAAGTTTGCCTAAACAATGGCCCCTTTTCAAAATACTTTCAAAACCACACAAAAGCATAATTTTCAAACAAAAGCAAGTGATCTAGAAAGTAACTAAGAGCCCATGGAAAACCATGGATGGAAAGGGTGCTAATACCTTCCCTTTTCATAATCTACCCCCCGAACTCTTGAAAACACCTCAAAAGGTCTTTCGTGTGCTTTTTCACCTTTCCTTATTGGATACAAGAAAAGTCGGTGGCGACTCTTGCTAAACCGCAACATTTTGCAAACACAAACGCAAAACCCTCAAGTCAGTTCTCCCACCGTATCACAAGTGGGATTGGAATAAAAATGTCAAGAAAGATTTAGTGGGAATCCTACTTGAGGAACCAGAAACTCAAGTTGAAAGAGAAGTTTGACAAGAGGAACCAACAGTTATAGATCAACCAAGTACAAGCAGACCTCAAAGCACATATGTCAGATGGACGTGAAATGTGCATTCTTGAATGAACCCTTAAACGAAGAGGTTTATGTTAAATAACCAGTTGGGTTTGTGAAACATAACAAAGAGAGAAAGGTGTACAGGCTGCATAAAGCCCTGTATGGATTGAAACAAGCTCCAAGAGATTGGAATAAGAAGATTGATAGTTTTCTAAGGGAAAAGGATTTTGTGAAGTGCATAACTGAACATGGAGTATATGTAAGAAGAAACAATATTAAATTGCTTATACTATGTTTCTATGTCGATGACTTATTAATAACAGGTAGCTACAAGAAAGAGATCGAAGACTTCAAAGGTGATGTCAGCAAGGAATTTGAAATGTCTGATCTGGGTGACATTACATATTTCCTTGGCATCGAATTCTACAAGAGCAGTAGAGGTTTGATGATGCATCAAAGAAGATATGCGGGAGAAATTCTCAAGAGATTTGAGATGAAAGAATGCAACTCAATTTTGACACCTGCTGAACCAAGGTTGCAACTGTCGAAAGATTCAGCGAAGATGATGTCGACCCAACCCAGTACAGAAGACTTGTTGGGTCATTAAGATGCCTTTGTTATACAAGGCCTGACTTAGCATATAGTGTAGGTATGGTAAGTAGATTCATGCAGAAGCCAAAGGTATTACATCTAGCAGCGGTGAAGAGGATACTAAGTTATCTTAAAGGGACTCTCGACTATGGAATTTTATTTCCCGCGGATGATAAAATAAAATAGTGCAAGTTAGTGGGATACACTGATTCGAGTTGGTGTAGTGATGTTGAGGATCGAAAGTCCACAACAAGTTATGTGTTTATGTTAGGTGGTGCACCCATTTCTTGGAGTTCGAGAAAGGAACCAGTAGTGGCATTATCATCATGAGAAGCAGAATACATAGTTGCTTGTCTTTGTGCATGTCAAGAAACTTGGATGGTGAACTTGGTCGAAGAGATTACAGGTAAAGATCATGGAGAAATTACCATGAAGATCAAAAACATATCAACTATCAACTCGATGAAGAACTCAATAGTTCATGGTCGAAGCAAGCACGTCGAAATGAGGTTCCACTATGTTCGAGAGCAGGTAGAAAATAGGAAGATGGACTTGGAACACTACAGAACTGAGAATCAGATTGCAGTCATCATGACGAAGGGTGTGCAAGTCGAAGTATTTTGAAGACTAAGAGCTATGATGAATGTAGATAGCTTAGATACAATGAATTAGGTGGTGTGTTGAAATTAATTTCTTGTGTCGAAGCAGTTTTCTCGACAGAGACAAGGGAGTGTTAAAAAGATTTTATTTAGTGTGGAAACAGTTTGTTACAAACATATTTGATTTTAAATTTAGATAGATTTGATTTAGATCTAAAATAGAATAGATTTGATTTAGTTCCGAAATAGGTATTTTTGGATTTTATAGTTTTAGGATTTTAACTTAGAGAGTAATCTAACCTAAATCTATAAATAGGGGGAGTAACCCATATTTTTGTAGTTGCAAGTGAATAATAAAGTTTTCCACAGTTTGTGGGCAGAGAGAAACTGTGCAGAAAATAATTATCTTCTTTCTTTCTTTTCTTTATTTTTCATATAATTCATTGTCATTGTATAGTGATATAAATCTTGTTCATCAAGATTGGTAGAAATTCATCATAGGTTTTGGTGGATTTCCAACATAGACTTAAAACTTTGATCCATTTTACAAAAAATGAGGGTGAGGCGGGGCAAATTTGTTGGCACTATAACTTTTAAGTTTAAAAATATAAAGAGAAACACTCTTTTCACCCTTATGGAGTGTGTCTCATACCTCTAAAAATCTGAAAAATGTCATTCTTGTATTCAAATATATATATATCTTCAGACACAACTAAAATCATACCAGCCTTCATAATTTCTACTAGGAACCCCATTTTGAACAAAATATGATCAGGAGATGCATCTCTATAAATTACTTTGGATGAGTCCGAAGATGCATCTCCGAAATACCCCCTAAAAACGTGTTAATTGAACACAATGACTATTTTGAAGACACGTCTCTGAAAATCCCTCTGAATGGTTTCAAGGCAGAAACATTGTTCCAATATTGTTATTTTTTAAGCCAAATTATATTAAAGTAAAATCAAGTTATATTAAATTAAAACGAAAGTAAAAAGTCACACATTAATTAAAGTAAAATTGAAATGTATCGACCATACGCAACTTGTACCGAAAACAAAAAAAAACAATACAAGCAAACATAATATATTAAGTATGCCAATCCCCTGATTTCTCCGTCTGTATTGCAAGGCATTTTGTATTTCCACAATAATTCCATCTATGAGGACCAACAGGGGCCCGTCTTGTTCAAAAAGTCATGCCTCTATGCCTGATCTCTCCATTCCATAATACACCGACAAACGCTACTCATGTCCTGGGTGTGGTCATCCCTAATCTCCAATACGTCCTGATTAAAAAATCTAGGTGGTCTTTCAGGAGCATTTGAAATCATGATAGGGTGTGATGTAACACCCTAAAATTTCATTTAGAATTTCATTTAATTTTTGTTGTATTTCTTAATTATTTATGTGTTATTTTTAAAATAATAATAATCTAAATTAAAAATTATTTATCTAAAATATTATAAATAATAGAGAACGTGAAGGGTTGTGATTGATTAAAAGTTATGTGTTAAGAATAAAATTTAATAAAATAAAGAGAGGGAAATAAAATTAACTAAGAATTAAAGAGATCAGTAGGAATAAATTAAATTAAATAAATTAAAGTTATTTTATATAGGACCAAGAGGAATTAGAGAACACATATGAAAAGGATAAAAATAAGCAAAAATAAGTGTAAAAAGAATGATCTCCCATTACCAAGAATCAGGTAGGGGAAATTATTCTATAATTGGTGTTTAAGCTTTGAGATAGTGGGGATTCTCTTAGCCCTTTTTATTTTATTTGATAAATTGTTACCTTTGAATCATGTAAGGTTTGTGGAAAACCTATATAATTATTATTGTTATACCCCAAAATTTTCCCTCCCTTTTTATCAAGACATTTCTTACAAAAATTCTCAAATGCTCAAGGATTCTCAAGAGTTGATCAGACAAGCTCACCTCCTAAGCACTGGGTCCACAACTAGGATTTTGATTTTCTCAAGGAAAATTGGACTTCTAATTCCCCAAGTGACTTTCATGGTTCATCATTAGTCTACAATAATTCTCATAAAAATTTTCAAGTCTTGCATCACAAATTTGCTAAGTCAATTGCTCAGATGACTAAAAATCAGTTGTATTGGGTAAAAAGTCAATTATGGTCAACATACATTCAAACTTCAAGATTTTTTGCCAACATCAATATTTTGATGTGATATTCATCATTTGATCATAATTCCTCAAGGAAAGCACTCAAATCATTAAAGGGGCAAAATTGTCAAAGTTGGGGTTTTGACTAAGAATGACTGATCATTGACTTTTGACCTAATGACTTGAAGCCTGAACTTAAGGACTCAAATATAGAATCTTGACCTAATTACATGGTTCAAGGCATTTCCAAAGGTTCAAGAGATTGATAGTTGAAGAGTTGAGATTAACTGATGAAAAGTCAACTGTCACACAAAAGTCAAACTTTGACTTTTTGGTCAACTTTGAACTTCAAAGATCAAGAGTCATCAAAACATTCAAATTTGTCAATCTTGATCAACAAGAATCACAAATTCAACAAAATTTAAATACTTAGAAAATTTTCTAAGTGTTAATGCTTGGTTCTTAATAAATTCACTACTACATGACTATTTTTCACTAAGATGCTAGATGATTCAAGGAAAACTTTCAACATGAAAGTTGTAGAGCATATTGAATTCTAAAATTTTTTCATTGAGGGATGATGTCCAAAAAATGCTTGGATTAGGATATATAATCCCATGAAGTCGTGACATTTTTATCTAACACTTAGAGAAATTTTCAACAAGATTGGTTAGATTTTTATCCCAACTTCTTGGCAAATTTTCACCATGTTCCAATTTGATTTAGCCAAAGCGGTCAACATGAAAGTTGTAGACAATGTTTCAAGCTTTCCAAAATGTCCAGGAACACATTTTTATCATGCTTGAGCTAGGAGATTCGAAGAGATAAAGTTGGGTATCGATTCTTGAATTATAGGTTATATTTGTGAAGAGCTCAAGAACATATCTTCATGCCATACTGCATGATCTTGCTTTGCAGGCCTTTTAACTTTCAAATCACTCCATAATTAAATGTTTACATAACTTGTTGAATCATTATCCAAGTATTCAAGTCATTGTCCAAGTGATTATTCCATTTTTGGCACAAAGTTAACATTGCCATTCTTGCAAAGTAGCTTTAATCACAAAGTCAACTCTTCTTGAGCCTCTAACTTGTTCCTTCTGCACACACTCAACATACAATATTAGATAAGCATGCTTAAAGTATCCAACAACTCTATAAAGCAAAGTACAAAGCATTGGAACTATGATCTTCAAGCTTGCTTCATTTACAATCCAACCTAGCCATAACATGTGATCTTGCAAATCTGATCAATCCTTATCCTCAAACCTCTTGCCTATAAATAAAGGAAGTATTTTCAAGCTAACACATGAGTTCATAAGCCCTCTAACCCTGTAAAGCTCTCCCAAATTAGAATTTTCATCCAAAACTCCATTGCTTGTAATTTATGACCTTGAACTCCAAACACCTAATCCACCCGTGCATTTTCATTTTAAATCATTCACAAAGCTTTAATAACTCAAATATAACTTATCCAAGACCATGCTTTATCACTGTAACATCATTTTCATCATCCTCCATTTTCAAAAACAAAGCCCTGCAACTTGACTTTCCCAGAAAAATCCAAGCATTCTAAATCCAAAGTAAGAATTATAATAACTTCCTGGGAGTTCAGTGAAGCTATCCAGATCGTCACAACATCTCCAGGAGTGCTCCAACTTCAAACACGATTCTCACTTTTGAGGTAAATTTTCTAAACTTTGAAATTTTTGTACAAGCATCATTAATGTTTACTTTCTGAATAAAAAATGTAAACATGATTGCCCTGAAGCTAACCATGTGCTTACATTTCATTTATCTTGCCTGAGTGATGAGAATTTTGAAACTGAAGTTTATGAAATTTTAGGGTTCAGTTTGGTACCAAGTAAAAGTATCACTCATCTTTGATCTATAGCTTTTGAACTTTATATGTTTAGATTCGTGGTTAAATTTCAAGCAAGTTTGATGTTTACATTTTCTGATTTGGTTAAGAAATAAGCATTTTACAAAATTCAAAAAATTGTTCATGGCTACTGGCGCGAGGAAGAAGATGAAGTTATATTCAGGAAGGAGTTTGTAATATATTTATTAGTTTGTGTGTAAACCAACAGATGTATCACTACCCCATTGGTTAAAGCACGCGCCTGTTTACCTTAGGGACCTGATTTCGAGCCCCAGCGGTACCCTTTTAATTTTCACATATTTGCTTCTTTGAGATCATGTGCAGGCTATTCCAACGCGCATACCATGTGGCCCTCACCATCACCCTCTGATCTCCCTATATCTAAAATGGACGTTCCAGGTGCAAGCATCCACCATGAACTATCGAAGGCTGGCCATACTGGATTGTAAATAGGCGTTGGGCTCTATATGTTGGGCCTGTGATTTTTGGTACGTTTGAACCCCATTCTACTTGTTTATATACTCATGACCATTCTACACTTTTCTTTTATTATTATTATTATTATTCTGTTTTGTTTCAAACAAAAAAAAAACCTTCTTGGGCCTGGACGCTTACCAACACCCCCTGATTACTTTTTACAAACACCGGCCCATTACAATTTTCTTTATTTTATTTAATTAACATTTCTTTTTTTTAATCAACAAAAATCATAAAAATAATGAAAAAAAATAGATTTAGGTTTTTATCCATTAATTTAATTTTTGACAAATAAAATTTAATTCAATCACTTTCTTTTTTTATTAGAATTAGGGTTTGTATTATAAAATTTCTTTTCTAAATAGAACACCAAAAAACATTTTCTAAATTATTTAGATTTCTTTAGGTCTTACTTTAATTAATTTAATTTTGGTAATAAGAGATTTTTTAATCACATCTTATTTTCTTGTAAATAATTAATATGTAAAAATATAATTAGTTCTAATTTTTCATCTCACATCTCAAATAACTTTCTAAACAAAAATAATAAAAACAATAACTTATTTTCTTTACACATAGAAATGTTTTTAGAGTTTCTTAAAACATTCTCCTTCTTACCATCTTCACACATTTTATCTTTCGTCTTTATTCCCAAATTATTTGCTCAAGCACTTGTAATAGACAAATTAGGGTTTATTGCTTTTCTCCCCCATTCATAAACTTGTACCCCTATCCCCGCAGCATTGTAATAGCATAGGACATTTAATTTCTGCAATTTAATACTTTCCTTATTACTGTTAGTAATTAGGCATGTATGGCAAGATCTAAAACAAAACGCTAGATAATCTAATCTAAAATAAAAATACTTGACATCAAAACACTTTGCACACTTGCACCTATAGGGTTACCCTCACTTGTTGCCTCGGATAAAAATAGTCATGTCCCTTGAACGTGGGATGTTTTAGCAAAGACCCTCGGTTAAAAGATCGTAGTCCCTCGATGACCCTTCGATGATTGCCTTTGATAAACGATCTTAGTCCCTTTATGAAAATTGCTAAAGCATCTTATAAGTTGCCTTCTATGACTGTACGATGACCCACGCCCGTCCCTCACATCCAATGATATGGCTCCCTACTAACTAATGGTAGAATAGAACTATCTAAAGGAGGAGGAAAAGAACAAAGACTTTTTAAGTAGGTAGATCGCTTGTAATCGCTTGCTCACAAACTAAAACATTCTTTCCACACCTTACACTTTCAAAACAACTATTTTCAAAACACTTTTTAAAGCAAACATTTTGTATACATTCTCAATGATACGAGAATCATTACAAAATTGCCTTACATTGGCATTTTCAGAACATCTTTCCACACCTCACACTTTCAAAACAACTATTTTTAAAACACGTTTTAAGACAAACATTTTATATACATTCTCAACGATACGAGAATCATTACAAAATTGTCTTACATTGGAATTTTCAAAACATCTTTCCATACATTCCTTTTCAAATAAATATTTCTAGAACAAACATTTTGTATACATACTCAAACGATACGAGAATCATTAAAAAATTGCCACACTTAGGCATTTTCTAAATATTTTCAAACATACACAAACACAAAGTATTTCAAAGTGAGCTAGCAATTAAGAGCCCGTAGATAACTACGGATGAAAAGGGTGCTAACACCTTCCCTTTTCATAACCTACCCCCCGAACTCAAGAAAATTTCGCAAAAGGTCTTTCATGTTCTTTACACCCTTTCCTTTATTAGATAAAATAAAAGTCGGTGGCGACTCTTGCTATCCGCAACATTTAAGATAAAACACAAAACCTAAAGTCAGTTCTCCCACTGTATTACAGAACTAGTGACTATGCTGGGGAGAAGATCTAAAAGAGGGGTTACCTTAAGATATAAATCACTTTACTTGATTTTATTGTATGCTTTGTCTGATTTACTTCATGGGTTCATGCTTGGGTTTATTTCTTGTATAGATCCTATACCCAGATATAGGGCATTTTAGGTAAGTAGCAATAGATCGTGAAAATTGTACGGCATAGACCGATATGGTTGAAGTGATGGCTATGTTAGTGTGACACATTTGTTGGTACCGGTGTCCCTTGAGTTGAACCAAGGAGAATACAGGGCCGCTGTGTGGTGTCATAAAGCACTAACTGATCGTAGAACCTTAGTTGAACAACTTAGCCATTAGAAAGTAGTGAGATAGTTGGCTTTGGTGCAGACCAAAGTTGGTTAATACTCGATACTACACTCATTGAGATCGAACTATCGGGATATTTTGGTCGCAGTTCTGATGCGTGTGCTGAAATAATGCCCGAGAAGAAAGATTAATGATATTGAGATTCCTAGAACCATGTTATTTCTTTTAGGACAGGTTGAGCCAACTAAAACTTCAAAAGGGTACTTACCAATAAATTCCATGCAAGCTTAAACCTAATGCCTTGTGTGCTTTGTTTATGTATAATTAATTGTTTGGACATGTCATCATAAACATCATGACATCATGCCATCTCATTTTCACTAACTATTTCAAGGACCTAGGGATTTATCTTTGTTTTGTTTTGTAGGTTATGGCTTCCGCTCGCAGAAACACTATCCGAATCAATTTTGTGAAGATACCTTCTCAACTTAAGGAGTTTGTATCAAGGGTTCCTGAAATTTCTCCATTCATCAAAAGGCATGGTCGACTACTTAGTTTGGTTTCCTTGGGTTTTGAAGAAGATATGACGAGTGTTCTATTCTAGTTCTTTGACTGTGTACATCACTGCTTCACCTTTCCCGATTATCAGTTGGTACCCACAATGGAGGAGTTTTCTCAATTACTGGAAGTACCTATTCTCAATAAAATACCTTTCACTGGTTTAGAGAAAGATCCATGACCTAAAAAATTGCAACAATCTTGCATCTAAAGCGATCCAACATTGTAGCTAATTTGGAAACAAGGAGTGGAGTCAAGGGTTTTCTAGCTAAATTCCTGTTAGAGAAGGCTCGATTGTTTTTGAAGGCTACGTATTTTCAAGCTTTCGAAGAAATCTTGGCTTTATTGATCTATGGTTTGGTGCTATTCCATAATCCAGACCAACTCATAGATGTGAATGCTGTCAAAATCTTCCTTTCTCGTAACCCTGTGCCTACTTTACTTTGAGACATTCTGCATTCTCTTCACACTCGTACTATGAGGAGGAGAGGGGCTCTTATGTGTTTCATACTGTTTCTATCTAGGTGGTTTATTTTGCACCTCCCGATCAGTATTAAAGAATGAAAAAGGTTTGAGGTGGTCTTAAAGGATGATGTCGCTCTCTCATTCGAATATCTATTGGTGTTCCCGATCTCATGAGGATATTACTATCATTGACCATTGTGGGGAATTCCCTAATGTTCCACTGCTTAGCATTAGGGGAGGTATTACTTAAAACCCTTCTTTAGGTCTACGATAATTTGGTTACGCTCGAAGAGATGGTCCTCATGATGCACTTATCCAGGGTATTGTGTTCGACTACAAAAACAATTTGCAAGGTCATCGTCAAAGGTTTGTACGAGCTTGGGGCATGGTAAACAAGATTGATAGCAATACTTTGGGACATAAGAGTTCCATTCCTCTAGAGCCTTGTCTCAAATGGGTACGAGTTCGCGCCCAAAACCTCATGATGCCATATCCAGCTATCCTACCAGTGATCATGGAGCCTGTTTCCGAAGGGGATATTCCTTATACCATTCTCCATCCAAACATGCCCACTGACCTCAAAGAATTGCAGAAGTCTTGGATTCAACTCAAGGGAGAACGAGACACCTTTGAAGCTTAATTCTATGCAAGCGAGAATAAAGTGTTGGAGCTCACAAAGAGACTTTACGAGGAGCAAATCCTTAATGCATACATCGACACAAAGAGGAAGCGCCTGTGGGAGACTTGAGTCTTAAGTTTTAGGAGTTCATTTTGTTGTATCTTTGAGTCCCTTTTTCTTTTCCATTGTAAGCCCAAGAGGCAATTGTAATTTTTGAACTTATTAATGCAATCTTTGTTTTTGTTTCCTTTTTGGCTAGAAAATTTAAATCTCTTAAAGGTCCTTGAAAACATTGCATCCACATATCATGCATCATTTCATAAGCAGGTTTTCTTATACAGGTTTCCTCATCTATTTACTATTTATTTGAGTATAAGATTGTGTTGTACCCCAAAATTTTCCCTCTCAATTCTCAAGGCTTTTCTTACAAGGATTTCAAGGTTCAAGCTTAAACAAGTGCATTGGGATTTTCCAATACCAAAATTAAAAGGAAACTGTCAAAAAGGGGGAAAATAGATAAAATTAATATTTTGACAAATTTGGATAAAAACAAGTGTTTTTCGATTCAGCACCCTTCGATTGACTCTTGGACTCCTTCGATTGCTCAAAATGGCTACTAGCGTGCCTCTTTTGCCTGGGCCTGTAACTTCTCGTTGCAGGCTTCGTTTGTGCCTTTTTCTGCCTACGTGTGTGATCGGTGGATTTAGAACTGACTGTTTAACGCTGTTTCGCGAAATGTCGCGGAAGCAAGAGTCGCCACCGTCTTCTATTTTCTCCAACATGGAAAGGACAAAAGCACAGCAAAATTCCTTATGAGATAGTTTCTCGATTCGGGAGGTAGATTTATAGAAAGGGAAGGTGTTAGCACCCTTTCTATCCATGGTTATCCATGGGCTCTTAGATACTTTCTCATTGTGTTTTCAAAATGTTTTCTTTTCATTTGTGAGTGGGTTTGAAAAAGTTTCGTTTTAAGATTTCTGAATAACTCTTGTATCAGTCCTCAAGAGTGTTTGAAAAATTGTTTTGAAAGCTTTTTTGAAAGTGTCGGTGTGAAAAGAGTTTTGATTTGTTTTTAAATAGAGCAAGTATCTATGAGTCATCTACCTACCCTAAGGAATTAGGCTGTGTAAATGTCCTTAAGGTAGTGCCATCCCACCATTGAGAGGTAGGTAGCACCACCGTTGGAGGTGTTCGGGTCAATTCGAGTGTTAGGGACAATGTGGTCATCGAAGCAACAGTTAGGACACCTTAGAAGCTACCCTTATGTCCTTGATCCCTTTTTTTAATTCGAGGCAACCGTTTCGAGGCAACTATTCTGAGGCAACCGTTTCGAGGCAACTTCTTTTGAGGCAACCGGATTATGGACATAAGGACTTACTAAGACGTCCTATACTTGACGACCACGTTTCGAAGGCAACAGGTGAGGCGTACCCTAAGAGTGGTGTGTGAATTTGTGTGTTATTTTCATGTCAATATTCGTCTTTGATCAACGCATTGTGAGCTACGCATTGTTTTTAATTAGCCATACATTCTTTCATGCAATTAGAATTTAAAAGTGCGGAAATTTAAATGCGGAAAGATAAATCCTACGCTATTACAAGGCGCGGGTCTATACATCGCCAAAATACAAAGACCCGTTTGGTAAAAGATACGGAAAGTAAAAGACCTAATTACTATTACAATCCTTGAGCAGTTACATAATATTCGAAAGAAAATAAAAATAACGTGCGAAAGAATAAAAGTTAGGACGTCCGAGGGTTTTGACCCTTTTGAAATTAAATTAAAATTAAAGCCTAATTATTATTTAATTAAAGAAAAGAAATTGTTTTTTTTATGTTTTTGGTATTTATGAAATAAAGAAAATTGAAAATCAAGAGAATCCCTAATTCTAAGTTATTTTAATTATTAATAAAAATATTAAAGTTGACCTAATTTACTAATTAATTAATGTACATTTTTATTTACAAAAATAAATAGTAATTATAATAATAAATAAATGAGAAAAAATTGATTAAGAAAAGGATGAAAAATGTCAAAAACCCTAATTCTACCTATTTTAATTTATTAAGAAAAGTGTTAAAATTGAAACCTAATTTAACTAAATTAATTACTTAACATTTATTTACAAAAATATTCTAATAGTGAAATTAATAAGAATTAAATATTAAATATTTTTTGGTTTCTGATTTTTTATTATGAAAATTATTTTAGGTGAATTAAATAAAACAATTAAAACAATTAAAACAATTAAAACAATTAAAACAATTAAAAAGAAAAGAAAAGGAAATTAAAAATAGAATACAAACATTGGGGGTATCAGGCCCAGAATGGAGGTGCTTGCAGTAATTTTGGCCCATTGAACAAAGCCTTGTTTGACTTTCCAGCTTGTGTGTATGTCCATTGACTGAGGTACACCATGGGATTCACCTTCTGACTCTTGGATGGAAGCTCATGGCCATGTGGCAAGCTTGGACGTGAGGCTCATGGTGGAGTTCTGGATGAAGCGCTGCATGGAATTGAGTTAGAAAAAATAATAGCAATTGTATGGGGGACCTGGGAATCGAACCCAGGTCCCAGCGTTTACCAAGCATATCCCTTGCCAAGTGAGCTGTGAAGCGCGTTTGTCTATATAATGGAAAACATATATTATAATGAAAAACAAAAGTTAATGATATAAAACAAAAAAAACACGCTGAAATTCAAACGCTCCAGTCACGCCTTGCCACGCATGCTTCGTCTTCGTCTTTCCTGCAAATTGTAAAACAAGTAGCGGGGGTTTTAAACCCCCACTAAATGGAAACTGTAAAAATAGAGATTAGAAGATGCCTAAATATAAAAAGGGCGCGAGGTCATCAATCAATTCGTATGGAGCTCCTGAATTCAATGGCATAGGTCTCAAGGTCCAATTTTTCCATACAAGGAAAGCCCTATTTTGGAGCTTCTGAAACCCTAGGTTTCATCAATGGTGGATTTGGCTACAGGCAGTGTTAGTCCAATTAAACATTACCAATCGCTTCAGAATGATGTTAGTAACATAAATCAACAATTAAAACACATCAATGATGTGTGAAAATTAAAAATCGATTATGGACATTTTTGTGAAAAGCTCGACTCAGTTCTACCGTTTCTTGGAGTATGGAGACTTGTTCTTGATTGCAATCAATTCCTGGAAGGTTCAGCAACATGTTAGAATGCTTTTTATGCTTTGAAACGTGCTCTAACTATGAAATCAGTTTCACAATTTCTTTGGAATTTTGGCAACTTGGTTCTGAGTTTTTGAGCAGTTTTTCGTGTATCTTTTAATAGGGTTTCACTATGCCTTTGTATCTGAACGTGATTAGGTCAAAAAAACAAGCCCAAGGTCCATGAATTGATGATTTGAAGATTTGATTTTCAACATATCAATTTCAATCTTTTTCCATTGAAATTCTTGCCAATCATGGAAAATCTTCCCTTTTTGAATGTGAAACGACTTGCCACCTTGCCCTAGTTTGATTTGCTGCACAAAAAAGATTTAAAAAAGCATGATTTGATATTTTCTCATAATTAAATCTAATTAAATGAATTAATAAGAATAAAAATTCAATTAATTAATTAAAAATAAGAAAATAAATCCCTTTGAGCTCAATGGGTCGTGCATATGCTTTGGGTAATGATTCAAGGAAGAATTTGAGGCCCATTAGCATTTTTGAAGTGTTTTAGGCAAAGTTGACTTTTCAAAATTCCCAAAAATTTCCCAACTTCTTCAAGGCATATCTTGCTCAATTTTGAAGCTATGAACATGTTCTTGGACATTTTGGAAAGGTATTGAAGTCCTCTAACCAATTCCTTTGGTCCCATGTCATTTTGATTTACCAATATCAAGTTATGTTCTTTGACTTAAAGTGCCTTTTTGTTGACTTTTGAAAATGACCTATAATGTTGAAATTGATAACTTTTTGTGAGAGAATTTCTTGGACTTGAAGTGTGAAGAGGAGTTGTAGGAAATGTCATCCCCTTCAAAATGAGCTTTGGATGGAATTTTTCTGATAAACCATGAAGAAGTTATGCCCTGGTCAATTTGCAATTGACTTTTCAGCTGTCCAAAAATAGAAACTTTTGCATCTTGAGACTTTTTGAGCCATGCTTTGAGAATCATGATCAAGAATTGATCAAATGATGTTTGTGGCTTCAAAATAAGATGTTGACCAAAAATTTTGACTTTTGACTGTCAAATGACCATTTTGCCCCTGCAGTTGATTGTGGTGCAATTAGGGTTTTTTGACTGTGCAATTTGATGCTGTGAGTCTTGAAACTTGACATATGGATGCTTGACAATATATCTAGGCATGTGGGTCTTGTTTGGACCCCTGAAAACCTCAATTTCTTTGCCATAACCAAAACCCTAATTTTGACTGTGTTAGGAGGTAATTGGACTGTGCAACCCTTGAGAGATTCTGAAGCTTTTGGAGCTTGATCTTGAAAAATCTTGAAGAATATGGGAGGGAAAATTTTGGGGTACAACAGCGTGCTTGTAATTGAAGGCCATGACCTACTGGCCACACATGCCCCCTGCAAGGAAACCCTTTTCGATTCACCAAACGTGCTGCCTGCAAGCCTACTTCGATTTGGACAAGTTTACTGCCTACAAGCCTGCTTCGACTGGACAAGTTTACTGCTTGCATGCTTGCTTTGTTTGGACAAGTTTAGATGGGACAAGGTAACCATCTCTATGCATCCTTCGAATCCACTTGCACCAAGGGCCTCTTGCAGACTTTACCTCTCACAAGCTTCGTTTGAGCCAAGAGATATCTTCATATAAGATGTGACTAAGTTCTTGCTTCCCTTGAAAAAGCGCCCTTCAATTCAGAAGCCAGGAACTTCCCTCATGCTAAAAAGACACAAGGCAATGACTCCCTTTATGTTTGTTTCGATCCACATGCTTCGATTGGGCAACATTGCTTCCTTCGAACACGGGGTTTTGATTGGGCAATATGTTTGTTTCGATCCAAGATTCGACAGGGCATTAGCTTCCTTCGAGTAAGTTTGTTTAGATCACAAGCTTCGACTGAGGCAAAGGCTTCCTTCGAACAAGTGCGCTTCGATCTCATTCTTGCATTTGACTCAAGACCAAATCTCGTTTGCCAGGCTATGTTGCGTCCAAATCTTTGCATAGTCAGAAGCTTGTACAAGGGTTTTAAACTTTGTATTTTAGATACTACTATTATTGGTTAAAGGCTACATGCTCTTTCCTTTCAAAGAGAGTACTTTAGTCACAAAATCAGCTTTCAACCTGATTTTGGTCTGAGCACAAGCAACGGCAGAAGCATAAGTCACATCTTCTACACCCCAACTGCCAAGAGGCCCCCCACATGTACTTTCACGTTACATTATTTTATCGTTTATTTGCAAGGTTGGCTTTGGACAACATGTCCATTCTTTCTCTATAAATAGAGGAACATTTACAAAGCTAAGGGAGGATCTTTGGACCAGAGGAACGAATCCCCCAAATTTTCTCAAACACAACAAAACTCTCAAGTTCATCAACACTTGAGAAATCAAAACCCAGAATCCCAAACACTCACTTCTTTCGATTCTGAAGAACACCCTACACATAGAAGTTTGTTCAAACTCAAAGATAACCTTCTGTGACAACTCTTTGAACCAAAAGCAAACCCCCTGTGACTACTCTTTGAATTCCAGAAACGTCCAGGTAGCAGTTCAAGTTCGAAACCCACATCCATTCAAGGCCTGAAGCAAGGTAAGTTATTCTTACCTTTGAACTTTTCGTTCCATGGCATAGTAATTTTCCCTTTCGTTTGAAACATGTACATACCATTGTTCCTTTCGTTTCCACCCTTTTTAACATATTTTTTAGAGCTAAGCCTTTCGTTTTGCTTCCTGTTTACCTGAACTTGCATTAACTATTAAACTGTTTACCAAACAAATACTAGCATGGCCTCAGGCAATGTTGCCATTTAATGCTTTAAATGAAAGAAACAGGAAACAGGAAATAGGAAACGAAGCTTCTGGCTTCTATCCTCTTTCTCCAGGTCGAACGAAAGAGACAACCAGGAGGAAAACCATACACTGACTTCCAGGCTCAGTCGAAAGGCATTCCCTCACTGCTTTCAACCTCCAGTCGAAGAAGACAACAAGGCAGAACCAGAAGGCTTCGCCATACACTGACTTCCAAGCCAGTCGAAGGACAAAACCTCACTGGTGCTGGCCCCAATCGAAGGAGGCCAACAGAATGCAAGTCGAAGGGTGCTGCTGCCCGGGTCGAAAAGCTCATTTTCCTTGTTTTTTTTATTTTGTTTTTATTTTGCCTTTATATTTTCTTGCCTTTCAATATGGTTGTAATAGTGTAGGATATTCATTTCTTGCATTTTTATTGCTTTGTACAAATGCTAGTAACTAGGTGTGTATGGAAAGATAAAACCAACAAGTAGGAAACCCCTAATCAAGACAAAATGCATGCAAATCAAACACACTATTCATACATGCACCCTTAGGGTATCTCCACTTGGTTGCCTAAACAAATGGGCCATGTTATGCATGTCAAGTATTTTGGCAAAACAAAAACAATCAAAATGATCATAGTCCCTCAATGACGCTATCTGAGTTGCCTAAACAAAATGACCAAGTCCCTCAAGAAAATTGGCAAAGATACTTGACACTATTGCTATCATGGTCTATACGATGACCAGCGCCTGTCCCGTTAACATCCTAACACAAGGTTGTTCATCAAACACAATGGTGAAACAACACTGTTAAAAGGGTTAAAAACATAAGAAAGATCTTTGAGTAAAATAGGATAGACAACTCTTAGTTACTTGATCAAAAATCTTGCAAAACATCCTTTCCATTTTTCAAAACACACTCCACAACACAATTCCAAAACAACTTTCAAAACATTGAATTATCTTTTCAAAAAGACGCACACCTTTGTATATATTCAAACAAAGAATAATTACAAAGGTTGCCTAGACAAGGCATCTTTTTCAAGACATTTTCAAAACCACACACACAAAACACCATTTCAAGCAATTGAAAAGCAAAGGCAAGTGATCTAAAACAAGTAACTAAGGGCCCATGGATAACCATGGATGAAAAGGGTGCTAGCACCTTCCCTTTTCATAATCTACCCCCCGAACCCACGAAAACATCTCAAAGGTCTTTCCTGTGCTTTTTGACCTTTCCTTAGGATAAATAAAAAGTCGGTGGCGACTCTTGCTAAACCGAACAAGTGCGAAAACAAACGCAAAATCCCAAGTCAGTTCTCCCACCGTATCACAGAACTGGCGACTCTGTTGGGGACTCTTTCTAAAAGTGGGGTTACCTTAGGGTTTTAGATCACCTTTACATGCTTACTTTGATTGCTTTGATTGCTTTACTTTTTGGGTTCCTTGTTTGGGTTTGTTTAAATCCTACACCCGGATTTGGGGGAACCTTTTAGGTAAGTAGCAATAAACTGTGAGGGAACTGTACGGGGTATACCGACATGGTTAAAGCAGTAGCTACGTTAGTGTGACATATTTGTGGGTACCGGTAGCCTTTGAGTTAATCAAAGAGAATACGGGGCCGCTGAGTGATGTCATGAAGCACTAACGAACTCTTAGAACCTTACTTGACCATCTTGGCCTTTTTAGGGGTAGTGAGATGACCGACTTTAGTGCAGTCCGAAGTTGGTAGATACTCGATACTACACTCATTGAGGATTGTTTTCTTGGAATATTTTGGTCGCCAGTTAAGTGGCTAAACCAAAACAATGAACATAGAAAATAATCCAGTGATATTGAGCTCCTTAGAACCCGATTTCTATTTTAGGACAGGTTGAGCCAACTAACTTCAAGAGGATACTTACCTACAAACCCCATGCAAGCCTAAACCTAAGGACTTGTTTGCTCTGTGTGAATATGACCGTCTGTATATACACTTGCTTACTTCTGCATACATGTACATAACATCATAACATCATACCATAGCATTTTCAATAACCATTTCAAGGATCTCGAGGGTCTTTTGATACAGGGGCACGTTGAACCAGACATCTACCAAAGAACAAGAGGGTTCCCCTCTAAACAAACGCCGTCAAAGATCAAGTGAAACAACTTGAATCAGGGGCTATGACCCACTTGACATGGTGAGCTTGATTCTCGTGGAAAGACATCCACCGGTACAAAGTTCTCCAATCAAAGATGTTGATCAAAATTCAACCTCTAACATTTTTCTTGTGTTTACGCCGCGAGATCCTTGAAAACATGCATCCACATATCATGCATCATATCATGACAGGTTTCTCCCACACAAGTCTCCTTATCTTCCTACTGTTTATTTCAATAGAGATGGCTCTAGAGCAGACTATCAAGGACATACAGGCTTAAAACTCTCAACTTCAAGAGATGTTCTTGAACCTATCCAAGGGACAAGAAGAGGTCAAGGCGCTCCTCACCAGGGGCATGATCGTGGGAAATCCTGGGGACGACAGAGATGACCAGTTGGAGTGGCTACAAACTGAGATAGCCATAATGAAGGTCCAAATGATGGGGCAACTGGTGAGCCAGATGGCTCTTATCCAAAATTTGGCACAAGGACAAGAGGAGATGAGGGTTCTCATCAACAAGCTTCATCAAGATGGATGTAACCAAATGGGGAAAACATCTAGAATTGGGGATCAAGTTATCATTCAGCCTCCCATGATACAAGAAGTCGGTTTAAGGGAGAGAAGACCTTCTCACTTTGCTTCCACATCACGAGCCCAACAACGACTTCATCAACATCAACCTGAAAATCAGCAAAGGCAAAGCGAGCCCAAAAGACAGTTTACCAACATCAACATACCACTGTCCCAAGCTTTGCAACACATGCTGAGGATGAATCTGATTACACCATTAAGACCTCATCCAAATCCCAAAATTTTTTCTCCCAGCTACAATCCAGATGCCAGGTGTGCCTATCATTCTGATAGTCCTGGACATGATACAAACGATTGTTGGGCGTTGAAGTACAAGATTCAAAACCTGATCGACGAAGGAATGCTGGAGTTCACACAAGATGGCCAGACTGAATTCTTCTGCCAAAGGCTCACTACCTAAAGTGACAAGTTCAGACAAATAGGCTTCTATTCATTTTGAATTTTCAAGTTGTAATCTCTTTTGTTATTCAAATAATTATCTATTAATGTCAAACTTTGTTTCATTAATGCATTGCATATGTTTGTCTTGAATTCATCCACATGTTTTCACTATTCTTATATTGTCTTTATGATATTCAACTCTTGCTAAAAGTTACAAGCCTTTAGAGGGAGGATGACGAAAACAATGCCATAATCTCATACAATATGCTTTTGGACAGACCTTGCTGATGATGTACATGTGTTTCTTTCAAATCCTAAACACTGGAGTTATAAGGAAGATAGTCCCTAGTCAACCCCTTCAAGCCAAAGAAGTAGGAGTTTTCTGTTTTAAACACAAATTGAAACCTTTAATTTAAACCTGGGGCAGGGTAGTCTCTCAGTTAATTCAAAAGATGCGCATTGAAGTCGCAAACTCTCATTTCATAATACAACGAATGACATCAAAAACATTCCCTGGGAATCAAAAGACAGTGATGGTTCCTTATCTCATAGGCAGTCATTATCTCTCAAAAGAGAAAAGCCCACTGAGCCAAAACCTACAAAGGAGGCTTAAGAAAGCTGGGGCATCCCGCTGACTGTAATCTCGAAAATAGGAACAGTCAGGCAAATATTAGGGATAACAAATCAAAAGAACGAGGTCGCTACAAATCCTCGGCAACATGAAAAATGTTGCAAATAATGACTGCCTTCCAATAAATTCAACTAGTGAACCATCACCAAAATGTCGTTCCAAACTCGAATAGAGTTCGACGCACAAATTAACTGAGTCTAGGATTGAAGAACATCACGAAGAGCGGGTGGGTACAAATATACTTTGAGCCTTTATCCTTTGTTTCTTAAACCGTGAACCAAGCCACGTTACAACCCTTCAAAAGTCCTAATTGAAGCATGGGTTAGTTCGAAAGCATACTGTTACAAAAGGTATCCTGACTCCTGTAAGGCTTTACTCAAAATCCTGAGTTGAATTTTTCTTACAAAATTTCTTTACTTGCTAAAAAACGCATTTTTCAAAACTTCGAGACGAGCATAAACTTTGCATTATTTGAATATTGTTGTTTGCACATATTTATTTGTTTGGCAGCAAAGAAATTCACAACAGTGAATGTTCGGAGGAACGAAAACTCTCTCGGTGAATAAAATCACTTCAAGTGGGATGACACTCCCGTTACAAAAATCTCCTATCAACAAAAGGGGATTTGATTTGATATTGTCTAGCTAACCTGGGGCAGTCCAGTCAAGGTTTCAACAAATCTTTCAAAGCTCAGTGAACCTGGGGCAGTCCAGTCAAGATTTCAAGAAATCTCTCAATTGCAGGATAACCTGGGGCAAGTCTCCGTCACCATCACTTAGGGCATTTAAACGTCAATCTCATCAAAGGGGTTACGAACAGTCCAAGTTTCCTGACAATGCCACAAGCATCAAATACTAGGGGCAGTGATGAAACCTCTTCGAAATCTTTCTGAAAAAGAAATTCAAGTGTCCTCGAGAAGTTTATCATCTCTCTCAACAGACCATCAGTCATGGGTTTATTTCCCCAACATTTGTCAAGGATTTATTCTCCAAAACAAAGTATATTTCAAGTTGAAAGGTCGTTCAAAATTTCCTTCATCACCTGCTGGAAGTTACGATCATCATCAAAAATTCCTTTATCACCTGTTGGAATTCACGGTCGTTCAAAATTTCCTTCATCACCTGCTGGAAGTCACGATCATCATCAAAAAATTTCTTCATCACTTGTTGGAAATTACAGCCACCAACAAAATAATGGACAACTGAAGCTCCTAAAAAACTGTTCTCATCCTTGAATCCCCAAGAAATTGGCATACACCCAACCTCCTGATATTCCCGACGGAATGAAGATTCTCATTTCTCAAAGTGGTATAACATCTGAATTTCTGGTATCCCCAACAAAGTGAAGATTCTCATTCTTAAAGTGGCATACGACCTAAACCTGAACTTCTTCCAGACATGAATAAGCTTTTTTTGGAATCCTGAGTTTTACTCTTCAACAGGATAGCTACTTTCAACAGTGTGGCTATTTCCCTGAAAATCCTATCCCTAGCGGAGCCAAAGAGTCTAAACATTCTCCCCACAGAGTTATTTCCCAGCAGATTGAAGATTCTCAATCTCATTTCTCCAGCAGAAGTCTCCCAGGTTTTAACTCCCCAGTAGAGATTTTTCAGAGTTTCCCTTATTCCCCGAGCGGTCAACAAGGATTTCTAATCTTCAATAATCAAAGGTTTTTGGAATCCCCAGCGTCGGTCAAGGATGTACTTTCCCCGACAATAGTCAAAGATCTCATTGTCTCCAGTTATCAAGGATTTATTTTCCTCAGCAAGACAGCTACTCAGCTTACAGGCACATCCATTACATTCATATATCATAAATATTGATATAACACATATATTGCATCATACATTTCATGCAACATAAATTTGTGTTTCAGCTAATATTTTACCCTTTTCAGGATAAGATTAATAAGCTTCGAATCCAGAATCATGAAAACAGTTTACGGATTCTCCAAATACGGATGTTAATCTATCGCTTTTTCAGATTCAACTTTTGAAAACAGTTTACGGATGCTTCCCAACTTGGATGTTGATCTATTGCTTATTCAACTTCAAGACTTCTGAAAACAGTTTACGAATTCTCCAAATACGGATGTTAATCTATCGCTTGTTCAGATTCAACTTCTGAAAACAGTTTACGGGTTCTCCAAATACGGATGTTAATCTATCGCTTGTTCAGATTCAACTTCTGAAAACAGTTTACGGGTGCTTCCAAATATGGATGTCAATCTATCGCTTGTTCAGACTCAACTTCTGAAAATAGTTTACAGGTGCTTCCAAACATGGACGTCAATTTATCGCTTGTTCAGACTCAACTTCTGAAAACAGTTTACGGGTGCTTCCAAATATGGATGTCAATCTATCTCTTGTTCAGACTCAACTTCTGAAAACAGTTTACGGGTGCTTCCAAATATGGATGTCAATCTATCGCTTGTTCAGACCCAACTTCTGAAAACAGTTTACGGGTGCTTCCAAATATGGATGTCAATCTATTGCTTGTTCAGACCCAACTTCTGAAAACAGTTTACGGGTGCTTCCAAATATGGATGTCAATCTATCGCTTGTTCAGACCCAACTTCTGAAAACAGTTTACGGGTGATTCCAAATACGGATGTTAATCTATCACTTGTTCAGATTCAATCTTTGAAAATAGTTTACGGATGCTTCCCAACATGGATGCTGATCTATTGCTTGTTCAACTTCAAGACTTCTGAAAACAGTTTACGGATTCTCCAAACACGGGTGTTAATCCATCGCTTGTTCAGATTCAACGTTTGAAAACAGTTTACGGATGCTTCCCAACATGGATGCTGATCTATTGCTTATTCAACTTCAAAACTTATGAAAACAGTTTACGGATTCTCCAAACATGGATGTCAATCTATTGCGTATTCAGACCCCCAGTTCAGAGATGTTCCGAACATGGACACCTTTCTGATACTCATTCTTTCACCTACAACATACGTTCAACAAACACTCCAGATGGCATCTTTAAGCCCATCCCCGACAAGATTTTGTCACATCTCCAGATGGCATCTTTAAGCCCATCCCCGACAAGTTTCTGTCACATCTCCAAATGGCATCTTTAAGCCCATCCCCGACAAGATTCTGTCACATTTCCAGATGGCATCTTTAAGCCCATCCCCGACAAGTTTCTGTCACATCTCCAAATTTAATCCTTAAGCCCATTCCCTCAACTACGCTTTGACGAGTGCAAATCTTTTGGGCACTCTAGTGTCCAATCATCTTTTACCTTCGAGTCGCGAACAGCAAAACTGCCAATCTAACTCTTCAGGTTCAAGAAGATTGAACAGGGGCAACTGTTGTACCCCAAAATTTTCCCTCTCAATTCTCAAGGCTTTTCTTACAAGGATTTCAAGGTTCAAGCTTAAACAAGTGCATTGGGATTTTCCAATACCAAAATTTAAAGGAAACTGTCAAAAAGGGGGAAAACAGATAAAATTAATATTTTGACAAATTTGGATAAAAACAAGTGTTTTCTGATTCAGCACCCTTCGATTGACTCTTGGCCTCCTTCGATTTCTCAAAATGGCTACTAGCGTGCCTCTTTCGCCTGGGCCTGTAACTTCTCGTTGCAGGATTCATTTGTGCCTTTTGCTGCCTGCGTGCTTGCAATTGAAGGCCATGACCTACTGGCCACACATGCCCCCTGCAAGGAAACCCTTTTCGATTCACCAAATGTGCTGCCTGCAAGCCTACTTCGATTTGGACAAGTTTACTGCCTACAAGCCTGCTTCGACTGGACAAGTTTGTTGCCTGCATGATTGCTTTGTTTGGACAAGTTTCGATGGGACAAGGTAACCATCTCTATGCATCCTTCGAATCCACTTGCACCAAGGGCCTCTTGCAGACTTTACCTCTCACAAGCTTCGTTTGAGCCAAGAGATATCTTCATATAAGATGTGACTAAGTTCTTGCTTCCCTTGAAAAAGCGCCCTTCAATTAAGAAGCCAGGAACTTCCCTCATGCTAAAAAGACACAAGGCAATGACTCCCTTTATGTTTGTTTCAATCCACATGCTTCGATTGGGCAACATTGCTTCCTTCGAACACAGGGTTTCGATTGGGCAATATGTTTGTTTCGATCCAAGATTCGACAGGGCATTAGCTTCCTTCGAGTAAGTTTGTTTCGACCACAAGCTTCGACTGAGGCAAAGGCTTCCTTCAAACAAGTGCGCTTCGATCTCATTCTTGCATTTGACTCAAGACCAAATCTCGTTTGCCAGGCTATGTTGCGTCCAAATCTTTACATAGTCAGAAGCTTGTACAAGGGTTTTAAACTTTGTCTTTTAGATACTAATATTATTGGTTAAAGGCTACATGCTCTTTCCTTTCATAGAGAGTACTTTAGTCACAAAATCAGCTTTCAACCTGATTTTGATCTGAGCACAAGCAACGTCAGAAGCATAAGTCACATCATCTGCACCCCAACTGCCAAGAGGCCCCCCACATGTACTTTCATGTTACATTATTTTATCGTTTATTTGCAAGGCTGGCTATTGACAACATGTCCATTCTTTATCTATAAATAGAGGAACATTTACAAAGCTAAGGGAGGATCTTTGGACCAGAGGAACGAATCCCCCAAATTTTCTCAAACACAACAAAACTCTCAAGTTCATCAACACTTGAGAAATCAAAACCCAGAATCCCAAACACTCACCTCTTTCGATTCTGAAGAACACCCCACACATAGAAGTTTGTTCAAACTCAAAGACAACCTTCTGTGATAACTCTTCGAACCAAAAGCAAACCCCCTATGACTACTCTTCGAATTCCAGAAACATCCAGGTAGCAGTTCAAGTTCGAAACCCACATCCATTCAAGGCCTGAAGTAAGGTAAGTTATTCTTACCTTTGAACTTTTCGTTCCATGGCATAGTAATTTTCCCTTTCGTTTGAAACATGTACATACCATTGTTCCTTTCGTTTCCACCCTTTTTAACATATTTTTTAGAGCTAAGCCTTTCGTTTTGCTTTCTGTTTACCTGAACTTGCTTTAACTATTAAACTGTTTACCAAACAAATACTAGCATGGCCTCAGGTCATGTTGCCATTTAATGCTTTAAATGAAATAAACAGGAAACGGGAAATAGGAAACGAAGCTTCTGGCTTCTATCCTCTTTCTCCAGGTCGAACGAAAGAGACAACCAGAAGGAAAACCATACACTGACTTCCAGGCTCAGTCGAAAGGCATTCCCTCACTGCTTTCAACCTCCAGTCGAAGAAGACAACAAGGAAGAACCAGAAGGCTTCGCCATACACTGACTTCCAAGCCAGTCGAAGGATAGAACCTCACTGGTGCTGGCCCCAATCGAAGGAGGCCAACAGAATGCAAGTCGAAGGGTGCTGCTGACTGGGTCGAAAAGCTCATTTTCCTTGTTTTTTTTTTGCCTTTATATTTTCTTTCCTTTCAATATGGTTGTAATAGTGTAGGATATATATTTCTTGCATTTTTATTGCTTTGTACAAATGCTAGTAACTAGGTGTGTATGGAAAGATAAAACCAACAAGTAGGAAACCCCTAATCAAGACAAAATGCATGAAAATCAAACACACTATTCACACATGCACCCTTAGGGTATCTCCACTTGGTTGCCTAAACAAATGGGCCATGTTATGCATGTCAAGTATTTTGGCAAAACAAAAACAATCAAAATGATCATAGTCCCTCGATGACGCTATCTGAGTTACCTAAACAAAATGATCAAGTCCCTCAAGAAAATTGCCAAAGATACTTGACACTATTGCTATCATGGTCTATACGATGACCCGCGCCTGTCCCGTTAACATCCTAACACAAGGTTGTTCATCAAACACAATGGTGAAACAACACTGTTAAAAAGGTTAAAAACATAAGAAAGATCTTTGAGTAAAATAGGGTAGAAAACTCTTAGTTACTTGATCAAAAATCTTGCAAAACATCCTTGCCATTTTTCAAAACACACTCCACAACACAATTCCAAAACAACTTTCAAAACATTGAATTATCTTTTCAAAAAGACGCACACCTTTGTATATATTCAAACAAAGAATCATTACAAAGGTTGCCTAGACAAGGCATCTTTTTCAAGACATTTTCAAAACCACACACACAAAACACCATTTCAAGCAATTGAAAAGCAAAGGCAAGTGATCTAAAACAAGTAACTAAGAGCCCATGGATAACCATGGATGAAAAGGGTGCTAGCACCTTCCCTTTTCATAATCTACCCCCCGAACCCACGAAAACATATCAAAGGTCTTTCCTGTGCTTTTTGAACTTTCCTTAGGATAAATAAAAAGTCGGTGGCGACTCTTGCTAAACCGAACAAGTGCAAAAACAAACACAAAATCCCAAGTCAGTTCTCCCACCGTATCACAGATGGCTCTCGAGAAAACCGTCAAAGATCTACAAACTCAACATGCACAGTTTCAAGAGACTCTCCTGAACCTAGATAAAGGACAACAAGAGATGATGGAGCTCCTCGTCACGAAAAAGAAAACCAAGAAGTGGGATGTTATGCTCAACATAGGGAGAAGGTTCAAAGGTCCTGCCCGACTGGCTCAAGCATATGATGTCTCCTCCGAGGAAGATGAAAATCAAGAAGAGGATGTTAGAAGCACCAGAGTTGGAGGTAGAAATAACCAAATTTATGAGGATGAAGACTACTCCGACGAGTAGTACCCACCGGCGGAAGACAAATACAATCAGTTGGAAGACCGGCTTAAAGTTGTGGAAATCCAAAAAGTGCCTGGATTGGACTTTGGAGATTTAGGTTTGGTCCTAGGGGTAGTCATCCCTCACAAATTCAAGGTCCTTGTCTTCGCCAAATATGATGGAATCTCTTGTCCCAAACTCCATTTAAGGTCATATGTCTGAAAGATTCAACCACACACTGCCGACAGGAAGTTATGGGTTCATTTCTTTCAAGAGAGCCTATCTGGAACATAGTTGGAATGGTTCTATCAACTAGAAGGGACTAATATCCATACATGGGAGGACCTTGCTTCTGCCTTCTACAAACAATACCAATACAATGCTAACCTTGCACTAACTCGCATGCAATTATAGAGTATGACAATGGGCTCGAACGAAGGCTTTAAGGAGTATGCTCAAAAATGGAGGGATCTGGATGGAAGGGTGCCACCCCCTTTAACTGACAGAGAATTGGTGGACATGTTCATGGGTACTCTGACAGGTCCATTCTTTAATTTGCTGATTGGGGAGTTCTTCTTCAGGGTTTACTGAACTAATTTTGACTGGAGAACCAATTGAAAGTGGTATCAAGAGTGGGAAGATTCAGATGGCTGCATCCTCTAGTACTGTGAAGAAACCATTCATTGGAAAGAAAGAAACCAATGTTGTATATGGCCAGAGGAGCCATAGTAAGAATGATTGTCATTAGTCTATAGGGGCCATTTTAATCTCTAATCCAACACCTGCTCAAACACAACAACCGGGAAATCAACGTAGGTCGGATGCTCTAAGGAGGAAATTCACCAGGATTAGTATGACATTGGCTCAAGCATCACAACATATATTGAAGGCATAATTGATAACACTGCGGGATCCTCCTCAAAATCCCAACACATCATCTCCAAAGTATAACCCAAATGCAAGGTGTGCATACCATTCCAATAGTCCTGGGAACAACACCAATGATTGTTGGGCCCTAAAAAGAAAAATCCAAGACATGATTGATGCAAAATAAATTGAATTTGATCCTCTCGAGACCCCTAATGTGATTACTGCGCTGATTCCTGGTCATGATAAAGGTGTTAATTCTATTGACGATGTTTCCTATGTCTCCACCATAAGTGACTTGACCACTCCCTTGATGATCTTTAAGAAGAATCTGTTAAGAGTCGGTTTATTTCCGGGTTGTCCTGAAAAATGTTGCCATTGTGCTTCCCAAACTAATGGTTGTATGTGGATGAATAAGGGTATTCAATGCTTGATTAATAGCCATAAAATTATGTTCGATAAAACTCCATCCGTGAAGAGTTTGCATGAAAGTATATCTCAAGAATTGAGACTTGAAGATGTTTCTATAATCATAATTTCTAATACTCCTATAAGGATCACCTCTAGAGGCCCTATAAGGATTCATGCTGAGCCAAGAGTGGCTCCCCTGATCATCACCGCATCGGGGCCAGTCCCCTATTCCTCTAACAAGGTTGTTCCCTGGAACTATGGGGCAGAAGTTTATTATCATGGTGTTAAGCAAGAGCCATGGATTACCTAAGATGAAGATTTTGAAGTTACTAATCTCAATGTCTAAAACATTGTCGGAACTAGTAAAGTTACCCGAACGGGAAGGATCTTCTCCCCGGAGATCTCTCCTCCAAAAACTAGCACAACACATGTTCATATTCTTGCTGCTGGGTCAGCTGTTGAAGCCCGTGTGTGATACGGTGGGAGAACTGACTTGAGGTTTTGCGTTTGTATTTGCAAATGTTTTGGTTTAGCAAGAGTCGCCACCGACTTTTTATTTTATCCAAAGGAAAGGTTAAAAAGCACAGGAAAGACCTTTGAGATGTTTTCTTGGGTTCGGGGGGTAGATTATGAAAAGGGAAGGTGCTAGAACCCTTTTCATCCATGGTTTTCCATGGGCTCTTAGTAACTTGTTTAGATCACTTGCTTTTGCTTTTCAATTATTTGAAATGGTGCTTTGTGTGTGGTTTTGAAAATATTTTGAAAAGAGGCCTTTTGTCTAGGCAATCTTTGTAAAGATTCTTGTTTGAATGTATACAAAGGTGTTTGTCTTTTGAAAAATGTTTCAATGTTTGAAAGTTTTGTTTTGGGAAATTATTTTGAAATGTGTTGAGTGTTTTTTTGAAAATAGCAAGGATGTTTGCAAGTTTGATCAAGTAACTAGGAGTTGTCTACCCTACTCAAAGATCTTTCCTACGTATTTTTAACCCTTTGACATTGTTGTTTTACCATTGTATTTGATAAACAACCTTGTATTTGGATGTTAAACGGGACAGGCGTGGGTCATCGTATGGCCATGATAACAATGTTACCAAGTATCTTAGCAAATTTTTGAGGGACTAGATCATTTTTGTATAGGCAACCAAGATAGCGTCATCGAGGGACTATGATCTTTTTGTTTTGATTTTGTTTTGCCAAGATACCTAGCATGCATACCATGGCCATTTTTAAGGCAACAAGTGGATGAAACCCTAGGGGTGCTTGTGTGCATTGTGTTGTCATTTTTCATGCTTTTTGTCTTGTGTTTAGTCAAACTATTTGTTTGATTTTGGTCATTTGTGTACAAACCCTAATCTTTCTATCATGCATATTTGAAAGCAATAAATGCGTAAAAGTAAATCTACGACTATTACAACATGATTATGGGGAGGGGGATACAAGTTTGAATAGGGAATATTTTGCACAAAATAAAAACCCTAAAATTATTACAACCATATTGAATTCATTGTACAAATAAAAAATTGACAAATATTTAAATATGTAATATATTATAAATATGCAAAAAGTGTTTTTTTGTATTATTTTTATGTAGGTAAAAATAAGTTATTTAATGCATCAAAAATAAGAAAATAAAAGATTATTTTCATTAAGGGTGGAAACCCTAATTTGTTTTAAGAAAAAATATATATTATAATTATTTATTTATGTACAAGAAAATAAATAAAATATTTACAAAAAATATTAAAAATGAAATATGTGTAAAATATTATTTTATATGTATAAAAGTAAAAAAAAATGTAAGTATTTTAATTTTATTTACAAACTTATTTAAGAAAATAAAAGTATATATTATTTTTTAACTATTCTTATGCCAAAATAATAAAAAAATAATAAAATAAAATGTGAAAATTTAAGAAAATATTTTTAGTGATTTTTTTATATTTAGAAAAAAATAAATAAAGTCAGAAATGAAAAAGAAATAGAAAAATATACAAAAATAAAATCAATGGGCCAAGTGGTGCAGAAAACAAGCAAGGAGGTGCAAATTGCCAATAGGACCTGGCCCAACCCAACTCAACTTCATCTCTAACCTTGAGAAACAGAAAAACGCGCGCTTGATGTTCAAACTGGTAACTCCCGCATTTGTGCTTAAAAACAAAAACTTGCAACATGAAAGTTATAGAGCATGATCACACGATTCTAACCATGTAAAAAACTTAATCTAACTCTCAAAGACCAGAGAGAATTTATCTGGCCCTAATTTCTAACCTAGTTTTTTCAGAAAGTTCATTATTCAAATTCTCCCAGCTCAGTTAACTTAAATGAATTCTATGCATATGTACAGCTCAAGGGCAATGAGGACTACATTTTTTATTCACAAACCTAAGCCCAATGATTCCTAAATAGAGAGATAGAAGTTTGAACTTTACCTGTTTCAGTCAAGCTCGAGTATGGCAATGTAGGGGTTATGAGTGAGGCCCGAGATACTTGTGAGCTTGCTTGAAGTTCCTTTGAGCTTTCCCAATGCTTAGCTAGCTTTGAACCTTCCTGAATCTTTATATAGAACTCAACCTGCAAACTCAGAATTCAGAAATGGTGTAGTGTGTAAATGGAGTTACAGTGACTTGGGAATGATTGGGATAGCTTAGGTGAGTTGTATGGAGTGTGTTGGAACTGGTTGCAAGCAAAACGCACAAGTGGATTGTGATTTGGAAATCAAAATGCAAAACCTGCCCTATTTTGACAAGAACTTGTGTTTTGGTGTTTTGGAAGGTTTGAGGACTTGCTAGCTCGTGTTTCTGGCTTAGTGTGATATGTAAAACTTGTTTGAAATGTTTACAAACTTTGGTTTTATCAGATTGCAAAGTTGTGGTGATTTTGCAAGTTGACTTGCTTTTGAAGAAAATGTGATTTTGACAATGCTATGTCCTGTACAAGCTAGCTCCAAGCATGATGATAGTTGGTGTACTTTTGCCTAAGTTTGTGGAGTTGGTTTGCTTCAAAGGATTGGGTTCACAGCTCAAGAGAAACAAAATTGCATAAAGCAACCTTTATCAAAATGACATTGTTATCTTTTTGCCAAAAATGGATTAATTCAATGTGTAATCTTCTAGAGCTCAGAACAAAGCCTTAATCCATTGTGTTTGCATTCAATTTTTGAGTGTGGAAGGGTTTAAGGACCTGTAAACAAGTACAAACATGTTTGGGCAGAATTTGCAACTTGTAGCAACATGAAAAATGCCATGGACAAAAGTGAGAAATGGCCATTTTCTTTTCTTCGATTCTCCCTAACCATAAATGATTTTGGAGAGTTCTTGGACATTTTGGAAAGCTTGTAACATGATCTACAATCCATATTTGAAATTCATTTTGAGATTCCAATTGTAGATATGTGAAAAACTGCCATGAAGATAGGTCAAAATCCTGCCTAAATTAGGGCAAAATTTCACTAAGTTAAAAGTTTCATGGACCCTTGTTCCAAAAATCATAACTTTAAATCCATGCATAATTTGGGAAAACTTTGTGAATAAAAGTTGTAGATTTTGTGGAGGACTACAACTTTCATGTTGGAAGTTTTCTTTGAATCCAATTTCATCATGGAGAAAAAGTTGGAAAAAGTTGGGAAAAAATAAGAAATTTTCATAACTTAGAAAATTTCTAAGTTATGAAAATTTTCCATTTTAAACCCTAATTTGCAAAATTAAGTTTCTTGGTGAAATTTTTTCATGTTTTGACACATCTTGATGAAAAATGACCCTTGGCACTTGATTTTGACCAAAAAGTCAAAGTTTGACTTTTTAGTGTACAGTTGATTTTTGATCAGTTGACTGGAAAATTCATCTGTCAATCCAATGCATTTGAGATCTTTTGAACCTTGTGATTAGGTCAATATGATGTCATTGAGCCCTTGAATCCATGCTTGAACCCAATTTTCCATTCGCTAGGTGAAAAATCAGAAATTGCACTTCTGCAGTCAAAACCCTAAAAATGACCATTTTGCCCTTCTGATGATTTGATCAAATTTCTTGAGGAGTTGTGGTCCAAACTTGATCAAATGGTTCATATGAGTCTATAATGTTGATGCGGATCAAAAATCATGAGGTTTGACTGTAAATTGGCCACAATTGACTTTTTCTCCAATACAACTGATTTTTAGGTCAACTGACCAATTGACTGGGCAAAAATTTGATTCAAGGCTTGAAACTTGGTATGAGCAATCTTAGGAGTCCAAAATGAAGTATGAAATTGACATTGAGCATTGAAAGTCCAAAAATCCTTGTGCATACTCAAACCCTAATTTCAGGTCAAGAGTGCAAGGAGATGTCTTGAGCAGAGCAAACCCTAGCTTGGTCTTGAGTTCAAAGAGTCTTGTGGGGAAATCTTGATAAAATGAGAGGGAAAATTTTGGGGTACCACAGTTTCCTCTGTTCAATCTTCTTGAACCTGAAGAGTTAGATTGGCGAGTTGGCTTTTCGTGACTCGAAGGTAAAAGAGGATTGGACACTAGAGTGCCCGTAAATTTGCACTCGTCAAAATATAGTTGGGAGAATGGGCTTAAAGATGCCATTTGGAAGTGTGAATCTTGTTGTAGATGGGCTTAAAGATGCCATCCAATAATGTTTGTTGAAAATCAAGAGAAAGAGCGCCAGAATGGTATCCGTGTCTGGAGCATCTCTGAGTTGGGGATATGAATAAGCAATAGAATAACATCTGTGTCTGGAGCAACTCTAGGTTGTTTTCTGAGCTTTGAATTTAAATAAGCGATAGAAAAGCATCCGTGTCTGGAGCATCTCTAAGCTGTTTTCTAAACTCTTTGAATAAGCAATAGAATATCATCCGTGTCTGGAGCATCCCTAAGCTGTTTTCTGAGCTTTGAATCTGAATAAGCAATAGAAAAGCATCCGTGTCTGGAGCATCCCTAAGCTGTTTTATGAAATCTTTGAATAAGCAATAGAATAGAATCCGTGTATGGAGCATCCCTAAGTTGTTTTATGAGCTTTGAATCTGAATAAGCAATAGAAAAGCATCCGTGTCTGGAGCATCCCTAAGCTGTTTTCTGAAATCTTTGAATAAGCAATAGAATAGCATCCGTGTCTGGAGCATCCCTAAGTTGTTTTCTGAAATATTTGAATAAGCAATAGAATAGCATCCATGTCTGGAGCATCCCTAAGCTGTTTTCATGATTTTATATTGGTAGCTTGTTAATCTTATCCTGAAAAGGGTAAAATGTTAGCTGAAACACAAAATTATGTTGCATGAAATGTATGATGCAATATATGTTTTTTATCAATGTTTATGATATATGAATGTAATGTATGCGCATGTAAGATGATTAGCTGTCTTGCTGAGGAAAATAAATCCTTGATAGCTGGAGATAAGGAAATCTTTGACTGCTGCCGGGGAAGATAAATCCTTGACTGTTGTTAGAGATTCAAAATCTTTGATTGCTGAGGATTGGAAATCCTTAATGACTGCTTGGGGATAGAGAATCCTTGGCAACTCGCGGGGATTATCAAAAACTTTGACAACTTCTGTGGGGATGTGAGAATCCTTCACGACTTTCCTGGGGAATCCAGAGAACTTTGACGACTACGACTGGGGATTACACAATGGGAATCCTTACTCGGCTGGGGAATAAGGAAAACTCTGGTGATCTCTACCGGGGGTTGAACAAAGGAAAACCTTGATCTGCTGGAGAATAAGGAAGACCCTGATGGCTTCTGCGGAGAACTGAGAGTGAGAATCTTCAATCTGCTAGGGGAGTTCATGCTGAGGAACCAAGAATGAGAATCTTCGATCTGCAGGGGATTAAAAACTCTGACAAATTCATGATGGGGAGTAATGAAGACTCAGGCCACTTCACTGGTGAATTAAGAATGAGAATATTCATTCTGTTGGGGAGTAAAAACTCTGTGGGGAGTAGCTATACTGCTGGAGAGATCATGAGTTTGGGTTGTATGCCAATCTACTGAGGAGTTATCCTTGGTTGGGGATAAGACAGAAGTTAACTGTTATCTGGTTGATTCTCAGACTTTTAAGACAACTTGCTGGGGAATCTGGAGACAACCGAATGGTTTCCGCTGTAGATTGATAGTCTTAGATCCGTTGGGGATCTTAATGAAATGCTGATTTGATTATGTATGGAAATTTGACTCCGTTGGGGAAGAAGGTTTCATCTTCGCTGAGGGTCTGTAGTTCAAAGTTTTGCTCCGCTGGGGATTGGGAGTTTGAAAACTTAACTCTGATGGGGATTTTGAAATTTAACTCCGCTGGGGATATGTATCTCAAGGTTTTAGCTCCACTGGGGGATCTAGATGATGTACTGTAGGGGATTTCTCCTGGAATAGTCTAAAGACGCCGTCTTATACTTTCAACCTATCAATAATTATTCTTTCCCATTTCGTTTATTTGTAATCATGTGATTATATTCAAATGCATATGCTTATTAAATAAATCATTGGACGTTTTCAAATAAAACACAAGTGTAAAAAGAAAGAAAAGGCAAATAGTTTTCTGCACTTTGAAGTATCTTTGTATTAACTTTGTGTAAGTATTTTGTACAAAGGAGACAGACATCCTAGTAAGAGAATGTTGTCGTAAAAATTGAGAAAAATTTATACAAAGAAAGATGGCTATGTGTAAAAATTCCATGGGGTTCCCATTCTACTATAGCCTTCGTAACTCCGAATATCTTGTCCATTCGCTGCTTCGTCCGGAGATGATTGGATTGATCGGAAGCCTGGAGCTTGTCTGTGAAGAGATTGTCCTTAAAGTGATCCGACGAGACATAGTCATACGCTTTAATTCCCTAACTTTTGCCTGGACCGCCCTTTCGGGTTTTCGATCCACCGGGAAACCCTTTTTTTGCCCAAGTCGCCCTTTCGGGTTTTCAACTTGTCGGGTGTACAAATTTTTTGTTTATCCCTAATTTTTGCCTGAACCGCCCTTTCGGGTTTTCGATTCACCGGGATGCCCATTTTTGCCCAAGTTGCCCTTTCAGGTTTTCAACTTGTCGGGTCATTTATGTGTAGTATCTTTTGACTATGTCTGCATTCGCAGGGTGGGGCAGGTCAACACCGTCCATGGTGGTTAATATCATTGCCCCACCAGAAAAGATGTTTTTGATCACAAATGGTCCTTCGTAAGTAGGAATCCATTTTCCCATGGGATCACTTTGCGGCAAGATGATCCGCTTGATTACAAGATCTCCGACTTGATATACCTGGCACCTGACTTTCTTGTTGAATGCCTTGATCATCCGTTTTTGATACGTCTGACCATGGCAAACAGCAGTAAGTCGCTTTTCGTCAATCAAGTTATGTTAATCAAGCCAGGTCGGGATCCAATCGTCTTCACTCAAACCAACATCCTTCATGATTCTCAAGGAGGGAATCTGAACCTCAATAGGTAAAACAACTTCCATGCCGTATACCAAAGAAAAAGGTGTTGCCCTAGTTGATGTCCACGCCATGGTACGGTACCCGTGCAGAGCAAACGGTAACATCTCATGCCAGTCCTTGTAGGTGACTGTCATTTTTTGAATGATCTTCTTGATATTTTTGTTCGCAGCTTCGACAGCACCGTTCATCTTTGGCCGATAGGGAGATGAATTGTGATGTTGAATCTGGAACTACTCGCACAAAGCAGTGATCATAGTATTGTTAAGGTTTGTACCGTTGTCCGTGATGATCCTGTCAGGGATACCATACCGGCAAATGAGGTTCTGTTTGATGAAACGAGCAACCATATTCTTTGCAACGGAGGCGAAGGAAGCTGCTTCGACCCATTTGGTAAAGTAATCAATGGCCACCAGAATGAAACAATGTCCATTGGATGTTGTAGGCTTGATCTCTCCAATCATGTCGATTCCCCACACAGCGAATGGCCAAGGAGCTGTTAAGACATTGAGAGGAACTTGAGGTATGTGTACCTTGTCCGCATAGATTTGACATTTGTGACAAGTACGGGAATGTTGATGGCAGTCAGCTTCCATGGTAGACCAGTAATAGCCTGCCCGTAGAATCTTCTTAGCCATCGTGTGTCCGCTTGAGTGAGTGCTAAAGGTACCATTGTGCAGTTCAGCCATGATATGCTTAGCTTCAACCTTGTCCACACAACGAAGTAGAATGAAATCATGATTGCGCTTGTATAGGATACCATTGCTCAGGAAGAACTTGGCAGAGAATCTCCTTAAGAACTTTTTGTCATTGACTGAAGCTCCTTCAGGGTATTCTTGCGCCTCGAGATACCTTTTGACTTCGTGAAACCAAGGTTGGTCCACTACTTCTTCGGTATTAATCTCGTGACAATGTGCAGGTTCGTCCATTCGCTCGATGGTGATTTGAGGAGCCTCATTATCCAAGTTAAGTTTAAACATGGATAACATTGTAGCTAGAGCATCTGCTAGCTAATTTTCTTCTCGCGGGAAGTGCTCGAAGGTAATCTGCTCGAAATGAGGTAACAATGTCAAGACATGTTCTTTGTAAGGGATGAAGTTAGGATGCTTAGTGTCCCACTCTCCTTTAATTTGACTGATAACCAAAGCTGAGTCCCCAAACACAACCAAAGATTTGATTCCTAAGTCTAATGCAGCCTTGAGTCCAAATATGTAAGCTTCATACTCGGCCATGTTGTTGGTGCAGCTGAAGCAGAGTATGGCGGTGAAAGGTGTATGGCAACCTTCTGGTGAGATGAGCACAACACTGATTCCGTTGCCAAGTGCATTGGAGGCACCATCAAAGTATAGGGTCCATCGGGATCCTTGTTCAGGTCCGTCATACGGTCCGTTACCTTCAATGTTGTCCAATGTTATAATGTCTTCGTCGAGGAAGTCGAACTTCATGGATTGGTAATCTTCGATAGCTTGATGAGCTAGATGGTCAGCTAGCACACTCCCCTTTATAGCTTTTTGGGTCGTGTACTGGGTATCATACTCAGTCAAGATCATTTGCCATCTAGCTATTCTTCCAGATAAATCAGGCTTCTCGAAGATGTACTTGATCGGATCCATTTTAGAAATCAGTAGAGTGGTATGAGTCAACATATACTGCCTTAGCCGGCGAGTAGCCCATACCAAAGCGCAACAAGTTTTCTCGAGCAGTGAGTAGCGAGTCTCACAGTCAGTAAACTTTTTGCTAAGGTAATAAATGACATGCTCTTTTCGGCCAGACTCGTCATGTTGGCCCAGTATGCACCCCATTGAATTATCCAAAACAGTCAGATACATGATTAGCGGTCTTCCTTCGACGGGAGGCATCAAGATAGGAGGTTCTAGCAAATACTCCTTGATTTTATCGAAAGCAACTTGACAGTCATCATTCCATTTAACCACCTGATCTTTCTTCAACAGCTTAAAGATTGGCTCACAGGTAAATGTTAGGTGAGAAATGAATCTTGCAATGTAGTTTAGGCGTCCCAAGAAACCTCTGACCTCCTTCTCAGTACGAGGGGCAAGCATTTCTTGTATAGCTTTGACTTTGGCAGGATCAACCTCGATGCCTTTGTTACTAACGATGAAACCCATGAGTTTACCGGACCTGACTCCGAAAGTGCACTTGTTAGGGTTCAGTCTGAGCTTGTACTCCTTCAACCTAACAAACAGCTTTTGCAAATGGTCGAGGTGTTCTTCTTCTGTTTGTGAGCGGGCTATCATGTTGTCTACGTAGACTTCAATCTCATGATGTATCATGTCATGAAACAAAGCTACCATGGCGCGCTGATAGGTTGCCCCGACATTCTTCAGTCCGAATGGCATCACTTTATAGCATAAGGTACCCCACTAAGTAACAAAAGTGGTTTTCTCCATGTCTTCAGGGGCCATTTTGATCTGGTTGTACCCTGAGAATCCATCCATGAAAGAAAATACCTTGTGCTGAGCTGTGTTGTCAACCAAGATGTCAATGTGCGGTAGTGGAAAGTCATCTTTAGGGTTAGCCCTGTTTAAGTCTCTGTAATCCATGCACATTTTTACTTTGTCATCCTTCTTAGGCACGGGCACAATGTTAGCAACCCATTGTGGATAGGATGTAACAGCAAGAAATCCAGCATTGAACTGCTTCATCACTTCAGCTTTGATCCTTTCGGACATGTTGGGCCTCATTCGGCGGACTTTCTGCTTAATTGGTGGATAGTCTTCTCTAGTAGGGAGACGGTGAACCACAATATCTATATCGAGTCCTGGCATGTCTTCGTAGGACCAGGCAAAGATCTCAACATATTCGTTCAGCAGCTTAACTAAGCGCTCCTTGACATTTGGCTCTAGGTTGTACCCACTTTGACTTCTTTTCTGTCTTCAGCAGTACCCAAGTTGATTGTCTCTAACAGCTCCTCATGAGGTAGAATATCCCTTTCTTCCTGTTGTAGAAGTCTAGCCAATTCTTCTGGCACCTCACAGTCTTCATCACCTTCGTATTCGGCATGATTGACCAGATCTTCAGAGTCACTGAAGGCCATAGCAGAATTGTTACCCATGGAATCCGGAATGGAAGGTGTTGTACCCCAAAATTTTCCCTCTCATATTTCTCAAAACATTGCAAGAAAAATCTCCAAGTGGCTCAAGCTTGCTCAAAAGTTGGACAGACAATCATCTCCTAAGGCAGTCTTCCCCAAATTAGGGTTTTGTGTTGCAATAAGATCCTTTAGTCCAAATGACATCAAGTGCTCTCCATTGTCCTAATATTCTCTCAAGATCATCCATGTCAAATCTCAAGCCTTGCAGAGGAAGTTTGCTCAGTCAAATGCTCAAAAGGTCCAAAAATCGACTGTGCTAGGGCAAAAGTCAACTGTGACCCAAATACAGTCAAACTTCAAGATTTTTTGCCAACATTATCATTTTGAAGGTCATTTCATCATTTGATCAAGGGTTGATCATGATTCATCAAGGATTGCTCAAAATTCATCAAGACTCAAAAGTTGCTAAATTAGGGTTTTGTAGGAAAAGTCAACTCAACTTTGACCAAGCATAACATTATCATACTTTATGAGCAATGACCCATCCAAAGCTCATTTTGAAGAGGATGAAATTTCATACAATCCATCTTCATACCCCAAGATCAGAAAATGCACTCACAAGAAGTTATAAATTTGGACATTATAGGTCATTTTTGAAAGTCAACAAAAAGACCTTTTTTGCCAAAGCTTATAACTTGAGCATGGAATATCAAAATTCGATGAGACCAAAAGGGTTGGTTAGACGACATATCAAACTTTCTAAAAAGTCCAAGAACATTTCCAAAAGTTCAAAATTGAAGAAGTTATGCATTGTTGAAGTTGGACATTTTTGCAAAATTGCCAAAAGTCAACTATCCCCAAAACATCAAATTTTGTCAAATGGGCCCATTCTTTTCCACTTGATTTGAGCTTGCATCATTGTCCACGTGTCCTAGCTTCAGCCATAAGCCCGTATCTTATTTTTATTATTTAATTTGATTTTTAATTGAATTTATTCATTTTAAATCAAATAAAATCATATAAAATCAAAAGTATTTATAACTCATGATTTTTTGGTTGCTTTAGGCTTTGAATACAGCTATTATGTGAATCAAATTCGCATCAAGTGCATTGGTTACAAGAAGATATGATTTAGGCCAAATTTGGAAGGTTGTAATGGTGGAATCAAATCCAATTCATGAGCATTGATGTGGAGAGATTTGTACCAAGTTTCTTACCCTAATGCAATATATATTACATAAGGAAGGCAAAGGCACGAAAATAATGGTTGGAGGCTGCAAGAAGAGGCAGAACAAAAGTTTGAAAAAGTGGTAAAAAGCTTGAATTCGAGATCATAACAAGAGGCGTTTTCAGAAGCCAAAAGCTATCCCAATCGCTTCTTGGGTGTTCACTCAACCTTCCTGGATCAAGAGCAAGCGTTCTCACATACCACAAAGCACTGTAAGTATCACGAAAATCACCTTGGTTCTTGAATTCGTGATTCATTATTCTTGCACCAGTTGAACAAATTGCTTGCATATTCATAACCCTCATGACATTTGTAAACTTTTTGCATTATTCAATTTGGTTTATAGGCGCTGTAACCCCAAAACACCATAGCTAGGGTTGCGTGTTTGTTTTTAGGGCTTTCTTTTTCAGGAAAAATAAGGAATCAAAAAGGACATAATGTTAATTAGGAAGTCAAGACGAACTCAGCCATGTTTTTGGAATTGATTTATGTGGCCTAGGGAAGATTTTAGAGCAAGCTTGTGTATTTAGCTGTGGATCCAAATCCACAGGTAATATTTGCAGGATTTGGAGGTAGAAGACGACGAGATGTCGTTCTCCCATTGGCCAATTCAAATTAATTTTCGCGCATTTTTATTTTCTGGCATATAATTTGTTTTGTTTATATTATAATTTCTTTGTATTTTACTAACAATAGAATCAAAGCAGTGCAGTGGCAAGCGTGCAAGCATATCACTTTCAGGACCTGGGTTCGAATCCCAGGTCCCCCATTTTCTTTTTTATTTTCCTTCTTCAGGTAATCACATGTACGTCCAAGCATGCAGCGCACCATACGCCTTCACACATCCAACAGCCAGATGGCCAAAGGCCAGATCTGGTGATCCAGGCTGAGAGTCCACCATGGAGTCAAGTCCAAGTGCGCACACGGAATCCTAAAAGTCAAACCAGGCCAGCGCTTAATGGGCCTCAGCATTGCTATATGCACCACCAAATTCAGGCCCAAACCTCTCTCTCTCTCTTTATTTTATTTATTTTGTTTATTAATTGTTTTTATTATTTTTGTTTTTAATTCTAACCAATCATTAAAATTCTTTTTCTTTAAAATAAAATCACACCTAAATATTTTTATTTAATCAAATTCTAACTTTTATTTTTATTAATAAACATTAATTAAATTAATTTAGGTTTTAATGTTAGAATAATTTTAAACCTTTTTGCAAATAATTAAAATTAACTAGACTTAATTAGGTTTTACTAATTCAATTAATTTTTATTTTCTTTCTTTAAATAACCAAAAATCCAAAAATAACTTCTTTTTTCATTTAATTAATTTATTTATTTAATTTAGTAATTAATTTAGATTTATTTCTTTCTTAAAAATAATATTAAAAAAAACAAAAAAAGACACTTTCTCTCAAAAAGGGTCAAAATCCTATTTGCGCTCGATTTAATTTCTCGCACGCGATTTATTTTCTTTTATATCATATTGTATTTGTTCCCGGAATGTAATAGATAATTAGGACCATTTAATTATTTTTATCGCTTTATTTATTTTTCCGCATTTAAATTTCAAAGGGTTGCTTTTGACGATGTAAATACCCGATGCCTTGTAATTTAATTTCCGCAATTTATTTTCCGCAAAATATAACTGCTAGATGTTTGATAATAGGGATGCATGACAAGATTGAACGTTTAAACCTAAAATCAACCTAGATCACCATTAACATGTACAAAGATAAAATTAACTGAAAACAACACACTCGCACATGCGCGCTCTTAGGGTACACCCCACTTGGTTGCCTTCGTACGCGGTCATTGAGTATAGGTTGTCTTAGAGGTCGCCCTCTTGTCTAAAAGATCATAGTCGCCTCGAAACGGTTGCCTCAGATATTGTTGCCTCAAAACAAATGATCTAAGACATTAGGGTTACCGCTAAGGCATCCTAACATTGCTTTGGTGACCGCACGTCCCTAAATTCGAATTGACCCTCAAACTCCAACGGTGGTGCTACCCACTCATTAATAGTGGGATAGCATTATCTAAAGGAAATTAGCATAGAACGATTCCTTTTTTCGAGTAGGTAGATGGCTCTTAGATACTTTCTCTTTCAAAAAACAAAATCTTTTTCACACTTACACTCCTTTTCGAACAAAGTTTTCTAAAACACTTCATACGCTCTTGAGGACAGAAGCAAGAGTTAAATCGAAGTTTTCAAACAAAAACTTTTTCAAACCCACAAGCACAAAGAAAACAATTTTGAAAACAATGAGCAAGTACCTAAGAGCCCGTGGATAACCACAGATAGAAAGGGTGCTAACACCTTCCCTTTCTATAATCTACCCCCCGAACCCGAGAAATATCTCGAAAAAAGGAATTTTTCTGTGCTTTTTTCCTTTCCTAGTTGGATAAAATAAAAGTCGGTGGTGACTCTTGCTTACCGCGACATTTTGCAAACACAAATGCAAAATGCAAACCAGAATTCCAAAAAATAGTCAGTTCTTCCCACCGTATCACAGAAGGGTACCTGCATTTTGTGAGTGTGGGTGTATGTAAGGGATAGCCACCTTTAAACAAATAAAATGTAAAAAGAAAGAAAATGAACAAATTTTTTTATATATGAAGACGTCCATGATTCATTAAAATGGCATATGAAGATGAAAAATCAAACCCTCACAAATGGACCTATATGCCTCGGGTAAGGCACAAGGCAAAAAGTGTACGAATTGTTTAAGAATTATTACAGACCAACAGAAATGTTTGAAAGATAAATTACTGATTTATGAAAGTAATGGGAACAAAGTCTTTCGCCTCTCAGTTGTTTATTCCTCCGTCAACAGTAGGGAAAATCCAGTCTTCAAAGTTGCTCTCCTCTTCAACATTCTCTAAAGCATTGACTCCATGATGGGTGATCTTCAATGGTGGCCCTCCATCCCGGGAGCGGCGTACAGCCTTTTGAGCAGCAGCTGTGAAACCCAGGCCGAATTTATCTGTCTTGAAAGGAAAGTCTGGTAGCTGACCCCATATTGTGCTTCCTCCTTCTTCAATCATAGCCTTTGCATCTTTGAGGGATGACATCCGAGGCACAAGTTTGATAATCAAAGGTACATAAGACACTGTCTTGGTTGCTCCAACTTCAGGAGAAACCTCTTCAAAGTGCTGAAAGGGGGTCTCAATTAATTCACCATCCAATTCAACATAGCGGAATGAATTTAGATGGCTTATCATATACTCTTCCTCGCCATGAACATTTATAATTTTCCCCTGGACAGGGTACTTGAGCATTTGGTGCAAAGAAGAAGTGACGCCCCCAGCATTATGAATCCATGGTCTTCCCAACAAGAAAGAGTAGGAAGGACGGATGTCCATCACATAAAATATGGAGTTGAAAGTTTCCGTTCCCACTTTAATCGGGATGTCCACCTCCCCGTGGACCATCCTTTTAGAACCATCAAAGGCTCTGACAATGATATTGCTGGGCTTCAGGGTCAAACCTTCACAGTCCAATCTGTCCAATGCTTTCTTCGGCAAGACATTTAAAGACGACCCCGTATCAACCAGAGCGTTAGCTAGAGTATTCCCTCTGCATTCCACCGAGACATGAAGAGTGTCATTATGCTTTCTCCCCTTAGATGTTAAATCGACATCGGAGAAGCCAAGACCATTGTCGGCTGTTAGGCTAGCTACACACTCCTGGAACTGATCCGCGGAGGTTTGCTGTGGCACGTGGGCCGTCTTCAAGAATCTGATCAAAGCTTTGGCATGAGCTTCGGAACAGAGCAACAGGGCCAGCATAGAGATTTTTTAGGGTGTTTTCCCCAATTGTTCCACAACATCATAGTCGCTTTTCTTAATTATTTTCAAAATCTCCTCCATTTCTTTTTGAGTGGTCTCAGGGATGACCAAAGGCTGAGCCCTCGTCCTGACGGGCGCTTCTTGGATCCCCTTCCCTTTATCAGCAGCAACAGCAGAGGGTACAACCATGGGAGTCACAATTTCTTCAATAACTGGAGTTCTCACAGATATGTTGACCAGTACAGGAGTAACCTTAGGAGAAATTGAGGGTCCGGAGACTGCCCTTGTAGGAGAAATCTCAGGAGAGAAAATTCTTCCGCTGCGGGTGATTTTACTCGTTCCAGCAATATTTCCAATGTCAGGATTCTCTTCATCAGAACTTTCTTCAGCATATTCAATCTGTTTAATACCGTGGTAGAAGATATCTCCCCCATAAATCCACGGTATTGATTTGTTGGACTTGTATGGGATAGGCCCCGACATAGTTGTCTTCAGAGGTACAATCTTTGGATCGGATGTAATCTTAACAGGTCTTTTGGAGACCTTGGAAAGATTGGCGGATATGGTAATTATGGTAACATCATTGACAGGAGTCGGTGTAACAGGAGTCTTTTCAAAAAGGATTTATTTATTATCCATTAGGCATTGGATGCCTAACTTCAATAACGGACAGTCAGTTGGTAAGGATGAACAAAGGCAACAATCTTTTTCACATCCTGGGAAAATCCCAGCCTTCAATAGATTTAACTTTATTATCGGTAACAGAGTCATTAAATCATCAACAGTAGCAACAAAAAGATCTTCTTCAATAGCATGGGCATTGTGGCCATGCTTTGGCATTGGAGCAGAGATCACATTCGGCTTCTCGGGGGCGTCGAATTCCACCTCCTTAGCGTCTATTAAATCCTGGATCTTATTCTTGAGTGCCCAACAATTGTTGGTGCCGTGCCCCAAGTTGTCCGAATGATAAGCACACTTGGCGTTGGGATGGTAATGTGGTGATGAAGTGTTAGGGTTTTTAGGGGCCTCCCTCAAACTGGAAAGGTTTAACTTCAAGAGATGGGGTAGAACCTGAGGGGGAGTCATGTTTATCCGGGTATATTGCCGTGCAGGCCTTTCCACCCTTTGCTGGTTGGTTATGGGTTGATTATTTCTGGGCTGATCAGCTGCATACTTCTGAATCATTACGGCCCCCACCGCTGGACGGCGCTCAACTCTTCCTTGACCTCTTTGAGAGTAGACAGCTGAGACTTCTTTCTTTGTTGGAAAAGTATTTTTTATGGCAGCGGAAGTAGATGCATCTTTTTGAATTTTACCGCTCTTGATTCCAGCTTCAACTCTTTCACCAGTTAGAATCAACTCGGTGAACCCCGCAGACGAACTTCCAATAAGGTGATTGAAAAAGGGGCCTGACAGTGTACCCAAGAACATATCTACAAGCTCTCTCTCAAATAGAGGTGGTTGAACTTGTCCCGCCAAGTCTCTCCATTTCTGGGCATACTCGTTAAAACCTTCATTTGAGACCATGCCCATACTCTGTAATTGAGTACGGGTAGGTGCTAAGTCCGTATTATATTGATATTATCGGTAGAAGGCAGCAACCAAATCCTCCCAATTGTGCACATCAGACCTCTCAAGCTGGTAGAACCAATCCAATTGCGTCCCCGACAAACTATCCTGAAAAAAGTGGACCCACAGGTCCTTATCAGAAGAATGAGGTTGAATTTTTCGGACGTAAGACCGTATGTGCATCTTTGGGCAAGACACTCCATCGTATTTAGCAAAAAGAGGCACTTTAAACTTGGGGGGAATGACAATCCCATAAACCAAACCTAACTCTTCGAAATCCAGCCCAGGTACTCTTTGCACCTCCATAGCTGTCAGTCGTTCTTCCAGATTCTTATATCTGTCATCTACAGGAGGGTACTGCTGTTCAGAATAGTCTTCATCCTCCTCCCCTTCTTCTTCCTCAGACTCAGATGGTACTGCAGCTCCCTTTCCTTTTCCTACCCCTTCATCAGATGTTGAGGGGAAGTCCAGGACCCTTCTAGTTTGACATTCAAATCTTCTACCCAAAGTAGCCACACCAACTCTTTTCTTTTTCTTTTTCTCCTTCTCCAACAGAGCTTTAAGATCCTCCTAACCCTTTGCCAAGGTCATGAGTAGTTGTTGGAACTGTGAATTCTGCGCTTGTAAGTCTTTGACCGTCTGCTCTATATCCATCTTGTTGAAATAAACAACAGAGAGATAAGGAAACCTAGTGTGAAGACCTGTTTATGCATATGATGAATGATATGTATTCATGTAATGCATTCAAGGATTCAGAAATTCAAATTTGTTTTAGACAAAAAAGGAACACACGTCATATTAATAAGGTAGAATTTGTTAGTACATCAATACCCCATGGGAAAAATAATACAAAATTCTAAGGTAAAAAGACATTGCGCATCCTCTTTGGTGCAATGTAGGTGTTGAGAGTTTGCTCTTCATGGAGTCGACGAGTAAGTTCTAAAACCTTCTTCTCACTGGCGTAGAATTGGGCTTCAAAAGTATTTCGTTCTCCCTTGAGCTGTATCCAACTCCTTTGTAAATCTTCCAATGATGTTGGCATGTCAGGATGTAGGAGGGTGTATGGAACCTCTCCTTCCATAATAGGCTCTTTGATCACAGGGAGAATGTAGGGGTAAGGAATCATAAGGCTCTGGGCGCGGGTTCGTATCCACTTGAGGTAAGGCTCAAGGGGGATGGAATTCTTGTGTCCCAGGGTCTTACTATCCACCTTGTTGGGCATCCTCCAAGCTCGGATAAACCTTTGTCGAAGTCCTTGAGCGTCGTTGTCGAAGTCAAAAACCAAGTCTGGAATCAACATGTCATGAGGGCCATCCCTTCGGGCATACCCAAACTGTCTCAGATCCAAGCAGGGGTTGTAGGTTATGCCTCCCCTAATTCCAAGTAGTGGGACATTAGGGAATTCCCAAAAACGATCAATGATGATGACATTTTCTCTGGACCGAGAACACCAATGAACATCAGAATGTGTAAGAGTCATCAATCGTTGTGACCACCTCAAGCCTTGCTCATTTTTCAAGACTGATTGGGGAAGGTGAGAAATAAACCACCTTGCTAGAAGAGGAGTACAACACATGAGAACACCTCTTTTCCTCATTGTTCGTGTGTGAAATGAGTGGAGGATATCCCCAAGCAATGTAGGCACCGGATTCCGAGATATGAAAATCTTGACAGCATTCACATCTATAAGTTGATCAGGGTTTGGGAACAAGACCAACCCATAGATGAGGAGTGCTACAATCTCCTCAAAAGCTTGTAGATCTAGAGAATTCCATCAGTCTTGTGCCTTCTCAAACAAGAACTTTGCCAAGAAACCCTTGACACCACTTTTGGTTTCCCAATGACCTATGATATCAGATGGTTGCAAGTGTAAGGCTTGAGCAACATCTTCAGGCTTTGGATCTCTTTCTGTATCATTGTAGGGTAGTTTATGGAGAATAGGAATCCCCAGGTGTTGAGAAAATTCCTCCAAAGTAGGCGCTAGTTGGTAATCAGGAAATGTGGAGCAGTGGTGTAGGGGGTCAAAGAACTGGAAGAGAACTTTCACCATGTCTTCTTCAATGTTGGAGTTGACCAAGTTGATAAGTCGACCATGTCTTTCAGTGAATGGAGAATACTCTGGAATCTTGGAAGCAAGCTCTTTGAGTAGAGGAGGAATTCTCACAAGGTTGACTTGGATTGTTTTCATGCGAAGTGATTCCATAACCTATAAAACAGGAACAAAGATGAAGATCCAAACCCTTGAAATGGTTAGTGGATGCATATGATGCTTCATGATGTATGTACAAGTATATGTACAAGCAAATCACACAAGTTCCTAGTTTCAGGCTTGCATGGGGTTTCACAGGTAAGTACCCTCTTGAAGTTTAGTTGGCTCAACCTGTCCTATAAATAGTAACCGGGTTCTAAGGAGCTCAATATCACTGGATTATTTTTTGTGTTCATTGTTTCAGTTTATCCACTTTACTGGAGACCGAAATATTCCAAGAAAACAACCCTTAATGAGTGTAGTATCGAGTATCTACCAACTTCGGACTGCACCAAAGCCGGTCATCTCACTACCCCTAAAAAGGCCAAGATGGTCAAGTAAAGGTTCTAAAAGTCCATTAGTGCTTCATGAAATCACTCAGCGGCCCCATATTCTCTTTGATTGACTCAAAGGCTACCGGTACCCACAAATATGTCGCACTAATATAGCTATTTCTTCAACCATGTCGGTATACCCTGCACAGTTTCCACAACGTATTGCTATTTACGTATGAATGTTTCCCAAATCCGGGTAGAGGATTCAAACCCAAACAATAGAACCAAATGTAAAGCAATCAAAGCAAACAAGGTAAGGATGTAAAGGTGATCTAAACCCTAAGGTAACCCTACTTTTAGAATTGTCCCCAGCAGAGTCGCCAGTTCTGTGATACGGTGGGAGAACTGACTTGAGGTTTTGCGTTTGTGTTCGCAAATGTTTCGGTTTAGCAAGAGTCGCCACTGGCTTTTTATTTTATCCAAAGGAAAGGTCAAAAAGCACAGGAAAGACCTTTGAGATGTTTTCTTGGGTTCGGGGGGTAGATTATGAAAAGGGAAGGTGCTAGCATCCTTTTCATCCATGGTTTTCCATGGGCTCTTAGTTACTTGTTTAGATCACTTGCTGTTGCTTTTCAATTGTTTGAAATGGTGCTTTATGTGTGGTTTTGAAAATATTTTGAAAAGAGGCCTTTTGTCTAGACAACCTTTGTAATGATTCTTGTTTGAATGTATACAAAGGTGTTTGTCTTTTGAAAAATGTTTCAATGTTTGAAAGTTTTGTTTTGGGAAATTATTTTGAAATGTGTTGAGTGTTTTTTTGAAAATAGCAAGGATGTTTGCAAGTTTGATCAAGTAACTAGGAGTTGTCTACCCTACTCAAAGATATTTCCTACGTATTTTTAACCCTTTGACATTGTAGTTTTACCATTGTATTTGATAAACAACCTTGTATTTGGATGTTAAACGGGACAGGCGTGGGTCATCGTATGGCCATGATAACAATGTTGCCAAGTATCTTAGCAAATTTTTTGAGGGACTAGATCATTTTTGTATAGGCAACCAAGATAGTGTCATCGAGGGACTATGATCTTTTTGTTTTGATTTTGTTTTGCCAAGATACCTAGCATGCATACCATGGCCATTTTTAAGGCAACAAGTGGATGAAACCCTAGGGGTGCTTGTGTGCATTGTGTTGTCATTTTTCATGCTTTTTGTCTTGTGTTTAGTCAAGCTATTTGTTTGGTTTTGGTCATTTGCATACAAACCCTAATCTTTCTATCATGCATATTTGAAAGCAATAAATGCGTAAAAGTAAATCTATGACTATTACAACATGATTATGGGGAGGGGGATACAAGTTTGAATAGGGGATATTTTGCACAAAATAAAAACCCTAAAATTATTACAACCATATTGAATTCATTGTACAAATAAAAAATTGACAAATATTTAAATATGTAATATATTATAAATATGCAAAAAATGATTTTTTGTATTATTTTTATGTAGGTAAAAATAAGTTATTTAATGCATCAAAAATAAGAAAATAAAAGATTATTTTTATTAAGGGTGGAAACCCTAATTTGTTTTAAGAAAATATATATATTATAATTATTTATTTATGTACAAGAAAATAAATAAAATATTTACAAAAAATATTTAAAATGAAATATGTGAGAAAATATTATTTTATATGTATAAAAAAAAATATATGTAAGTATTTTAATTTTATTTACAAACTTATTTAAGAAAATAAAATTATATGTTATTTTTTAACTATTCTTATGCCAAAATAATAATAAAATAATAAAATAAAATGTGAAAATTTAAGAAAATCTTTTTAGTGATTTTTTTATATTTAGAAAAAAATAAATAAAGTCAGAAATGAAAAAGAAATAGAAAAATATACAAAAATAAAATCAATGGGCCAAGGGGTGCAGAAAGCAAGCAAGGAGGTGCAAATAGCCAAAATGACCAGGCCCAGCCCAACTCAACTTCATCTTTAACCTTGAGAAACAGAAAAACACGCGCTTGGTGTTCAAACTGGTAACTCCTGCATTTGTGCTTAAAACAAAAACTTGCAACATGAAAGTTATAGAGCATGATCATACGATTCTAACCATGTAAAAAACTTAATCTAAATCTCAAAGACCAGAGAGAATTTCTCTGGCCCTAATTTCTAACCTATTTTTTTCTGAAAGTTCATCATTCAAATTCTCCCAACTCAGTTAACTTAAATGAATTCTATGCATATGTACAGCTCAAGGGCAATGAGGACTACATTTTTTATTCACAAACCTAGGCCCAATGATTCCTAAATAGAGAGATAGAAGTTTGAACTTTACCTGTTTCAGTCAAGCTCGATTATAGCAATGTAGGGGTTGTGAGTGAGGCCTGAGATACTTGTGAGCTTGCTTGAAGTTCCTTTGAGCTTTCCCAATGCTTAGCTAGCTTTGAACCTACCTGAATCTTTCTATAGAACTCAACCTGCAAACTCAGAATTCAAAAATGGTGAAGTGTGTAAATGGAGTTACAATGACTTGGGAATGATTGGGATAGCTTATGTGAGCTGTATGGAGTGTGTTGGAACTGGTTGCAAGCAAAACGCACGAGTGGATTGTGATTTGGAAATCAAAATGCAGAACCTGCCCTGTTTTGACAAGAACTTGTGTTTTGGTGTTTTGGAAGGTTTGAGGACTTGCTAGCTCGTGTTTCTGGCTTAGTGTGATATGTAAAACTTGTTTGAAATATTTACAAACTTTGGTTTTATCAGATTGCAAAGTTGTGGTGATTTTGCAAGTTGACTTGCTTTTGAAGAAAATGTGATTTTGACAATGTTATGGCATGTACAAGCTAGCTCCAAGCATGCTGATAGTTGGTGTACTTTTGCCTAAGTTTGTGGAGTTGGTTTTCTGCAAAGGATTGGGTTCACAACTCAAGAGAAACAAAATTGCATAAAGCAACCTTTATCAAAATGGCATTGTTATCTTTTTGCCAAAAATGGATCAATTCAATGTGTAATCTTCTAGAGCTCAGAACAAAGCCTTAATCCATTGTGTTTGAATTCAATTTTTGAGTGTGGAAGGGTTTAAGGACCTGTAAACAAGTACAAACATGTTTGGGCAGAATTTGCAACTTGTAGCAACATGAAAAATGCCATGGACAAAAGTGAGAAATGGCCATTTTCTTTTCTTCGATTCTCCCTAACCATAAATGATTTTGGAGAGTTCTTGGACATTTTGGAAAACTTGTAACATTATCTACAATCCATATTTGAAATGCATTTTGAGATTCCAATTGGAGCTATGTGAAAAATTTCCATGAAGATAGGTCAAAATCCTGCCTAAACTAGGGCAAAATTTCACTAAGTTAAAAGTTTCATGAACCCTTGTTCCAAAAATCATAACTTGAAATTCAAGCATCTTTTGGGAAAACTTTGTGAATCAAGGTTGTATATTTTGTGGAGGACTACAACTTTCATGTTGGAAGTTTTCTTTGAATCCAATTTCATCATGGTGAAGAAGTTGGGAAAAGTTGGGAAAAAATAAGAAATTTTCATGACTTAGAAATTTTCTAAGTTATGAAAATTTTCCATTTTAAACCCTAATTTGCAAAATTAGGTTTCTTGGTGAACAAGTTTCATTTTTTGACACATCTTGATGAAAAATGACCCTTGAAACTTGATTTTGACCAAAAAGTCAAAGTTTGACTTTTCAGTGTACAGTTGATTTTTGATCAGTTGACTGGAAAATGCATCTGTCAATCCAATGCATTTGAGATCTTTTGAACCTTGTGATTAGGTCAAGATGATGCCATTGAGCCCTTGAATCCATGCTTGAACCCAATTTTCCATTGGCTAGGTGAAAAATCAGAAATTGCACTTCTGCAGTCAAAACCCTAAAAATGACCATTTTGCCCTTCTGATGATTTAATCAAATTTCTTGAGGAGTTGTGGTCCAAACTTGATCAAATAGTTCATATGAGTCTATAATGTTGATGTGGATAAAAAATTATGAGGTTTGACTGTAAATTGGCCACAGTTGACTTTTTCTCCAATACAGTTGATTTTTAGGTCAACTGTCCAATTGACTGGGAAAAAATTTGATTCAATCTTTGACTGGCGCATAGCTTTCTGGCCAGCGGCTGTGAACCCTAATCCAAACTTGTCAGTTTTATGCGGAAAGTTGGGTAACTGCCCCCATGCTGAATTCTTCCCTTCTTTCATTGCGGCCCTTGCGTCCTCCAGAGATGCCATCCTGGCCATCTGTCTCGGTGCCTTAGCTGCCAACTTTGCCACTGCTACTTCAGGAAGAACTTCTTCGAAATGTTGAAACGGTGTCTCAATGAACTCTCCTTCAACCTCCACATACCGGAAAGAATTTAAGTGGCTAATCATATACTCTTCTTCGCCGTGGACAGTGATGATCTTTCCCTTGACAGGATATTTCAGCATCTGATGCAAGGAGGAGGTGACTGCCCCAGCATGGTGTATCCAAGGTCTACCCAGCAGGCAGGAGTATGATGGACGGATGTCCATTACATAGAAAGTGGATTTAAACACCTCAGTACCTATCTTGACGGGAACTTCAACTTCTCCATGGACCATTCTTTTCGACCCATCGAAAGCTCTGACGACAATATCACTCGGCTTCAATTCTAACTCTTCGCAATCTAGCCGGTCCAAGGCCTTCTTAGGCAAAACATTCAGCGACGAACCGGTATCAACCAAAACATGTGCAAGGGTGGTTCCGCGACACTCGATTGAAATATGCAAAGCATCATTGTGGTTTCGGCCTTTAGGGGTTAGGTCGGCATCAGAAAAACCTAGTCCATTGTCCGCAGTCAGGCTAGCCACGCAATGTTGAAATTGATCTGCAGAGGTTTCCTGGGGCACATGGGCTGCCTTCAGAAACTTAATCAAAGCTTGAGCGTGCGCTTCTGAGCAAAGCAATAGTGCCAGCATGGAGATCTTGGAGGGGGTTTGGCCCAACTGTTCCACCACATCGTAATCACTTCTCTTGATTATCCTCAAAATCTCGTCCATTTCTTTCTTGGAGGCTTCCGGGATCACCAAGGGTTGAACCCTCGTCCTGACGGGCTCATCTTGTATTCCCTTTCCTTTATCAGCAATGGTAGGAGAGACAGCACTAGGAACAACAACTTCTTCAATCAAAGGAGTTCTAGCAGAGAGTTTTATTGGTGCAGGGATGACTTCTTTAGCTGATGAGGGTCCAAAGACTGCTCTTGGAGGGGTAATCTCTGGAGAAAATATTCTCCCGCTCCTGGTGATTTTGCTGGTGCCCGCAATGTTACTAATGCTGGCTTCCTCATCATCCGAACTTTCTTCAATTACTTCGACTTGCTTGATACCATGGTAGTAGATGTCACCACCATAGTTCCAAGGTATCGACTTCTCAGAAACATAGGGAACAGGCCCTGGCATCGTAATCTTTAAAGGAACAGATTTTGCAGCTGGTGTAATCTTAACTGGCTTTTTGACGGCCTTGGAAAGATTGGCGTGAATGGTTATGATTGAGACATTTTCAACATGAACTGGAACAGCAGAAACTTTTTCGAACAAAATTTGTCGGCTATCCATAAGGCCTTGGATGCCTTTCTTTAATAGCGGACAATCAAACGGTAGAGAGTGGCAACAGTAGCAGTCTTCTTTACATCCCGGGAAGATCCCGGCCCTTAACAAATTCAACTTAATGGTTAGCAGTGGAGTAGTCAGATCACTGACGTCAGCAACATACAAATCTTCTTCAATGGCATTGACATTCCGACCGTGCTTCGGCATAGGTGCAGATATCACATTAGGCTTCTCTGGAGCGTCAAACTCTACCTCCTTAGCCTCTATTAGGTCTTGGATTTTATGCTTGAGTGCCCAACAATCATTGGTGTCGTGTCCAACACTGTCTGAATGGTAGGCGCATTTAGCATTGGCATGATAATGTGGAGAGGACGTATTTACATTCTTTGGCGCCTCCTTGATGGTGGCAAGATTCAACTTCAACAGATGGGGAAGCACTTGCGCTGGAGTCATATTAATACGGGTGAACTGCCGTTGTGGCCTTTCCACCCGCTGTTGATTTGGTCTGGACTGGTTATAGCGAGGCTGCTCACTTGGAGTGTTTTGAATCATTACGGCCCCCACAGTTGGCCGACGCTCCATCTTCCCTGCTCTTCTCTGAGAATATACCATAGCTGTCTCCTTCTTAAAAGGCTTCTTCTCAACACTTGCAGCAATACCCTTCTGAATCTTTCCTGACTTGATGCCAGCTTCTATTCTTTCGCTGGTTACGATCAAATCGGTAAACCCTGCGGAAGAGTTACCAATTAGATGATTGAAAAATGGCCCAGATAGGGTCCCAAGAAACATATCAACGAGCTCACGATCGGTTAAAGGAGGCTGCACCCTGCCAGCCAAATCCCTCCATTTTTGTGCATATTCTTTGAATCCCTCACTTGTTCCTAGTGACATACCCTGAAGTTGGGTACGAGTAGGAGCAAGATCAGAATTATACTGGTATTGTTTGTAGAAAGCGGTGGCCAAGTCTTCCCAATTTCTGACACTGGTTCCTTCTAGCTGATAAAACCACTCCAACTGAGCTCCCGATAGGCTGTCTTGAAAGAAATGAATCCAGAGATTTTTATCTGCCGTATAGGGTTGAATTTTTCTCACGTAGGACCTGAGATGCATTTTGGGACAGGACAGCCCATCATACCTCACAAACACTGGCACTTTGAATTTTGGAGGAATCACAATTCCGGTAACCAAGCCCAAGTCTTCAAAATCCAAACCCGGCACTCTTTGCAATTCCATGGCGGCCAATCTGTCTTCTAAACCCTTGTATTTATCATCAGCTGGAGGGTATTGCTGGTCAGAATAATCCCCATCCTCTTCAACCTCTTCCTCCTCCGCATCAGACTCGGAAGGCACCGTAACTCGATCTCTTTTACTAGTCCCTTCATCAGAAGTAGGAGGAAATTCAAGCACTCTCCGAGCTTCTCTGTCAAATCTTCTCCCCAAAGTAGCCACCCCGATCCTCTTTTTCTTCTTTATTGGGTCCTTATTCTCCAAATGAGCCTTGATGTCCTCTTGACTCTTAACCAAAGTCATCAAGAGTTGCTGGAACTGTGCATTCTGGGCCTGTAGGTCTTTGACTGTTTGCTCGAGATCCATCCTACTGAAATAAACAGCAGACAGATAAGGAAACCTGGGGTGAGACCTGCTTATGCACATGATGAATGGTATGCTGATGTATGCAATGCATTCAAGGATTTAGGACATTCAAAATTGTTTCAGACAAAGAAGAACGCACGTCATATTAATAAGAAGAGATTTGTTAGTACATAAATGCCCCATGGGCCAAATGTTACAAAATAAACTTCTCAAGGCAGAAAGACATTGCGCATCCTCTTTGGTGCGATGTAGGTGTTGAGGGCCTCTTGCTCGTGGAGTCGGCGGGTAAGCTCTAGAACCTTCTTTTCGCTGGCGTAGTAGCTAGCTTCAAAAGTGTTCCGTTCCTCCTTGAGTTGAATCCAACTTTTCTGCATTTCCTCCCATGATGTAGGCATGTCTGGATGTAGGATGGTGTAGGGAACCTCTCCTTCATTGACGGGCTCTTTAATCATAGGGAGAACATGAGGATAAGGCATCATTAGACTTTGGGCTCGGGCTCGTACCCACTTGAGATAGGGCTCAAGAGGGATGGAGTTCTTGTGTCCCAGAGCCTTGCTATCAACCTTGTTGAGTTTTCCCCAAGCTCTGATGAATCTTTGGCGAAGTCCTTGTGCATCGTTGTCGAAGTCAAAAACTAGGCTAGGAATCAACATGTCATGAGGGCCATCCCTCCGTGCATATCCAAATTGCCTCAAAGCTAGGCAAGGGTTGTAGGTGATACCTCCCCTAATTCCAATTAAAGGAACATTAGGAAACTCTCCGCAACGATCGACGATGATGACATTTTCTCTGGACCGAGAACACCAATGCACATCAGAATGAGTAAGAGTCATCAATCGTTGGGACCACCTTGTACCTTGGTCATTCTTCAAGACAGATTGTGGAAGGTGCGAAATAAACCACCTTGCGAGGATAGGAGTACAGCACATGAGAACACCCCTCTTTCTCATTGTTCGTGTGTAAAATGAGTGAAGGATGTCCCCAAGAAATGTAGGTATTGGATTTCTGGACAAGAAGATTTTGACGGTGTTGACATCTACCAATTGGTCAGGATTTGGGAACAAGACCAACCCGTAGATAAGGAGTGCCACAATCTCTTCAAAGGCTTGTAGGTCCAATGAATTCCAACATTCTTGTGCCTTCTCAAACAAGAATTTTGCTAAGAACCCTTTGACGCCACTTCGGGTTTCCCAATGCCCCTTGAGGTCAGATGGTTGTAGATGTAATGCTCGAGCAACATCTTCCGGCTTTGGTTCCTTTTCCGTACCGTTGAAGGGTAGTTGATTAAGGATAGGAATTCTCAGGAGTTGAGAAAACTCCTCCAAAGTGGGCATCAACTGGTAGTCGGGGAAAGTGAAACAGTGGTGAAGGGGGTCAAAGAACTGGAATAGCACTTTCATCATGTCTTCTTCAATGTTGGTGTTGACTAGGCTGAGCAATCTACCATGTCTTTCACTAAAGGATGAATTTTCCGGAATTCTTGAGGTGATCTCTTTGAGTTGAGGAGAGATCCTCACAAGGTTGACTTGAATGGTATTTCTGCGAGGGATTTCCATGTCCTACAAAACAAGAACAAAGATGAAGATCCAAAACCCCTGAAATGGTTAGTGAATGCATATGATGTTTTATGATGTTTATGATGTATGCACAAAACATATGTACGAGCAAATCACACCAAACCCTAATTTCAGGCTTGCATGGGGTTTCATAGGTAAGTACCCTCTTGAGTGTAGTTGGCTTAAAAACCTGTCCTATAAATAGTAACCGGGTTCTAAGGAGCTCAATATCACTGGATTGTTTTCATTGTTCATTGTTTTGGTTTAGCCACTTAACTAGCGACCAAAATATTCCAAGAAAACAACCCTCAATGAGTGTAGTATCGAGTATCTACCAACTTCGGACTGTACCAAAGCCGGTCATCTCACTACCCCTAATAAAAGGCCAAGATGGTCAAGTAAGGTTCTAGGTCATTAGTGCTTAATGACATCACTCAGCGGCCCCGTACTCTCCTTGATTAAACTCAAGGGTTACCGGTACTCACAAATATGTCGCACTAATATAGCTATTGCTTAGACCGTGTCGGTATACCCCGCACAGTTTCCACAACGTATTGCTATCTATGAATGTTTCCCAAAATCCGGGTGGAGGATTGTAAACCCAAACAATAGAGCCAAAGTATAAAGCAAGCAAATCAAACAATTAGTCATGCAAGAGGGTGATCTAAGCCCTAAGGTTACTCCACTTTAAAAATTTTCCCCAGCAGAGTCGCCAGTTCTGTGATACGGTGGGAGAACTGACTAGGGTTTTGCGTTCGTTTTCGCAAATGTTTCGGTTGAGCAAGAGTTGCCACCGACTTTTTATTTTATCCTAAGGAAAGGTTTAAAAAGCACAGCAAAAACCTTTGAGATTTTTCTTGGGTTCGGGGAGTAGATTATAGAAGGGGAAGGTATTAGCACCCCTTCTATCCATGGTTATCCATGGGCTCTTAGGTACTTGCTTAGATCAACTTGCCTTGGTTTTCAATTGTTTGAAATGGTGCTTGGTGTGTGGTTTTGAAAAAGGTTTTGGAAAAGATGCCTTGTATAGGCTACCCTTGTAACAATTCTTTACTCGAATGTTTTACAAAAGGTGTTTGTCTTTTTGAAAAGATGTTTCAAGGTTTTTTTGAAAGTTTGTTTTGAAAGTGTTTGTGAAGTGGGTTTTGAAGTAAGGCAAGTGTTTTCTTGGAAAGTTGACAAGTACTTAAGAGTTCATCTATCCTAAAGTTTTCTCAAAGATTTTTGTTATGTTTTAAACCTTTTGACAATTTTGTTCCACCATTGCATTTGGTGGACAATCTTGTTTTAGGAGATTTAAAGGGACGGGCGCGGGTCATCGTTTAGACCATAGTTGCAATAGTGTTAAATGTCTTTGGGCAATTTTCTTTAAAAGGGACTTGATCATTCATTTAAGCAACATTTTGAGGGACTATGATCATTTGATTGTTTGTTTTACCCAAAGAAGTTCAACATGCAACATGGCCCAATTATTTGAAGGCAACAGAGTGGAGTACCCTAGGGGTGCAAGTGTGAGATGTGTTGTCCATTTTTCATGCTCATTTATCTTGTATTAGGTCCAACTATTTTGTTCATTTTTATTCGCATACAAAACCCTAATTCTAGCATAGTATATTTAGAAAGTGATAAAAGTGCGAAATTTAAAATCCTACGCTATTACAACATAATAATATGGGGAGGGGGGTACAATGTTTCAAATGGGTATATTTAGACAAGAAATTAAACCTAAAACTATTACATCAATTTTGAATTTATACAATTTAATGTACAATAATTAAATAAAAATGGAATAAAATATGTAAGATGCAAAAATGTTTTGTATGTGTATGAAAGAAAGTATTATTTATGTAAAAAATAAAAAATGAAAATAAAAAGATACTATTTTTGGAGTATTTTTGAATTTAGGGCAAAACCCTAATTTTTTTAATCAAAAGGGACATTAATTAATCCATTCATATAATATTTATTATTTACATATAAAAACAAAATAAAATATGGTATATTTGTAAAAAGGCATTTTTTAGTATTAAATATTAAAAAAAAAATGTACATTTTTTGGTATTTTTATCCTAAGTATATTAATATACCTATTTATTTATATTATTTATAAAATATGCATTATATATATATATAAATGATAATAATTAATATTTATATAAAAAAATATATTTTGTATGAAATATTTCAAAAAAAGGGAAATGTAATAAAAATCAGAAAAGAAAATATATTTGCATTATTTTTTTTCTAGTTTTTCTAAATAATAATGTATATATATATATATATATATATATATTTATGTATAAATGTCAACATAATCAAATAAATGCCTAAAAATAGAAAAATGGTGTAAAAAATTATTTTTTTGATTTTTAATATCATAAGCAAAAATAAACAAGTCAAACAAAAAGAGGAAAAAGTCAAAAATCATTAAAAATAACAAAATAGGCTCAGGGGGTGTGAACTTAGAAATGTGGTGTGAACAGAAAATGCACACAAGCCCAGCCCAGATCACTTCTTCTTCAACCTCTGAACAAAAAACGCGCGCCTGCAAGCTTCATTTGAAATCCTGATTCTTTGATTTTTTGAACAAACTTCCAACACAAAAGATGTTAAGCATGAAACCACGATTCTAACCATATGCATAACTTGATCTAACTCTCTAAGATGAGGGAGAATTTCTCCTCCCCCAAATCCAAACCTAGTTTTTCTGCCATTTTCAAACTCCAAATTCTCACAACTCAAGCAAAAGAAATGAAAAGTAAAAACATGTACATGTTCAGTGGCATGAGTAGAACCTTGTTTATTCACAAACTTAAAGCTAATGATGCATAATAAGAGAGATACGAGTTCACTAAGATACCTGTTCAGCTGAAGTTCTATCTTGCAATGTAGGAACTTTCAGTGCAAGGTGATGATTGGAAAAGCTTCCTTGAGGTCCAGGGATGCTATTCTAATGTTTACTTTGTCTTGAAAACTTCTGAATCAAGCTAGAGAACTTCACCTGCAAAACAAGAAATTGAAAATGGTGGAAGTGGTTAGAGGGATTACAGGTCGTGCTTCAGGTCATGGTTAGCTTGCATAGATGGTATGGAAGGTATGTGAACTGGTTTTGGCAAGAATGCTTGAGAGAAATAGAAGTTGGCACTCAAACTGCAGAGGCAACTCTGTTTTTGCAGTTTGATGGTGTTTTTTGGTTTGATGATGTTTGGGAGGTAAATGGCTCGTGCAATAGCTTGGTTATGATGTGTGTAATGTGTTTGATAACTTTGTTCTTCTGTATCTAAGCTGAGATGGAAGTTGGTCCTAGTTATGCAATGTTTCTTAACCTTTAAGCAACAAAATGCAAGTTGGTGTTTTAGGTCAGTAGGGGACCTCTAATCCTGCTGCAAAGCTTCTCTTGATCAGAGTAATTTGTTCATAATCTTGTGCTAAAGAGATTTGGTTTTTACTTGCTTGATTTACCAATTGGACATAAAGTGAACTTTTGCAAAAATGGATAGTTTACTTTATCTAAAAATGGATTAAACTTGTATACAATACTTGAACTCATAGAATAACACTTTGACACAATGAGCAAGCATTAAATTATTGAGTGTAACTTGATTTAAGGACCTGTAATCAAGGGCATGCTGGTTTTGAGAAGTTTGCATAACTTATGAACATGAAAAATGGCCAATTCAAAAGTGAGTTTTTGCTATATTGTGAAATTCGATTCTCCCTAACCATGAGGTTGTTTGATGAGTTCTTGGACATTTTGGAAAGCTTGGAATGTGTACTACAATCCCTCTTTGAAATGCAATTTGAAATTCCAAGTGGAGGTGTATGAAAAATGGTCTTGAAGTTGGGTAGAAAACCTTGTCAAAATAGGTCAAATTTCACTAAGTTAAGAATGGTTTAGTGCCCTTATTCAAAAATTTGTAACTTGAGATGCAAGCTTCAAATGAGAAAACTTTGTGAATCAAAGTTGTAGATTATGCAACAAACTACAACTTTCATGTTTGGACTTTTGTTTGAATCCAAATGGATCATGGTGAAAAAGTGGGGCAAAGTTGGGAAAAAATTAGGGTTTTTCATAACTTAGAAAAATTCTAAGTTATGAAAAATTCCATTTTAAACCCTAATTTGCATTTTGTGATTTCTTGGTGAACAAGTTTCATGATTTAGCATGTTTTGATGAAAAATGAATCTTGACTCTTGATTTTGACCAAAAAGTCAAAGTTTGACTTTTCAGTATACAGTCAAAATTGATCAATTGACTGGGAAATTCAACTGTCAATCTTGTGTACTTGGGATCTTTTGAGTTTGTTGAGCATGTCAAGACAATTCCATGGGGTCCTTGAGTCCATGTGTGAGCTTGGTTTGCCATTGGCTAGGTCAAACAGTCAAAAATTGCCTTTGTGCAGTCAAAACCCTAGAAATGACCATTTTGCCCTTTTGGTGATCTGATCAAGTTTCTTGGGGAATTGTGATCCAAACTTGATCAAATGGTTCATATGAGTTCATAATGTTGATGTGGGTCAAATTTCATGAGGTTTGACTGTCAATTGGCCACAGTTGACTTTTTCCCCAATACAGTTGATTTCTAGGTCAACTTGTCCAATTGACTGGGCAAAACTTGGAATCAAGACTTGAAACTTGATATGGGTAAACTTGGGAGTCCAATATGAAGCATGAAAGTCATCTTGGGCATTTTAGGTCAAAGCATCTTTGTGCAAACACAAACCCTAATTTGAGTCAACAGTGCAAAGGGGGGGTCTTGAGCAGATGAAACCCTAACTGGATCTTGAGCTTCAAAGGCTTTGTGGTGAGAAATCAATGAGAAATGGGAGGGAAAATTTTGGGGTACAACAATGTGGAATGGTTGACTAGCGCGTACCATGGACTGCATGTTATGGCCATTGGATTGATCATCAGATACACTTGGCAAGCCTAAGCGTTGGGATGCATGGTGAGCCCTGGGACGTGCACTGCATGGAAACATGTTATGGAAAAAATTATGAAATATGATAGGGGACTTGGGAATCGAACCCAGGTCCCAATGCTTACCAGACACCTCAGCCACCAATTGAACCATTGCGTTTATTTGTAAGGTTAGTGGAACATAAATAATATAAAAGAAACACACGCTCATGATATTGAACAAACAAAAAGCGCGCCAGATTTCAAACGTCCCAATCATCATAGGCCACATTCATCTTCTTCCTTATTTTCCCTGTGTTTATAAAACAGATAGCGGGGGTTTTAAACCCCCACTAAGTACAAACCATGAAAATATCGATTAGAGCCTGAGCAAATATAAAAAGGGCGCGAGGTGTGAGTTTGTCTCGTCTTGAGGTCACGAGTCCATTGGCATAGATTTGATGGCCTGATTTTTCCACATGTGAAAACCCCTAAATTTGGAGCTCTGAAAACCTAGAAAACGTTAATGGCAGATTTTGATATAGGCATTGTTAGTTCAATTAAAGGGTACCATTAGCTTCAGAACATCAATATTAGTATAAATCCACAAATGAAATACATGAACAGTGCGTGAAAAGTAAAACACGATTATGGAAAAGTTTGAGAAGAAAGCAATTATGTTCTACCAATTCTTTGTGCGTGGAGACTGGAAAGGGATTGAAACACGTTCAAGGAAGTCCCAGCAAGCGTTTGGAATAGGTTTTATGCTTTGAATCACGCTGTAACTATGTTTTCAGTTTTCAAAAATTTGATGAAAATTTGCAATTTGGTGTGCAGCTTGTATGCAATATTTTGTGTCCAATGGAATAGGTTTAGGTTATGCATAAGTACTTGAGTGAAATTAGGTCAAAACCAAGTCCAAAGATCCATGCATTCATGTTTTGAATATTTGATTTTTCCATATCTTCTTTTCAATCTTTTTCCATGCCAATCATGCCAAATTTAGATGATTTTGTCCCTTTTGATTGATGCACGAGATCTCTTACATGTGTGGAGGATATTTGCTACATAGAAAAGATTTGAAAACATGATTTGGTATTTTTCTTATATTTAAATTTAATTAAATGAATTAATGATAATAAAAATTCAAATAATTAATCAAAAATAAGAAAATAACTCCCTTTGAGCTTAATGGATCGTGCATAGCATTTGGGTAATGATTCATGGAAGAATTTGAGGCCCATTAACATTTTTGAAGCCTTTTGTGCAAAATTGACTTTTCAAAATTCCCAAAAACTTCCCAACTTCTACAAGGCATATCTTGCTCAATTTTGAAGCTATGAACATGTTCTTTGACATTTTGGAAAGGTCTTGAAGTCCTCTAACCAATTCCTTTGGTCCCATGTCATTTTGATTTACCAATATCAAGTTATGGTCTTTGACTTAAAGTGCCTTTTTGTTGACTTTTGAAAATGACCTATAATGTTGAAATTGATAACTTTTTGTGAGAGCAGTTCTTGGACTTGAAGTGTGAAGATGAGTTGTAGGAAATGTCAACCTCTTCAAAATGAGCTTTGGATGGGATTTTTCTGATAAACCATGTGGATGTTATGCCTTGGTCAATTTGCAGTTGACTTTTTCAACTGTCCAAAAATAGAAACTTTTGCATCTTGAGACTTTTTGAGCCATGCTTTGAGAATCATGATCAAGAATTGATCAAATGATGTTTGTGGCTTCAAAATAAGATGTTGACCAAAAATTTTGACTTCTGACTGTCAAATGACCATTTTGCCCCTGCAGTTGACTGTGGAGCATTTAGGATTTTTTACTGTGCAACTTGATGCTGTAAGTCTTGAAACTTGGCATATGAATGCTTGACAATGTATATAGGCATGTGGGCCATGTTTGGACCCTTGAAAACCTCATTTTCTTTGCAAGAACCAAAACCCTAATTTTAACTGTGTTAGGAGGCAATTGGACTGTGCAACCCTTGAGAGATTTTGAACCATGATCTTGGCAACTCTTGAAGAATATGGGAGGGAAAATTTTGGGGTACAACAGTTGCCCCTGTTCAATCTTCTTAGACCTGAGGATGTAGATTGGCTGGCGTGCCTTTTGTAATCCGAAGGTAGAAGATGATTGAACACTAGAGTGCCCAGAAATTTACACTCACATAGTAGAGTGTTAGCAGTATGATGCAGGGAATGGGCTTACAAATGCCATTTGGAGACTGATGGATAAGAGGATGGGCTTATAGATGCCATCTGGAAGTGTGACAGAACCTTGTCGGGGATGGGCTTATAGATGCCATCTAGATGTCGATCGCGTAAGAGATTCCTTAGCGAGAACTTGTGTACCTGAGAAAGAAAAATAATTACCTGGCCTGTTACAGAAGTTGATCTTCAAACCCTTTATGTAGATGTGCCCTGGCTGGATACAGGAATCGAATCTTTAAACTCTTCAGACGTGCCCTGACAGGATACAAGAATCGAGTCTGGAATATAGTCGTCAACAGATACACCCTGACAAGATACAGGAATCGGATCTTCGAACTCTTCAGACGTGCCCTGGCCGGATACAGGAATCGAGTCTGGTAATGTTAGTCGTCAACAGATACACCCTGGCAAGATACAGGAATCGGATCTTCGAACTCTTCAGACGTGCCCTGGCAGGATACAGGAATAGAGTCTGGTAATGTTAGTCGTCAACAGATACACCCTGGCAAGATACAGGAATCGGATCTTCGAACTCTTCAGACGTGCCCTGGCAGGATACAGGAATCGAGTCTGGTAATGTTAGTCGTCAACAGATACACCCTGGAAAGATACAGGAATCGGATCCTCAAACTCTTCAAACGTGCCCTGGCAAGATACAGGAATCGAGTCTGGTAATGTTAGTCGTCAACAGATACACCCTGGCAAGATACAGGAATCGGATCTTCGAACTCTTCAGACGTGCCCTGGCAAGATACAAGAATCGAGTCTGGTAATGTTAGTCGTCAACAAATACACCCTGGCAAGATACAGGAATCAGATCTTCGAACTCTTCAGACGTGCCCTGGCAAGATACATGAATCGAGTCTGGTAATGTTAGTCGTCAACAGATACACCCTGGCGAGATACAAGAATCGGATCTTCGAACTCTTCAGACGTGCCCTGGAAAGATACAGGAATCAAGTCTGGTAATGTTAGTCGTCAACAGATACACCCTGGCAAGATACAGGAATCGGATCCTCAAACTCTTCAGACGTGCCCTGGCAAGATACAGGAATCGAGTCTTGTAATGTTAGTCGTCAACAGATACACCCTAGCAAGATACAGGAATCGGATCCTCGAACTCTTCAGACGTGCCCTGGCAAGATACAGGAATCGAGTCTGGTATTAGTCGTCAATAGATACACCCTGGCAAGATACAGGAATCAGATCCTCGAACTCTTCAGACGTGCCCTGGCAAGATACATGAATCGAGTCTGGTATTAGTCGTCAACTGATACACCCTGGCAAGATACAGGAATCGGATCTTCGAACTCTTCAGACGTGCCCTGGCAGGATACAGGAATCGAGTCTGGTATTGTTAGTCGTCAACAGATACACCCTGGCAAGATACAGGAATCAGATCTTCGAACTCTTCAGACGTGCCCTGGCAGGATACAGGAATCGAGTCTGGTAATGTTAGTCGTCAACAGATACACCCTGGCAAGATACAGGAATCGGATCCTCAAACTCTTCAAACGTGCCCTGGCAAGATACAGGAATCAAGTCTGGTAATGTTAGTCGTCAACAGATACACCCTGGCAAGATACAGGAATCGGATCTTCGAACTCTTCAGACGTGCCCTGGCAAGATACAAGAATCGAGTCTGGTAATGTTAGTCATCAACAGATACACCCTGGCAAGATACAGGAATCAAATCTTCGAACTCTTCAGACGTGCCCTGGCAAGATACATGAATCGAGTCTGGTAATGTTAGTCGTCAACAGATACACCCTGGCGAGATACAGGAATCGGATCTTCGAACTCTTCAGACGTGCCCTGGAAAGATACAGGAATCAAGTCTGGTAATGTTAGTCGTCAACAGATACACCCTGGCAAGATACAGGAATCGGATCTTCAAACTCTTCAGACGTGCCCTGGCAAGATACAGGAATCGAGTCTGGAATATAGTCGTTAACAGATACACCCTGGCAAGATACATGAATCAGATCTTTAGTTGCGACCGTTGATGGTAATTATCTTTGTATTAACCTTTGTCCTGAAAAGACAAAACGTTAGTTGTATGAAATGTCATGATGTATGACATGCGAGATGTTCCCAGAATGAATGAGATTGTATGTTCATGATGCGTATGTGCATGCTATAATGTATGAAGATGTGATGTTTATGAATGTATGTTTTTGTCTAGGAAAGTAAATCCTTGACGAGTGCCGGGAAGTTGAATCCTGGGCTGATGTTGAGGAATAGAGCTTCGTTGTTTCCGCTGGGGATAATGGTTGCAAGAATACCGATAAGAGAAGATGACTTCGTTGGGGAATAAACTTGGCGAATAGATTACTCTGCGGGGAGATGCTCTGTGGGGAGAGAGATACCTTGCTGAGATTGATGATGACTCCACTGGGGATACCATTGATGTGTTATATTGAAGGAATTGATGAACTCCACTGGGGATAGGAAGACTTCGTCGAGGACGACCTTTCCGTGGTAATTGGCTAAGGATAACCCAGTTATATCTTGGTGGGGAAATAACCTTCTGAATAAAGTCGGGGGACGCGTCAGTGCTCTGCAGGTGACAAGCTTCCAGAATCTACCGGGGATAAGCTTCCTGCTGGGGAGATGGATTCCACTTTCCTGGGGAAACTTTTCAGATTGGACTGGACTCTCCTGGGGAAATTTTTGAGATATACTGGGGAAGTGGCTCCACTAAATGTCTGGTATACCGCCGGGGAACAATCTTGGATCAAGACTGCCGGGGATGCTTGTCAAGAATGTTGGTGTACTCCGCTGAGGAATGTTAAGATCTGCTAGGGGAGAGTATTGTTGAATCTTGGCTCACTCTCTGGGGAATTAAGATATCTTGATTACATTCTTCAGCCGAACTTACCTTGGTACCTTGGTGGATAGAGAAACTAGATTGCTTAGACAACTCATTACTGCCCCTGTTCCTGTGGGAGAAGATACTGGTGGAGGCCTGCATCTTTGGAGGGAGGAAACCTGTGTAGGGTTTACTGATAATGAGTCCGTATAAGACCGCATCTGAAAGGGAGAAGGAACCTATGTAGGGTTACTTTGATGACGAGTCCGTGTAAAACTACGCCTGGAGTTTGAGGAGGGAACCTGTGTGGGGTTACTTCGGGATACGTTCGTGTAAAACTTCTGGATGAACCGGGGTAAGGTCATTTTTGAGATAAGTCCGTGTAAGACTTCTTCTGAAATAAAAGGAACCGGTGTAGGGTTACTTTGGTGATAGGTCCGTGTAAGACTTCTTCTGAAAGAAAAGGAACCGGTTTAGGATTTCCCGAGGATGATCAAGTAGATAATTGTCCTGTTTGGTTTCGGACATTAACCCACGATCAGTCGTCCACAGAATTTTCCTGGCTCGTTACCAGTGTTGATCTGAAACTTTAAAGGTAGATGGTAATCATCTTTTGATTGACCTTTCCTTGGTACTTTGGTGGACAAAGCAACCAGATCACTTAGGCAATTTGTATTGCCCCAGTTTCTGCGAGAGAAGGTACCAGTGGAGGTGCTTGATAGCTGCCGATTTGACAAATCTTCCTCTGGTAGGCAAGTGAAGAGATGTCGGGACATAGTCATACGCTTTGATCCCTAACTTTTGCCTGGACCGCCCTTTCGGGTTTTCAGTCCACCGGGATACCCATTTTTGCCCAAGCCGCCTTTTCAGGTTTTCGACTTGCCGGGTGTACAGATTTTTTTTATTTTCATCCCTTATTTTTGCCCGAACCCTTTTGGTTCGCCGGGAAGCCCTTATTTTTTCCTAGGTGTGTCAACCTAGCGGGTCTTTGATTGTGCGTAGTATTTTTTCGACTATGTCCACGCTCTCAGAATGTAGGGAGTTGCCCCTGTCAGAAGTGTTGTCGTACCACCAGAAGGTCTTCGTTTGATCAGGCAAGATTCATAGACGGAATTCATGTCCAATGCCCCAAGCGACTCAGGCGGAGATTTGCCCCTGGTTATCTTGGCATTTGAGAGATTCTATGAATCTTGACTTGATTGCCCCAGATTATGGACAATGATCAGGCCATGCCCCTTGATTGGAAGTGTCTTGTCTATTTGAGCTTTTGTTGAGGAGATTTTTGTTCACCGGGTATTCGTCGTGCGAACTTCTATGCTGTTCAAACAAATAATCATATGCAAACAATGTTATATCAAAAATGCAAAGCTTATGTCTGTCTTGAAGTTTTTGGAAATGCATTTTGTTTATAAAAACAAGTGAATTTTTTTGTAAACTGTGATGTCAACTCGTTATTTTACCGCAAGCCTTAAGGAGTCAGGATACCTTTTGTAACAGTATGCTTTCGAACTAACCCGTGCTTCAGCTAGGACTTTTGAGGGTTGTAACGTGGCCTGGTTCACTGGTTCAAGAAACAAAGGATAAAGGCTCAAATTATATTTGTACCCACCCGCTCTTCGTGATGTTCTTCCAACCTAAACTCAACTGATCATGCGTTAGACCTTGTTCGAGTCTTTGCTCTGATATTCTAGTGATGGTTCGGATATTGACAGTTTATTTTGAGTAGGCAGTCATTTATTTTTTGTCGAGGTTTTGTAGGACCTCTTTCTTTTTTTTTTTTTTGTTATCCCTATTTTTTTGCTTGAACTGTTCTTTTGTGATTACAGTCAGCGGGATGCCCCAGTTTTGTAAGTCTCCTTCATAGGTTTTGACTTACTGGGTTTTTATTTTTGATATATAATGACTTCCCGCCTTTATGATCATTCGGAACCATCACTGTCTTTTGTTTTGTAAGGACTTCTTTGGTGCCATTCATTATGCACTTGGATCAACTGAGAGAACTACCCTGCCCCAGGTTACGGTTAAGGGTTTTAATTTTCGAAAAGAAAAACTCCTACTTCTTTGGCTCAAAGGGGTTGACGAGGGATTATTTTCCTTATAACTCCAGTGTTTAGGAATTGAAACAATGCATGTACCTCATCAGCGGGGTCTGTTCAAAAGCATACTATAGATTGCGGTATCGTTTTCGTCATCCTCCCTCAAGAGGCTTAGAGTTATTAATCGAGCATTGAACATCAAAAAAATGAAAGCAATTTTAAATATAGCGAATGCGAATATATTGATTCAAAACAGACATATGCGATGCATTGATAAAGTAATAAAGTTTGCTATGACAATAATTATTTGTATAAGCAAAGAAAATACAACTTGAACATTCGAATGAACAAAAAGTCTTCTAGTCTCAGGACTTGTCACTTCAAATGGTGAGTTCTGTAGGGATGATAGCAGACCTCAGCTTGACCCACTTGGGTGAAATCCACTGCTCCTTCATTAATCAGATCCTGGACCTTGTTCTTCAGAGCCCAGCAGTCGGCAGTGTCATGTCCAGGACTATCAGAGTGGTATGCACATCTTTTGTTGGGATGATAGCTAGGAGCAGAGATGTTGGGGTTCCGGGGAGGAGCCCTTAGTGTAATCAGATTCAACCTCAACAGGTGTTGCAAGGCTTGAAACAGCGGCATGTTGAGCTGGGTGAACTGCCTCTTGGACCTGCTTGGCTTACTCTGATCAACCTGTTGCTCTGGGCGGGGTTGTGGTTGAACCTGTGAAGTGGTAGAAATTTGGAGAGGTCTACTCTTCACCATACCAGACTCTTGTCCTCTTGGAAGCTGATCAACGACCCGGTCCCTGACTTGGGCTGGTTGCTTTATGTCTTGATGAAGTTGACTGATCATGGTCCTCAACTCTTCTTGCTCCCGAGCTAAACCTTGGATGAGAGCCCTTTGCCCCAGCATCTTGGTTTTCATTGTATCTACCTCAGCTTGTAGACGTTTCAGCCATTCGTCCTTGTCATCCTCGGGACTTTTCTTGGCCATATTCCCCATGAGGAGTGTCCTTAACTCTTCCTGCCCCTAGGATAGGCTTAGAAAGATCTCCCTGAACTGAGTCTCTTGAGCATGAAGATCCTGGTTATCTTGTTGGGAAGCCATTGCTGAAATAAACAGCAAAGAAGGTAAGTGACCTGTAACAAGGGTACCTGTAATGCAATGATGTGTATGTATGCATGCAATGTTTTCAAGGATCTCGCAGGGTAAACAAGAAAATTGTTAGAATCTGAATTTGTAGCTTGATGAAAGGAACTTCATGTTGTTGCGAGTCCTTCTTCAAGGGTCAAGGCTCACCATATCGAGTGGGTCATAGCCCCTGACAACCTTGGCTAGAGGAAAATAAATCCCCTTTGCCCCTTGCTGGACAGTTGGTTCATCATGACCTGTATCACAAGCCCTTGAGATCCTTGAAATGGGTTAGTCCTTATGTAGGATGCATGCAATGGTATGATGTTATGCTATGCATGGAGTAATGTAGGTAAACCCTGTTATGAGTCCAGATTAAGGACTGTAAACAAAACCTGCAAGAAACTCAAGTGTCAGATAACAAGTATGCAAGTAGTCAAGTTTGAAAGCACACAAGTCACACAAAGAGCCCTTAGAGTTTAGGACAGCATGGGGTCTAGGTATTACCCTCTTTCAGTTTGTTGGTTAAGACCTGTCCTAATCAAAAGTAACCGGGTTCTAGAGGATCCCAATATCACTGACTACCCTCAATCGGTCATAACTCCAGCATCACAATCTTTTCTTGCGGCCAGAACCATCACAAGAGTTTAGCCTCAATGGGCGTAGCATACTGCTACTGTTCTATGGCCAAGTTGGGTCAATTTAGGGTTCTAAGGTCGGTTGGTTCTTAATGACTCCTCATAAGACCCATATTCTCCTCGTTGCGACACAAGGGATATCGGTACAGACCAAGGTGCCACACCAACGTAGCCACTGCTTCACCCGTGTCGGTCTACGCCGGACAGGTCCCTCACAGCTTATGCTACCTAAAAGGGTATCCCCAGATCCGGGTTAGGATCTATGTAACTCCGATACAGCCTACAATAATAAAGCAAACAAGCACAACCATTGAAAACACAAGTGATCTTAGTCCTAAGGTACACCTCACTTTATAAGATCCCCAACAGAGTCGTCAGTTCTGTGATCGGTGGATCTGGAACTGACTGTTTAACGCTGGTTCGCGAAATATCGCGGAAGCAAGAGTCGCCACCGTCTTTTATTTTCTCCAACATGGAAAGGACAAAAGCACAGCAAAATTCCTTATGAGATAGTTTCTCGGTTCGGGAGGTAGATTTATAGAAAAGGGAGGTGTTAGCACCCTTTCTATCCGTGGTTATCCACGGGCTCTTAGGTACTTGCTCTTATGTTTTCAAAATTTGTTTGCTTTTCAAATGTGTGTGGGTTTTGAAAAAGTTTCATTTAAAGATTTCAGAATGACTCTTGTATCAGTCCTCAAGAGTGTTTGAAAAATTGTTTTGAAAGCTTTTTTGAAAGTGTCGGTGTGAAAAGAGTTTTGATTTGTTTTTGAATAGAGCAAGTATCTATGAGTCATCTACCTACCCTAAGGAATTAGGCTGTGTAAATGTCCTTAAGGTAGTGCCATCCCACCATTGAGAGGTAGGTAGCACCACCGTTGGAGGTGTTCGGGTCAATTCGTTTGTAGGGACAGTGTGGTCACCAGAGCAATAGTAGGACACCTTAGAAGCTACCCTTATGCCCTTGATCCTTTTTTAATCTGAGGCAACCGTTTCGTGGCAACTGGATCATGGACATAAGGACTTACTAAAACGTCCTATACTCGACGACCACGTTTCGAAGGTAAGGCAACAGGTGAGGCGTACCCTAAGAGTGGTGTGTGAATTTGTGTGTTGTTTTCATGTTAATATTTGTCTTTGATCATGCATTTGTGGTGATCTACGCTTGTTTTTTTTAATTTAGGCCATACATTCTTTCATGCAAAGTTTAATAGTTTAAGAGTGCAGAAATTTAAATGCGGAAAGTAAAGTCCTACGCTATTACAAGGCGCGGGTCTATACATCGCCAAATTAACAAAGACTCGTTTGAATAAAAATGCGGAAAGTAAAACCTAGTTGCTATTACATGGCTTGAACAGTTACATAATATTCACAAAAAAGGAAAATAAGAATAAATGTGCGAAAAGAAAAAATAGAACATTCGAGGGCGTTGGACCCTTTTGAAATTGAATTGAATTAAGAGTTAATTAATTATTAAATTAAAAGAAAAGAAATGTTTTTTAGGTTTTTTTGTATTTATGAAATAAAGAAATTAAAATTGAAGAGAAACCCTAATTCTAAGTTGTTTTTAATTATTAATGAAAAAATATTCAAGTTTAACCTAATTTGCTAAATATTTAATGTACATGTTTATTTACAAAATAAATTAGTAATTAATAATAATGATAATAAGAAAAAAAATATTTATTAAGAAAAGGATGAAAATGCTAAAAAACCCCTAATTTCTACATATTTTAATTTATTTAAGAAAAAGTATTAAAATTGAAAACCTAAATTAACTAAGCTTATTATTTAAAGTTTATTTACAAAATTAATGGTGAAATAATAATTATTAAATATATTGTATTTTTAGATTTTTCTGTTTTTTATTATTGAAATTATTTTGAGTGAATTAACTAAAATAATTAAAACAAATTAAAAAAGGAATTGAAAAGAAAAGAGAAAAAAAATTAGAAAGAAGAATAGAATACAAACAAGGGGGTATCTGGCCCAATTTGGAGGTGAATTGGAGTATTTTTGGCCCATCAGAATCCAAGGCCTTTTGACTTTCTGTGATTGCATGTGGAATGGTTGACTAGCGCGTACCATGGACTGCATGTTATGGCCATTGGATTGATCATCAGATACACTTGGCAAGCCTAAGCATTGGGATGCATGGTGAGCCCTGGGACGTGCACTGCATGGAAACATGTTATGGAAAAAATTATGAAATATGATAGGGGACCTGGGAATCGAACCCAGGTCCCAATGCTTACCAGACACCTCAGCCACCAATTGAACCATTGCGTTTATTTGTAAGGTTAGTGGAACATAAATAATATAAAAGAAACACACGCTCATGATATTGAACAAACAAAAAGCGCGCCAGATTTCAAACGTCCCAATCATCATAGGCCACGTTCATCTTCTTCCTTATTTTCCCTGTGTTTATAAAACAGATAGCGGGGGTTTTAAACCCCCACTAAGTACAAACCATGAAAATAGCGATTAGAGCCTGAGCAAATATAAAAAGGGCGCGAGGTGTGAGTTTGTCTCGTCTTGAGGTCACGAGTCCATTGGCATAGGTTTGATGGCCTGATTTTTCCACATGTGAAAACCCCTAAATTTGGAGCTCTGAAAACCTAGAAAATGTTAATGGCAGATTTTGATATAGGCATTGTTAGTTCAATTAAAGGGTACCATTAGCTTCAGAACATCAATATTAGTATAAATCCACAAATGAAATACATGAACAATGCGTGAAAATTAAAACACGATTATGGAAAAGTTTGAGAAGAAAGCAATTCTGTTCTACCAATTCTTTGTGCGTGGATACTGGAAAGGGATTGAAACACGTTCAAGGAAGTCCCAGCAAGCGTTTGGAATAGGTTTTAGGCTTTGAATCACGCTGTAACTATGTTTTCAGTTTTCAAAATTTTGATGAAAATTTGCAATTTGGTGTGCAGCTTGTATGCAATATTTCGTGTCCAATGGAATAGGTTTAGGTTATGCATAAGTACTTGAGTGAAATTAGGTCAAAACCAAGTCCAAAGATCTATGCATTCATGTTTTGAATATTTGATTTTTCCATATCTTCTTTTCAATCTTTTTCCATGCCAATCATGCCAAATTTAGATGATTTTGTCCCTTTTGATTGATGCACGAGATCTCTTACATGTGTGGAGGATATTTGCTACATAAAAAAGATTTGAAAACATGATTTGGTATTTTTCTTATATTTAAATTTAATTAAATGAATTAATGATAATAAAAATTCAAATAATTAATCAAAAATAATAAAATAACTCCCTTTGAGCTTAATGGATCGTGCATAGCCTTTGGGTAATGATTCATGGAAGAATTTGAGGCCCATTAGCATTTTTGAAGCCTTTTGTGCAAAATTGACTTTTCAAAATTCCCAAAAATTTCCCAACTTCTACAAGGCATATCTTGCTCAATTTTGAAGCTATGAACATGTTCTTGGACATTTTGGAAAGGTCTTGAAGTCCTCTAACCAATTCCTTTGGTCCCATGTCATTTTGATTTACCAATCTCAGGTTATGGTCTTTGACTTAAAGTGCCTTTTTGTTGACTTTTGAAAATGACCTATAATGTTGAAATTGATAACTTTTTGTGAGAGCAGTTCTTGGACTTGAAGTGTGAAGATGAGTTGTAGGAAATGTCATCCTCTTCAAAATGAGCTTTGGATGGGATTTTTCTGATAAACCATGTGGAAGTTATGCCTTGGTCAATTTGCAGTTGACTTTTTCAACTGTCCAAAAATAGAAAATTTTGCATCTTGAGACTTTTTGAGCCATGCTTTGAGAATCATGATCAAGAATTGATCAAATGATGTTTGTGGCTTCAAAATAATATGTTGACCAAAAATTTTGACTTTTGACTGTCAAATGACCATTTTGCCCCTGTAGTTGACTGTGGAGCATTTAGGGTTTTTGACTGTGCAACTTGATGCTGTAAGTCTTGAAACTTGGCATATGAATGCTTGACAATGTATATAGGCATGTGGGCATTGTTTGGACCCTTGAAAACCTCATTTTCTTTGCAAGAACCAAAACCCTAATTTTGACTGTGTTAGGAGGCAATTGGACTGTGCAACCCTTGAGAGATTTTGAACCATGATCTTGGCAACTCTTGAAGAATATGGGAGGGCAAATTTTGGGGTACAACATACCCCAAACTTCATGTTGGCCTAAACTCTAAAGGTTGTGGTGTGACTTGTGTGCTTTACCATGTTTGCTTTTGTGAATACTTGTGGTGTGCTCTTATCATAGCATCATAACATCATATGCATTGACTAACCACTTCAGGGGTTCGAATCTTCATCTTTGTTCTTGTTTTGTAGGACATGGAAACTATCCGCAGAAAGACAATTCAGGTCAACCTTGTAAGGGTCCCTCCTCAGCTTAAGGAACTTACATCCAGGATTCCCGAGAACTCTTCATTCAGTGAAAGACATGGTAGACTCATCAGCTTGGTCAATACCAACATTGAAGAGGATATGGTGAAAGTGTTGTTCCAGTTCTTTGACCCTCTGCACCACTGTTTTACTTTCCCGGATTATCAGTTGGTGCCTACTTTGGAAGAGTTTTCTCAGCTTCTGAAGATTCCTATCCTTAGTCAACTACCCTACAACGGTACAGAAAAGGAGCCAAAACTTGAAGAGGTTGCTAAAGCATTATGCCTACAACCATCTGACATTAAGGGAAATTGGGAAGTTAGAAGTGGTATCAAAGGGTTCTTGGCCAAGTTTCTGTTTGAGAAAGCACAAGAATGTTGAAACTCCCTTGACCTACAAGCCTTTGAAGAAGTTGTAGCTCTCCTTGTCTATGGGTTGGTGCTGTTCCCTAATCCAGATCAGCTTATAGATATCAATACTATCAAGATCTTCATGTCCAAGAATCCTATACCTACGTTGCTTGGGGACATCCTTCACTCATGTTACACTCGAACCATGAGAAAAAGAGGTGTTCTTATGTGCTGCACTCCTCTCATGGGAAGGTGGTTTATTTCGCACCTTCCACAATCAGTTTTGAAGAACGAGCAGGGTTTGAGATGGTCACAACGATTGATGGCTCTTACACATGCTGATATACATTGGTGTTCTCGGTCCAGAGAGAATGTCACTATCATTGATCGTTGCGGGGAGTTTCCTAATGTTCCTTTACTTGGAATCAGAGGAGATATTACTTACAACCCATGTCTGGCCTTGAGACAGTTTGGATATGCTCGGAGGGATGGTGTTGTACCCCAAAATTTGCCCTCCCATATTCTTAAAGATTTGCAAAGAGCATGCTTCAAAATCTCTCAAGAGTTGCACAGTTCAATGGCCTCCTAACAGTAAAAAATTAGGGTTTTGGTTCTGGCAGAGAAATTGAAGTTTCCAAGGGTCCAAACAAGTCTTATATTCCTACAAACATGGTCAAGCATCCATATGCTAAGTTTCAAGACTCACAGCACAAAATTGCACAGTCAAAAACCCTAATTGCTCAGCAGTCAACTGTAGGGGTAAAATGGTCATTTGACAGTCAAAAGTTCAAATTTTTGGTCAACATCTTATTTTGAAGCCACAAACATCATTTGATCAATTCTTGATCATGATTTTCAAGGCATGGCTCAAAAAGTCTCAAGATGCAAAAGTTTCCATATTTGGACAGTTGAAAAAGTCAACTGTAAATTGACCAGGGCATAACTTCCACATGGTTTATCAGAAAAATTCCATCCAAATCTCATTTTGAAGAGAATGACATTTCCTACAACTCATCTTCACACTTCAAGTCCAAGAAATGCTCTCACAAAAAGTTATCAATCTCAACATTATAGGTCATTTTCAAAAGTCAACAAAAAGGCACTTTAAGTCAAAGACCATAACTTGTGATTGGTAAACCAAAATGACATGGGACCAAAGGCATTGGTTAGAGGACTTCAATACCTTTCCAAAATGTCCAAGAACATGATCAAAGCTTAACAATTGAGCAAGATATGCCTTGTGGAAGTTGGGAAATTTTTGGGAATTTTGAAAAGTCAACTTTGCTTCAAATGCCTCAAAATTGCTAATGGGCCTCAATTTCTTCCAAGAATCATCACCCAAAAGCTATGCACGACCCATTGACCCAAAGGGGAGTTTTTTTTCCTATTTTTAATTAATTAATTGAATATTTAATCTATTTAATTCATTTAATTAAAATTAATTATAAGAAAAATACTAACCCATGCTTTTCAAATCTTTTTGTGCATAGAATTCACTCAAGATTTCGTGCACTATTCAATAAGGAAAGAATCAAGGTGATTGGCAATGATTGGCATCAAAAGGACATGAAAAAGATTGAAAAAGATTACATTGAAAACCAAATATTTGAATCATGAATGCAAAGGTTTTTGGACTTGGATTTCTACCCTAATTCAGTCACACATATAAACATAATGCAACCCTAATGCTAGGAAGAAGCTAGCTGCGCTCAGAGTCAAGAATCAAACTTTGCATTTTTCCAAAAAAATTGAAATCTGCTTTCATAGTTTCAGTGCGTTTCAAGACAAAAGAACGATACCACAAGCTTGCCAAGACTGCCAGGAAGCTATCCCAATCAAAACCACAGCCTCTAACCTCAAGAATCGGTAGAATGAAGCCGCCCTGTTCTTGATATTTTACATATTCGTATTTACATTTTCATGCCATATTAATGCATTCTAATGATTGTTTTGCACTAACATGAACTCACTAAAGCTAATGGTGCCATTGAATTGGATTAATAGTGCTTGTATAGAAAGATGCCATTGACGTTTTCTAGGTTTTCAGAGGTTTGAATTTGGGGCTTTCCTCTTCTGGAAAAATCAGACAACAAGACCTATGCCATTAGAATCAGGACTTCCTAACGATTCAAAACCATGCCTCGCGCTCAATTTATGATGAACCAGGCCCTATTCGCTATTATTCGTGGCTTCAATTTGTGGGGGTTTAAAACCCCCGCTATCTAATGCATATATTTACAGGAAAACGAAGAAGAAGATTGGGTGTCCTCACGTGGTTGGCTGGTTCAAAAAGCTGGCGCGTTTTTTTGTCTTCATATCACTAACCCTTATTTTTTATTATATTATTTATTTTCCATTGTATTAACAAATAAGCTTAATGGCTCAGTTGGTGGAAAGCAGTGGTTGCAAGCCTTGGGATCTGGGTTCGATTCCCAGGTCCCCCTCTTTCTTCAATAATATTTTTTCCAATACACTTCCATGCAGCGTGCTATCCAGGTTCCACAATACACCTTCACATCAGTGCCTGCCACATGCCCCTGAAGCTCAATCTAATGGCCATCAACAAGCGACTACCATGTACGTTAGTCAGCTATCCCACATAAGCGCTAGAAAAGTCAACGTGGCCAACATCTTGATGGGCCAAAACTCCTCTAATCACACCTCCAATTGGGCCAACTCACCCCCTCTGGTTTGCATATGTATATTTTTATTTCTTGTTTTAATTTTTTCTTTATTCTTTTGTTTGCTATTATTTTAATTAATTTACCAAAAAATTAAATTTTTATAACACAAAAATAAAAAATCAGAAAGTCAAAAATTAAATATGTTTATTATTTAATTCACTAATATTTATTTTGTAAACAAATTTTGTTAATTAATTTAATTTTAGTTTTAGGTTTAATGTTAATGTTTTTTTAATAAGCTAAAAAATGTAGAAATTAGGGTTTTAATACTTTTATTCTTTTTCTTTTCTTTTTACCATTTATTAAGTATTAATTATTTTTTGTAAATAAATATGCCATGTAAATAATTAATGTAAATTAGGTCAAACTTGAATTTATTTCTTTAATAATTAAAAATGTTTAGAATTAGGGTTTTAATTCCATTTAATTTTCCCTAATTTCATAAATACAAAAAAAACATAAAAAATAAGTCCTTTCCTTTATTTAATTTAATTAATTTAATAATTTCGATTTAATTTCCTCAAAGGGTCCAACGCCCTCGCACCTTCGAATATAATTTTCTCTTCGCGCGTTTATTTTATTTTTCTTTGTGAGATTTATGTACTTTCCCCAAAGCCTTGTAATAGATTAATTAGGATATTTATTTTTCCGCATTTTATTTATTTCAAATCGGGTCTTGGTTTAATTTGGCGATGTAGACCCGCGCCTTTGTAATAGCGTAGAACTTTTATCTTCCCGCACCTTTTAACTGTTAATAACCACATGAAAGAATGAATGCCAAAAATAAAAACAAAGCGTAGATCACCAATGCATGACAAGATAAACATAATTGAAAATGACACACAATTCACACACCACCCCTAGGGTACGTCTCACTGTTGCCTTGCCCCTCGAAACGTGGTCGTCGAGTAGAGGACGTTTTAGTAAGTCCTCATGTCCATGAACATGGCATGGGGGTAGCTTCTAAGGTGTCTTCCTATTGCTCTGGTGACCACACTGTCCCTAATCCTCGAATTGACCCGAACACCTCCAACGGTGGTGCTACCTACCTCTCAATGGTGGGATGGCACTACTTTAAGGACATTTACACAGACTAATTCCTTAGGGTAGGTAGATGACTCGTAGATACTTGCTCTGAATTCAAAACGAATCAAAAACTTCTTTTCACACCGACACTTTTCAAAAAAAAAAAGCTTTCAAAAACAATTTTTCAAACACTCTTGAGGACTGATACAAGAGTCGATCTGAAATTTTTAAACGAAACTTTTTTTAAACCCACAGTTGAAAAGCAAACAAACAATTTGAAAACACAAATGAGCAAGTATCTAAGAGCCCATGGATAACCATGGATAGAAAGGGTGCTAACACCTCCCCTTTCTATAAATCTACCTCCCGAACCGAGAACTAATCTCAATAAGGAATTTTTCTGTGCTTTTGTCCTTTCCATACTGGAGAAAATAAAAGACGGTGGTGACTCTTGCTTCCGCGACATTTCGCGAACCAGCGTTAAACAGTCAGTTCCAGATCCACCAATCACAGAACTGGCGACTCTGCTGGGGAATATTACTTAAAGTGAGGTGTACCTTAGGACTAAGATCACTTGTGTTTTCAATTGCTTTGACTTGTTTGCTTTATCATTGTGGGACTGTCTTGGGAGTTACATAGATCCTAACCCGGATCCGGGGATACCCTATTTGGGTAGCATAAGCTGTGAGGGACCTGTCCGGCGTAGACCGACATGGGTGAAGCAGTGGCTACGTTGGTGTGGCGCCTTGGTCTGTACCGATATCCCTTGTGTTGCAACGAGGAGAATATGGGTCTTCTGAGGAGTTAATTAGCACCAATAGACCTTAGAACCTTAAATGACACAACTTGGCCATTAGAACAGTAGCAGTATGCTACGCCCATTGAGGCTAAACTCTCGTGATGGTTCTGGCCGCAAGAAAAGATTGCGATGCTGGAGTTATGACCGATTGAGGGTAGTCAATGATATTGGGATCCTCTAAGAACCCGGTTACTTTTGATAGGACAGGTATGAACCAACAAACTGAAAGAGGGTAATACCTAGACCTCATGTTGGCCTAAACTTTAAGGGCTTGTCTTGTGTGACTTGTGTGCCTTATCATGTTTGCCTTTGTAAATATCTGTGGTGTACTTTATCATAACATCATAACATCATGAGCATTGCATGCATCCTGCATAAGGACTGACCATTTCAAAGACAAGAGGGTTTCACCTTTGCTATGTTTTGTAGGACATCATGATACCTATGCGAAGGAATACTATCCGGTTCAACTTTGTTCACCCACCTGAGTTGCTTGAAGAGTTGGTTAGCAGGATTCCAAATACCACTTCCTTCATCCAGAGGCATGGTTCTATTCTCAGTTTAGTCACTGCAAAGCGGGATCAACAGTTGATGAGTGTCCTGACCCAATTCTATGACCCTCTGTACCAGTGCTTCACCTTTCAAGACTTCCAGCTAGTCCCTACCCTGGAAGAGTTCTCTGATTTGCTTGGCATCCCTATCTTGGATCAGACTCCTTACACTGGTTGGGAAAAGACCCTCAGGCTTGAGGAGGTTGCTGCAGCTCTTCCTTTGACCCATCAAGAATTAATGGATAACTGGGTGACTAGAAGCGGGGTTAAGGGTTTCTTGGCCAAGTTTCTGGTTGGTAAAGCTAACAGTTTCTGGAATGACTTGGACTTTAGGGCATATGAAGACATCTTGGCTCTCTTAATCTATGGGCTAGTCTTGTTTCCTAATCCTGACAACTTCATCAATGTCACTGCCATAAGGATCTTCATGTCTCAGAATCCTGTGCCCACTCTCTTGGGTGACATCCTGTAACAACTTTATGCTCGTACTGCCCGAAGACGAGGAACTCTGTGGTGTTATATCCCTTTGTTTGTGAGGTGGTTTATTTCGTACCTCCCTAAGTTCGTACTGAAGAACCAAGAAGTAAGAGGTTGGGCTCATAGGTTAATGTCTCTCACTGATAAAGACATCATTTGGACTTTCAGAGGTTTGGATGAGATAGCTGTTGTTGATCATTGCGGAGAATACCCTAATGTTCCTTTGATTGGTACCCAAGGAGGAATCTCTTATAATCCATGTCTAGCACTCCGTCAGTTTGGAAGAGCCAGAAGAGCAGGGCCTCATGAGATGTTGGTGCCTCACATCAGTTTTGAGTTTCAGGTGGATAGTGACGAGCTGCGTCGTAGGTTCATCAAGGCTTGGGACAGAGTTCACAAAGCTGACCCACAAGAGTTAGGACCAAAGACTTATCTACCTATGGAAGCCTACTACAAATGGGTTCGCATTCGTGCTCAGAAGTTAGGTATGCCATACGAAGCTGTCAGACCCATCATTCTTGAGTATCCTGACAAAGATGGAATTCCCCCAACTGTTCTCCCCCCTCAGATACCCACTGATTATGAGACATTAAAGAGGTCTTGGTCGCAACTGCGAGAAGAGCGGGATTCTTACCGGGAAAAGTTCAACGAGCAGGAATTGAAGATCCAGAAGCTGACAAAGCAGTTGGAGAATGAGCGAGCTCTGAATGACTACATCCGTACTGAGAAGAGGAGACCATGGGATCAATAAGGAGCTCTGGATGTTCTTTTACAGTTTTATTTCCCTTTTCAGTATTTCCCTTTTATGTAACGCCTAAGGGCAATCTGTTGAACAATTTAAGTTTCAAAGTTGAATCTAATGAAGTGTGTTCCTTTTTGTTTACAAAGTTGATTCCCGATTGTCTTTGAAAACATAAATCATATGCATTCCATTCATCATGTGCATAGCAGGTATTCTTCTTTTCAGGTTGCTTACTGTTCTTCGCTGTTTATTTCAGCATCATGAACCCTGACTCATCATCAACCGAGATGTCTATCAAGGCCCTTCAGGCGCAGAACGCGCAATTTCAGGAGCTGATCATGGGTTTGGCTCAAGGCCAAGAAGAGCTGAAGGCTTTACTCCTGAAGAAGGAGGAGAAGAAGAAGAAGAGAACTGTTCTTTTCAACTCAGGCCGGAGGTTTGGTAACACTCTGCAGAATGAAGAAGCTGGTTCTTCTGTAGGCAAAGACAGTCCCCAGGGGGGAAAGGCTCTAAGTCCAGTAGTCTCTGACAACGAGACTGACTTTAATGAGGAACAGTATCCTCCTGCTGAAGACCGGTATAAGCAGTTGGAAGATAGACTGAATGCAATGGAGATCCAACAAGTGCCTGGGCTGGATTTCAGAGACTTGGGCTTATCTACTGGTGTGATCATTCCTCACAAGTTTAAAGCACCATCTTTCACCAAGTATGACGGGGCATCTTGTCCCAAGCTACACCTCAGATCTTATGTGCGGAAGATTCAACCGTACACAGTGGACAAGAACTTGTGGATCCACTTCTTCCAGGAGAGTCTTTCAGGGACTCATCTCGAATGGTTCTATCAGCTGGATGGGACCAAAGTTCGTAAATGGGAGGAGTTGGCTACTGCTTTTTATAAGCAGTATCAATATAATGCCGACCTTGCTCCTACACGTACCCAACTCCAGAGTATGTCGCTAGGATCAAGCGAAGGTTTCAAAGAGTATGCACAGAAGTGGAGGGATCTGGCTGGCAGGGTGCAGCCTCCGTTAATAGACCGTGAGCTGGTGGATATGTTCTTGGGGACCCAATCTGGGCCATTTTTCAATCATCTTATCGGTAACTCATCTGCAGGGTTCACTGACCTTATTCTGACAGGGGAGAGGATAGAGGCTGGAATGAAGTCCGGTAAAATTCAGAAGGGGACATCTTCAAGTTCTGAGAAGAAACCCTTTAAGAAGGAGGCCAGTGCTGTATATGGGCCTAGGAGACATGATAAACCAGAACACCGCCAATCTGTCAACGCGGTGGTGATTGCTAAGCCTGCTGCCGCTCCTCGACAAACCAATCCACAAAGGGCTGAGAGACCCAGAAGAGAGTTTACCCGGCTGAGTATGACCCTATCACAAATCTTGCCCAGTTTCTATCCACCAACTTGGTGACTGTCAGAGAGGCCCCGAAGGTTGTGAATACTGCCTCTCCCAAGTATAATCCAAATGCCCGTTGTGCTTATCACTCCGATAGCCCGGGGCATTCTACTGATGACTGTTGGGCCCTGAGGAATAAGGTGCAAGACCTTATTGATGCGAAGGAAATACAATTTGAGGCGCCTGAGAGGCCAAATGTGGTGACTGCTCCTATGCCCCAGCATGGAGTGAATGCCATTGATGAAGATGTGTATGCCGTTTCTGTAGATGATGTAGCTACTCCTCTGATGACTGTTAAGAGGAACCTACTGCTGGCCGGTTTATTTCCGGGTTGTAGCGAAGGTTGCCTTTTCTGTGCTGTTTCCCTTTCTGGTTGTCCTTTGCTGAAGTTGGGCATCCAAAGCCTGATGGACAGCAAAGAGATTCTGTTCAAGAAGACCGCTGTTCCGTTTGTTCCTGTGGAAGATGTATCTGTTGTTACAATTTTCAATAATCCAATGAAGGCTCCCCCGAGGAAGCCAGTTAAAATCATGACTGTCGCACCCATTGTGATTACTGTTCCGGGGCCTCTCCCCTATGAATCTGATAAGGCTGTCCCATGGCACTATAGGGCAGATGTATATGTACATGGTATAAAGCAAGAGTTCAACATTGGTACCAGCATCAGCAATATCACTGGTCCAGCCAAAGTTACCCGCAGTGGCGGGCTCTTCTCGCCCGACATTGCGCCACCAGCTATTCGAAGACCTCTCATTATAACACCTGCAAGTGCACCTGTTCCCATTTCTGATCAAGTTGTTTCCCCTGCCGCCGAGTCATCTAATGCTCGGGGCAAAGGGATTGAAGATGAGCCTGCCCGGATGGAGGCACCAAAATCTGTGAATGCTGAGGCCTCCCAACAAGAGATGGAGGAAATTCTGAAGATAATCAACAAGAGCGATTTTAATGTTATTGAACAGCTGGGGCATACCCCCTCCAAGATCTCTATGCTCTCCTTGCTGCTGTGCTCAGAGGCCCATGCTAAGGCCTTGATTTCATTTCTAAAGACGGCCCATGTGCCACAGGAGACATTTGCAGTCCAGTTTACTGATTGCGTAGCCAATTTGACAGCCGACAATGGTTTGGGTTTCTCGGATGCTGACCTTACTACTAAGGGAAAGAACCACAATGACGCCCTGCATGTCTCTATTGAATGCAGGGGCACTACTCTTGCGCACGTGTTGGTGGACACCGGTTCTTCCCTGAATGTGTTACCCAAAAAGGCCTTAGACCGGTTGGATTGTGAGGGCCTGGAGCTGAAACCTAGCAACATCATTGTCAGAGCCTTTGACGGTTCTAAAAGGATGGTTCACGGAGAGGTAAACATTCCTATTCGTGTGGGTTCTCAAGTATTCGACTCAACTTTCTATGTGATGGATATCCGTCCATCTTATTCCTGTTTAATGGGTCGACCTTGGATTCACAAAGCTGGGGCAGTGACTTCTACCCTACACCAGAAGCTCAAGTACCCTGTCAGAGGGAAGATTGTCACTATGCAGGGAGAGGAGGAGTATATGGTTAGTCACTTGAATTCCTTCCGATATATTGAGATGGACGGGGAGTTTATTGAAACCCCCTTTCAACATTTTGAAGAGGTACCTCCAACATTGGCAGCAGCAGAAACAGTGGTTGAAGAGGACTTTCCCTTGAAGATGGCTTCCTTGAAGGACGCCCGGGCTGTAATCAAGAAAGGTGAATGTGCTAACTGGGGCAGGCTCCCTGATTTTACACCTAAAACTAACAAGTTTGGACTGGGTTTTACTGCAGAGGCTCAGAAGGCTGTGTGCAAAGTTAGAACCAGAAGACCTCCTGTGCTCATCACCAATCCAGGAGTAAATGCTATTGGGGATGAAGATGAAGTAGAAGAGTCAGAGTTCGATAGCTGGATTTACCCGACGACTGATGGTGGATTGACCAATTGGACTGCTAAAGATCATACTCCTGTTACTTTTGTTACGCAGTAATAAACTCCTTTGTTTTTGTTATTTGTAATAAACAATGAATTAAAACTCTATGGCCCGGTGTCTTACCCGGGGCACCGTGGCTTCATTTGTGAGGGCATATTAATTGTCATTTCATATATCATGAATAAAGACCTTGGACGTTTTCTCGCATTTCAAATCTTATGCTCCTTTTCTTTCTTTCCTTTCTTTATATATTGCAAAACAGCTGTATTTACACACACTCACTCATACAGGTTTCAATCCACTCTGGATCTCACTGGTAACGACTCTGCTACTGCCAGTTATAACTTCGAAAATCCGATCAACTTAGCTGAAGACGAAGTTGAAGATAATTGCAAAGTGCCTGGCGAGCTTGCAAGACTGTTACTCCAGGAGGAGAGGGCGATTCAACCACATGAAGAGCCAGTGGAAACGATAAATCTGGGTACTGAGACTGACAGAAAGGAGGTTAAAATTGGTGCCAACCTAGAGCTCAGCGTGAAGCAACGGTTGACTCAGATGTTACATGATTATGTGGAGATCTTTTCCTGGTCCTACGAAGACATGCCCGGGTTGGACACTGACATTGTGGTCCATCATTTGCCTACCAAGGAAGATTGCCCTCCAGTTAAGCAAAAGGTCCACCGTATGCGTCCAGAGATGTCCGAAAAGATCAAAGCTGAGGTTATAAAGCAATTCGATGTCGGGTTTCTTGCAGTGACTTCTTACCCTCAATGGGTTGCTAATGTGGTGCCGGTACCAAAGAAAGACGGTAAGGTCAGAATGTGCGTTGACTACAGGGATCTGAACAGGGCCAGCCCCAAAGATGACTTCCCCCTACCTCACATTGATGTCCTGGTTGACAATACTGCTCAGCATAAGGTGTTCTCTTTCATGGATGGTTTTTCAGGCTATAATCAGATCAAGATGGCACCTGAAGACATGGAAAAAACTACCTTTGTTACTCAGTGGGGCACCTTCTGCTACAAGGTCATGCCTTTTGGACTGAAAAATGCTGGGGCAACCTACCAACGTGCCATGGTTGCTTTATTTCATGACATGATCCATCATGAGATAGAAGTGTATGTTGACGATATGATCGCAAGGTCCCAAATGGAGGAAGAACACCTTGATCATCTGCAGAAATTGTTTGACCGTCTGAAGTTGTACAAGCTGAGGTTGAACCCGAACAAGTGCACCTTTGGGGTAAGATTTGGAAAGTTGCTAGGCTTCATTGTAAGTGATAAGGGTATTCAAGTGGACCCTGCTAAGGTTAAAGCCATTCAAGAGATTCCAGTTCCTAAGACAGAGAAAGAAGTCAGAGGCTTTTTAGGACGCCTGAATTACATTGCTCGATTCATCTCACACCTAACTGCCACCTGCGAACCAATCTTCAAGCTGCTGAAGAAAGATCAGGTAGTATGTTGGAATGATGAATGTCAGGCCGCCTTTGACAGGATCAAAGAGTATCTCCAAGAACCACCCATCCTTATGCCACCGGTTGAAGGGAGACCTCTGATACTATACCTAACAGTACTTGACAACTCAATGGGGTGTGTGCTGGGGCAGCATGATGAGTCTGGCCGAAAAGAGCGTGCCATTTATTACCTTAGCAAAAAGTTTACCGACTGTGAGACCCGATACTCACTGCTTGAGAAAACTTGCTGCGCTTTGGTATGGGCTGCTCGCCGGCTGAGACAGTATATGCTGACTCACACTACCTTGTTGATTTCAAAGATGGATCCAATAAAGTATATATTTGAAAAGCCTGCTCTGTCTGGGAGAATAGCAAGATGGCAAATGATATTGACAAAATACGACATCCAGTACACAACCCAGAAAGCCATCAAGGGAAGTGTATTGGCAGACCACTTGGCACATCAGGCAGTAGACGACTATCAGTCAATGAACTTCGAGTTTCCAGACGAGAGTATCATGATAGTGACTGATTGTGAAGTACCTGGACCGGATGAAGGACCTGAGGAAGGATCCCGATGGTCTATGCACTTTGACGGAGCCTCCAACGCTTTGGGTAACGGCATCGGCACTGTGATCATATCCCCTCAAGGCACTCATACTCCACTCACTGCCCGGCTATGCTTCAACTGCACCAACAACATGGCGGAGTATAAGGCATGCATCATGGGTCTTCAAGCTGCGATCGACCTAAGGATCAAGTATCTGAGTGTCTTCGGAGATTCCGCTCTCGTGATCAATCAGATCAAAGGAGAGTGGGATACAAAACATCTGAATCTTATTCCTTACAGAGAATGTGTGTTGACCTTGATCCCCCACTTCACAGAGATAACCTTTGAACACTTTCCAAGAGAGGAGAATCAGCTGGCGGACGCGTTAGCTACGATGTCTTCTATGTTCAAAGTCAAATGGGACAATGAGGCTACCCGAATCATTATCTGGAAATTGGACGAACCGGCATACTGTTGTGATCTTGAGACTGAATTGGTGACCGAGAAGCCTTGGTACCATGAGGTGAAGAGATACTTGGAAGCTCAGGAATACCCTGAAGGTGCATCTGTCAACGACAAGAAGTTCCTGAGAAGGTTCGCAGCGAAGTTCTTCCTTAGCAACAACATTTTGTATAAGCGAAACCATGATTCGACCTTACTGCGTTGTGTGGATAAGACTGAAGCAGAAAGGATCATGGAAGAGCTACATGAAGGGACCTTCGGAACACATTCCAGTGGACACACTATGGCAAAGAAGATCCTTCGGGCAGGGTATTTCTGGTCCACAATGGAAGCCGACTGCTACCAACATTCTCGGACATGTCACAAATTCCAGATTTATGCAGACAAGGTGCATGTTCCTCCAGTTCCTCTGAATGTCTTGACAGCACCTTGGCCGTTTGCAATGTGGGGCATAGATATGATCGGTGAGATTAAACCTACGGCATCCAACGGGCATCGCTTCATCCTGGTAGCGATTGATTACTCCACGAAGTGGGTTGAAGTAGCTTCCTACGCTACAGTAACTAAGAACGTTATGGCACGGTTCATTCGGCACAACCTGATCTGTCGATACGGCGTCCCTGAAAGAATTATTACTGATAACGGTACCAACCTTAATAACAAGATGATCACTGAGCTCTGCGAGCAATTTAAAATACAGCACCACAACTCTTCTCCCTACCGGCCGAAGATGAATGGGGTTGTAGAAGCAGCAAATAAGAACATTAAGAAAATTGTGCAGAAGATGACAGTGACTTATAAAGATTGGCACGAGATGTTACCGTTTGCTCTACATGGGTACCGTACCTCAGCAAGGACGTCAACCGGGGCAACTCCTTTCTCCTTGGTCTACGGTATGGAGGCAGTCTTACCGATCGAAGTGCAGATACCCTCTCTCCGGATAATGAAGGATGCAGATCTGAGCGAAGATGATTGGATCCAGACACGACTTGATCAGTTAAACTTAATTGACGAAAAAAGACTTGCTGCTATCTGTCATGGTCAGACGTATCAGAAACGGATGATCAGGGCATTTAACAAAAAGGTCAGACCACAAGAATATCAAGTTGGGGATCTGGTAATCAAACGCATCATCCTTCCTCAGAGTTATCCAAGGGGCAAATGGACCCCTACGTACGAAGGGCCATTTATGGTTAAACATGTGTTCTCAGGAGGAGCCATGATTCTAACCAACATGGATGGTGACGACCTTCCTCACCCTGCCAATGCAGACATAGTAAAAAGATACTACGCATAATAAAGACCCGCTAGGTTGACATACCTAGGCAAAAATTAGGGCTCCCGGCGAACCAAAAGGGTTCGGGCAAAATGAAGGGATGAAATGAAAAGAATCTGTACACCCGGCAAGTCGAAAACCTGAAAAGGCGGCTTGGGCAAAAATGGGTATCCCGGTGGACTGAAAACCCGAAAGGGTGGTCCAGGCAAAAGTTAGGGATAAAACGTAACACTATGTCTCATTGGATCACCTTGCATCCAGAATCCGGTATCAACCTCAAGTTCAGACGACATCGATCAATCAGCTTCATCTTCAGTTAGGTCATCAAGTGATGAGATGCTCGAAGATATAAAGGCAATAGCAGAATTGGAACCCAGTGGGATTATTCTTTTCACACAGCTGTTTTGTTTTCCCTATTGTACAAATTGTATAAACTCTTTTGTTCGGCGGCGTTCTCTTACTAGGACGTCAGCCTCTTGTACATAAACGCCTATCTTACAGGCAAATTCAAAAATCAATACAAATCACTTTTCAGTTAAAATTGCCAAGTGTTTTTTCCTTTTTCTATTTTGTTTTGCGAAGAACATCCAAGGTTCAATTTGTGATATATGCATTGACACTAATTGCTAACTCATAAATATTTGCATACGAAACAAAGGATTAATTACAGGTAACATTAGAAACAGGGGCAATAATGAGTGGTCTAAGCGATCTAATTGTTCTGTCCACCAAGGTATCAAGGTAGGTTCAGCAGAGTCACTTCCCCAATACATCTTAAGTCCCCAGAGAGTGAGTCAGCAAATCAATGCACTCTCCACAAGCAAAGTTATACAATCAGCCTTAAGGAAGTTAGGTATCCCCGCAGATCTCAACATTCCCCAACACGATATACAGACATTCCTAACAAGCATCCCCGGCAGTCTTGACCTAAAGATTGTTCCCCGGCGGTATATCAGGCATTCAGCAGAGCCACTTCCCAATACATCTCAGAAATTTCCCCAGGAAAGTCCAATCAAGATTTCCCCAGGAAAGTTTGAATCCATCCTCCCAGCAGGAAGCTTATCCCCAGTAGCTTGGAAGCTTACCCCCTACAGAGCACGAACGCGTCCCCCGGCTGTATTTAAAGGTTATTTCCCTATCAGGATATAACTGGGTTATCCTCATCCAAAAGCCACGGAAAGATCGTCCTCGGCGAAGTCTTCTTATCCCCAGCGGAGTCCATTAACACTTCCAACATAACAATGGTATCCCTAGCGAAGTTATCATCAACATCCCACAAGTACCTCTCTCCCCACAGAGTATTGTTCCCCAGCAAGATCGCTAGAATAATTTTCTCCCCGCAGAGTAATCCATTCGCCAAGTTTATTCCCCAACGGAGTTATCTTCTCCTACCGGTATTCTTGCAACCATCACTCCCCAGTGGAAACAGAAGCTCTACATCAGCCCAGGATTTAACTTCCCGGCACCCGTCAAAGATTTATTTTCCTAAGACGAAAACATACGTTCAAAAACATCACATACATCATGATACATGCATAAACGCATCATATCTTACAATCCCATTTATGTTGAGAACATCATTGCTTGATCCATATCATGCATTGCATATGACTGACCTTTACCTTTCAGGAAAGATCCAGTTAAGTTCTCAGCTATATTCCAAGACTTTAGCCTGGTTCAATTAAATCGACCCTAAGATTTTCCTGATTCTTATCCAGTCAAAGGCCTTCTCTGGTTCAGTCAGATCGACCCTAAGATCTCCCTGATTCTTATCCAGTTGAAGATATTCCAAGACTTTAGCCTGGTTCAGTTAAATCGACCCTAAGATTTTCCTGATTCTTATCCAGTCAAAGGCCTTCTCTGGTTCAGTCAGATCGACCTTAAGATCTCCCTGATTCTTATCCAGTTGAAGATATTCCAAGACCTTGTCCGATTCAGTTAAATCGACCCTAAGATTTTCCCGATTCTTATCCAGTCAAAGGCCTTCTCCGGTTCAGTCAGATTGACCCTAAGATCTCCCTGATTCTTATCCCAGTAGAAGACATCCAAGATTCTCTTAGCGTTCCTGTTGAGGTAGTAATCGCCCAAGGTTCTCTCAGCGTTCCTGTTGAGGTAGTAATCGCCCCAAGATTCTCTCAGCGTTCCTGTTGAGGTAGTAATCGCCCCAAGATTCTCTCAGCGTTCCTGTTGAGGTAGTAATCGCCCCAAGGTTCTCTCAGCGTTCCTGTTGAGGTAGTAATCGCCCCAAGATTCTCTCAGCGTTCCTGTTGAGGTAGTAATCGGTCCAAGATTCTCTCAGCGTTCCTGTTGAGGTAGTAATCGCCCCAAGATTCTCTCAGCGTTCCTGTTGAGGTAGTAATCGTCCAAGGTTCTCTCAGCGTTCCTGTTGAGGTAGTAATCTCCCCAAGATTCTCTCAGCGTCCCTGTTGAGGTAGTAATCGTCCAAGGTTCTCTCAACGTTCCCGTTGAGATAGTAAACGCCCAAGGTTCTCTCACCGTCCCGTTGAGGTAGTAACCATCCCTAATTCATTCATCACCTTTCAAAACTCCAGACTCGACTCTTGTATCTCGCCAGGGCACGTCTGAAGAGGTCTAAAGATTCCATTCCTGTAACCAGTCAGGGCACATTTACACAAAGAGATTAAAGACCAACTCCTATAACAGGTCAGGTAATCATCTTTCTTTTTCAGGTACATAAGTTCTCGCTAAGGAATCCCTTACGCGATCGACACCCAGATGGTATCTATAAGCCCATCCACCTATCTGTCACCTCTCCACATGGAATCTACAAGCCCATATTCCTATCCATCAATCTCCAAATGGCATCTGTAAGCCCATTCCCACCATCACACTACTACTATGTGAGCGCAAATTTCTGGGCACTCTAGTGTTCAATCATCTTCCACCTTCGGATTACGAAAGGCACGTCAGCCAATCTACATCCTCAGGTCTAAGAAGATTGAACAGGGGCAACTGTTGTACCCCAAAATTTTCGCTCCCATATTCTTCAAGATTTGCAAAGAGCATGCTTCAAAATCTCCCAAGAGTTGCACAGTTCAATGGCATCCTAACAGTCAAAAATTAGGGTTTTGGTTCTGGCAGAGAAATTGAAGTTTCCAAGGTTCCAAACAAGTCCTATATGCCTACAAACATGGTCAAGCATCCATATGCTAAGTTTCAAGACTCACAGCACAAAATTGCACAGTCAAAAACCCTAATTGCTCAGCAGTCAACTGTAGGGGTAAAATGGTCATTTGACAGTCAAAAGTTCAAATTTTTGGTCAACATCTTACTTTGAAGCCACAAACATCATTTTATCAATTCTTGATCATGATTTTCAAGGCATGGCTCAAAAAGTCTCAAGATGCAAAAGTTTCCATATTTGGACAGTTGAAAAAGTCAACTGTAAATTGACCAGGGCATACCTTCCACATGGTTTATCAAAAAAATTCCATCCAAAGCTCATTTTGAAGAGAATGACATTTCCTACAAGTCATCTTCACACTTCAAGTCCAAGAAATGCTCTCACAAAAAGTTATCAATCTCAACATTATAGGTCATTTTCAAAAGTCAACAAAAAGGCACTTTAAGTCAAAGACCATAACTTGAGATTGGTAAACCAAAATGACATGGGACCAAAGGTATTGGTTAGAGGACTTCAAGACCTTTCCAAAATGTCCAAGAACATGATCAAAGATTAAAAATTGAGCAAGATATGCCTTGTGGAAGTTGGGAAATGTTTGGGAATTTTGAAAAGTCAACTTTGCTTCAAATGCCTCAAAATTGCTAATGGGCCTCAATTTCTTCCAAGAATCATCACCCAAAAGCTATGCACGACCCATTGACCCAAAGGGGAGTTATTTTCCTATTTTTAATTAATTAATTGAATATTTAATCTATTTAATTCATTTAATTAAAATTAATTATAAGAAAAATACTAACCCATGCTTTTCAAATCTTTTTGTGCATAGAATTCACTCAAGATTTCGTGCACTATTCAATAAGGAAAGAATCAAGGTGATTGGCAATGATTGGCATCAAAAGGACATGAAAAAGATTGAAAAAGATTACATTGAAAACCAAATATTTGAATCATGAATGCAAAGGTTTTTGGACTTGGATTTCTACCCTAATTCAGTCACACATATAAACATAATGCAACCCTAATGCTAGGAAGAAGCTAGCTGCGCTCAGAGTCAAGAATCAAACTTTGCATTTTTCCAAAAAAATTGAAATCTGCTTTCATAGTTTCAGTGCGTTTCAAGACAAGAGAACGATACCACAAGCTTGCCAAGACTGCCAGGAAGCTATCCCAATCAAAACCACAGCCTCTAACCTCAAGAATCGGTAGAATGAAGCCGCCCTGTTCTTGATATTTTACATATTCGTATTTACATTTTCATGCCATATTAATGCATTCTAATGATTGTTTTGCACTAACATGAACTCACTAAAGCTAATGGTGCCATTGAATTGGATTAATAGTGCTTGTATAGAAAGATGCCATTGACGTTTTCTAGGTTTTCAGAGGTTTGAATTTGGGGCTTTCCTCTTCTGGAAAAATCAGACAACAAGACCTATGCCATTAGAATCAGGACTTCCTGACGATTCAAAACCATGCCTCGCGCTCAATTTATGATGAACCAGGCCCTATTCGCTATTATTCGTGGCTTCAATTTGTGGGGGTTTAAAACCCCCGCTATCTAATGCATATATTTACAGGAAAACGAAGAAGAAGATTGGGTGTCCTCACGTGGTTGGCTGGTTCAAAAAGCTGGCACGTTTTTTTGTCTTCATATCACTAACCCTTATTTTTTATTATATTATATTTTTTCCATTGTATTAACAAATAAGCTTAATGGCTCAGTTGGTGGAAAGCAGTGGTTGCAAGCCTTGGGACCTGGGTTCGATTCCCAGGTCCCCCTCTTTCTTCAATAATATTTTTTCCAATACACTTCCATGCAGCGTGCTATCCAGGTTCCACAATACACCTTCACATCAGTGCCTGCCACATGCCCCTGAAGCTCAATCTAATGGCCATCAACAAGCGACTACCATGTACGTTAGTCAGCTATCCCACATAAGCGCTGGAAAAGTCAACGTGGCCAACATCTTGATGGGCAAAAACTCCTCTAATCACACCTCCAATTGGGCCAACTCACCCCCTCTGGTTTGCATATGTATATTTTTATTTCTTGTTTTAATTTTTTCTTTATTCTTTTGTTTGCTATTATTTTAATTAATTTACCAAAAAAATAAATTTTTATAACACAAAAATAAAAAATCAGAAAGTCAAAAAGTAAAATATGTTTATTATTTAATTCACTAATATTTATTTTGTAAACAAATTTTGTTAATTAATTTAATTTTAGTTTTAGGTTTAATGTTAATGTTTTTTTTTAATAAGCTAAAAAATGTAGAAATTAGGGTTTTAATACTTTTATTCTTTTTCTTTTCTTTTTACCATTTATTAAGTATTAATTATTTTTCGTAAATAAATATGCCATGTAAATAATTAATGTAAATTAGGTCAAACTTGAATTTATTTCTTTAATAATTAAAAATGTTTAGAATTAGGGTTTTAATTCCATTTAATTTTCCCTAATTTCATAAATACAAAAAAACATGAAAAATAAGTCCTTTCCTTTATTTAATTTAATTAATTTAATAATTTCGATTTAATTTCCTCAAAGGATCCAACGCCCTCGCACCTTCGAATATAATTTTCTCTTCGCGCGTTTATTTTATTTTTCTTTGTGAGATTTATGTACTTTCCCCAAAGCCTTGTAATAGATTAATTAGGATATTTATTTTTCCGCATTTTATTTATTTCAAATCGGGTCTTGGTTTAATTTGGCGATGTAGACCCGCGCCTTTGTAATAGCGTAGGACTTTTATCTTCCCGCACCTTTTAACTGTTAATAACCACATGAAAGAATGAATGCCAAAAATAAAAACAAAGCGTAGATCACCAATGCATGACAAGATAAACATAATTGAAAATGACACACAATTCACACACCACCCCTAGGGTACGTCTCACTGTTGCCTTGCCCCTCGAAACGTGGTCGTCGAGTAGAGGACGTTTTAGTAAGTCCTCATGTCCATGAACATGGCATGGGGGTAGCTTCTAAGGTGTCTTCCTATTGCTCTGGTGACCACACTGTCCCTAATCCTCGAATTGACCCGAACACCTCCAACGGTGGTGCTACCTACCTCTCAATGGTGGGATGGCACTACTTTAAGGACATTTACACAGACTAATTCCTTAGGGTAGGTAGATGACTCGTAGATACTTGCTCTGAATTCAAAACGAATCAAAAACTTCTTTTCACACCGACACTTTTGAAAACAAAAAAAAAAGCTTTCAAAAACAATTTTTCAAACACTCTTGAGGACTGATACAAGAGTTGATCTGAAATTTTTAAACGAAACTTTTTTTAAACCCACAGTTGAAAAGCAAACAAACAATTTGAAAACACAAATGAGCAAGTATCTAAGAGCCCATGGATAACCATGGATAGAAAGGGTGCTAACACCTTCCCTTTCTATAAATCTACCTCCCGAACCGAGAACTAATCTCAATAAGGAATTTTTCTGTGCTTTTGTCCTTTCCATACTGGAGAAAATAAAAGACGGTGGCGACTCTTGCTTCCGCGACATTTCGCGAACCAGCATTAAACAGTCAGTTCCAGATCCACCGATCACAGATGGCCCTCATGATATGTTGATTCCTGACATAGTTTTTGACTTCGACAACGATGCACAAGGACTTCGCCAGAGATTTATCAGAGCTTGGAGGATGCCCAACAGGGTAGATAGCAAGACACTGGGGCACAAGAACTCCATCCCCCTGGAGCCTTATCTCAAGTGGGTACGAGCCCGCTCCCAGAAGCTGGTGATGCCATATCCTCATGTTCTCCATGTGATCAAAGAGCCAGTCTTGGAAGGAGAGGTGCCCTACACCATTCAACATCCTGACATGCCTACATCCTGGGAAGAAATGCAGAAAAGATGGATCCAACTCAAGGAAGAACGGAATTCTCTTGAAACCAGTCTACATGCCAGTGAGAAGAAGGTCTTGGAGCTCACGCGTCTACTGCACGAGGAAAAGACTCTCAACACTTACATTGCTCCAAAGAGGATGCGCAGTGTCTTTTGGGATTAATTATTTTTTAATGTTTTGCCCATGAGGCCTTGATGTACTGAACAATTTATTTCCTAATAAAAAGTGTGTTCTTTTTTGGCTACAACGAATTTGAACTTTCGAACCCTTGAATGCATTGCATAAATAGCATATCATGCATCATGTGCATAACAGGTACCCCTTTTTCTACAGGTTGCTTAATCTTCTTCGCTGTTTATTTCAGCACTCAAGCATCATGAATCCTGAACTCACTACCGAGCAAGCTATCAAGGCCCTCCAGGCCCAGAATGCCCAATTTCAGGAGATGGTCATGAACTTGGCCCAGGGACAACAAGAGCTGAAGGCTTTGCTCCTGAAGAAGAAGAAGAAGAAGAAGAAGAAGAAGAGGATTGTGCTATTCAACACTGGGCGCAGACTCGGGAATACATTGCAGAATGAAGCTGAGAGGACTACTCCGTCTGTGGGGGAAGGCAATCACCAAGGGAGAGAGGTCCCTAGTCCTGTGGTCTCTGACACCGAGACATACTTCAACGATGAACAGTACCCTCCTGCTGAGGACCGGTACAAACAACTGGAGGACAGGTTAAATGCTATGGAGATTCAACGTGTGCCTGGGTTGGATTTCGGAGACTTGGGGTTATCTTCTAGGGTGGTGACCCCGCACAAGTTCAAGGCGCCTGCCTTTGTGAAGTATGACGGGGCTTCCTGTCCTAAGATGCACCTCCGTTCTTATGTAAGGAAGATCCAGCCTTACACAGCGGACAAGAACTTATGGATCCACTTCTTCCAGGAGAGTCTTTCAGGGACTCATCTCGAATGGTTCTATCAGCTGGATGGAACCAACATTCATAACTGGGAGGATTTGGCCACTGCTTTTTACAAGCAGTATCAATATAATTTCGACCTCGCTCCCACGCGTACCCAACTCCAGGGTATGTCACTGGGAACGGGTGAAGGTTTTAAGGAGTACGCACAGAAATGGAGAGATCTGGCTGGCAGGGTGCAGCCACCGTTGACGGATCGTAAGCTAGTGGACATGTTCTTGGGGACCCTATTTGGTCCATTCTTCAACCATCTCATTGGTAATTCCTCTGCTGGGTTTACTGACCTGGTCCTGACTGGTGAGAGGATCGAAGTTGGTATAAAATCAGGGAAGATACAGAAGGGTGCCTCCTCAAATACTGAAAAGAAGCCCTTCAAGAAGGAGGCCAGTGCTGTGTACGGTCCCAGGAGACAGATTAAACCGGAACGCCGCCAAGCTGTCAACGCGGTGGTTATTTCTAAGCCTGCTGCTGCTCCTCAGCAATACAACCAACCAGAGCTGAGAGGCCCAAAAGGCAGTATACTCGGCTCAGCATGACTCTCTCTCAAATATTACCGCAACTGCTCTCAACTAGCCTGGTAACTGTCAAGGAGGCTCTGAAGGTGGTAAACACAACCTCTCTGAAGTACAATCCCAACGCCCATTGCGCTTATCACTCTGATAGCCCGGGACATTCTACTGATGATTGTTGGGCCCTAAGGAATAAGGTTCAGGACCTTATTGATGCTAAGGAAATACAGTTCGAGGCGCCCGAAAGGCCAAATGTTGTGACCTCTCCCATGCCCCAGCATGGAGTGAATGCTGTTGAGGAGGATCTGTATGTAGCTTCTGTGGATGATGTTGCTACTCCGCTGTTAACCATCAAGAGGAACCTATTGCTAGCCGGTTTATTTCTGGGATGTAGTAAAGGTTGCCATTTATTTGCTGCTTCACCTGTTGGTTGTCCTTTGCTGAAGTCAGGCGTCCAAAACCTGATAGATAGCAAAGAGATCTTGTTCAAGAAGATTGCTATTCCTGCTGTTCCTGCTGCCCCTGTTGAAGAAGTTTCAATTGTCACCATTTTCAACAAACCTTCCAAGGCTCCTTCAAAGAAGCCTATCAAAAATTTTCCTGTTCACAAGATTGCTCCTATAACCATTACTGTTCCGGGGCCCATCCCCTACAAGTCTGATAAAGCTGTCCCATGGCACTATGGGGAAGACGTTTATGTTTTGGGAGTGAAACAAGAGTTCAATAATGGTACTGGTGTCACCAATATCACCGGGCTTGCTAAAGTCACTCGTAGTGGAAGACTGTTCTCACCAGACATTACACCTCCAGCCATTCAGAGGCCTCTTGTCATCACACCTGCCAGTGTGCCTGTTCCCCCCCCCCCCCCCTGATCAAGTTTCTACCCCTGCTGCCGAGTCATCTGACGCTTGGGGTAAGGGAATTGCTACTGATGTGCCTGCCCGGACGGAGGCACCAAAGACCACTATCGAGGCTTCCAAGCAAGAGATGGAAGAGATCCTCAAAATTATAAAGAAAAGTGATTTCAATGTCGTTGAACAGCTGGGGCACACCCCCTCTAAAATCTCCATGCTATCACTGTTGCTGTGTTCAGAGGCCCATGCCAAGGCCCTGATTGCGTTCCTGAAGACGGCCCACGTGCCCCAAGAAATGTCTGCTGATCAATTCACCGACTGTGTGGCCAACTTAACCGCTGATAATGGTCTGGGTTTCTCTGATGCTGATCTGACGGCCAAGGGGAAGAACCATAATGATGCCCTGCATGTCTCCATTGAATGCAGGGGCACTACTCTTGCTCACGTGCTGGTTGACACTGGTTCTTCACTGAACGTACTACCCAAGAAAGCTCTAGACAGGCTGGACTGTGAGGGTTTAGAGCTCAAACCAAGTAACATCGTTGTCCGGGCCTTTGACGGGTCCAAAAGGATGGTACATGGTGAGGTTGACATCCCAATCAGGGTTGGTTCACAAGTCTTTGATTCAAAGTTCTATGTGATGGATATCCGACCGTCCTACTCTTGTCTGCTGGGTCGTCCTTGGATCCACAAGGCAGGGGCCGTGACTTCAACTTTACATCAGAAGCTCAAATACCCGGTCAGGGGGAAGATCGTAATAGTGCAAGGGGAAGAGGAATACATGGTCAGCCACCTCAACTCCTTCAGGTACGTAGAAATGGATGGGGAGTTTATTGAGACCCCCTTTCAACACTTCGAAGAGGTGCCTCAAACATTGGCAGCAGCAGAGACAGTGACTGCAGAAGACTCTCCTTTGAAGATGGCTTCCTTGAAGGATGCCCGGGCTGTGATTGAGAAGGGTGAGTGCGCAAACTGGGGAAGGCTTCCTGATTTCACTCCAAAGACTGACAAATTTGGCTTGGGTTTCACTGCAGAAGCTCAGAAGGCTGTGCGCAAGGCAAGGATTGGAAGACCTCCTGTGCTCATCACCAATCCAGGAGTTAATGCTATTGAAGACGAAGCGGACGAATCTGAATTCGACAGCTAGATCTACCCAACAACCAACGGTGGACCTAGCAACTGGACTGCAAAAGAATTTACACCTATTACTTTTGTCACCCAGTAATGAACTTCTTTGTTTTGGATTTGTAATAAACAATAATTTGAAACTTTATGGCCCGGTGTCTTACCCGGGGCACCGTGGTTTTGTTTGTGAGGGCTTTTGTGTGTCACTTCCATATATCATGAATAAAAGCATTGGACGTTTTTACATTTTCAAATCTTGAGCTCTCTTTCTTTCTTTATATATTGCAAAACAGCTGTATTTACACACACTCACCTATACAGGTTTCAATCCACTCTGGATCTCACTGGTAACGACTCTGCTACTTCCAGTTATGACTTCGAAAATCCGATCAACTTAGCCGAAGACGAAGGTGAAGATGATTGCGAAGTGCCTGGTGAGCTTGCAAGACTGTTACTCCAGGAAGAGAGGGCCATTCAGCCACATGAAGAGCCAGTGGAAACGGTAAATCTGGGTACTGAGACAGACAGAAAGGAAGTCAAGATTGGTGCCAATCTAGAGCTCAGCGTAAAACAACAGTTGATTCAGATGTTGCATGATTATGTGGAGATCTTCGCCTGGTCTTATGAAGACATGCCTGGGTTGGATACCGACATTGTGGTCCATCACCTGCCTACCAAGGAAGAATGCACTCCGGTTAAACAGAAGGTCTGCCGTATGCGTCCAGAGATGTCCGAGAAGATCAAAGCTGAGGTTATGAAGCAATTTGACGCCGGTTTTCTTGCAGTAACTTCTTACCCTCAGTGGGTTGCCAATGTGGTTCCGGTACCGAAAAAAGATGGTAAGGTCTGAATGTGTGTTGACTACAGGGATCTGAATAGGGCGAGCCCCAGGGATGACTTCCCCCTGCCTCACATTGACGTTCTGGTTGACAATACTGCTCAGCACAAGGTGTTCTCCTTCATGGACGGCTTTTCAGGTTATAACCAGATTAAGATGGCTCCTGAAGATATGGAGAAGACTACTTTTGTTACTCAGTGGGGCACCTTCTGCTACAAGGTCATGCCCTTTGGGTTGAAAAATGCTGGGGCAACCTACCAACGTGCCATGGTCGCTTTATTTCATGACATGATCCACCATGAGATTGAAGTATACGTCGATGATATGATTGCAAGGTCCCAAACTGAGGAGGAACACCTTGACCATATACAGAAGTTGTTTGACCGCCTGAAGTTGTACAAGCTGAGATTGAATCCAAACAAATGCACATTTGGGGTAAGATCTGGGAAGTTGCTAGGCTTCGTCGTGAGCGACAAAGGTATTCAAGTGGACCCTGCCAAGGTTAAAGCCATACAAGAGATTCCAGTTCCCAAGACAGAGAAAGAAGTCAGAGGCTTTCTAGGACGTCTGAATTACATTGCCCGATTCATCTCGCACCTAACTGGTACCTGTGAACCAATCTTCAAGCTGCTGAAGAAAGATCAAGTAGTACGTTGGAATGATGAATGTCAGGCCGCTTTCGACAGAATCAAAGAGTATCTCTAAGAACCACCCATTATTATGCCACCGGTTGAAGGGAGACCTCTAATACTATACTTGACAGTACTTGACAGCTCAATGGGGTGTGTGCTGGGGCAGCATGACGAGTCTGGCCGAAAAGAGAATGCCATTTATTACCTTAGAAAAAAGTTTACCGACTGTGAAACCCGATACTCACTGCTCGAGAAAACTTGATGCGCTTTGGTATGGGCTGCTCGCCGGCTGAGACAGTATATGTTGACTCACACTACCTTGTTGATTTCAAAAATGGATCCAATAAAGTACATATTCGAAAAGCCTGCTCTGTCTGGAAGAATAGCGAGATGGCAGATGATCTTGACAGAATACGACATCCAGTACACGACTCAGAAGGCAATCAAGGGAAGTGTATTGGCAGACCATTTGGCACACCAGGCAGTGGACGACTACCAGTCAATGAACTTTGAGTTTCCAGATGAGAACATCATGGTAGTGACTGATTGTGAAGTACCTGGATCGGATGAAGGACCTGAAGAAGGATCCTGATGGTCTATGCACTTTGACGGAGCCTCCAACGCTTTGGGTAACGGTATCGGCGCTGTGATCATATCCCCTCAAGGCACTCATACTCCACTCACCGCCCGGCTATGTTTCAACTGCACTAACAACATGGCGGAGTATGAGGCATGCATCATGGGTCTTCAAGCTGCAATTGACTTAAGGATCAAGTTTCTGAGTGTCTTCGGAGATTCCGCTCTCGTGATCAATCAGATCAAAGGCGAGTGGGATACGAAACACCCAAATCTTATTCCTTACAAAGAATGTGTGTTGACATTGATTCCCCATTTTACGGAGATAACTTTTGAACACTTCCCAAGAGAGGAGAATCAGTTGGCGGACGCGCTGGCTATGATGTCTTCTATGTTCAAGGTCAAATGGGACAACGAAGCTCCCCGGATCATTATCTGGAAACTGGATGAACCCGCATATTGCTGTGATCTTGGGGCTGAGATGGTAACTGAAAAACCCTGGTATCATGAGGTGAAGAGGTACCTGGAAGCTCAAGAATACCCCGAGGGTGCATCTGTCAATGACAAGAAGTTTCTGAGAAGGTTCGCAGCAAAGTTCTTCCTCAGCAACGACATTCTCTACAAGCGAAACCATGATTCAACCTTACTGCGTTGTGTGGATAAGACTGAAGCAGAAAAGATCATGGTAGAACTGCATGAAGGTACCTTCGGAACGCATTCCAGTGGACACACCATGACAAAGAAAATCCTTCGGGCAGGATATTTCTGGTCCACAATGGAAGCCGACTGTTACCAATATTCTCGGACATGTCATAAGTGCCAGATATATGCTGATAAGGTGCACGTTCCTCCAGACCCTCTGAATGTCTTGATTGCACCTTGGCCTTTTGCAATGTGGGGCATTGATATGATCGGCGAGATTAAACCTACAGCATCCAACGGGCATCGCTTCATCCTGGTAGCGATTGATTACTTTACAAAGTGGGTTGAAGCAGCTTCCTACGCTACCGTAACCAAGAACGTTGTGGCACGGTTCATTCGGCACAATATTAATAACAAGATGATCACTGAGCTCTGCGAGCAATTCAAGATACAGCACCACAACTCTTCTTCTTACCGGCCGAAGATGAATGGGGCTGTAGAAGCAGCAAATAAGAATATCAAAAAGATTGTGCAGAAGATGACAGTGACCTATAAAGATTGGCACGAGATGTTACCGTTTTCTCTTCATGGGTACCGTACCTCAGCAAAGACGTCAACCGGGGCAACTCCCTTTTCCTTGGTCTACGGCATGGAGGCAGTCTTGCCGATTGAAGTCCAGATACCCTCTCTCCAGATAATGAAGGATGCAGGCTTGAGCGAAGATGACTGGATCCAGACTCGACTTGATCAGTTAAACCTAATTGACGAAAAGAGACTCACTGCTATTTGTCATGGTCAAACGTATCAAAAACGGATGATCAGGGCATTTAACAAGAAAGTCTGACCACAAGAGTATCAAGTTTGGGACCTGGTAATCAAGCGCATCATTCTTCCTCAAAGTGATCCCAGGGGAAAATGGACCCCCACATACGAAGGGCCATTTGTGGTTAAACATGTCTTCTCAGGAGGAGCCATGATTCTAACCACCATGGACGGTGACGACCTTCCTCACCCCACCAATGCAGACATAGTAAAAAGATACTACGCATGATAAAAGACCCGCTAGGTTGACATACCTAGGCAAAAATAAGGGCTTCCCGGCAAACCAAAAGGGTTCGGGCAAAAATAAGGGATGAAATGAAAAAATCTGTACACCCGGCAAGTCGAAAACCTGAAAGGGCGGCTTGAGCAAAAATGGGTATCCCGGTGGAGTGAAAACCCGAAAGGGCGGTCCAGGAAAAAGTTAGGGATTAAAGCGTAATACTATGTCTCATTGGATCACCTTGCATCCAGAATCCGGTATCAAACATCAGGTTCAGACGACATCGATCGATCAACTTCATCTTCAACTGAGCAGCCAAGTGATGAGACGCTTGAAGACATAAAGGTGATAGCAGAGTTGGAACCCAGTGGGATTATTCTCTTCACATAGCTGTTTTGTTTTCCTTTTTCACAAAATTGTATAAACTCTGTTGTTCGGTGGCGTTCTCTTACTAGGACGTCAACCTCTTGTACATAAACGCCTATTTACAGGCAAATTCAAAAATCAATACAAATTCACTTTTCAGACCAATTGCCAATTGTTTTTTCCTTTTTCTGTTTTGTTTTGTAAAGAACATCCAATGTTCAATTGTGATATATGCATTTGACACTAATTGCTAACTCATAAATATTTGAATACGAAACAAAGGATTAATTACAGGTAACATCAGAAACAGAGGCAATAATGAGTTGTCTAAGCAATCTAATTGCTATGTCCACCAAGGTACCAAGGTAAGTTCGGCTGAAGAATGTAACCCAGATACCTTCACTCCCCGCCGAGTAAGATAAGACTCAGCAATACTCTCCCCAAGCAGAGCTGGTCTCTCGTCAGCCCTGACAAGGCACCGTATCTCCAGCAAGTCAGCAACACTCTCCCCGAGCAGAGTTAGTCTACTGTCAGCCTCAAGGAAATTGGATTATCCTCCAGAAGATCTCAACATTCCCCAATGGAACATACAGACATTCTTAACAAGCGTCCCCGGAAATCTGGATCTAAGATTGTTCCCCGGCGGAATACAGAACATCCAGTGGAGCCATTCCCCAGTCCAATCTGAAAAGTTTCCCCAGGAGAGTTCAATCAATTTCCCCAGTAGATTCAGGAAGCTTATCCCCAGTAGATTCTGGAAGCTTATCACCTGCAGAGTACGAACGCGCCTCCCCGGTTTTATTCAAAGGTTATTTCCCCACCAGGATATAACTGGGTTATCCTCAGCCAATTGCCACGGAAAGATCGTCCCCGGCGAGGTCTTCCTATCCCCAGCGGAGTTCATCAAATCTTCCAACAGAGCTCAACAATGGTATCCCCAGCGGAGTTATCATCAAACCTCAGCGAAGTATCTCTTCTCCCACAGAGTAATTCCCCACAGAGTAATCTCTCCAACAAGTCTATTCCCCAACAGAGTCATCTTCTCCTATCGGTTTATTCTTGCAACCATCACCCCCAGTGGAAATGAAGAACTGCACTCCCCAACATCAGCCCAGGATTCAACTTCCCGGCATTCGTCAAGGATTTATCTTCCTAGACAAAAATACATTCATAAACATATCACATTCATACATCCTACTTACATACACAATGCATGCACATACGCATCATATCACACAATCTCATTTATTCTTGAGGACATCATGACATCATGCTTTTTCATACATCATGACATTGCATACAACTGATGTTTTACCTTTTCAGGAAAAAGGTCAATCCAAAGATAATTACTATCAACTGTCGCAATTCCAGATTCGATACCTGTACCTAGCCAGGGCATGTCTGTGAGCGATCAATCCCAGATTCGATTCCTGTATCCAGCCAGGGCACGTCTGAAGAGTATGAAGATTCGATTCCTGTAGCCAGCCAGGGCATATCTGTTGACGACTAATTCCAGATTCGATTCCTGTATCCAGCCAGGGCACGTCTGAAGAGTTTGAAGATTCGATACCTGTATCCAGCCAGGGCAAATCTGTTGACGACTATTTCCATATTCGATTCCTGTATCCAGCCAGGGCACGTCTGAAGAGTTTGAAGATTCGATACCTGTATCCACCCAGGGCAAATCTGTTGACGACTATTTCCAGATTCGATTCCTGTATCCAGCCAGGGCACGTCTGAAGAGTTTGAAGATTCGATACCTGTATCCAGCCAGGGCAAATCTGTTGACGACTATTTCCAGATTCGATTCCTGTATCCAGCCAGGGCACGTCTGAAGAGTTTGAAGATTCGATTCCTGTATCCAGCCAGGGCATATCTGTTGACGACTATTTCCAGATTCGATTCCTGTATCCAGCCAGGGCACATCTGAAGAGTTTGAAGATTCGATTCCTGTAGCCAGCCAGGGCATATCTGTTGACGACTAATTCCAGATTTGATTCCTGTATCCAGCCAGGGCACGTCTGAAGAGTTTGAAGATTCGATTCCTATATCCAGCCAGGGTAAATCTGTTGATGACTAATTCCAGATTCGATTCCTGTATCCAGCCAGGGCACGTCTGAAGAGTTTGAAGATTCGATACCTGTATCCAGCCAGGGCAAATCTGTTGACGACTATTTCCAGATTCGATTCCTGTATCCAGCCAGGGCACGTCTGAAGAGTTTGAAGATTCGATTCCTGTATCCAGCCAGGGTATATCTGTTGACGACTATTTCCAGATTCGATTCCTGTATCCAGCCAGGGCACGTCTGAAGAGTTATAATATTCGATTCCTGTATCCAGCCAGGGCATATTTGTTGACGACTATTTCCAGATTCTATTCCTGTATCCAGCCAGGGCACGTCTAAAGAGTTTCCAGATTCGATTCCTATATCCAGCCAGGGCACGTCTGAAGAGTTTGAAGATTTGATTCCTGTATCCAGCCAGGGCAAATCTGTTGACGACTATTTCCAGATTCAATTCCTGTATCCAGCCAGGGCACGTCTGAAGAGTTTGAAGATTCGATTCCTGTATCCAGCCAGGGCATATCTGTTGACGACTATTTCCAGATTCGATTCTTGTATCCAGCCAGGGCACGTCTGAAGAGTTTGAAGATTCGATTCTTGTATCCAGCCAGGGCATATCTGTTGACGACTATTTCCAAATTCGATTCCTGTATCCAGCCAGGGCACGTCTGAAGAGTTTCCAGATTCGATTCCTGTATCCAGCCAGGGCACGTCTGAAGAGTTTGAAGATTCGATTCCTGTATCCAGCCAGGGCATATCTGTTGATGACTATTTCCAAATTCGATTCCTGTATCCAGCCAGGGCACGTCTGAAGAGTTTGAAGATTCGATTCCTGTATCCAGCCAGGGCATATCTGTTGACGACTATTTCCAGATTCGATTCCTGTATCCAGCCAGGGCACGTCTGAAGAGTTTCCAGATTCGATTCCTGTATCCAGCCATGGCACGTTTGAAGAGTTTGAAGATTCGATTCCTATAACCAGCCAAGGCATATCTGTTGACGACTATTTCCAGATTCGATTCCTGTATCCAGCCAGGGCACGTCTGAAGAGTTTGAAGATTCGATTCCTGTATCCAGCCAGGGCATATCTTCATAAAGAGTTTGAAGATCAACCCCTGTAACAGGCCAGGTAATTATCTTTCTTTCTCAGGTACACAAGTTCTCGCTAAGGAATCTCTTACGCGATCGACACCTAGATGGCATCTATAAGCCCATCATCCCATTACAGTTCTAAATGGCATCTATAAGCCCATTCCTGACAAGGTTCTGTCACATCTCCAGATGGAATCTATAAGCCCATCCTCCTATCCACCATCTCTCCAAATAGCATCTGTAAGCCCATTCCCGCCATCACACTGCTGATACTCTACTATGTGAGTGCAAATTTCTGGGCACTCTAGTGTTCAATCATCTTCCACCCTCGGATCACGAAAGGCACACAAGCCAATCTACTTCCTCAAGTCTAAGAAGATTAAACAGGGGCAACTGTTGTACCCCAAAATTTGCCCTCCCATAATCTTCAAAGTTTTGCCAAGCATCACCTCAAATGGTTCAAAGTTTACTCAAGGGCTGCACAGTCAAGCACCCTCCTAAGCCAGTCAAATTAGGGTTTTGATTCCTGCAAGGAAGTTGAGGTTTTCAAGGGCTCAATCAAGTCACATATGCTCATATACATTGTCAAGCACCTACATGTCAAGTTTCAAGGCTCACAAGGTCAAGTTGCATAGTCAAAAACCCTAATTGCTTCACAATCAACTGTAGGGGCAAAATGGCCATTTGGCAGTCAAAAGTCAAAAATTTTGGTCAACATCTTATTTTGAAGCCACAATCATCATTTGGTCAAGTCTTGACCATGATTCCACAAGAATGGCTCAAAAATCATCAAGATGCAAAAGTTTCTATTTTTGGACAGCTGAAAAGTCAACTGTAACTTGACCAAGGCATAACTTTTTCATGGTTCATCAGAAAAATCCCATCCAATGCTCATCTTGAAGGGGAAGACATTTCCTACAACTCATCTTCACATTCCAAGTCCAATAAATGCTCTCACAAAAAGTTATCAATTTCAACATTATAGGTCATTTTCAAAAGTCAACAAAAAGGCACTTTAAGTCAAAGACCATAACTTGATATTGGTAAATAAAAATGACATGGGGCCAAAGGCATTGGTTAGAGGACTTCAAGACCTTTCCAAAATGTCCAAGAACATGTTCATATGATCAAAATTGAGCAAGATATGCATTGGAGAAGTTGGGTAATTTTTGTGAAATGGCCAAAGTCAACTATCCTTGAAACTTCATTTTTGATAAAAAGGGCCCACTTTTTCCACTTGGTTCAGCTTGGCCATGCCTCCCACGTGTCCCACAATTTATTTCAAGATTAAAAATTAATTTTTCCATTTTTATTTAATTTTATTTGATTTAATTCATTTTAAATCTTTAAAATTCAAATGAAAATCAAAAAAATTAATTAGGGGATGTTTTGTGGCTTGAATAGCTTTGATACACCATGAAACACCTTCCAAATTCGTGTACAGCCTATTGCAAACACAAAATTCAAATTTGAAGCAAATATGGCAAGTGGTTCAATGGTGGTTATGGAAGAAATCAAAACTTCATTGCAAAGGCTTAAAGGTCCATTATTCTGATTGATTCTCATTACAAAACATATATGCAAGCCTTCTATATCCAAGACACGACCTAGAACACTCAAAAAAGAGCATAAGCAATTTCAAATTTTCAAGAGAAAAGTGTGAAACTGAAAACCATCTTCCAACGCAATTCAAGCTTTCTCTTTGATCCAAACATACTCCTGACCCTTCAAGGAACCTTTTGCCATCAGAATTAAGCGCAAAACCTCAAGAACTCGTGTCATACAAGTCACACAGTTTACACTCTTTCTCAAAATTACAGTCATACATTTATGCATTTTTAACTCTTTTCATTGATTGCATTGTACTCACAGGGTCCAAATGAAGCTTTCCATATAATTCAATTTGATTACAATGCCCTGGATTGAAAATTTCCATTAGCGATTTCTAGGTTTTCAGAGCTTTGAAATTGGGTTTTTTCTCATGCTGTAAAATTAAAACTCCAAACAGGCATGGTTGAAATCAGCAGGAGGAGGCGAACAGGATGAATGCCTCGCACCCTTTTTATGTTATCCCTAATCCTATTCGCTATTTTCTGTCATTACATTTAGTGGGGGTTAAAAACCCCCGCTATCTTATTTCTTTTTTGCAGATAAGAGGAAGACGATGATGAGGTGTCTAGGCGTGTGTGGTTGATTCAAACCATGCGCGCTTTTCTTTGTTTTTCAGCATATAACGCATTTTTTATATATAATATTTGGTTCCCATTATGTATACAAACTAACGCGCTTGGTGTAGTGGTTGGCCAGGTGCCTTGCAAGCGTTGGGACTTGGGTTCGATTCCCAGGTCCCCCATAATTCTCATATTATTTTTTTCAAGGCATTCCTGTGCAGATTCTCAAAAGATGAGCACCATAAACTTCATCCAAGAGCCAGCCAAGTGTCCACAGATGCAAATCCAATGGCCCAGAAAGCAAGAGCACCATGCTCACGAGTCAACAGCGCTCCACTCAATTCCAATGGTCAACGTGGCTGAAGCTTCAATGGGCCATAATTCCAATCCAACACCCTCAAATTCCAGCCCACACCCCCCTTGGGTTTAATCTTTTTTTATTTTGTCATTTTCATTTTTTATTTACCTTATTTTATTTCTTATTAACAAATTAACCAACTAATATTTTTTATAAAAAATCAAAAAAATAGAATTAACATTATTATTATTATTATTCTCATATTATTTTTGTAAATAAAATATTAACAAATAAATAGTTTAATTAGGCAATTTTAACTTCTTTTCTTAATAATTAAAATAGATCTAGAATTAGGTAAAATTAACTTTTAATTTTATTTCTTTTTATTTTATTTCATAAAAAACATAAAAAATACAAAAAATATATTTTCTTTTAATAAATTAATTAATTAGTTTAACAATTAGTTTTTAATTTCATTTAATCACCAAAAAGACAAAAAAAAATTCAATTTCTTTTCTTAAAAGGTTCAAAACCCTTAGAACATTCCGATTTAATTTTTATTCGCGCATAGTTTATTATTATGTAATTGCTTTCAAGATTGTAATAGTAATTAGGTTTATTGTTTTTATTTACTTTCCGTACTTATTTACCAAAAACGGGTCTTTGTATTTTTGGCGATGTATAGACCCGCGCCTTGTAATAGCGTAGGATTTATGTTTCCGTAATTTACTTTCCGCACCCCCTAACTGTTAAATGCATGAAAGAATGTATGGCAAATAAAAACAGCTCGTAGCTCACTAATTACAAAGACAAACATTAACTGAATACAACACACAAAGCACATGCCACTCTTAGGGTACGCTTCACTCGTTGCCTCAAAACGTGGTCATCAAGTATAGGACGTCTTAGAGGTCACCCTTTGTCTAAAGATCCAGTTGCCTCGAAACAGTTGCCTCGAAACGGTTGCCTCGGATAAAAGGATCTAGAACGTTAGGGTTACTTCTAAGTTGTCCTACCATTGCTTCGGTGACCACACAGTCCCGATAATCGAATTGACCCGAACACCTCCAACGATGGTGCTACCTACCTCTCAATGGTGGGATAGCACTATCTAAAGGACACTTACACAGCTTAATTCCTTAGGGTAGGTAGATGACTCATGGGTACTTGCTCTTTTCAAAAAAACAAACAAAATACTTTTCACACCTTACACTTTCAAAAAAAGTTTTCAAACAATACTTCATACACTCTTGAGGACTGATACAAGAGTTACCTAGAAGCCTTCAAACGAACTTTTTTCAAAAACCCACTCACATTTAAAAAGCAAACAAATTTTGAAAACATAAGAGCAAGTACCTAAGAGCCTGTGGATAACCACGGATAGAAAGGGTGCTAACACCTTCCCTTTCTATAAATCTACCTCCCGAACCGAGAGAAATCTCAAAGAAGGAATTATGCTGTGCTTTTGTCCTTTCCATGTTGGAGAACATAAAAGAAGGTGGCGACTCTTGCTTACCGCGACATTTCGCGAAACCAGCTAAAAACAGTCAGTTATATTTCCACCGATCACAACCTGCACACAAAACAAACAAACAACCCAATGTCTTAAGGTAAATCTCAAGAACTCTAGACAAAATATCAATTAAGGTCACAAGGTCTCCAATATAGGCCAAGGTTTCTAACCCTAAGTCCAAGAAGTCCAATGCTCCATAATGCCAAGGATAGTAACCAAATAGTCCAAGTATCATTAAAGATTTTTATGGTTCATGTTGATTATTAGGTTTTTTTTAAAAGAATAGAAAAGATCAACTGAGCAAAATAAAAATGACAAGAAAGTAAATGCTCAAGTGAGAAAAATAAAAATGGCATAAAATGTAATGCTTAAAATAAATGGTACATAAAGCATAAAAAATAAAGGGCATAAAGTAAAAACAAAAGGTAAAAATCAATTATTAGTGATTAGTGGTTAGTTGGATAATCATCTTGAAACTTGCATTTGGAACTCATTAGATGATTGGTAGAACCAAAGCCTCCATACAACAAGTTGCATTTGCTTTTTGTCAAGTATATCATCCATTTGGAATTCTCAAAAATACCATTTAATGATCAACGGTGTTTAAGTGATCCGCGTTGACCAAAAATATTGTAAATCCATTAGAGGATTGATAGAACCAAAGCCTCCACACAATGAATCTCAAGGTTATTGGATTAAAGGGGTCAAATTAACATACTTGGGCTTGCAAACATAGGTTTGGGCCACGAATGATCATTCATTTGAATCAGGACAAAATTTAGCCCTATGTTAAGCAATCGTAAGTGGACTTATATAGAAGTCACACCTATTTTGAGGTCAGTCAATAGCAATTTATGTACCACTTGTTTTGAGACATGATATAGAGATCATGCTCCAATAACACTTAGTGGAATAAGAAAGGGATGAGATGGAGAAGGGTGAGGAAGAATATAAAACCATATTTGAATTAAATTTTAATCAAACTATTATTAAAATCATTCATCCATTTTTGTGGAGTTAGACTCAACACCATGGATCCAATGATGTTAATAAAGTTCAATGATCAAAATTCAACCCAAGTTCAGCCAGAAAATAATCACAAAGTAATATTACATTTAATATATACATTAAAAAGATTTTTTTTTAAAAGGTTTTAAAATAGAAATAAGACATAAAAATATCAACTATATTCAAAATAATAAATAAAAATCAAGTAAGGCCATAGAAAAATGAATTTTTTTTATTAATAACCATGTATTAAAAAAATATTTCGCAAATAACCGGGTTTCGGAAAAAATTACGCAAATAACCATGTTTCAGATGGCTCCACAAAGGAGGAGCCATCTCAATTGGCGCATGCACCTAGGGTTTTGCCCTAGGCGCCATCTCACTTGGCGCCTCCCTTGTCTTTTAGCCAAGTGAGATGGCGCATGCTCCTTAAAAATGAGAGGAGGCGCCATCTCACTTGGCGCCTAGGGCAAAACTAGGGTTTTTTGCTGTTTTATAAATAATTCGTCCGTTTCTTTGAAATTTCTCACACTTTCTCGCACTGTATTTTTATTTTGTACTCCCTTATTTACGTAATGACGTCGCCTATGATTTTTAGCAGAGATGGTTACGTTATATTCTCCGCCACGAAACCCGCGATGAAAATGAAATTCTGGCATATTCACTCCATGGAGCGTCTGAAGCGGGAGTTGATGCGGTGGCTAGATGGAGACATCGCCGAGGGGGAAAAAATTCGAAGGATCCAGCGAAAACGAACAACAACCTCGCATGAGACAGGAAGACCTAATGTGTGGTTGGAGGAAGTCAAAACAGACAGTGATGTAATGCTGATGATGCATGGGTCAGATGAAATTGTGTTAACAGTTGTAATTTCCTAGATTGAATATCGTTAATCATTGTTGTACGCGAAAACCCTAATTTAATTTCCTATATTGAATTTCTTAAATTGTGTTAACAGTTTTATTAACGGAAAACCCATAATGTTTACAACACAAATATTGGAAAGATTTATTGTATTACAAAATTTATGTGGTCGAGCCAGACGCCCGATTCGGACAGTTTTTGCGATTGTGTCCGACCTGACGGCATAAACCACACTTTCTTTCCAACCTGTCAAGATCGTCCATTTCTGTTGTGATGCGCCTGCTTTTGGGACGACCCTTCTTGTTCCTTCGCATTTGGTCATTGTGCCAAACTATATCGCCGTTGTATTCAGGCCAATAGTCTGGTTTTGCCACCAAAGGAAAGTTGTTGTTGTAAACAGTGAGCAACGTTTCAGATTTATAAACGTTTGAGAGCAGTTGAAGCGCGTCTTGATGGGTATGAGCACAAGCGGCAATGACATGAGAGCAAGGCATACGAAAAGCTTGAAACCTGCCACAATCGCACCATTGAGAAGGTAAAATGACCATGTATTCTTGTCTTGCCAGGCCTTCATTGTGGTCGATTGTCTCTTTCACAATGAAGTTGTGGCTATGGCGGTCAAACCGTGTAACCATGTGAGTGTTGGCTTTAGCACTTTCAGCCTTAATGTATTTCATACAGCTTTCACTCCATAGTTGTCCTGATTGCAAGACCGCATACCACATTTCACCTCTTTTGGCAAATAACGCAGCCATCCTAAAATACGTGGATTTCACCAAGGCAGTGATGGGGAGGTTTCGTATGCCCTTGAATACCCAATTCATTGATTCAATAAGATTTGTTGTCATATGCCCCCATCTTTGGCCATTGTCGTATGACCTAGTCTACTTTTCGACCGGTATATTGTCGATCCACGTACCGGCTTCTGGGTTAGACAAATGAATCTCGTTGCGGTAATATTTGAATGTGGGCTGTGTCAGTGCGTATCCCGCATTCATCACCGCTTTCCTCAATGTTTTGTCCTTGACCTCCCTCGAGAAATTCTGGACGATATGCCTGACGCAATAGACATGCGTAGAAGAAGGGTCATGCCAACCATTTGCTGGATTATTATAGGCACTTTCAATGGAGGCATGTCTGTCCGAGATCAAACAGAGATCTGGTTGAGGAGCCACGTGTGTACGAAGATTTTTCAGGAAAAAGCTCCAAGCACCACCGGTCTCCCCCTCGACAAGGGCAAACGCAACGGGGAAAATGTTATTGTTGCCATCTTGTGCAACTGCCATCAAAAGCGTGCCTTTGTACTTCCCATACAACCAAGTCCCGTCAATTTGTAGAATTGGTTTGCATGATGCAAACCCTGTGATGCATGGTTGAAATGCCCAAAAGACGCGACTGAATATTCTGTTGCCATGTAGTAGACTACCATCTTGGGCGTACGCTGGCAATGTTTCCAGAACATAAACACTACCTGGAGAATATGTCTTGAGTGCATTTAGGTAGCGGGGAAGTTCTCGGTATGACTCCTCCCAGTTTTTGTACACCCTTTCAATCGCCTTAGTCTTTGCTAACCATGCCTTACGGTAAGACGGAGTGTAGTTAAAAACCGTGGTGATATGGGAGATGATTGTTTTCACCTTCAAAGAAGGGTCGTTGCTGACCAGGGGTAGGATTTCTTGACAGATTAGATCATGGTTGAGTTTTCGGTGGTCTTGTGATTGAGTGGAACTTACACAAGTATGGGTAGTCATGGAACCTATGACCCAGTAGTCACCCCTTAGTCTGTATGATGCGGTCAGCTTGAACATACAGTCAGGGTGGACACACTTGATCTTGTACCTTTCCGGGTTTACACGATCCACCTTATAATCAACCGAGTTGAGCATGTGAAATTTTTTGATGGCCCTTATGCATTCCTCTCTGTTACGAAACTTGTCCTTCTCTTTTAAATTTTCATCCAACTGCATATACGGTTGGAAAAACAAGTCCGTAGAAGGTTCATCTCCGCCCATGTTGAAGTTTGTCATGTGCGTAGGTGGTGTGTAGATTTTGTTAGTAGGAATACTTGGGATGCCATCATCGTCAGAATCGTTGTTCACCATTTCATCAAACTCTAACTCATTATCTTCTTCTTCATCATCAACTGCATCCACCTCATCTTGCTCATTCTCCAAAGGATCAACCTCCTGTGTCACCGGAGGCTCTACCTCCTGTGTCACCGGAGGCTCTTGAAGCAAAACGTACAACTCAATAGAGTCGTTTCCAGAATAGACATGGCTGGAAATCATGTTCTGGAAATCCTCGTCATCTTGAACTTCAACCTTATAAAAAATAACTTGGTTGTTTCCAAAAAAGACTGGACTCTGATAAAATATCTGGGATACCGGGCCTCGTTCAAGTTTGGCCTCCAATCTTTTCTTAAAGTACGAGAAATTTGCTTTCCCGTTTAAGAGAAATCGAACATTGTCGGTGTTTCTAAACAAAAACCCAACTGTGGGACACATGTATGTTTCACTGTTGAAATGTGCTTTGACAACAAATTATGGTGAAGAGGCCATTGTGTAGAATTGTTTTAAGGTTTGAAGGTTGGAATGTTTTAGGTTTATTGATTGTATGAAGGTATGAATGCTGGAATGTTTGAAGGTTAGATGACTGATTCGAAGGTTGGAAAATTTTACAGATTATGTGAATGAATGTTATGTTCAACGTAAGGCAAAAAATTTCAATTAAGTAAGGGATGCAACCCCCCAAGGCTGCCAATAATATTACATGCAATAATGAAACCCCATAGCCTGCCACCTATCCTGGCCCTATTCTGCATGCAACAAAGAAAGGAATCCTAAAGGCTGTCACGTAGCCTGAGCCAATGTTGTAAGAAGTGACACCTCTTATTCGCCAAATGGGGTGGCGACACCATTCATTTTTGTACTCTTTCGCCAAGTGAGATGGCGCCTCCCTTACTGTCCAATCGTGATACATGCATGGGCTGCCACCTAGCCTGCAAGAGTGACACCTTACATTTTTTGTAAATGCATGCATGCATATGTGTAACACCCTAAGAATGCAAATGTGACACATCGCAGGCATGCAAGCACAAGCAACCACTACATCAAACTTATTTGCCTATAAATACATACCTTATGAAACATCTCTCACACCCACACAACTCTCACTCTCTGCTACGAAATATTTCTTAAGTCTATCATACTCTCTATTTCTTCCTAAGTCTTTCATACTCTCAACCATTATGAACAATGGCTCTTCTAACAATGGGCGATACTCACAGAGGCACAAGGGAAAACATTGCTGCATTTGTAAGTCTCTTCTTTGGTTATACATTTTTCATACTTCAAATAACGTGTTGTTCATCTTAATTAATCTTACACTTGTTTAATTATGATCTCAGGATACAAAAAGATTCAGAATCCGTTCGCACAACTACCTGGCTCCCGACCCATTTATCGTCCCTTATCTGGAATATGCAGGTTTTGGACATGTGATAAAGATCTCCAACTGCACCATTGACTCAAAATTCATTCTTGCAATGTTGGAGAGGTAGAGACCGGAGACCCATACATTTCACCTACCAATAGGTGAATGTACCATCACTCTCGAAGATGTGTACATGCTACTGGGCCTCCCTATCGACGGTAAGGTGGTGAACGGGTCGGTTCAACAACCCAACTCACAGTGTGAAGAACTGTTGGGTAGGGACATGGTAGAAGGTGGTGGAGCAAGAGGGCGGGGAATACTACTCACTGACCTGAAACGGCATTATGCAAGTATGGAATTAAATGAAAATTCCTCAGAGAATGACCGAGTAGTAAAAGCCAGAACGTATCTTATGATACTTTTTGGTACATTTTTATTTCCCGAAAGTACAGGAAATAGTGTAAATTTCATGTACTTACATTTACTAACAAATTTTGAAAAAACTAGAAAATATAGTTGGGGTTCTGCAGTATTAGCCCACCTGTACAGTTCCTTGTGCAAAAACGCAGTCAAGGAAAAATGTACATTTTATGGGTGCGCATTTTTACTACAAGCCTGGGGTTGGTGGAGGATGGAGTCCTTAAACCCCATCAACAACAACACTTTTGGTTTCCCGTACGCAACAAAGTAAGTCATTAAGTTATAGCATTTATAACTATTCTGCTCTTTCCAAAATATATGCTAAAAATAACATGTTTCTCATTTCCTTTAGGTACTGCGTGAGGGGTATGGATTACGGCAAGAATCCCAGATTCAATGTCGCACTCTACCGGAATCTGTTGGATCACTTAGGCCCAGATGACGTACGTCGTAGCTTTTAACTTTTGTTCATTTTAATTATTTATACATTACTTTTGCGCTTACCTGATTTAAATTTTATCGCAGTTCGTCTGGAGACCATATTTGGGTTTGGGCCATTCTCCAAACCCAGAGGATGCAGCAACTTGGAATGCAAAGACTGCACTCATTCGGTTCAACATTATGGAGATGCACCACAGCGACCGTGTGAAGATGCAGTTCGGAATGATCCAAGAGATACCAAGTGATCCAACAGATTTGTCCCCCTGGCATCTAAAAAGGGTCGACGCCCAGTGGGGTCTTACCAACTGGAAAGACTTTGCTCCAGAATGGTGTAAAATGTGGCAAAGGCGTCACCGCTACATCTTGCAATCCCCGGTTTTCCTTACTCAAGGTAACATGCGACACACTGATCAATATATGTCGTGGTACAGGTCGGTTAGTAACCCAGAAATGCACGTGTCTCATCCGAGGTACTTGGTTGACCCACGCACACAATGGGAACAACCCTCGATTCCCCATCAACAAACCCAAAATCCATCAACCTCAAACCAACCCCCAAGAAGAAACAGACCAACAAACACACAACCACATTCCCCACCACAACACAACTACAATCAAATGCCGTACTACCAACCACAATCACCACCAAACTACCAATACCCAGATATGCCTCAAACCCAACCACAATACCAACCCCAATACCAGCACACCCACATACCCCAGACACAATTTCAGTCTTCCACATATCCCAATATGGCGCCCTCAACATCCAGCCTTAGCCCTGATATGGGAATGTCAGAAGATTATGACCAAGCCGACCAAACCTACCATCAACCACCATATCACCAAACAACCCAACATCCACAATACCAAACACCCCAAGATTCATTTCCTTTCTACCCCCCATACTCAGACGACCAATGCTACCGACCAACCATGGAACCCCACCCACCGCCAACACGACCAAACTTTGAGGGTATGGGTAACCGACTGTACCAGAGCGGATCTTCGAGATATGGAGATCTTACTGATTTTATGGATTCGGATCGCATTGACTTCGTTGGGCCATCGACCTTGCCGCAGCAGGAAACGAGACGGCACCCAGCAAGAGAAAGGCGAGGACGGGGATGCGGAACCGGGGGTCATTACCGGGTTCCGGGGGATCACTGATGTATCTTTTTTTTCCCAGTATTTTTTGTATCCATTTTTTTTACTGTTCTTTTAATGTAAAACAGTTGAATGTAATTATTTTTTTTTAAATAAAAAATCCATTTTGTTGATCTTTGTCTAATAGGCAACGCGCAGGAAAGAAAATAAAAAAAAAAAATTTTGGCCTAATTTTGTACATAGGCGCCATCTCACTTGGCTTAGGGCATGCCCTAAGCACTTAGGCGCCAAGTGAGATGGCGCCTCCCTTAAAAAAAGAGGTGCATGCGCCAATTGAGATGGCTCCTCCTTTGTGGAGCCATCTCAAACATGGTTATTTGCGTAATTTTTTCCGAAACCTGGTTATTTACGAAATATTATTTTAATACATGGTTATTAATAAAAAAAATTCTAGAAAAATCAGAAAAGGACTCAAATATTTTTATGTAATTTTTGGCAATTTTTAAAAATCAGAAACTATTTTAAAACTAATTAAAAAATGTTTAAAATAAAAATAAAATAGGTCAAAAATAGTAAACATCAATATAAAATTCCATAAAATTTTCAAAAAGTCAGAAGTATGCAAAATGATATTTAGGAAATTTTTCAGAATTAAAAAATGTCAGAAAGTATTTTTAAAGTAATTAAAAGAAAGAAAATAATGCAAAAAATATAAAAAAAAATATTAAATGTCAAAATAAAAATATGAAAAAAATATTCATGACATCAGAAATAATTCAAAGTATTTTTGTGAATTTTTTCATAATTTTTGGATAAAAAATAAAAGAGTTATGAATATTTGAAAATTAAATCAATTAAATATAAAATCAGAAAATAAAATAAAACCAAAAAGATATGGTCCATCAAATCATAGTCAAAACGCATTAGTAAGATAACCCAATGGTCCAGACGCGCTGTGTTTGATATGGACCTTAGTGGGATGCGCAGGGAATCAGGAAAAAGGCAACCAATGAAATTAAAACGCTTGGCACGCTATCATTGGCTGAGACGAGATATGTCATCGTCTTCAACCTCTAGCCACCATGCAATGGAGATTTTGTGAGATACTTCAAACGGTAAAATTAGGATCCCAAACCAGTATCATTGGATTCGTCTCTTCAAGACGATCCTAACACCACCATCACGCCAAATTTATATAAAGTATACAAAGAGATATGAATCAAAAACCCAGAAAATAGCGAGCACCTTCAATTTGAGATCTCTCTCTCAATTCTCAATGGATTTAAAAATTGTAAGAAGCACTAGAATCAGGAGAAGGAGTAGAACAAGTTAGTGCTTTATTTTGATCCAAATGATGGAGAATTTTACCTTTTCGAAGTTCAAGAAAGAAGCTCTGAAATTGGACTTTTGTAGCTTGGGTTATGGCTCGTTTTGCTTGGTTTAAGTGTTGGAGAGTTTGTATGATGCTTGAGGAAGATGAATGTGAAAAGAATTTTGGAGGAAAATGATGGAATCTCATAAACTAGTTTAAAAAATTTCAAGCTCGTGTGAGGTTTTGACATAGTGTTTTTAGCTCTCAAAGCTTGAGGAAATGAATGGGGGATGACCCTCTATTTATAGGGAATCAAATAGAATGTTCAAGCATGTGAAATGATGAAGTTTGGAGGGAAATCGTGTGAACCTGATACACGAGCAAAGTGTGATTTGATTTCCATCAAAACTCATATGTTCCTTGCGTTTTAATGCTCTAATCCACTTTGGCAACTTGGTTAAACATGTTTAGATCACAAACGCGTGCTTATTTGATGTTTAGAGGCCAAAACATGAATTTCAAATTCTGACTTATGAAGAAACTTCAGTTCCAAGTTACCAAGTTCAATCCAATGGCATTCTCTGCTCAAGGGGTCTTAAGGCATGATTCTTGATGCTTTAGAAAGATGAGGTTATAAGCTTTGCAATGGAAAAATAATGGAATCAAATGGATGCTTGAGCTGAAAGTTATACTGGGTCAAACTTGGGGGGGAAAAGGTTGACTTTCCATACTTAGAAATATTTCAAGTTTTTCTTCAAAAGTGACCTATAATGTTTTGCATCCAAACATGGCCTTCCACTTGGAATTTGCTCTTGGCCAAAAAATATGGCATGAAATAGACCTCTTAAATGACACTTTGAAACTTGAACCATTCAAAATCTAAAAAAATAGGGAGAGTTATGAATTGTTGAAGTTGGAAAAAATCATGAAATGACCTATAATATTTTGTATCCTTAGGGCATCTTCCATCCATTTTCTCACTTTGCACATAAAAGAAGGAATAAAGTTCACATCTTCAAGATCATTATGGAAAATGAGTGGGCTCAAGGTGATATAAATTGACCAAGTTATAATCATTTGAAGTCACACATGAGAATTTGCTCTTGACCAAAAAATATGGCATGAAATAGACCTCTTAAATGACACTTTGAAACTTGAACCATTCAAAATCTCAAAAAATTGGGAGATTTATGAATTGTTGATGTTGGCAAAAATCATGAAATGACCTATAATATTTTGTATCCTTGGGGCATCTTCCATCCATTTTCTCACTTTTCACATAAAAGAAGGCCTAAAGTTCACATCTTCAAGATCATTATGGAAAATGAGTGGGCTCAAGGTGATAAAAATTGACCAAGTTATGATCATTTGAAGTCACACATGAGAAATTGGGGGTTCATCTAGAGGACTTGTAATCTTTCTTCATCATCAAGCTTCTTCCACATGAAAAATCCTTGGAACTTTTGAAGTGATTTATTGATAACCCTTTGAAGAGAAGGATGTCTTTATAATCACTCAAAAATACCAAAAGATTAGCAATATATGTTTCTTTGAAGTTCAAAACCCTAGCTCCTAGATAAAGAGAAATGCCTTGAGGAACTTTGACAATTTTGAACAAACTTCTTGTATCAACACAAATGTTTTGTAAGTAGAAGTTGTTGAGGATAAAAATGATAACTCATAGCCACCAAAACCACTTCAATATCTTGAGAATTGAGAGAAATATGCATTTGTGACCAATGGGAACAAGCCTTGTCCAAGCATGATAACTTCTCCAATCAACCCCTTTGCATTTTTGAATCAATTTGATAATTTTGAAATATGATGAACCCAAAATAATCCTTGCCATGCCATTTATTACAAAACAACTTCAATGATGAGGTTTGAACTTCTCAAACTTTATTGACTAGGGCATGGAAATAAACTCATAAACCCATGGATCAACTTGCTAAGCCACATTGCCTTTACCTACATTATTAACAAATAAGACAAACATACATTGCATTTTATTAATTAAAAGAAAATAAATACAAAACATTCATGATCACAAAATAAAACAAGTCAAGGTGCTTGGTGATTCCTCAAAGAGCAAAGCTAAAGATAGGGAGGAGAACCAAAAACCCTAATGTGATCTTGTTGTGATTGAATCAACATGGTATGATGAAGGGATATTATGGAAAAAATTGGGGTACAACAGCTGCCCTTATTTAAGTTTCTTCTATCCGGAGATACTAAGGTTAAAAATCTCTGTGTCGATGCGATCGAAGATACTTAAATATAAAACAAACCCTATTTTTGGCCCTAAGATGCCATGCAATGCTTATGAGCATGGATGCACATGAAAAAAAAAACAAAGAGATGCAAAACACCATTCGGGGTGTGACAAAGGAAATAAAGAAACAAAAGAGAAACCCAACCTGGAAAATAAATCACTGGTGAATCAACAAACACGACTCATAGAGGATGATAAAAAGTCAAAGGATGTACCAACTTCTACTGAAGCCGAAACTACCAACGTTCACTGAGGGTAGAAAGAGGAGATAAATAACAACATCGACGTTTACTGACAGTGAGCTACCAACGTTTACTGAAGATAGAGAGAAGAAATCATCAATGTTTACTGATGATGAACTACCATCTTTTACTGAAGGTAGAGAGAAAAGAAAATATCATCACATTGTCGTTCACTGACAGTGAACTACCAACGTTCATTGAAGGTAGCAAAAAGATAACAATCACCAACTTTCACTGAAGGTGACCTTCCAACTTTCACTAAAGGTAGAGAGAAAATATATCGTAGCATCGCCGTTCACTGACGATGAACTACCAACATTCACTGAGGGTAGAAAAAAGATGACAAACACCAACTTTCACTGAAGGTGACCTACCAACTTCCACTGAAGGTAGAAAGAGAATATATCATAGCATCGCCGTTCACTGACGATGAACTACCAACTTTCACTGAAGGTAGCAAAAAGATAACAATCACCAACTTACACTGAAGGTGACCTACCAACTTCCACTGAAGGTAGAGAGAAAATATATCATAGCATCACCGTTCACTGACGATGAACTACCAACGTTCACTGAAGGTAGAAAAAAGATAACAACCACCAACTTTCATTGAAGGTGACCTACCAACTTTAATTAAAGGTAGAGAGAAAATATATCATAGCATCATCGTCCACTGACGATGAACTACCAACATTCACTTAAGGTAGCAAAAAGATAACAACCACCAACTTTCACTGAAGGTGACCTACCAACTTTCACTGAAGGTAGAAAGAGAATATATCATAGCATCGCCGTTCACTAACAATGAACTACCAACATTCACTGAAGGTAGAAAAAATATAACAACCACCAACTTTCACTGAAGATGACCTACCAACTTCCACTGAAGGTAGAAAGAGAATATATCATAGCATTGTCGTTCACTGACGATGAACTACCAACGTTCACTGAAGGTAGCAAAAAGATAACAATCACCAACTTTCACTGAAGGTGACCTACCAACTTTCACTGAAGGTAGAGAGAAAATATATCATAGCATCGCCATTCACTGACGATGAACTACCAACGTTCACTGAAGGTAGCAAAAAGATAACAAGTTTTTCCCCAAAATTCTTGCATTTCACTTAGAATGAGTCTCAACTTCTTCTTTAACCAAGGCATTCTGCCTGGAAAGGGTAATATATAAGTTGTCTCAAATAAAGAGACTGCCACTTATAAAGACTTCACAATGAGTTGTCTCTGTGATATCGAAAGACTTGTCATCCACTGGAGTAATTTTGGTAACAAACTGCAAACTCTCCGCTCATAGGGAAGGTAGCAAAAAGGGTAATGCCGACCTTTACATGGAAGTATAGGTTGCTCAAATAAAGAGACCTGCTACTTGATGTTTATGGAGGATTGTAAAAAATGACTTTCTAGGGAATGAAATATGACTTCCTGGGGAAAGAAAATATGACTTCCCATGGAAAGAAATATAACTTCCTGGGGAAAGAAAATATGACTTCCTGGGGAGATGCCAATATATTTCTGCTGAGGAGATAAAGTCTTCTCGTGCAAAATAAATGCATATTATCAAACTAGGGCTCGAAGTCTATAGATATCATAAGTAATAAAGTTGTTGAGGATCAAAGATTCAAACCAGAAATAAACTGGAATGAGACCATCGTCCAAAATACGTCCTTTGAGAAATAAACTCAAGAGGGAAACCCAAATCATCCATACAAAGAGCTGTACAAGAAGGCTGAAGTAAAAATCTTCCCCGAGGAATAACTCAATGGGGAAATTGAAACAATATACGCTTTCTGCTTAAGGCCAACACTCTATTGGAGAGAGGTCAACAAAACATCTGCAAAATAGGGTAATATGTCAACAAAATATTAATGCATGTGAATGAGCAATGGTTTGCTAAATTCAACTATGTATGATGTATGTATGAATGTATGAGTGTTATCATGTATATGTTGATAAAACAGACATATAACACTGATAGTAAACAAGCAAAACCAACTCGGGCACAATCAACATTCGGCGAAATTACACCCAAGATGATCAATCCAAGAAAAAGTAAGTGCCAACTGAGGAAACAAAATCTACTGCCCGATTTAATTTTCCTGGGGAGGAACATAATCCGGAAGCAAACAAATCCAAGTGACAAAAAATAGTACAGATTCAGGGATATAATGTCCTTCTCCCGACTTCACCAGGGAAAAGCACTCAGACTTCAACAGAGAAACACATGTTTTCAAAAGTAACACTTCTATTGGGGATTTGAAGAATCAATTTCAAGTAGGGCCGACAGACATCAAATCATCAAAACATTCATTAGGGAATTAGTGTCGACTTCATTGGGGAGGTCAACACCACATTCACAAAGGGAAAAAAATCAATATACATTCTTCACCAAGGAAAACAGAGGCATGCGTTCTTCGAGAGTGATTATTGTACCTACTTCTCTGGGAAGAAAGAACCTCTATTAAACAAACAGAATCTTCACTAGAGAAATCTTAGATTGAATCTTCATATCATGCAAACTCAGAAAAGAGGAGAAATGAACCAAAACTTGACTGGGGATACTGGCGTTGCAAACCCTATATGACGAAACATCTTGAGCAAAACTTCTCTGGGAAGCAACTAGAGTTCGTCCATTCCTTGGATCACCACTTTTGTTGTTTCTCTTGCGTCACAAATTTTAAAGTAAAAACAAATTGTAAATTCTTTTTGAAAATCAATTTTGTTATTCAATCTCTTTTTTTTTTGCTTTGAAAGTTATTATCAATAATAAATGGGGTCTTTGCAAGCTAAATAAAAATAAGAAATGCAAAGAATTGGGTAAAAGCTCAAAGTTCATTAATAGAATGGAAGTCTGTGAATGGCGAGACTCCATGGATAATTACAAAGTTTGGAAAATGGTAATATATAATGGAAAATATACAATGACCACTATCCCCTCTAACAACTTTTGAAATCCTGAGCAGCAACTTCTGTCGAAGTATGATGAGGATCCGAGAAGATTGTTTCTCTAATGATCAAGTCTTGTCTGATGCAGTTACTTGCCAAGAAAGTCCCTAACTTTTTCCTAAGATGCCCTTGCGGGTTTTCAACTTAGCGGGAAATTTCTTCTGTTTATGTCTCTAATTTTTGCCTAGACCGCCCTTCCGGGTTTTCGGCCTACCGAGATGCTCATTTTTGCCTAAGTCGCCCTTTCGGGTTTTCAACTTAGCAAGCTGCTCTTTTATTTCTTTAGGCGAAGTATTTCTTGACTGCATCAACATTCATAGAACGTGGGAACTCCTCGCCATCCATAGTTTCAAGAATTAATGCACCGCCAGAGAAGGATTTCTTGACAACATATGGGCCTTCAAAATTGGGAGTCCACTTGCCCCTAGAATCAGCGTTAAAAGACATGATCTTCCTGAGCACGAGGTCACCTTCTCTGAATTCATGAGGTTTGACCTTTTTATCAAAAGCTTTCTTCATTCTCTTCTGATATAACTGTCCATGACACAAAGCTGTCATTCTCTTCTCTTCGATCAAATTCAATTGGTCAAACCGGTTCTGGACCCATTCAGCCTCTGTCAACTTGGTTTCCATCATCACATGCAAAGAGGGAATCTTGACCTCAATTGGGAGTACTACTTCCATTCCATACACAAGGGAGAACGGGGTTGCTCCCGTTGAGGTGCGGACAGATGTTCGATATCCATGCAAAGCAAAAGGGAGCATTTCATGCCAATCCTTATAAGTAACAACCATTTTCTGGATAATTTTCTTAATATTCTTATTAGCAGCTTCAACATCACCATTCATCTTTGGCCTATACAGAGATGAGTTGTAATGGGCAATCTTGAATTCTTCACACAGTTCTGTCATCATTTTGTTGTTCAGATTCGAGCCATTATCGGTGATAATTTTGTTTGGCACACCATACTGACATATAAGATTATTCTTAATGAAACGCACAACCACCTGCCTGGTGACGTTAGCATACATAGAAGCCTCCACCAACTTGGTGAAGTAATCAATTGCTACCAAGATGAAATGGTGTCTATTCGAAGCTTTAAGTTCTATCATCCCAATCATGTCAATACCCCCACATAGAGAAAGTCCACAGGGAGGAAATCACATTGAGAAGTGTCGGAGGCACATGAACTTTGTCCGCATAAATTTGGCATTTATGACACTTCTTTGCAAATTTGTAACAATCAGATTTCATTGTCATCCAATAGTAACCTGCCCTTAGCATCCTTTTAGCCATCGAATGTCCGTTGGCATGAGTTCCAAATGAACCTTCATGAATCTCATGCATCAACATGTCTGCTTCGGGTCTATCCACGCATCTGAGCAAGACCATGTCATAATTTCTCTTATACAACACATTTTCACTGAGGAAGAAACTGCCAGCCAATCTTCTCAATATCTTTCTATCTTTCTTCGAAGAACCAATCGGGTATTCCTGAGTCTGGAGAAAATGCTTGATATCATAATACCAAGGTTTCTCATCTACTACTTCTTCTGTTGTAAACACATGAGCGGGCCTATCTAGTCACCGGACTATAATTCGAGGTATATCATTCCAAGTATTCACTTGATACATAGAAGCCAGAGTTGCCAGAGCATGAACCATTTGATTTTCATCTCTTGGAATATAGTGGAATTCAACTTTGTCAAAGAAGGGTAACAATCTTCTAGCATAATCTTTGTAACGGATCAAGCCGAGGTGACGAGTATCCCATTCTCCTTTAATCTGATTTATTACCAAAGTTGAATCGCCATATACATCTAGAATTTTAATTCTGAGATCAATAGCTTCCTCGAGACCCATGATATAAGCCTCATATTATGCCATATTATTAGTACAATCAAATGTCAACCTTGCAGTAAAAGGAATATGTGATCCATGTGGAGTGACAATCGCAAAACCAATTCCTTTACCATAAGCATTCACAGCTCCATAAAATATCATAATCCAACGAGATTCAGAATCAGGACCTTTCTCGGGCAATGGTTCATCACAATCTTTCACTTTCAGGAACATCACATCCTCATCGGGAAATTCATACCCTACAGACTAATGATCCTCCACTGGTTGGTGAGCAAGATAATCGGCCAACACATTGCTTTTAATAGCTTTTTGAGTGCGGTATTTGATATCATATTCAGATAACAACATCTTCCAGCGGGCAATTCTCCCAGTCAGAGCATGCTTTTCAAAAATGTACTTGATTGGATCCATTTTGGAGATCAACCAAGTGGTGTGATTCAACATATACTGCCGCAAACGTTTTGCCGCCCAGGCCAGAGCACAACATGTCTTTTCCAGCATGGAATACCACGACTCACAATCAGTAAACTTTTTACTAAGATAATAAATGGCATATTCTTTCTTCCCTGTTTCATCTTGTTGTCCCAGAATACAGCCCATGGAATTATCTAACATTGTCAGATACATAATCAATGGTTTTCCTTCAACAGGAGTGAGCAAGATAGGAGGTTCAAGAAAATATTCTTTAATACTTTCAAATGCCCTTTGGCAGTCATCCATCCACACACAACATTGATCTTTCTTTAACAACTTAAACATCGGTTCACATGTTGCAGTCATGTGGGAAATAAATCTGGAAATATAATTCAAACGCCCGAGGAACCCTATGACTTGCTTTTCAGTTCTTGGCACTGGCATCTCTTGAATTGCTTTGACTTTATTAGGGTCAACTTCAATTCCTTTCTGGCTAACAATGAAACCCAAAAAATTCCCCGGTCGAACACCAAAGGTACATTTATTTAGATTCAAGCGGAGACGATACTTCCTCAAACGCTGAAATAATTTCAACAAATCTTCTACATGCCCTTCTTCCGTCTAGAATTTAGAAATCATGTCATCAACATATACCTCGATTTCCTTATGCATCAGATCATGGAATAGGGTTGTCATATCCCTCTGGTACGTTGCACCAGCATTCTTCAATCCGAAGGACATCACTCTGTAATAGAATGTTCCCCAGGGTGTGACGAACATTGTATTTTCCATGTCCTCTAGAGCTATTCTTATTTGATTATAACTAGAAAATCCATCCATGAACGAGAAAACTTTGAATTTTGTTGTGCTATCCACTAACATATTAATGTGTGGCAATGGAAAATCGTCTTTTGGACTAGCTTTATTTAGATCTATGTAATCTACGCACATGCGGACTTTTCCGTCCTTTTTTGGCACTGGGACAATATTGGCGATCCATTGAGGATACACTGACGTTACAAGGAAACCGACATTAATCTGCTTTAGAACCTCCTCTTTGATCTTCACTGCCATATTTGGGTGAGTTCTTCTCAACTTCTGTTTGAATTGCGGGCACTCTGGCTTCAGCGGCAAACGGTGCCCTACAATATCTGTATCTAGACCAGGCATATCTTCGTAAGACCAAGAAAAAATATCCACATACTCTTCCAACAACTCAATTAACCTGCTCTTCACACCAGGATGCAACAATGCTCTGATCTTGACCTCTTTCAGATCTTCTTCTGAACCCAAATTGATCACTTCCAATGGCTCTTTATGTGGCTAAATGGCATTCTCCTCGCGTTCAAGCAACCGTGAGACCTCTTCTAGAATCTCACCATAGTCTTCTTCTTCAGCCCTATACACAGGACATTCAAAGTTGGGAGAGGGTGCAGGGTCATTGTATTCAATGGGTTTTTTAATTAATCTGCACATATGATTTATGGTTGCATTTAGAAACTGACACATATAACAAGTGATCATGCAGATTGTTTTTCAGTTATTATTTACTTTGAAAGGTTTTTTTTCTGATTACCATTTTCCAAGAAAAAGCAGAAAATAAAGACACAATTTGGGAAATAAAGACAACTTTTATTATTGATTCTAAAAGTCACAGCAAACAGATAAGCCCTACAATATTAATACTTCCACCTTGGGCAGAGTGAAAGCTTTTCAAAATTATTAACAAAATAAATTACTTTGAAACATGTATGCAAGAGGGAACATCAATGGTGGTCCAGTTCTGAACTCTAACTCTGTGCGTCACGTAATTTGGCATTTTCGGCTCTGCTTCATCTTCCACAATGGCATTAATCCCGGAAACAGTTGGATGAAGATACCCCCTGCTATGGAAAATGTCTTGGTACTTGCCTGCAGCGGACTTCAGCTTCATGCTCTTACCTTTGTCATTCTTCAAAGAGAATCCCAAGCCGGATCTGTTCTTGTTTACAGTTGGATCCACAATTTGTCCCCATACTTCACTATGACCCTTACGCACAACCTGCTGCGCATCCTTGAGTGAAGCCATAGAATTCTCATTTCCTCTTATGTTGTCAATAGATAAATCTTGGAACTGAGTCCCAACAGCAGCTTCATCTGCCTCTACAATGCTGAAAGGGGATAAATGAGATATCAATAATGCATGTTCCCCATTTATGATCATTACTTTCCCTTCACGTACAAATTTCAGTTTCTGGTGTAAAGTTGAAGTGACAACCCCTGCCTCATGAATCGATGGCCGTCCCAATAAGCAGCTATAAGCGGGTACAATGTCCATGACCTGGAAAGTAATCTGAAACAAATGTGGGCCTATATGAATAGGCAAGTCCACTTCACCAATAACAGATTTCCTCGATCCATCAAACGCTTTCACAATGATGCCACTCGGGCACATAGGCGTTCCTTGATATTTAAACTTCATATGAGTGCTCCTTGGCATAAAGTTCAAATGGATCTATTATCAATCAACACATTGGACAATGAATCATTCTTGCAATTCATAGAGATATGGAGGGCCAGGTTGTGATTCCTTCCTTCATTTGGCAATTCATCATCGTAGAAACTCAAGTTATTGCATGATGTAATGTTCCCTACTACACTGCTGAATTGGTCTACTGGCATATCACTTTCCATAAAAGCTTGGTCCATTACCCTCATCAGAGATTCTCTGTGAGTAGAGGAGTTCATCAACAAAGCCAAGATATATAAGTCTACAGTAGCTGATCTACAATTCTGTAGTCTCTCATCTTGATTATCTTCAAAATATCATCCACTTCTTTATCCAACGTAGCTCCACTAGAATCACCCATAGCCTTCTTGGGTTCAACGTTCTCAGCAATTTTCTTTCCAACACTAACATTTTCTCTAATAACTGGTGCAAACACACGACCGCTGCGGGTCACTCTACTATTCTCAACAATATTTCCAACATCAGGCATTGGATGGATGGGAACTTCCACACCATCCTCCAAGATTGTAGCGTTATATTTTTAGGGTACAACCTTATCTGACTTGTAGGGAACAGGACCCGACAAACTAATCACCAATGGGGTAACAACTGGCTTGCTATAATATTCAACTTCAAAATGGGCAGGTGCACCAAAACAAGGTACAATGACGTTTACCACTTCTTCAACATAATCAGTCATTGTTGAGTCATTTCTGGAAAACAAATCCTCCTCTGAGGAGAAATACTCATCTGCGGAGGCCTACTCTTCATCCGACTCTTCTTCAGCCAAACAAATTTCAATCATATCGACCTCATGGTAATCATCCCTTTGACCTGTGACCTTGATGGTTCCATTGTCCAACAATAATTGAACACCTTTCCTCACAATAGAACATCCTTGGGAGTCCCGACAGCAAATTTAACATGATCCATACTGGTGTTCCACCTGACCAGCCAAGTGGCAGAAAGTAGCATGCAGTTGTACAAGATCCTCACTCACATGTTCTACATCAAATATTCTGAACTCTCCGGGACATCCAGAAACCATATTCACCTCCTCTTCATACTCTGCCCTTGGCCTGATTATGTGGATGAGGCCCTCGTCCATCATCTCCTACAAATCAGCCTTTATCTTGTCACAACCTTGTATGTCTGTACTACAAATAGCACAACCGGAATGGTCATGTGTATAGTAGCTAAATTCAGAGGCCTGCATGCATTTTCACCAAATCCCCTCTAACTAGATGAATGTCAAAAATCCAGAAGTCGCCTGGACAACCGGCCACCATATTCACAACATTTACTCCTCCATGCTTGGGTAGAGGATTGTCTTTCACATTGGGGCTTACATCCTTGAAAGATAGAATACCAGACTTCACCAATTTCTGCACCTCAGTCTTTAAAGGATAACAATTCTCAACATTATGCCCTAGTGCTCCCTGATGAAAAGCACATGTTTGGTCTGCCTTGTAATACCAATGCAATAGTGATGGTACAACGGGAGGTGGTCGGGTTTGAACCAACTTCTTCTGAATCAATGCTAGTAGTAATTCTGTATAGCTCATAAGAATAGGGTCATAACTCCCCCTTCTCTGATTATACCCTTGATTCCCCTGCTGGGATGATCTCTAATAAGCAACAGAGGTTGGAGCTACACCCATAACTGGAGTAACTGAGGCGACTTGCTGATGACGCTGAGAATTCCTTCTAGGAATGTTAACCCTCCTCTCTTGCATGACAGCATTTGCATCTCCTTCCTTCTTCTTGGTAAACCCATTAGATGGCTTCTTCACACCTCTAAATCCTCCACCTTTCGTTAAACGGTCCTCTCTTACAACCTCTTTTAAGCGGATACCCGTGCCTACCATTTTAGTAAAGTCACTTGGCGCACTCGCTACCATCCTCTCGTAGTAGAAAGCACCCAGAGTTTTCAAGAAAATATTAGTCATCTCCTTCTCTTCCATGGGAGGAATCACTTGGGCGGCTACCTCATGCCATCTCTGTGCATATTCTTTGAATGATTCCCCGCCTTTCTGAACCATGGCCCTGAGTTGATCACGGTCAGGCGCCATGTCCACGTTGTACTTGTATTGTTTGATGAACGTTTCTCCCAAGTCATTGAAAGTATGGATGTTGACGCTGTCCAAACTCATATACCACTTTAGCGCAGCACTGGTCAAACTATCCAAAAAAAAGTGAATCAGCAGACGCTGATCATCAGTATGGGTAGACATTCTCCTTACATACATCACCAGATGGGCACGAGGGCAAGTGTTGCCCTTGTATTTATCAAACTCCGGGACCTTCAACTTCGCAGGTACCTTGACATTCGGGACCAAGCATAATTCATTCACGTTTTGCCCAAATAACTCTTTCCCCCTGAGGGCCTTCATCTCCCTCTGCATCTTGTCAAACTGTTCTTGAAAATCATCCATTCTGTCATAAAGACCCAAGTCTTCACTTGGTGGAGGGAAAGGACGACACACATCATCATTAACAAACATAACCATATTCACCAAAGGAGGTGCAGCAGGAGTAGCATGCACCACAGGAGGTGCAGGAGTAACAATAGTTTGAACAATTGGAGTTTCTTGAGGACCAAGGTTGAAACCTTCAGGTGCAAAATTCTTTGGCATTCCCCATGGGTAACCTTGAGGCATGCGATTCTGAGCAACAGTTGGAGTAGTAGACGTAGGAACAGTTGGAACTTCAGCAGTAGCCCTTGTTGGTTGAGGTTGAACACTTGGTGGCTGATTCTGAGCAGCCACCAGAGATTCCATCAGAGCAGTAAGATTGGCCATGCCAGCCTTCAAAGCAGAAACCTCCTCGTGCAGCTCGTGATTCTCTTGTTCTAAGTTGTCTATCTTCCTTTTGAAATTATCCCGAGTGTTGTAGTGATGAGTCAGCTTGCTGAACAAAGTAAATAAGCTTGGTAATACACCTGGATATGCATAACAAATGCAAGAAATATGTGCAATATGATGCATGATATGCAATGCACATGATTTTATTTTATTATTTAATATTTCAAGGGATTTAAAATTTATAGACACATTGCAAATATCAAAGTAATAACACATTTGAAATACTGAAAATTTTTATTATAACAACTTCAAAATGGATTACAAGTTTCAACGATCCCAAGTACAAGATGAAAGTAAAGTCTAAAACCCTAAGAAGCAAAGCTGATGGAGATCACTCTATACGCTGGCGCTTCCCTGTAAGCCTGGAAATCTAAGCCTTCAACCTCTGGTTTTCTTTCGCATATCTGGTGGCAACCTCCTTCGAATCACCTAAATCAGGAAGTGAGCAACTAGCATCCAACTGAGGCTTAGGAAAAAATAAATCCCCTTGCCTCTCCATGGTCTCTACATCCCTACTTTCAAGGATCTCAATCAAGTCGTCTTTCTCCTTCAAATCTGCTCTGTAGGAAGTCTCTAGAGTTTGGCACTTATTCTTCCAAGCGTCCTTTTCTTATTGCATCCTGACTAAAGTAAGTTGCAGCTCTTCTAGATCATATAATAGGGGAGGAGTGGTCTTCATAAATAAATCAGGCATAGGTGTTTCCTGGGAATACGGAATCTTCAACTGAATAGCTCTCGTTTGGACCCACTGAAGATATGGCTCCAAAGAAATAGCATCCCTAGGTGCCAAGTCTTTCCTACTCTTCTTATGAATGTGATGCCAGGCCTTCACAATCTGCTCCTTAGCTTCCCTGTGGTCTTCTCCTTCCTTCAAAAAGAAACTACTCAAATGAATACTATTTGGTTTATCCCTCATCGGATAACCAAGCTGTCGTCGTGCAAGAACAAGGTTATAGTTGATTCCTCCCTTTGTACCAAGAAGAGGTACATTGGGGAAACTACCACAACTGTCAACAATCTCTACATCCTGGTAAGCTTGATGATACCAATCAATATCCAAGTGAGTGAGTGCCATGATTTTAGGAGCCCAACGGGGTTTCTTCCTGACATCCCAAAAAGCATCAGACTGAGGCATATGAGAGATAAACCATCGGTACAACAAAGGCGTGCAACAGATAATCATCCCCCCATGATAAGAATTCCGAAGATGAATAGAGTAATAAGCATCACCCAACAATGTAGGAACTGGGTTTCCAATCATAAAGATCCTGATAGCATTAACGTCAACGAACTTATCCACATTAGGAAATAAGAATATCCTAAGCAAGTAGAGCAAAGATGGCCTCAAAAGCGACTGTACTCTTCATCCTGGCAAAGTAACGAGCTTTCTCCAATAATAACTGGGATGGTAATCATGTAATCCCTCCTTTAGTAGTCATATGGGCTTCCACCTCAGACTTCCCCAGATGAATCAAAGCAGCAATCTCATGTGGTTTTGGCTCACCCTCTAAACCAGTAAAAGGAACACGATCGGTAACAGGTAAATCCAACAAATAAGAATATTCCTCCAGTATAGGCATCAACTGATAGTCAGGAAAAGTAAAGCAATGATACATTGGATCATAGAATTGGACCAAGGTCGAGAGGAAACCCTCCTTCATCCTAAGCTTCATGAAAGGAATGATGGATCCATACTTCTTCCGAAAATCTGCAGGAAAATCGATCTCGGGAGTTAAACTGATCAACTCATCTATCTTGGGATCCTTGAAACTGTACTTCCCGGTCTTTCTTTTTCCAGAATCCATAGTCAAAAAGTACCTGAGATATTCATAATGGTCAACTTTTAAGCCCCTTGAAATAAAATTTCTTCAAAAGATACTTATGAGTGCATGGATGCATGATGCAACAATCACACACAAGATCACACATATAGGGTTCATAGGTTCAACGTCACGAGCATGAGATCGAAGGTACTACCCATAAGGTGTTGGTCTAAAATTTATCACATGTAAAACAAGGTTCTAAAGGTTCCCAGAGTCTACATCTTTCCTTCGGATATTACCAACTTCCCGATTAACTCGGTGATTAGTAATATTCTCAAGAAAAACTTGTTCGAGCGTAGTATCGCGTGACAACTATTTCCATATTACTCCATCATAGCTTCCGCACTACACCTAAAAGGCCAAGATGGGTTATGTATTCTACGGTCCTCAGCTTCAGCAGGCTCCCAGGTCGAAAGCAACACGTCTTCCTGATTACTTGGTAAACGACACCAAAGTCAAATGGGCCTCCACTGAGTGGGGGATCTCATGCCTCCTTTTTTGGGATTACTCCCTCAAAGTTAACATGACTATACCGCCCATCATATCTTAAAGTTTGCCCAAGTCCGGGTATAGTACTTATGAGTAATCACCAAGCATCCCTGAAAACTAGGAAAGTCCAAGCAAACATATATACAACAAATAACATAACATATAAACAACAAAAGCACGGATACAGATATAAAAAAAGATAGGTTTGACCCACTTAGGGATGGACTAGAAAGAGGTCAATCTTTCCCCAGTGAAGTCTCCATTTTTCTGTAGCGGTAGAAATGTTTAAGACTAAGCCATTGGATTTACTAGACTTATACAGATCAAAATAGAATTTTCCACCATGCTTTATTATTTCCAAAGGAATGTGAAAAGAGTGAGTAACCAAAAAAAGAGGGAGAAAGATTCAAGGTAAGGGGGATGGTTATGCAAAGGAAAGGTATTAGCACCCTAAACATCTACGGTACTCCGCAGGAACCTCTTTGTAAAATCTGTATATTTTGGCTATAAAATATTGTATAAAAATAGATGGTGGAGGTGAAAAAAGAAATACATTTTTTATGATTTTTGCACCCGCCGCGGTTGCGAACTTTTAGTGCCTACGTACCATCTTCCGTGCAATAGGGGATCAGGGTACACGTAGCTCCTCTTTAAAAATTTTAAAACACAAGTGTGTTAGTTAATTTTATGAGATAAGATATCATCGTCATTGTCCGTGTGGAAAACATACTTACTACCCACAATCATGAGAAAAGAGAATTTGCATCATCTCAAAGTGGAGGATATGGCTTGGATTTTTTTTTAAAAATTAACAATACCTCACTTAACACCCAAGTGGAAAATATCTCTCTTCACTATATATTGTAGAAGTATAATCTTTTTCATCACTACAAGGATTGACAAGAGTCTAATCTTTTTGAGAAAGGTTTTAAAATAGAAAGCCAAAGTGGTAAAATGGTTTGAAATGAGATTGATTGACTTTTAGTCTTCTCACAAAAATGTCAAGGTATTATTAAGTTGATTGAAGTTTATTTATGAAAATGTTTTGAAAATGCATGGACATAAGTCCAAGTTTATTATGAAAGTGGTTCAAATTTAAAAACAAGAAGATTTTTCAAAAGGAGGGAGAAGATTTTTGAAATTAAAGAAGATGGGAGGAGAAGAAGAGACTATCCTAAAGCATAAGGTAAAAGCTAGGGATAGGAACCATCTAACCAACAAGAAGCCAATACTCGACATTATGAGCCAAGATAGAACTCCCGTTCTTTGGATTGAAACCAAGCAAACAAAGATACTAGACCTCTTGAGGAAACCAAACTTCAAGTGTATTAAGTCTTCACAAAAATTGGGCAGAGTAACGGCTGTATACGGATGAATTCCAGATTACAAACAAAGAATGTAATCACAATAACCTGCACACAAAACAAACAAACAACCCAATGTCTTGAGGTTAACCTCAAGAACTCTAGACAAAATATCAATTAAGGTCACAAGGTCTATAACATAGGCCAAGGTTTCTAACCCTAAGTCCAAGAAGTCCAATGCTCCATAATGCCAAGGATAGTAACCAAATAGTCCAAGTATCATTAAAGGTTTTTATGGTTCACGTTGATTATTAGGTTTTTTTTTAAAGAAAAGAAAAGCTCAAGTGAGCAAAATAAAAATGACAAGAAAGTAAATGCTCAAGTGAGCAAAATAAAAATGGCATGAAATGTAATGCTTAAAATAAATTATACATAAAGCATAAAAAATAAAGGGCATAAAGTAAAAACAAAAGGTAAAAATCAATTATTAGTGATTAGTGGTTAGTTGGATGATCATCTTGAAACTTGCATTTGGAACTCATTAGAGGATTGGTAGAACCAAAGCCTCCATACAACAGGTTGCATTTGCTTTTTGTCAAGTATATCATCCATTTGGAATCCTCAAAATACCATTTAATGATCAACGATGTTTAAGTGATCTACGTTGACCAAAAGTGTTGTAGATCCATTAGAGGATTGGTAGAACCAAAGCCTCCACACAATGAATCTCAAGGTTATTGGATCAAAGGGATCAAATTAACATACTTGGGCTTGCAAACATAGGTTTGGGCCACGAATGATCATTTATTCTAATCGGGACAAAATTTAGCTCTATGTTAAGCAATCGTAAGTGGACTTATATAGAAGTCGCATCTATTTTGAGGCCGGTCAATAGTAATCTATGCACCACTTGTTTTGAGACATGATATAGAGATCATGCTCCAATAACATTTAGTGTAATAATAAAGGGATGAGATGGAGAGAGGTGGGGAAGAATACACAAAGTAATATTACATTTAATATATACATTAAAAAGGTTTTTTAAAAAAAAGGTTTTAAAATAGAAATAAGACATAAAAATATCAACTATATTCAAAATAATAAAGAAAAATCAAGTAAAGCCATAGAAAAATCAGAAAAGGACTCAAATATTTTTATGAAATTTTTGGCAATTTTTAAAAATCAGAAACTATTTTAAAACTAATTAAAAAATGTTCAAAACAAAAAGAAAATAGGTCAAAAATAGTAAACATCAATATAAAATTCCATAAAATTTTCAAAAAGTCAGAAGTATGCAAATGATATTTAGGAAATTTTTCAGAATTAAAAAATGTCAGAAAGTATTTTTAAAGTAATTAAAAGAAAGAAAATAATGCAAAAAATATAAAAAAATATCAAATGTCAAAATAAAAATATGAAAAAATATTCATGAGACCAGAAATAATTTATTTTTGTGAATTTTTTCATAATTTTTGAATAAAAAATAAAAGAGTTATGAATTTTTGAAAATTAAATCAATTAAAATATAAAATCAAAAAACAAAATAAAACCAAAAAGATATGGGCCATCAGATCATAGTCAAAACGTGTTAGTAAGCTAATCCAATGGACCAGACGTGATGTGCTTGATATGGACCTTAGTGGGATGCGCAGGGAATCGGGAAAAAAGCAACCAATGAAATTAAAACGCTTGGCACACTATCATTGGCTGAGACGAGACATGTCATCGTCTTTAACCTCCAGTCACCCTGCAATGGAGATTTTGTGAGATCCTTCAAATGGTAAAATTAGGATCCTAAACCAGTATTATTAGATTCGTCTCTTCAAGACGATCCTAACACCACCATCGTGCCAAATTTATATAAAGTATACAAAGAGATATGAATCAAAAACTCAGAAAATAGCGAGCACCTTCAATTTGAGATTTCTCTCTCAATTCTCAATGGATTTAAAAATTGTAAGAAGCACTAGAATCAGAAGAAGGAGTAGAACGGGTTAGTGCTTTATTTGGATCCAAATGATGGAGAATTCTACCTTTTCGAAGTTCAAGAAAGAAGCTCTGAAACTGGACTTTTGTAGCTTGGGTTATGGCTCGTTTTGCTTGGTTTAAGTGCTGGAGAGTTTCTATGATGCTTGAGGAAGATGAATGTGCAAAGAATTTTGGAGGAAAAGGCTGGAATCTCAAACTGATTTCAAAAATTCCAAGCTTGTGTGAGGTTTTGACAGAGTGTTTTTGGCTCTCAAAGCTTGAGGAAATGAATGGGGATGACCCTCTATTTATAGGAAATCAAATGGAATGTTCAAGCGTGTGAAATGATGAAGTTTGGAGGGAAATCGTATGAACCTGATACACGAATAAAGTGTGATTTGATTTCCATCAAAACTCATCCATTCCTTGCGTTTTAATGCTCTAATCCACTTTAGCAACTTGGTTAAACATGTTTAGATCACAAACGTGTGCTAATTTGATGTTTAGAGGCCAAAACATGAATTTCAAATTCTGACTTATGAAGAAACTTAAGTTCCAACTTACCAAGTTCAATCCAATGGCATTCTCAGTTTAAGGGGTCTTAAGGCATGATTCTTGATGCTTTAGAAAGATGAGGTTACAAGCTTTGAAATGGAAAAATAATGGAATCAAATTGATACTTGAGCTGAAAGTTGTACTGGGTCAAAGTTGGGGGGAAAAGGTTGACTTTCCATACTTAGAAATATTTCAAGTTTTTCTTCAAAAGTGACCTATAATGTTTTGCATCCAAACATGGCCTTCAACTTAGAATTTTATCTTGACCAAAAAATATGGCATGAAATATACCTCTTAAATGACACTTTGAAACTTGAACCATTAAAAATCTCCAAAAATTGGGAGAGTTATGAATTGTTGAAGTTGGCAAAAAAGCATGAAATGACCTATAATCTTTTGTATCCTTAGGGCATCTTCCATCCATTTTATCAGTTTGCACATAAAAGAAGGCATAAAGTTCAAATATTCAAGATCATTATGGAAAAACAGTGGGATCAAGGTGATAAAAATTGACCAAGTTATGATCATTTGAAGTCACATATGAGAAATTGGGGGTTCATCTGGAGGACTTGTAATCTTTCTTCATCATCAAGCTTCTTCCACATGAAAAATCCTTGGAACTTTTGAAGTTATTTGTTGATAACCCTTTTAAGATAAGGATGTTTTTGGAATCACTCAAAAATACCAAAAGATGAGCAAGATATGTTTCTTTGAAGTTCAAAACCCTAGCTTCTAGATCAAGAGAAATGCCTTGAGGAACTTTGACAATTTTGAACAAACTTCTTGTATCAACACAAATTTTTTGTAAATAGAAGTTGTTTAGGATAAAAATGAGAACTCATAGTCACCAAAACCACTTCCATATATTGAGAATTGAGAGAAATATGCATTTGTGACCAATGGGGACAAGCCTTGTCCAAGCATGATAACTTCTCCAATCAACCCCTTTGAATTTTTGAATCAATTTGATAATTTTGAAATATGATGAACCTAAAATAAACCTTTCCATGCCATTTCTTACAAAAAAACTTCAATGATGAGGTTTGAACTTCTCAAACTTTATTTACTAAGGCATGGAAATAAACTCATGAACCCATGGATCAACTTGCTAAGCCACATTGCCTTTACTTACATTATTAACAAATAAGACAAACCTACATTGAATTTTATTAATTAAAATAAAATAAATACAAAACATTCATGATCACAAAAGAAAACAAGTCAAGGTGCTTGGTGATTCCTCAAAGAGCAAAGCTAATGATAGGAATGAGAACCAAAAACCCTAATGTGATCTTGTTGTGATTGAATCAACATGGTATGATGAAGGGATCTTAGGGGGGGAAATTTGGGTACAACACCTCTTATTAGGATTTCCATATCTTTGTACAAAATTGCCAGTTTATAGGCAAATTATCAATATAAATACACCTCAAAGTTCAAACCTTCTTTTCTTTCTGTTTTGTTTGCAAAAACGTCCAATGACTAAAATTGAATGAAGATATGAATATGAACATGATTAACTATTAACAAATATATGCATAAGAACAGGAATAAGCATTTGCTCAAGATTCTAGGAGTTAGGATGACGTTCAAGTTGTCCATGAATCCTCACTGAGCCACTTCTATGAGATTATCCCCACAGAGTAATCTTCACAAATTCATCCCCAACAAGGATACATTCCACGCATTTTCCCCAATCTACAGAGTTCCAATCAGTCTAGTTTATGGAAATTATCTTCCCCAACTGAGTTTGAAAACTGTAAAGCCAATTTCCCCAGGAGAGTTTGTTTTCTCAGCAGAATACTTCTTCATCAATAGGGTTTATTTTCCCAACAGATTTCAGTCTCCTCAGCTTGTGTCTATTCCTCAAATTGCTATGAATCACAGGCAAAATTCCTCTCCTCAGTGAATATAGGAATTATTCTCCCCAGAAAAGTCGGAAGGTTATCCATATCTTTTATCCCCAGTCAGGTTATATAAGAATTAAATTCCCCAGTAGATAAATGAACAACCAATGTTCCTAAAACTCTTCTCCCCAAAGCAGAAGTCAACATTCCCCAGCAGAGCTTCCTCAAACAAAAGACAAGAATCTCCAGCGGAAACATTCTAGACAAGATTGAAGATACACATACTCGTCATCCCTAGCAATGGTCAGAGATTTATTTTCCCATACAAGATACAACACAGGCTTGCAAATACATGTCACAATATTTTACATTCATACATCATAGCATATGCATACGAAACGATGTAGCACAATATCATTTATTTTGAGAACATCATTATGCAATGCATTTCATACATCATGACATTACATATAACTAACTCTTTACCATTTCAGGAAGGATTAGTCAATAGACGAATATCATCAACAATTCTCAAAACATATTGTAGATTAATTCCCAAAACAAGACGGGGCGACTATCTTCATGATGAGTACTTACTTCAAACATTTTTTGGCTCAGATTAAATCGACCAAAGATTTGTTCTGATACTTATTCCAGTTAAAGACAGACGCATACATCTTCTGGCTCAAATTAAATCGACCAAAGATTTATTCGGATACTTCTTCCAGTAGACATTTTCCTGGCTCAGATTAAATCGACCAAAGATTTAATCTGATGCTTATCCCAATAGACATTTTCTGGCTCAGATTAAATTAACCAAATATTTATTTTGATACTTCTTCTGGTTAAAAACAGATGCAAACATCTTCTGGCTCAGATTAAATCGACCAAAGATTTATTCTTATACTTCTCCCGGTTAAAGACGGACGCAAACATCTTCTGGATCAAATTACATCGACCAAAGATTTGTTCTGATACTTCCTCCAGTAGACCTTTTTCTGGCTCAGATTAAATCGACCAAATATTTATTCTGATACTTCTTCCAGTAGACATTTTCCTGGCTCAGCTTAAATCGACCAAAGATTTATTCTGATACTTCTCCCAACTAAAGTCTAGCGTAAACTTAGTCTAATTTCTCTATCAACATTTATTTTGGATGGAATCTATAAACCCATCTCCGACAACTCTTAATTACCTCTCCAAGTGGCACCTTTAAGCCCATTCCCGACAAAATTAACCAACAACATTACTTCGTGCGCAAGCGAGTGCAAATTTTTGGGCACTTAAGTGTTCAATCATCTCCCACCTTCAAGTCACGAATGGCAGACCTGCCAACCTAACTCTTCAGGTTTAAGAAGATTGAACAGAGGCAACTGTTATACCCTAAAATTTGTCCTCCCTTTTTCTCAAGACGTTTCTTACAAAAGTTCTCAAATGCTCAAGGATTCTCAAGAGTTAATCAGACAAGCTCACCTCCTAAGCACTGGGTCCACAACTAGGGTTTTAATTTTCTCAAGGAACATTGGACTTCTAATGCCATAAGTGACTTTCATGGTTCATCATAAGTCTCCAAGAATTCTCATACCAAGTTTCAAGTCTTGCATCACAAATTTGCTCAGGCAATTGCTCAAATGACTGAAAATCAGCTGTATTGGGTAAAAAGTCAATTGTGGTTAACATACAGTCAAACTTCAAGATTTTTTTCCGAAATCAACATTTTAATGTGATATTCATCATTTGATCAAATTTTGATCATAATTCCTCAAGGAAAGCACTTAAATCATCAAAGGGGTAAAATTGTCAATGTTAGGATTTTGACTAAGAATGACTGATCGTTGACTTTTGACCTAGTACATGGCCTAATGACTTGAAGCATGATCTTAAGGACTCAAATTCAGAATCTTGACCTAATTACATGGTTCAAGAAATTTCCAAAGGTGCAAGAGATTGATAGTTGAAGAATTGAGATCAACTGATGAAAAGTCAATTGTCACACAAAAGTCAAACTTTGACTTTTTGGTCAACTTTGAACTTCAAAGATCAAAAGTCATTAAAACATTCAAATTTGTCAAGCATGATCAATAAGAATCACAAAGTCAACAAAATTCAAATACTTAGAAAATTTTCTAAGTGTTAATGCTTTGTTCTTAATAAAGTCACTACTACATGACTATTTTTCACTAAGATGCTAGATGATTCAAGGAAAACTTTCAACATGAAAGTTGTAGAGCATGATGAATTCTAAAAAAATTTCCTTGAGGGACGATGTCCAAAAAGTTCTCAGATTAGGATATATAAGCCCATGAAGTCATGACATTTTTATCTAACACTTAGAGAAATTTCCAACAAGATTGGTCAAATTTTTGCCCCAACTTCTTGGCAAATTTTCATGAAGTTCCAATTTGATTTAGCCAAAGTGGTCAACATGTAAGTTGTAGACAATGTTTCAAGATTTCCAAAATTTCAAAGAACACATTTTTATCATGCTTGAGCTAGGAGATTCGAAGAGATGAAATTGGGTATCCATTCTTGAATTATAGGTCATATTTGTGAAGAGATCAAGAACAAATCTTCTTGCCATGCTGCATGATCTTGCTTTGCAGGCCTCTTAACTTCCAAATCACTCGATAATTAAATGTTTACACAACTGGTTGAATCATTATCCAAGTATTCAAGCCATTGTCCAAGTGATTATTCAATTTTTGGCACAAAGTTAACATTGCCATTCTTGCAAAGTAGCTTTAATCACAAAGTCAACTCTTCTTGAGCCTCTAACTTGTTCCTTCTGCACACACTTAATATAAAATATCAGATAAGCATGCTTAAATTATCCAACAACTCTATGAATTAAAGTACAAAGCATTGGAACTATGATCTTCAAGCTTGCTTCATTTACAATCCAACCTAGCCATAACATGTGATCTTGCAAATCTGATCAATCTTTGTCCTACCTCTTGCCTATAAATAAAGGAAGTATTTTCAAGATGACAAACAAGTTCATAAGCCCTATAACCCTCTCAAGCTCTCCCAAATCATAATTTGCATCCAAAACTCCATTACTTGCAATTTCAGACCTTGAACTCCAAACATCTAATCCACTCGTGCGTTTTCATTTTAAATCATTCACAAAGCTTCTATAACTCATATAGAACTTATCCAAGACCCTGTTTCATCATTGTAACATCATTTCCATCATCCTCCATTTTCAAGAGCCCTACAACTTGACTTGTCCAGAAAAATCCAGGCATTCTCAATCCAAAGTAAGCATTGCAATAGCTTCCTGGGAGTTCAGTGAAGCTATCCAGATCATCATAACATCTCCAAGAGTGCTCCAACTTCAAACACGATTCTCATTTTTGAGGTAAGTTTTCTAAACTTTTAAATTTTTGTACAAGCATCATTAATGTTTACTTTATGAATAAAAAATATAGACAGCATTGCCCTGAAGCTAACCATGTGCTTACATTTCATTTATCTTGTCTGAGTGATGAGAATTTTGAAACTGAAGTTTCTGAAATTTTAGCGTTCAGTTTTATACCAAGTAAAATTCTCACTCATATTTGATCTATAGCTTTTGAAATTTATATGTTTGGATTCTTGGTTATATTTCAAGCAAGTTTGATGTTTACATTTTCTGATTTGGTTGAGAAATAAGCATTTTACAAAATTCAAAAAAAATGGTTCATGACTACTGGCATGAGGAAGAAGATGAAGTTACATTCAAAAAGGAGTTTGTAATATATTTATTAGTTTGTGTATAAACTAACAGATGTATCACCACCCCATTGGTTAAAGTGCGTGCCTGTTTACCTTAGGGATCTGGGTTCGAGCCCATGTGTTACCCTTTTAATTTTCACATATTTGCTTATTTGAGATTATGTGCAACTTATTCCAACGCGCGTACCATGCGCCCCTCACCTTCACCCTCTAATCTCCCTATATCCAAAATGGACGTTCCAGGTGCAAGCATCCACCATGAACCATCAAAGGCCGGCCATACTGGATTGCAAATAGGCGCTGGGCTCTCTATGTTGGGCCTCAGATTTTTTTTACTTTTCACCCCCCATTCTACTTGTTTATACTCAGACCCATTCTAAACTTTTCTTTCATTACTATTATTCTGTTTTGTTTCAAACAAAAAAAACCTTCTTGGGCCTGGACGCTTACCAACACCCCTGATTACTTTTTAAAAACACTGGCCCATTACAATTTTCTTTTATTTAATTAAATTTCATTTTTTAATCAACAAAAATTATAAAAATAATGAAAAAAATTAGTTTTGGGTTTTTATCCATTAATTTAATTTTTGATAAATAAAATTTAATTCAATCACTTTCTTTTTTTATTATAATTAGGGTTTGTATTATAAAATTTATTTTCTAAATAGAACACCAAAAAACATTTTCTAAATTATTTTGATTTCTTTAGGTCTTACTTTAATTAATTTAGTTTTTCTAATAAGAGATGATTTAATCATATCTTATTTTCTTTTAAGTAATTAATTTGTAAAAATAGAATTAGGTCTAATTTTTTATCTCACATCTCAAATAACTTTCTAAACAAGAAATAAAAATAATAACTTATTTTCTTAACACTTAGAAATGTTTTTAGGGTTTCTTAAAACATTCTCCTTTTCTTACCATCTTCACACATTTTATCTTTCGTCTTTATTCCCCAATTATTTGCTCAAGCACTTGTAATAAACAAATTAGAGTTTATTGCTTTCCTCCCCCATTCATAAACTTGTACTCCATCCCCAAAGCATTGTAATAGCGTAGGACATTTAATTTCCGCAATTTACCGCTTTTCTTATTACTGTTAGTAATTAGGCGTGTATGTCAAGATCTAAAACAAAACACTAGATAACCTAATCTCAAAAACAAATACTTGAAATCAAAACACTTTCAACACTTGCACCTCTAGGGTTACCCTCACTTGTTGCCTCGGATAAAAGCAATCATGTCCCTCAAACGTGGGATGTTATAGCAAAGACTCTCGGTTAAAAGATCCTAGTCCCTCGATGACCCTTCAATGATTGCCTTTGATAAACTATCTTAGTCCCTTTACGATAATTGCTAAAGCATCTTATAAGTTGCCTTCTATGACTGTACGATGACCCATGCCCGTCCCTCATATCCAATGATATGGCTTCCTACTAACTAATGGTAGAATAACACTATCTAAATGAGGAGAAAAAGAACAAAGACTTTTTAAGTAGGTAGATTGCTCGTAATCGCTTTCTCACAAACTAAAACAATCTTTCCACACCTCACACTTTCAAAACAACTATTTTCAAAACAATTTTTAAAACAAACATTTTGTATACGTTCTCAACGATACGAGAATCATTACAAAATTACCTTACATTGGCATTTTCAAAACATCTTTCCACACCTCACACTTTCAAAACAACTATTTTCAAAACACTTTTTAAGATAAATATTTTGTATACATTCTCAACGATACGAGAATCATTACAAAATTTCCTTACATTGGCATTTTCAAAACATATTTCCATATAATCCTTTTCAAACAAATATTTCCAGAATAAACATTTTGTATACATTCTCAAACGATACGAGAATGATTACAAAATTGCCACACTTAGGAATTTTCAAAATATTTTTAAACATACACAAATACAAAGCATTTCAAAGTGAGCTAACAATTAAGATACCGTAAATAAATATGGATGAAAAGGGTGCTAACACCTTCCCTTTTCATAACCTACCCCCCGAACTCAAGAAAATTTCTCAAAAGGTCTTTTGTGTTCTTTTCACCCTTTCCTTTATTTGATAAAAGAAAAGTCGGTGGCGACTCTTGCTATTCATAATATTTGCAATAAAACACAAAACCTAAAGTAAGTTCTCCCACCGTATTAGAATTATGTATAAGTAATGCTGACTTTTAATATGTAAATGTGAAATTCTACGCAAATATGTGTTAAATTGGATTATTGATGTTCATATGAATATGTGATGATTTTATGTTATAAATGTTGGATTTGTACTCATTTTGATGTGATAAGTGTTGTATAATTCATATGTGTTGATTTTGGAGATTCTGGAACTGTTACAATGAAAAGAAACAGAAAATATAAAAAACATAGAAAATCATAGAAAAGTCATAAATTTGGTCGCACAAAGGCGCTGAACAATCGATCATGTGATGGCTCTAAAAAATCGACTACACAACAGCGTTAGAAATTAACCTAACAATGATGCTAAAAATAAGTCGCGGGCAGCGGCAGTGGAGCCGCGATTCGTCAGTGGCAAAAGCGAAGTCGTGATTCGACACTGGCGGCGACAGTGCCACTAGTAAGCGGCCAGGGTCAGTAGTTATGGTTCGCAATCCTATCCGTATGGGTCTTGAGGTTTTCAGTTATTGTTTCAAATGTCTCAGCTTTTGTGTTTCATGACTTTTCAGTTTGTTTTGATGGTCCTTTAGCTTTTGGGCCTATGACTTTTAGGCTTGAATTGGGTTTGTTATGTTTTGACAATTAGAAATATGTAACCCCTTCTAATTACAGTGAGACAAGTTTAGAGTTAAGTCAAGGGTTTAGGGAGTCCTAATAGTAAAATTAGAGGAGGCAAGGGTTTAGGGAAACCCTTGGAGTGATTTGAGAAATTTGATATTGTTGTACCCCAAAATTTGCCCTCCCATTTCCTCAACATTTTCTCATCACAAGACCTTTGAAGATCAAGATACAGTTAGGGTTTCCTCTGCTCAAGGCTTCTCCTTGCACTGTGGACTCAAATTAGGGTTTGTGTTTGCCCTAGGATGTTTTGACCTAAAATGCCTAAAATGACTTTCATGCTTCATGTTGGACTCCCAAGTTTACCCATGCCAAGTTTCAAGTCTTGATTCCAAGTTTTACCCAGTCAATTGAACAGTTGACCTAGAAATCAGTTGTATTGGGGAAAAAGTCAACTGTGGCCAATTGACAGTCAAACCTCATGAAATTTGATCCACATCAACATTATGAACTCACATGGACCATTTGATCAAGTTTGGATCACAATTCCACAAGAAATTTGATCAGATCATCAAAAGGGCAAAATGGTCATTTTTAGGGTTTTGACTGCACAAAGGCAATTTTTGACTGTTTGACCCAGCCAATGGTAAACCAAGCTCACATATGGACTCAAGGACCCCATGGAATTATCTTGACATGTTCATCAAGCTCAAAAGATCCCAAGTACACAAGATTGACGGTTGAATTTCCCAGTCAATTGATCAATTTTGACTGTATACTGAAAAGTCAAACTTTGACTTTTTGGTCAAAATCAAGAGTCAAGATTCATTTTTCATCAAAACATTCCAAATCATGAAACTTGTTCACCAAGAAATCACAAAATGCAAATTAGGGTTAGAAAATGGAATTTTTCATAACTTAGAATTTTTCTAAGTTATGGAAAACCCTAATTTTTTCCCAACTTTACCCCATCTTTTCACCATGATCCATTGGGATTCAAACAAAAGTCAAAACATGAAAGTTGTAGCTTGTTGCATAATCTACAACTTTGATTCACAAAGTTTTCTCATTTGAAGCTTGTATCTCAAGTTATAATTTTTTGAATAAGGGCACTAAACCATCTTTTAACTTAGTGAAATTTGACCTATTTTGACAAGGTTTTCTACCCTACTTCAAGGCCACTTTTCATACCCTTCCACTTAGAATTTTGATTTTCATTTCAAAGATGGATTGTAGTACACATTTCAAGCTTTCCAAAATGTCCAAGAACTCATCAAACAACCTCATAACTTGAGAGATTCGAATTTCACAAGTTGGCAAAAATTCACTTTTGTTCTTCATCAAAGCATGTTCATAAACTTGGCAAATTTGAACTCAGCATAGTTTGTGCTACTTTACAGGTCCTAAAACCAAATTACACTCCTTAATTTAATGCAAAACCATTGAATCAAGTTGTTATTCTAAGCCTTTGGTCATTACACAAGGAATTAAGCCTAAACTAGAAAAAGCATTATTTCCATTCTTGAAAAGAAGAACTTTATGTCAAGTTTGCAATCCAAGTGGTACAATCAAGATCTTCTTGGCACAAGTTTGTGAGCAAATTGCACTGATCAAGGCAAGGGATAGCAGCATAGTTAGAGGGCCTGTACTGACCTAGAAAGCAAAGTGGCATTTTGTAGCTTAAGTGTGAAGAAAAGTCCATAACTTATGCTAACTCTCTCTTCAGCATACATACACAACACAAAAGTGATCAAACACATTCCATAGACCACATTCAAGCTTTGGCACGAGTCCTAAACATCTAAAGCACCCTCCATCTCAAAATCACCTCAAAACTGCACAAACAGGGGAGCCCCTGCAGTTTGAGTGCAAACTCCCAATCCCTTCAAGCATTTTGATTCAAACCTTTTCCTCTACCTTCCCTACAATATATACAAGCTAACCATGTCCTAAAATCAGACCTGTAACACCTCCAAGCCACTTCACCATTTTTAATTTTCTGTTTTGCAGTTGGAGTTCATTAGCTCGATTCAGGGAGTTTCAAGGCAAAGTAGGAATTGGAAAAGCTTCCTTACACTTCAAGGAAGCTGTACAAGTCATCATTTCACTCTGAAACATCCTCCATTGCCAAGCTCGATTCCAACTGAACAGGTACATTCATGGAGTTCTATCTCCCTGGTTAGGCATTGTTAGCTTTAGATTTTTGAAGAAAACATGTCACAATCATAGCCCTGAACATGCTCATATGTTTAGATTTCATTTATATTTCGTGTGCTTAGAGAATTTCATGTCTGAACATTGATGAAAAGTTAGGTCAAAAAAGAGGGGGAGAGAAATTCTCCCTCATCTTAGAGAGATAGGTCATGTTCTTTATATGGTTGAAACCGTCTCTTAATGCTCTACACTTTTCATGTTATGAGTTTTGCTTGAAAGTCCAGGAATCCAGAGATAAAAAACGCGTGTTTTAGCTTGAAGAAGGCTGTACAGAGGTTGAAGAAGAAGTGGTCTGGGCTGGGCCTGGATTTATTTTCTTTTCACACCCCATTTTCATGTTTACACCCCCCTGAGCCCATTTGTTCATTTCTTAACATTTTTGACTTTTTTCTTTTTTGGTTGACTTTGTTTATTTTTTTTCATGACATTAGAAAATAAAAAATATTTTTTTCATCATTTTTTGCATTTATTGCATATTTATTTGTTTATTTTCTTTATTTGTACATAAATAGATATATATACCATTATTAAAATAAAATAGAAAACGATGTAAATACATTTTTATTTTTATTTACTTTCTGAAAATATTTCACACAAAAATACTCTTTTATTTATTTTATTAAAATATTAAATAAATATTTATTTTGTGTTTAATACATATTTAGGGTTTAATATATATATATATATATATATATATATATATATATATATATATATATATATATATATATATATATATATATATATATATATATATATATATATATATATATATATATATATATATATATATATATATATATATATATATATATATATATATATATATATATATATATATATATATATATATATATATATATATATATATATATATATATATATATATATATATATATATATATATATATATATATATATATATATATATATATATGTGATTATTAATATATTTGAGACAAAAATATAAAAATACTTGATTTTTTTTTATTTTATTAATATTTGATATAAAAATACCTTTTTCCATAATACACTTCATTTTATTTTATTTTTATAAATAATAAATAAATAGTTGTATTAAATTAAATAATACTTTTTTTTTTCTTTAAAAATTAGGGTTTTTACCCTAAGTTCAAAATACTCAAAAAATTGTACATTTTTATTTTCTTTTCCCTTTTACATAAATAATATTTTCTCATACACATAAAAACCTTCTTTTTGCATTTCACATATTTATTTAATTTACATTTAATTATGCATTATTTAAATTGCAAATATTCAATTGATGTAATAATTTAGATTTAAATTCTTGTCAATATCCCCCATTTGAACATTTGTACCCCCCTTCCCATATTTGGTTTTGTAATAGCTTAGTAACTTTAATTTCGCACTTTATTGCTTTCTAATGATAACATGTTAGAATTAGGGTTTGTATGCGAAAAACGATAAAAAATAGTTTGACCTAATACAAGATAAACAAGCATGAAAATGGACACACAAATCACACTTGCACCCCCTAGGGTATTCCACTTGTTGCCTTCAAATAAATGGGCCATGTTGCATGTTAAACTTCTTTGGGCAAAAACAAACAATTTGAATGATCATAGTCCCTCGACAAAACTTTTCAAAAACAAACAAAAACAAATGATCAAGTCCCTTAGAGAAATTGCTCAAAGACATTTAACGTCGTTGCAATTATGGTCTAAAACGATGACCCGCGCCTGTCCCTTTCACATCCTAACACAAGGTTGCCCACCAAATACAATGGTGGAGCAAACTTATTAAAAGGGTTAAAGTATAGCAATAATCTTTTGAGAAATTTAGGAGTAGATAACCTCTTAGTTACTTGAATCAACTTGCAAAACAAAACACTTGCCTTCTTTTCAAAAACCACAATCCACAACACTTTCAAACAAAACTTTCAAAAAACAAAATGAAAACTTTTTTCAAAATACATACATCTTTGTATACATCCCCACATGGATCATTACAAAGGTTGCCACCACACTGGCCTCTTTTCAAAACATTTTCAAACCCACACACTCAAGCACCATTTAAAACAATTGAAAACAAAAGGCAAGTGATCTAAGCAAGTAACTAAGAGCCCATGGATAACCATGGATAGAAAGGGTGCTAATACCTTCCCTTTCTATAATCTACTCCCCGAACCCAAGAAAACATCTCAAAAGGTTTTTGCTGTGCTTTTTAACCTTTCCTTAGGATAAAATAAAAATTCGGTGGCGACTCTTGCTAACCGCAACATTTGCGAATACAAACGCAAAACCTCAAGTCAGTTCTCCCACCATATCACAGAACTGGCGACTCTGCTGGGGAAAACTTTTAAAGTGGAGTAACCTTAGGGTTTAGATCACCTTTGTTTTCAATTGCTTGCTTTGTTTGCTTTTACATCTTGTGGGCTTTGTATCGGAGTTTTATAGATCCTAACCCGGATCTGAGGAAACCCTTTTAGGTAGCAACAAGGCTGTGAGGGAACTGTGCGGGGTATACCGACATGGTTGAAGCAGTCTGCTACGTTGATGTGGCACTTTGGTGTGTACCGGTAACCCTTGAGTTCAGTCAAGGAGAGTACGGGGCCGCCGCGTGGTGTCATGAAGCATCAACTGACCTTAGGAACCTTAATTGAACCATCTTGGCCTTTTAGGGGTAGTGAGATAACTGACTTTGGTGCAGTCCGAGGTTGGTTGATACTCGATACTACACTCAATTGAGGTTTGCTTTCCTGGAATATTTCGGTCGCCAGTTCAGTGGCTAAATCGAAACGATGAACAATGAAAGCAATCCAGTGATATTGGGACCTTTAGAACCCGGTTACTTTTGATAGGACAGGTTGAACCCACCAAACTTCAAGAGGGTAATACCCAGACCCCATGCAGGCCTAAACTCTAAGGGTTGGTGTGACTTGTGTGCCTTACCATGTTTTGCCTCTGTGAATGTTTATAGTGCATTTAATCATCACATCATTACATCATACAAACATCATGAGCATTGACTAACCATTTCAAGGGTTTCGAATCTTCATCTTTGTTCTTGTTTTATAGGACATGGAAACTGCTCGCAGAAAGACAATTCAGATTAGCCTTGTAAAGATCCCTCCTCAGCTTAAGGAACTTCTGTCCAGGATTCCCGAGGGTTCTTCATTCAGTGAGAGACATGGAAGACTCATCAACTTGGTTAACACCAACATTGAGGAGGACTTGATAAAGGTCCTGTTCCAATTCTTTGACCCTCTGCATCACTGCTTCACCTTCCCGGATTATCAGTTGGTGCCTACATTGGAAGAGTTCTCCCGACTTCTGAAGGTCCCTATCCTTGATCAACTACCCTACAACGGTACGGAAGAGGAACCCAAGCTTGAAGAGATTGCTAAAGCCTTGCACCTACAGACATCTGACCTCAAGGGACATTGGGAAGTTAGAAGTGGTATCAAAGGATTCTTAGCTAGATTTCTGTTTGAAAAGGCTCAAGAATGTTGGAACTCTCTTGACCTACGAGCTTTTGAAGAAGTCATGGCCCTCCTTGTCTATGGTTTGGTGTTGTTCCCTAACCCAGATCAGCTTATTGATATCAGTGCGGTCCAGATCTTCATGACCAAGAATCATATACCTACACTGTTGGGGGACATCCTTCACTCATGTTACACTCGAACCATGAGAAGAAGGGGTGTCCTTTTGTGTTGCACTCCTCTCCTGGGAAGGTGGTTTATTTCGCACCTTCCACAATCAGTTTTGAAGAACGAGCGGGGTTTGAGATGGTCACAACGGTTAATGACTCTCACGCATGCAGATATACATTGGTGCCCTAGGTCTAGGGAAGACATCACTATCATTGATCGTTGTGGGGAGTACCCTAATGTTCCTTTATTTGGAATCAAAGGAGGTATTACTTACAACCCATGCCTGGCTTGGAGACAGTTTGGTTATGCTCGGAAGGATGGCCCTCATGACATGTTAATTCCCGACATAGTTTTTGACTTCGACAACAATACTCAAGGACTTCGTCAGAGATTTATCAGAACTTGGAGGATGCCAAGTAGGATAGACAGCAAGACATTGGGGCACCGGAACTCCATCCCGTTGGAACCTTACCTCAAGTGGGTACGAGCCCGCTCCCAGAAATTAGTGATGCCTTATCCTCATATGCTTCCTGTGATCAAAGAACCCGTCTTGGAAGGAGAAGCATCCTACACCATTCAACATCCCGACATGCCCACCTCCTGGGAAGAGATGCAGAAGAGCTGGATCCAACTTAAGGAAGAACGGAATTCTCTTGAGACCAGTCTACATGCTAGTGAAAAGAAGGTCCTGGAACTCACCCGCCTGCTGCACGAGGAAAGGAATCTCAACACCTACATCGCGCCAAAGAGGATGCGCAATGTCTTTTTACCTTAAGGAGTTATTTTGTAATATTTGGCCCATGAGGCGTTTATGTACTAACAAATTTCTCCTTATTAATATGATGTGCGTTCCTTTTTGTCTACAACAAATTTTGAATATTCTAAATCCTTGAATGCATTGCATACATACGCATTCCATTGCACCATATGCATAGCAGGTACCCTATTTCGCAGGTTGCTTAATTTTCTTCGCTGTTTGTGTGAACAGTCATCATGAATCCAGAATCATCCAGTGAGCAAGCAATCAAGGCCCTTCAGGCCCAAAGTGCACAGTTTCAAGAAATGGTCCTAAGCCTAGCCCAAGGTCAGCAAGAGTTAAAGACTCTACTCCTGAAGAAGAAGAAGAAAAAGAGGACTGCGCTGTTCAACACCGGACGCAGATTTGGGAACACACTCCACAATGAAGCTGATCCAACCACTTCTTCTGCTGAGAAAAACAGTCCCCAAGGGGGAGGAGCTCCTAGTCCCGCAGTCTCCGACAACGAGACGGACTATAACGACGAACAATACCCACCTGCTGCTGACAGATACAAACAATTGGAGGACCGCTTGAGCGCCATGGAGATTCAGAATGTGCCGGGACTGGATTTCGGAGATTTGGGGTTATCTTCTGGGGTAGTCATTCCACACAAGTTTAAGGCGCCTGCCTTCGCCAAGTATGATGGGGTCTCCTGCCCAAAGCTGCATCTAAGGTCGTACGTGAGGAAAATCCAACCTTACACGGCGGATAAGAACCTCTGGATTCACTTCTTCCAAGATAGCCTCTCGGGGTCACAGCTTGAATGGTTCTACCAATTGGACGGAGCTAGCATCCGACACTGGGAAGATTTGGCAACCGCATTCTACAGACAATACCAATACAATTCTGATCTCGCTCCTACGCGTACCCAACTTCAGGGTATGTCTCTAGGGACGGGTGAAGGGTTCAAAGAGTACGCTCAAAAATGGAGAGATTTGGCTGGCAGGGTGCAGCCTCCATTAACTGATCGAGAGCTGGTTGATATGTTCCTTGGGACTTTGTCTGGTCCGTTTTTCAATCATTTGGTTGGTAACTCCTCCGCTGGGTTCACAGATTTTATATTAACGGGAGAAAGAATTGAAGCTGGCATCAGGTCAGGCAAGATACAGAAGGCTGCCTCTACAAGTGCTGAGAAGAGGCCATTTAAGAAAGAAGCAAGTGCCGTCTATGGCCCTAGAAGACAAGTCAAGCCCGAAAGTCGCCAAGCCGTCAATGCTTTGGTCATCTCCAAACCTGTTGCTGCTCCTCAGCAGTACAATCAACAAAGAAGCGAAAGGCCCAAGAGGCAGTATACCCGACTGAGTATGACATTATCTCAAATTTTACCCCAACTGTTATCCACCAACCTGGTGACTCTCAAAGAGGCTCCTAAAGTCGTCAACACTGCGTCTCCTAAATACAACCCAAATGCCCGGTGTGCTTATCATTCTGATAGTCCCGGGCACACTACTGATGATTGCTGGGCCTTGAGAAACAAAGTGCAAGATCTGATCGACGCGAAAGAAATTCAGTTTGAAGCGCCGGAAAGACCAAATGTTGTAACGGCTCCTATGCCCCAGCATAGGGTAAATGCCGTTGAGGAAGAAGTGTACGCTGTTTCGGTAGATGAAGTTGTTACCCCTCTGAAGACTGTTAAGAAGAACCTACTGCGGGCCGGTTTATTTCCGGGTTGCGGTGAAGGTTGCCTATTTTGTGCTGTTTCCCTATCTGATTGTCCCTTGCTAAGGTTAGGCATCCAAGGCCTAATGGATAGCAAGGAGATTCTATTCAAAAAGACTGCTGTTCAATTGGTTCCAATGAAAGAAGTTTCCGTGATTACCATCTTCAAAAATCCAATCAAGGCTCCCCCGAAGAAGCCTATTCAAATCATGACAGTTGCGCCTGTAATCATTACTGTTCCAGGGCCCCTCTCCTACGTGTCTGATAAAGTTGTCCCCTGGCATTATGGGGCAGACGTATATGTAAATGGAATCAAGCAAGAATTCGACGCTAGTGCTAGTATCTGCGATATCACTGGTCCAGCCAAGGTCACCCGCAGTGGCAGGCTCTTCTCGCCTGACATTGCGCCGCCCGCTATTCGAAAACCCCTCCTCATAAAACCTACAAGTTTACCTAGTCCTGTTGCTGATCAAATTGTGTCCCCTGCTGCCGAGTCATTAAATGCTCGGGGCAAAGGGATTGAAGAAGAGCCTGCCCGGATGGAGGCGCCGATACCCATAAATGTTGAGGCCTCCCAACAAGAAATGGAGGAGATTCTGAAAATAATAAAGAAAAGTGATTTTAATGTTGTCGAGCAGTTGGGGCATACACCCTCCAAGATCTCCCTGCTCTCCCTATTACTATGCTCCGAGGCCCATGCTAAGGCCTTAATCTCATTTCTCAAGACGGCCCATGTGCCGCAAGAGACGTCTGCAGTCCAGTTCACTGACTGCATAGCGAATCTGACGGCGGACAACGGCTTGGGTTTTTCAGATGCTGACCTGACCGCAAAAGGGAGAGACCATAATGATGCCCTGCATGTCTCTATTGAATGCAGGGGCACTACTCTGGCCCATGTATTGGTGGACACAGGTTCTTCCTTGAATGTTCTACCGAAAAAGGCTTTGGATCGCCTGGATTATGAAGGCCTGGAGTTGAAACCCAGCAATATCATCGTCAGGGCCTTTGACGGTTCCAAAAGGATGGTTCATGGAGAGGTTAACATCCATATTCGTGTGGGCTCTCAAGTGTTTGACTCTACCTTTTACGTGATGGATATACGTCCATCATACTCTTGTCTGTTGGGTCGACCTTGGATCCATAAAGCTGGGGCCGTGACCTCCACCTTGCACCAGAAGCTAAAGTATCCCGTCAGGGGGAAGATCGTCACTGTGCAAGGAGAAGAGGAGTATATGGTGAGCCATTTGAATTCCTTCAGGTACATCGAGATGGACGGAGAGTTTATTGAAACTCCCTTCCAGCATTTCGAAGAGGTGCATCCAATTTCAGCAGCTGCAGAGACAACGGCCGAAGAGAATGATTCCTTGAAGATGGCTTCCCTAAGGGATGCCCGGGCTGTGGTTCAGAAAGGCAATTGTGCACACTGGGGTCAGCTTCCTGACTTCACTCAGAAGAACGACAAGTTTGGGCTAGGCTTTACTGCAGAGGCTCAGAGGGCGGTGCGTAAAGAGAAGATCGGAAAGGCTCCGGTGTTTATTTCCAGCTCAAGGGTGAACGCTATTGAGGAAGATGTGGAGGAAGCAGAGTTTGATAGTTGGATCTACCCGACTGCCAGCGACGGACCGAGCAACTGGACGGCAAAGGATTTTACACCTATCACATTTGTCACGCAGTAATTGATTTCTTTTGATTTCCAAATTTGTAACAAACAATATGTTAAAACTTTGTTGGCTCGGTGTCCTACCCGGGGCATCGTAGCTCCATTTGTGAGGGCTTTTGTATGACATTTTCATATATCATCAATCAAAACATTGGACGTTTGTTGCATTTCAAATCTTGTGCTCTTTTCCTTTGTGTTATATATATTGCAAAACAGCTATATTTACACACACTCACTTATACAGGTTTCAATCCACTCTGGATCTCACTGGTAACAGCTCTGCTACCGCCAGTTATGACTTCGAAAATCCGATCAACTTGGCCGAAGACGAAGGTGAAGATGATTGCGAAGTGCCTGGTGAACTCGCAAGACTGCTACTCCAGGAAGAGAGGGCTATTCAACCACATGAAGAGCCGGTGGAGACAATTAACTTGGGTACTGAGACAGAAAGGAAAGAGGTCAAGATTGGTGCCAATCTAGAGCCCAGCGTGAAGCAACGATTGATCCAGATGCTACAAGACTACATGGAGATTTTTGCTTGGTCCTATGAAGATATGCCTGGTTTGGATGCCGACATTGTAGTTCACCACCTGCCAACCAAGGAAGATTGCCCTCCGGTAAAGCAAAAAGTCCGACGGATGCGTCCAGAGATGTCTGAAAAGATCAAGGCCGAGGTTATGAAACAGTTTGATGTCGGGTTCCTTGCAGTGACTTCTTACCCTCAGTGGGTTGCCAATGTGGTGCCAGTGCCGAAAAAGGACGGTAAGGTCAGAATGTGTGTTGACTACAGGGATCTGAACAGGGCCAGCCCCAAAGATGACTTCCCCCTACCTCACATCGATGTCCTTGTTGACAATACAGCTCAACACAAGGTGTTCTCCTTCATGGATGGCTTCTCAGGGTATAATCAGATCAAGATGGCTCCTGAAGATATGGAGAAGACTACATTTGTGACTCAGTGGGGGACCTTCTGTTATAAGGTCATGCCATTCGGATTAAAAAATGCTGGGGCAACCTATCAACGTGCCATGGTTGCTTTATTTCATGATATGATCCATCATGAAATTGAGGTATACGTTGATGACATGATTGCAAGGTCTCAAACTGAGGAGGAGCACCTTGACCATCTGAGGAAGTTGTTTGACCGACTCAAGTTGTACAAGCTGAGATTGAATCCCAACAAATGCACCTTCGGGGTGAGGTCCGGAAAATTGCTAGGTTTCATTGTAAGTGATAAAGGTATTCAGGTGGACCCTGCCAAGGTAAAAGCCATACAAGAGATGCCGACTCCAAAAACAGAGAAAGAAGTCAGAGGTTTCCTAGGACGACTGAATTACATTGCCCGATTCATCTCACATCTGACTGCTACTTGTGAGCCAATCTTCAAATTACTGAAGAAAGATCAAGTGGTACGCTGGAATGATGAGTGTCAGGCCGCCTTTGAAAGAATAAAGGAATATCTCCAAGAGCCACCCATTCTTATGCCACCGGTGGAAGGAAGACCTCTGATACTTTACTTGACAGTGCTTGATAATTCAATGGGGTGTGTGCTGGGGCAGCATGACGAGTCTGGCCGAAAAGAGCACGCTATTTATTACTTGAGCAAAAAGTTTACCGACTGTGAGTCTCGTTACTCACTGCTTGAGAAAACTTGCTGCGCTCTTGTATGGGCTGCTCGCCGGCTGAGACAGTATATGCTGACTCACACTACTTTATTGATTTCAAAGATGGATCCCATCAAGTACATATTTGAAAAGTCTGCTCTGTCTGGAAGAATAGCGAGATGGCAAATGATCTTAACAGAATATGACATCCAGTATACAACTCAGAAAGCAATTAAGGGAAGTGTACTGGCTGATCATTTGGCACACCAACCTGTAGACGATTACCAATCATTGAACTTTGATTTTCCGGACGAAGACATCATGGTGGTAACTGACTGTGAAGTACCTGGACCGGATGAAGGACCTGAGGAAGGATCCCGATGGTCTATGCATTTTGATGGAGCCTCCAATGCTTTGGGTAACGGCGTCGGCGCTGTAATCATATCTCCCAAGGGGACTCATACTCCACTCACCGCCCGATTATGTTTCAGCTGCACCAACAACATGGCAGAATATGAGGCATGTATCATGGGTTTACAAGCTGCAATCGATTTGAGGATCAAGTTTCTAAGTGTCTTCGGAGATTCCGCTCTCGTGATCAATCAGATCAAAGGCGAGTGGGATACGAAACACCCGAATCTCATTCCTTACAAGGAGTATGTGTCGACCTTGCTCCCTCACTTTGAAGAGATAACTTTTGAGCATTTCCCCAGAGAGGAGAATCAGCTAGCAGACGCACTAGCCACGATGTCTTCAATGTTCAAAGTTAAATGGGACAATGAGGCTCCCCGAATCATTATCTGGAAGTTGGATGAACCGGCATACTGCTGTGAGCTCGAGGCTGAGAAGGTGACTGAAAAACCCTGGTATCACGAGGTAAAGAGGTACTTGGAAGCTCAGGAATACCCTGAGGGTGCATCTGTCAATGATAAGAAGTTCATGAGGAGGTTTGCTGCAAAATTCTTCCTCAGCAACGGCATTCTCTACAAACGGAATCATGATTCAACTCTGCTACGTTGTGTGGATAAGGCAGAAGCAGAGAAAATCATGACGGAACTGCATGAAGGTACATTTGGAACACATTCCAGTGGACACACCATGGCTAAGAAAATCCTTCGGGCAGGATATTTCTGGTCCACAATGGAAGCCGATTGTTACCAACACTCCCGAACTTGTCATAAGTGCCAGATCTATGTTGACAAGGTGCATATCCCTCCAGTTCCTTTGAATGTCCTAACGGCACCTTGGCCTTTCGCAATGTGGGGCATCGATATGATCGGTGAGATCCGACCAACGGCATCCAATGGGCATCGCTTCATCTTGGTGGCAATCGATTACTTCACGAAATGGGTTGAGGCAGCTTCCTATGCCACAGTAACCAAGAGCGTCGTGGCGCGCTTCATCCGGCATAATCTGATCTGTCGATACGGCGTCCCAGAAAGAATCATTACGGATAATGGTACCAATCTCAATAACAAAATGATCACTGAACTCTGTGAACAATTCAAGATACAGCACCACAATTCTTCTCCCTACCGGCCGAAGATGAATGGGGCTGTAGAGGCAGCCAATAAGAATATCAAGAAAATTGTGCAGAAGATGACAGTGACCTATAAAGATTGGCACGAGATGTTACCGTTCGCTCTTCATGGGTACCGCACCTCAGCAAGGACGTCAACCGGGGCAACTCCTTTCTCTTTGGTCTATGGCATGGAGGCAGTCTTGCCGATCGAAATCCAGATACCCTCTCTCCGGATAATGAAGGATGCAGACTTGAATGAAGATGACTGGATCCAGACTCGACTTGATCAATTAAATCTGATTGACGAAAAGAGGCTCACTGCTATCTGTCATGGTCAAACGTATCAGAAACGGATGATCAGGGCATTTAACAAGAAAGTCAGACCGCAAGAGTATCAAGTTGGGGACCTGGTAATCAAACGCATCATCCTTCCTCAAAGTGATCCCCGGGGCAAATGGACCCCTACTTACGAAGGGCCATTTGTGGTTAAGCGTGTGTTCTCAGGAGGAGCCATGATCCTAACCACCATGGATGGTGACGACCTTCCTCACCCCGCCAATACAGACATAGTGAAAAAATACTACGCATAAATAAAAGACCCGCTAGGTTGACATACCTAGGCAAAAATAAGGGCTTCCCGGCGAACCAAAAGGGTTCGGGCAAAAATAAGGGATGAAATGAATATAAAAAAATCTGTACACCCGGCAAGTCGAAAACCTGAAAGGGCGGCTTGGGCAAAAAAGGGTATCCCGGTGGACTGAAAACCCGAAAGGGCGGTCCAGGCAAAAGTTAGGGATAAAAGCGTAACACTATGTCTCATTGGATCACTTCGCATCCGGAATTCGGCATCAACTATCTGGCTCCAGATTTCGGCATTGACCAATCAGCTTCATCTTCAAATTAGGCAGCAAAGCGATGAGACGTTCGAAGACATAAAGGCAATAGCAGAGTTGGAACCCAGTGGGATTGTTCACATAGCTGTTTTGTTTTCTTTTTTCAAAATGTAAACTCTATACTATTTGGCGATGTCCTCTTACTAGGATGCCAGTCTCTTGTACAAAAACGCCTATTCACAGGCAAAGTTTAAATCAATACAAATTCACTTGTCCATACAAATTACCATTGTTTCCCCTTTTTCTGTTTTGTCTTGCGAAGAACGTCCAATGTTCATTTTTGATATATGCATTTGACATTAAATTGCTGATTCATAAATATTCGCATATGAAACAAGAGATTAATTACAGGTGACATCAAAGACAGGGGCAATGTGGAGTTGTTTAACGCAGTCTGTTTGTTTTGGTCCGCCAAGGCACCAAGATAGGTTCAACTGAAGAATGTGGCCAAATCATCTCAATTCCCCGCAGAATAAGACAGGATGCGACAATACTTTCCCCAAACGGAGTCGATTCCCCGTCGATCCTGAAGAAGCCCAACATTCCCCGGCAGGTCTTAAAGCTCATCCCCAGTAGATCCTGCAAGCTTATCCCCGGCGAAGCACGGACGTCTCGCCCGAGTTTTATTTAGAGTTATTTCCTCACAAGGACTTATAACTGGGTTATCCTCAGCTAAAAGCCACGGAAGACCGCTCTCGGCAAAGTTCCTTCAATCCCCAGCGGAGTCTATCTTTGGTATTCCCAAGCAGAGTTTATCTTTAGAGTTCCCCAGCGGAGTTTATTATCATTATCCTCAGCGGAATCCATCGTTAAAGTCCTCAGCAGGCCTCTCATCAAAACTTCGGCCAAGTATCTCTTCCACAGAGCAGCTTCCCGACCGTTCGTCAAGGATTTATTTTCCTAAGATGAAATTACACTCATAAACATTTCACATTCTCATACATCTTGCTTACATACATGATGAAACGCATACAAATGTTGAACATCATGACATCATGCATATCATACATCATGACATTGCATACAACTTACGTCTTTGCCTTTTCAGGAAAAAGACAATCTCAAAAACGACTACCTTCAACTGTCACAATTCCAGATTCGATACTTGTATCTAGCCAGGGCACATCTGAGAGTGATCAGTTTCTAGACTCGATTCCTGTATCTAGCCAGGGCACGTCTAAAGAGTTCGAAGATTCGATTCCTGTATCTAGCCAGGGCACATCTGAGAGCGATCAGTTCCTAGACTCGATTCCTGTATCTAGCCAGGGCACGTCTGAAGAGTTCGAAGATTCGATTCCTGTATCCAGCCAGGGCACATCTATCAACTACAACATTTCCAGATTCGACTCCTGTATCCAGCCAGGGCATATCTGTTGACCACGTTTCCAGACTCGATTCTTGTATCTAGCCAGGGCACGTCTGAAGAGTTTGAAGATTCAATTCCTGTATCCAGCCAGGGCACATCTATTGACGACTATTTCCAGATTCGACTCCTGTATCCAGCCAGGGCACATCTGTGAGCAACCGATTGTAGACTCAATTCCTGTATCTAGCCAGGGCATATCTGCATAAGGAGATTGAAGATCAAACACCTGTAACAAGCCAGGAAAACATCCGTCTTTCTCAAATACACAAGTTCTCGCTAAGGAATCTCTTATGCGATCGACACTTCCAAATGGCATCTATAAGCCCATTCCCGACAAGGTTCTGTCACGTCTCCAGATGGCATCTATAAGCCCATCTCCCTATCCACCATCTCTCCAAATGGCATCTGTAAGCCCATTCCTGACATCACATTGCTGATACTTCAACATGCGAGTGCAAATTTCCGGGCACTCTAGTGTCCAATCTCCTTTTACCCTCGAGTCACGAAAGGCAAACTTGCCAATCTAACTCATCAGGTCCAAGAAGATTGAACAGGGGCAACTGTTGTACCCCAAAATTTGCCCTCCCATTTCCTCAACATTTTCTCATCACAAGACCTTTGAAGATCAAGATACAGTTAGGGTTTCCTCTGCTCAAGGCTTCTCCTTGCACTGTGGACTCAAATTAGGGTTTGTGTTTGCCCTAGGATGTTTTGACCTAAAATGCCTAAAATGACTTTCATGCTTCATGTTGGACTCCCAAGTTTACCCATGCCAAGTTTCAAGTCTTGATTCCAAGTTTTACCCAGTCAATTGAACAGTTGACCTAGAAATCAGCTGTATTGGGGAAAAAGTCAACTGTGGCCAATTGACAGTCAAACCTCATGAAATTTGATCCACATCAACATTATGAACTCACATGGACCATTTGATCAAGTTTGGATCACAATTCCACAAGAAATTTGATCAGATCATCAAAAGGGCAAAATGGTTATTTTTAGGGTTTTGACTGCACAAAGGCAATTTTTGACTGTTTGACCCAGCCAATGGCAAACCAAGCTCACATATGGACTCAAGGACCCCATGGAATTATCTTGACATGTTCATCAAGCTCAAAAGATCCCAAGTACACAAGATTGACGGTTGAATTTCCCAGTCAATTGATCAATTTTGACTGTATACTGAAAAGTCAAACTTTGACTTTTTGGTCAAAATCAAGAGTCAAGATTCATTTTTCATCAAAACATTCCAAATCATGAAACTTGTTCACCAAGAAATCACAAAATGCAAATTAGGGTTAGAAAATGGAATTTTTCATAACTTAGAATTTTTCTAAGTTATGGAAAACCCTAATTTTTTCCCAACTTTACCCCATCTTTTCACCATGATCCATTGGGATTCAAACAAAAGTCAAAACATGAAAGTTGTAGCTTGTTGCATAATCTACAACTTTGATTCACAAAGTTTTCTCATTTGAAGCTTGTATCTCAAGTTATAATTTTTTGAATAAGGGCACTAAACCATCTTTTAACTTAGTGAAATTTGACCTATTTTGACAAGGTTTTCTACCCTACTTCAAGGCCACTTTTCATACCCTTCCACTTAGAATTTTGATTTGCATTTCAAAGATGGATTGTAGTACACATTTCAAGCTTTCCAAAATGTCCAAGAACTCATCAAACAACCTCATAACTTGAGAGATTCGAATTTCACAAGTTGGCAAAAATTCACTTTTGTTCTTCATCAAAGCATGTTCATAAACTTGGCAAATTTGAACTCAGCATAGTTTGTGCTACTTTACAGGTCCTAAAACCAAATTACACTCCTTAATTTAATGCAAAACCATTGAATCAAGTTGTTATTCTAAGCCTTTGGTCATTACACAAGGAATTAAGCCTAAACTAGAAAAAGCATTATTTCCATTCTTGAAAAGAAGAACTTTATGTCAAGTTTGCAATCCAAGTGGTACAATCAAGATCTTCTTGGCACAAGTTTGTGAGCAAATTGCACTGATCAAGGAAAGGGATAGCAGCATAGTTAGAGGGCCTGTACTGACCTAGAAAGCAAAGTGGCATTTTGTAGCTTAAGTGTGAAGAAAAGTCCATAACTTATGCTAACTCTCTCTTCAGCATACATACACAACACAAAAGTGATCAAACACATTCCATAGACCACATTCAAGCTTTGGCACGAGTCCTAAACATCTAAAGCACCCTCCATCTCAAAATCACCTCAAAACTGCACAAACAGGGGAGCCCCTGCAGTTTGAGTGCAAACTCCCAATCCCTTCAAGCATTTTGATTCAAACCTTTTCCTCTACCTTCCCTACAATATATACAAGCTAACCATGTCCTAAAATCAGACCTGTAACACCTCCAAGCCACTTCACCATTTTTAATTTTCTGTTTTGCAGTTGGAGTTCATTAGCTCGATTCAGGGAGTTTCAAGGCAAAGTAGGAATTGGAAAAGCTTCCTTACACTTCAAGGAAGCTGTACAAGTCATCATTTCACTCTGAAACATCCTCCATTGCCAAGCTCGATTCCAACTGAACAGGTACATTCATGGAGTTCTATCTCCCTTGTTAGGCATTGTTAGCTTTAGATTTTTGAAGAAAACATGTCACAATCATAGCCCTGAACATGCTCATATGTTTAGATTTCATTTATATTTCGTGTGCTTAGAGAATTTCATGTCTGAACATTGATGAAAAGTTAGGTCAAAAAAGAGGGGGAGAGAAATTCTCCCTCATCTTAGAGAGATAGGTCATGTTCTTTATATGGTTGAAACCGTCTCTTAATGCTCTACACTTTTCATGTTATGAGTTTTGCTTGAAAGTCCAGGAATCCAGAGATAAAAAACGCGTGTTTTAGCTTGAAGAAGGCTGTACAGAGGTTGAAGAAGAAGTGGTCTGGGCTGGGCCTGGATTTATTTTCTTTTCACACCCCATTTTCATGTTTACACCCCCCTGAGCCCATTTGTTCATTTCTTAACATTTTTGACTTTTTTCTTTTTTGGTTGACTTTGTTTATTTTTTTTCATGACATTAGAAAATAAAAAATATTTTTTTCATCATTTTTTGCATTTATTGCATATTTATTTGTTTATTTTCTTTATTTGTACATAAATAGATATATATACCATTATTAAAATAAAATAGAAAAAGATGTAAATACATTTTTATTTTTATTTACTTTCTGAAAATATTTCACACAAAAATACTCTTTTATTTATTTTATTAAAATATTAAATAAATATTTATTTTGTGTTTAATACATATTTAGGGTTTAATATATATATATATATGTGATTATTAATATATTTGAGACAAAAATATAAAAATACTTGATTTTTTTTTATTTTATTAATATTTGATATAAAAATACCTTTTTCCATAATACACTTCATTTTATTTTATTTTTATAAATAATAAATAAATAGTTGTATTAAATTAAATAATACTTTTTTTTTCTTTAAAAATTAGGGTTTTTACCCTAAGTTCAAAATACTCAAAAAATAGTACATTTTTATTTTCTTTTCCCTTTTACATAAATAATATTTTCTCATACACATAAAAACCTTCTTTTTGCATTTCACATATTTATTTAATTTACATTTAATTATGCATTATTTAAATTGCAAATATTCAATTGATGTAATAATTTAGATTTAAATTCTTGTCAATATCCCCCATTTGAACATTTGTACCCCCCTTCCCATATTTGGTTTTGTAATAGCTTAGTAACTTTAATTTCGCACTTTATTGCTTTCTAATGATAACATGTTAGAATTAGGGTTTGTATGCGAAAAACGATAAAAAATAGTTTGACCTAATACAAGATAAACAAGCATGAAAATGGACACACAAATCACACTTGCACCCACTAGGGTATTCCACTTGTTGCCTTCAAATAAATGGGCCATGTTGCATGTTAAACTTCTTTGGGCAAAAACAAACAATTTGAATGATCATAGTCCCTCGACAAAACTTTTCAAAAACAAACAAAAACAAATGATCAAGTCCCTTAGAGAAATTGCTCAAAGACATTTAACGCCGTTGCAATTATGGTCTAAAACGATGACCCGCGCCTGTCCCTTTCACATCCTAACACAAGGTTGCCCACCAAATACAATGGTGGAGCAAACTTGTTAAAAGGGTTAAAGTATAGCAATAATCTTTTGAGAAATTTAGGAGTAGATAACCTCTTAGTTACTTGAATCAACTTGCAAAACAAAACACTTGCCTTCTTTTCAAAAACCACAATCCACAACACTTTCAAACAAAACTTTCAAAAAACAAAATGAAAACTTTTTTCAAAAGACATACATCTTTGTATACATCCCCACATGGATCATTACAAAGGTTGCCACCACACTGGCCTCTTTTCAAAACATTTTCAAACCCACACACTCAAGCACCATTTAAAACAATTGAAAACAAAAGGCAAGTGATCTAAGCAAGTAACTAAGAGCCCATGGATAACCATGGATAGAAAGGGTGCTAATACCTTCCCTTTCTATAATCTACTCCCCGAACCCAAGAAAACATCTCAAAAGGTTTTTGCTGTGCTTTTTAACCTTTCCTTAGGATAAAATAAAAAGTCGGTGGCGACTCTTGCTAACCGCAACATTTGCGAATACAAACGCAAAACCTCAAGTCATTTCTCCCATCGTATCACAGATATGCTTCTAAATACATCGGGTTTGAATTAATCATATATTAGAAGTCGAAAAGATTGAGAAACATTTAATCCAAAATATGGTTCATTCTCGGGAATCCATAAGGCTATTTCCAACAACTCTTATCCTATAAATAGTAATTGAAATATTAAATTGTGTGAGTAACAATATTTTAAAAATGTAAGCGTAGTGTTTGATTAATATAAGAGTAGCCTATATTGTGAATCAGCACTACTACAAATAATATCATTTCACCTCGGACGCGAAAAGGATATAATCTCGGTTACACAGACGAGGTAATGAAGGGCGACATGAAAACCTGTAACTCTTCCTCTCGGTTATTCAAAAATAGAGGGGTGAAGTGGAACCGGACATGGGTTCGATTCCCAACAACAACATTTTTTGGAATTTCAAAACTACCCTACTTTTTACCTCAGTTTTTAACCGTAACTGAGGGGTAAAGTCTTGTTTACAAAAAAAATTGACTTATTTTTTTAGTTTTTTTTTAATTTGCAAAACATCAAATTTGTTGAAAAATTCTAAATCTTCCTCAACAACAACAGTAACAACAAAAATTAGAATTCTTAAACATTACAACTCAACAATAAAAACAACAACAACAACAATAACAAAAATAACATAATTCATAGATTCTTTAAACATTAAATCTCAACAACAACAATAATAAAATAAATCAATATAATTGTTAAATACTAAATATCAACAATAACAACAACTACTACAACAACAATAACTACAACAACAACAACAACAAACATATTTACCATTTTACTTGATACTACTGCAACTAAAATTAATAAGTTACTTTCACGATTTCCTAACTAGAGAAAAGATTAAACATTAAAAAATCAACCTTAAAATATTTTCATGCTCTTGCTTTCATTATCATTATTGTTAATATGTTAAGTTTAATTTTCAGCATTTTACATCCAAGATGAATAGTTGTGGCATTCACGTTTTGATTGGGTAGTGAGAGTTTTACCCGGATCACTAATATTTCATGTGGATTGAGTTGAAAATATCTTGACCATTGTTACTTTATAAATGGACGAAAAAGATCCATTACTTAATTTTTTCATCAAATGAGTCATAAAAAAAAATACGCTACTTTACCCCCTCAGTTTTCAGCAAAACCGAGGTAATAGCTCATAAAAATTTAAAAAAAATTAAAAGGTGATAAAATATGGTTGCTGAGATTCGAAGATGTGTCTCTCTAACTACTTTATCTATCAGTTTTTAACAAAACTGAGATAATAGATCATAAAAAACTAAAAAGGTGATAAAATATAGTTGTTGATATTCGAAGACGTGTCCTCTAAATACTTTACCCCTTAATTTTCAGTAAAATCGAGGTAAAAAGTCATAAAAAAAATTATAAAAAAAATTAAAAGGTGTTAAAGTATAGTTGTTGGGATTCTGATGCGTGTCCTCTAAATACTTTACCCCTCGATTTTCAGCAAAATTAGGGTAATAAGTCATAAATTTTATTAAAAAAATTAAAAGATGTTAAATTGTAGTTGTTTTGATTTGAAGGCGTGTCCTATTAATACTCAACCCTTCGGTTTTCAGTAAAATCGAGAGAATGTATGTTTTTTATATAAAAAATTACGATGCATCTATGGCTTACACTTCGATTTTTTATGTGAGGTGTAAGTTCCGTCATAAAAAACATCGTTATTTATAGTAGTGCATATAAGACACGAGTTCTTGTGTATGTGTTGAGTTGTTAAGTTTGCACGTGATTCAGTTATTGTTGTAATTGCGAGCCACCTCATGAATATGCGGTGTTGAATATTAATGGTTTTGGCTTAAGGTCGGCCAATGTTTATAGGCAGAGTATGATTTTAATTTTCTTATGTTTGGGAGAACCAGTGTTTATTATGTTTAGGTTTGTAAGAACCAGTGGTATCCCTAACCAGCAGTGTTGATATGTTTAGGTTTAAAAGAACCAGTGTTAGCTTTAATAGGAAGTGCTAATATTGGTGTATGAGGTTTGGGTAGAGAATATCTTTTGTTTGTAGCATCATGCATCATGTATATTAGAGTTAGCTTAGGACTTTAGTCTAGTGTTTAGGACATTAGTTCAGTGTTTAGGAATTTGGTCCAGTGTTTAGGATCCCTCAGTAACATACCTCGAATATTCAATGATGGTACCATGTGCATGGGAGTAGAGGAGATGAGCATTGCATAATTAGTTTTGTCTATGTTGTAAATTGTATATTTGTGTTAACTATAAATGATACTAGCCTTTCTGTTTTAGCCCCATTTAATTTATGGAATGTATTTTCTCCCCTTCTTGTTTCCATGTTGCTATATATGTACCTTATATAGATGATTCTCAGGTCAAGACTGGAGAGTGATAATTGTTGATTTTATGGAGGATGGCGTATTTTGCCTATTTAGTTGTTTTACTTATATTTTATGTCTCGTCAGACCTTTTGTTTGCCATTAGTATTATTCTGAATTTTTCTATGATATTGTAACATAAGATTGGGAATAATTTACTATGTCTTATGATTTATTTTAAAATAAATTACTATGCTATGTTTTGAATTTAAATTTCACATTTGGAATGAAAGTTTAATGTGTTTTCAATGTGACATCCTTATTTAATCTTAATATTTTCTGCAATTTTATAAATTATTATTGGGGTTTATGGTATTACATGTGACATCCTATAGAACCATGTTGTAAGTGTTTGTTTGTTGGCATTATTTTTTGGTAAAACCAGATTTGCGAATGTCATGACTGATGTCATAACATTCTGGGATAAAGGTAAATTCTGCAGAAGGAATGTTCTACAGGAACAACTCAGTATGAGTGAATATCATGATGATTAAGCTATGATCATATGTACTGAATTCTACCAAAATCAGTGAGCAAGATACATGATGTCATAACCAATGTTAAGACATCATGTACTGATCAAGTTGTTGTGCAGATTTATTATTCCTGAGAATTTTCAGGAATCTGGTGTGCTACTCTGAGTTGAAGAATATTATCCAGATCAGATGCTCACGTGGACATTAGGTTAACCTTGCTTAACCCTAATCTGTTATGATGAAAGCCCAAGACCAAGTCTTTAGGTTAACTTTAGTTAACCCTAGCTATTTTTTTGGAAGCCCTAAATGAAGAATAGTCTGCTTATATATTTCTCACGGAGCCTAATGGTGAGCAGTGCTTTTGATAGAAGATCAATAAGGCATTGTATAGTTGTAACTACTGTGAGCCAAGCAATTATCATTTTGATAAGTGACTTGGATTAGGATTTGGTTGTAAGGGTTGTTTATCACTCAAAGCTTTGAAGCACGAGTGTTGTGTCTCTTGATTAAAGCTTTGAAGCAAAATCAAGCGTTTGTATTAAAGAATGTCTTCATAATCTTATTAATCAGTAGATTAGTATCACTGCTGTGATTGAGGGGGAGTGAGTAGGAACTCAGATTTAAGTAGGACTTAGATTGAAGTTGCATTGGGTAGGTCTTAAGTGAAGGAGATAAACTGGTTAGTTTATTCCTAAATTAATACCTCTTATAGTGAATTTCCTCCCTGGCTTGGTAGCCCCCAAAGTAGGTGTTGTTACACACTGAATTGGGTTAACAATTGATTGTGTTCTTTACTGTATTTTAAATTACTGTTTGGTGCGTGTACAAGATTGTCAGATACGGTGTCATAACATTCACTGTGACATTAAGTATATGTTGCCAGAAGTTCAATTGGCATCAGAGCGCACCCTTCCTGTCTTTCTGGGTGAGATCTAGGGATATTATTTTCTGGCGCTATGGACAAGGAAGGAGGATTTGGGAACAAACCACCTATTCTGGATGGATCAAATTATGACTACTGGAAACCTCATATGATTGCCTTCTTGAAGTCACTGGACAAAAAGGCTTGGAGAGCTGCTGACAAAGGATGGAACCATCTCACCATAACTGGGAAAGATGGGACGACTAGTCTGAAACCTGAGGAAGAATAGAGCAAAGAAGAAGATGAGTTAGCCCTGGGTAACTCTAAAGAATTAAATGCCTTGTTCAATGGAATTGATAGAAACATATTCAGACTAGTACATCAATGTGAACTGGCCAAGGATGTTTTTGGGACACTCTCAAAACCACCCATGAGGGTACATCCAAAGTAAAAATGTCAAGACTTCAGATGCTCACTACCAAATTTGAGAATCTAAGGATGATGGAAGATGAGACCATTCATGAGTTTCACATGAACATTTTGGAAATTGCCAACACCTCAGGAGCATTGGGAGAAAATATATCAGAAGAAAAGCTGGTGAGAAAGATTCTTAGATCCTTGCCTAAAAGGTTTGCAATGAAAGTGACAGCTATAGAGGAAGCTCAGGATATCTGCAACTTGAAGGTTGATGAACTCATTGGGTCACTTCAGACATTTGAGATGGGGATCAGTGACAATGTTGACAAGAAAAACAAGAGCATAGCCCTTGTATCCAATACTGAAGATGAAAGCAAGGAGAGTGATGAAGAGAATATTTCAGAAGCTATAGCTATGCTTAGAAGGCAGTTCAACAAACTCATCAAGAGAATGGACCCAAAGTCAAGGTCAAATATCAAGAACATTTCCTCTGACATTAGCAGATCCTATGACTCTAGCAGAAGAACTAAGTCTGAAGAAAAGGGAAATCAAAGCAGAGGAATCCAATGCCATGGATGTGAAGGATTTGGGCACGTTCGAGCTGAATGTCCTACCTTTCTAAAGAAACAAAAGAAAGGAATGTTTGTTACTTGGTCTGATGGTGACTCAGAAAGTAACTCTGAAGAAGAATTTTCTAAACTAGTTACTGCTCTATCTGGTATTTGTAACTCTGATAATGATTCTAGTGATGAGGAAGTGACATTTGAAGAACTTGTTGACTCCTACAAGAAGCTATGTATCAGAAGTGCTGAAGTCTGTCAGCAAAATGAGAAACAGAAAAATCTCATAGTGAAGTTGGAGGCTGAGAAGAAGGCAGACACTGCTACTATAAGCCATCTCGAAGGTGAAGTTCTAATGTTGAACTCCAAACTTGATCAGATGACTAAGTCTGTCAAGATGTTAACAAATGGAACTGACAAGTTGGAAGAAATCCTTCAGGCTGGACAAAATGCAGGAAACATGTCTGGTCTAGGATTTGTGGCTGCAAAGAAATCTGATGTTGACAAGAAGAAGACCAGGCCTGATAAACAAATATCAAAGCAGATGTCACAACATAGGACTCAACATCAAGAACAGAGAAATATGAAGAAAAGGTATCAAAGATGGGGATGTCATTATTGTGGAAGGTTTGGTCACATAAAGCCATTCTGCTTCAGATTATATGGATATCCTAATCAGACCCCATATGTCAACCCTAAGACTAACAAGGCACCATATACTCAATAGTGGAAGAAAAAGACTGCAGCCCTGATAGCTCACACCTCCCTTAGAGTTTCTACCAAGGAAGACTGGTACTTTGACAGTGGATGCTCTAAACACATGACTTGAATCAAGAATCTGCTGAATGATGTCAAACCTCATACTACTAGTTATATCACTTTTGGAGATGGTGCTAGAGGAGAAATCAAAGGAGTTGGAAACTTGGACTGCCCTGGAGTTCCAAACCTAAATGAAGTGTTGCTGGTAAATGGTCTGACTGCTAATCTCATAAGTATCAGTCAATTATGTGATCTAGGATTCAAGGTCAACTTCACCAAGTCTGAATGTCTTGTAACTAATGAAAAACAAGAAGTTGTAATGAGAGGAGTCAGATCAAAAGACAACTGTTACTTATGGGAGTCTAAGAACATTAACTACTCTTCTGTATGCTCTATAGCCAAAGAAGAAAAGGAAGTGAAACTGTGGCACCAAAAACTTGGTCATTTACATCTAAGAGGGATGAAAAAGATCATATCCATGGAGGCAGTCAGAGGGATTCCAAGGCTTCAGATTGATGAAGGGAGAGTCTGTGGTGAATGTCAGGTTGGAAAGCAAACTAGAATGTCACATCCAAAGACAAGACATCTGACCACCTCTAAGGTGCTAGAACTTCTACATATGGATCTGATGGGTCCCATGCAGGTGGAAAGTCTTGGTGGAAAGAGATATGCCTATGTTGTTGTGGATGATTTTTCCAGATTCACCTGGATAAACTTCATTAGGGAAAAGTCTAATGTATTTGATGTATTTAAGGAATTGTGCAAAAGAATTCAAAGAGAAAAAGAAGGATGCATTGTCAGAATCAGAAGTGATCATGGTAAGGAATTTGAAAATAGTAAGTTTGATGAGTTATGTTCCTCAGAAGGAATCAATCATGAGTTCTCTTCACCTATAACTCCTCAACAAAATGGAGTTATGGAAAGGAAAAACAGAACTATACAGGAATCTGCCAGAGCAATGATACATGCCAAAAAGCTTCCTATTCATTTTTGGGCTGAAGCTATGAATACAGCCTGTTATGTCCATAACAGGGTCACCTTGAGAAAGGGAACATCATCCACCATTTATGAACTATGGAAAGGAAGAAAGCCTACAGTGAAGTACTTCCATGTCTTTGGGAGCAAATGCTATATTCTGACAGATCATGAACAAAGGAGAAAGATGGACCCTAAAAGTGATAAAGGAATATTCCTAGGATACTCTACCAACATCAGAGTATATAGGGTATTCAATTCTAGGACCAAAGTTATGATGGAGTCTATAAATGTTATAGTTGATGATCAGCATGAGGAAACAAATGTCCCATATAATGTTGAGGCATTCTTTGAGACTTCAACACAAGTGTCTAAAAAGGATGATGTGCCTAATCCTACTCCATCAGAGTCTGAATCAAAGGAAGCTAACAAAGATCCTTCCATCAGAATTCAGAAAGATCATCCTAAGGAACTCATCATAGGAGATCCTAACAGTGGAGTCACTACAAGATCTATAGAAATCATCACAAACTCTTGCTTTGTGTCTAAGATTGAACCAAAAAATGTTAAAGAGGCTTTAATTGATGAATACTGGATTGGAGCAATGCAAGATGAATTGAACCAATTCAAGTAACATGAAGTATGGGAGTTAGTTCCTAGACCAGAAGGAACAAACATCATTGTCACAAAGTGGATCTACAAGAACAAGTCAGATGCTGAAGGAGTTGTCACCAAGAATAAGGTAAGGCTTGTTGCTCAAGGATACACTGAAGTTGAAGGGGTTGATTTTGATGAGACTTTTTCTCCTGTAGCCAGACTGGAATCAATCAGACTTCTATTGGGAGTTGCTTGTCTCCTTAAGTTTAAGCTATTTCAGATGGATGTGAAGAGTGCCTTCCTAAATGGGTACTTAAATGAGGAAGTATATATGGAACAGCCTAAAGGATTTGTGGATCCAAATTGTCCTGATCATGTCTACAAATTGAGGAAAGCTTTATATGGTCTGAAACAAGCTCCTAGAGCTTGGTATGACAGGTTGATAAAGTTCCTCACTGACAAAGGATACAGGAAAGGAGGTTTGGATAAAACTCTTTTTGTCAAGAATGAAGGAGGAAAGATAATGGTAGCTCAAATTTATGTTGATGACATAGTGTTTGGAGGAATGTCAGATAAAATGGTTAAACATTTTGCTAACCAGATGCAAGCTGAATTTGAAATGTGCCTCATGGGAGAATTGACCTACTTTCTTGGACTACAAGTCACACAGATGGAAGACTCAATTTTTCTGTCTCAAAGCAAATATGCAAAGAATATTGTCAAGAAGTTTGGGATGGAGAATGCCAGTCATAAAAGGACTCCTGCACCTACTCATTTAAAGTTGTCCAAAGACACAAGTGGGGAAAATGTGGATCAAAGCTTGTACAGAAGCATGATAGGAAGTTTGTTATACTTAACAGCCAGTGAACCTGACATTGCCTTTGCAGTTGGAGTATGTGCAAGATACTAGGCTGAACCCAAAGTAAGTCACATCAACCAGGTGAAAAGAATTCTGAAGTATGTGAGTGGAACTTACAATTATGGCATGTTGTACTCTCATGGATGTGAACCAATTCTGTCTGGTTATTGTGATGCTGATTGGGCTGGTAATGCTGATGATAGAAAGAGCACCTCTGGAGGATGCTTCTTTTTGGGAAATAATCTTTTCTCTTGGTTCAGCAAGAAACAAAACTGTGTGTCACTATCTACTGCTGAAGTTGAATACATAGCAGCTGGTAGCAGCTGTTCTCAAATGATCTGGATGAAACAGATGCTGACTGAGTATAATGTCACACAAGATGTCATGACATTATACTATGACAATTTGAGTACTATTAACATATCCAAGAATCCTATACAGCACAGCAGGACTAAGCATATTGACATTAGACATCACTTTATCAGAGATCTTGTGGAGGAGAAGGTGATTAAGCTGGAACATGTTGCCACTGAACTACAACTGGCTGACATTTTTACCAAGGCACTTGATGCTAGTCAGTTTGAGAATTTAAGGGGCAAGCTGGGTATTTGCCAATATGAATAGATGTAGCAATTAATTTTGCTTAATACAAGGGATGAAAGAGATATTTTAATCAAGTCTATTCTGATTGGGCTAATCATTTGTTTCCCTCTTTCTTTCCAAAAGTTTAAGAAGAGGAATAGACATACTTATATCTCCCTCTTCTCATTTTGCTGCATCACTCTCCATTTCCTCAAAAGAAGATTTCACACACGCTGTCACTTGTTTTCTCAATCTCTCAAGATGTCTCAACAATATGTGTCATCATCTTCATCAAAGGCAACTGCATCTTCCTCACCCACTGACACCGAACCTAGGGCAATCATAAATTGCATGGATGCTGATGTTCTTGAGGTAACTCCACTTCGTGAAATGGCAGCTGATCCTACTAAGGTCAAAAAGCTGCGAACTAGACATGCAAGAAGATCACAAGCTTCTCCCTCTGGTAAATCTTCTCAACCATCATCCTATGTTCCTCCAGAGATAGCTAATAGGGAAGGTTCTGCTTATGTGCATCAAGCTATTGCCAGACTAGTCACTAGGATTCTTAATGAGAATCACTCTGTTCCTGGTATATATGTACCATTGAACCAAGAAACTGCTAGCCCTAATTTAGAAAGTGATCTCAATGTCACTCATAATGTTGAGACACCTGATGACAACATTGAGAAATCTCCAGAGAAACCTGATGATCACCAGACCCCTACTGACAAGGCTATTGAACCTCCTGTCATTGATGTTGATGAAGAATTTTCTGACAATGATTTAATTGCTAACATCAACCCTAGCATAGCTAGAAGGATGATGAGTAGAAAAGAAAAGCAGGGTACTGCCCAAAGCCCCTCCAAAGAGAAGGCTACTGAAGTTGTTCATGAGAAAGCTAGGCCTGAGAACAAGGCTAGAGAAGAAGCTGAGAAGGATAAAAAAGCTGGAGCTGCGAAAGGGAAGGGTAAGGTAAAAGCTAGGGTATCTGTTGGTAGTCTCTCAAAACCCTTGAGACAACCTATAGTCAAGAAAAGAAAGGCTCATGAACCCTCTGAATCTGATGAGGAATCAGACTTTGTTTTTGATGTTGAGAGCAATGTTCCATACATTCCTCTCAGGAAGAAACCCTCTTCTAACAAATTTCCTAAGGTTCCTGAAGTTGCCATTGACAACATCTCCTTTCACCATCCAGAAAATGCAAGCAGGTGGAAGTATGTGTTTCTGAAAAGGATTGCCTTAGAGAGGGAGCTGAATAGAAGTGTTATTGAGTGTAAGGAAGTCATGGATCTCATCAAGGCTGATAGCCTGATGAAAACAGTGGTCAAGTTTTCCAACTGCTATGAGATTCTTGTCAAAGAATTCATAGTAAATTTGTCTGGTGGTTGTGCTGATGGAAAGTCAGCTGATTTTAAGAGTGTTTATGTGAGAGGAAGGAAGGTAAATTTCTCCCCTACTGTGATAAACAAATACCTAGGAAGGCCTGGTGATGCTCAACCTGAGCTTGAAGTTACTGATAACCAGGTTTGTCAAACCATCACTGCCAAGCAAGTCAAGCACTGGCCCTTGAAAGGGAAGCTAACTGCAAGCAAGCTGAGTATGAAGTTTGCCATACTGCACAAAATTGGTGCAGCTAACTGGGTTCCCACCAACCACAAATCCACCATCTCCACTGGTTTGGGAAGACTTATCTATGCTGTTAGAACCAGAATAAACTTTGATTATGGCAACTACATCTTTGATCAAATAATGAAACATGCTGAGAGCTGTGCTATTAAAGGCCTCGTTGCTTTTCCCTCTCTCTTGTGTGGTATAATCATTGATCAGTATCCTGATATCCTGGTTGAAAAGGACTCTATGTGCAAAAGAGCCCCTGCACTTGGTTTTCACTATAAGCTGTTTCAGGGAACACATGTCCATGACATTGTCATGACATCTGCGGAGACATCAAATGTCAAAGCTCATTCCAAGAAAGCTGATGTTATAGTTGTTCTAAAAGAAACCTGCAGAGAGCTTGATGCAAGAAAAAGGACTCTTGAAGACCTGATTGCTAGTCTGGAATAGGAGGAGAATGAAGAACAAATGAGGGAAGAGGATGCTGATGAAGAACAACATGATGTTGCTGAAAATAGTGCTTCCTCAGGGGATGACAGTACCTGAAGGTCTGTGTTTGCTGAAAAGATTGATGCTGGAACTTGTTGCTGCTAAATGATACCTTCTCCCTGTTTCTGTGTTTATTTTGAATTTCCTTTTGGATGACTGTATAACTTAAAGTACTAGTACCTTTGGCCTCTTTATGGCTAAAAAGGGGGAGAAGAAATTGTGGTAATTTTGGTAGAATTAGATATTGGGGTTTTAGCCAAAAATTTGCCAAAGGGGGAGTTTGTAAGTGTTTGTTTGTTGGCATTATTTTTTGGTAAAACCAGATTTGCGAATGTCATGACTGATGTCATAACATTCTGGGATAAAGGTAAATTCTGCAGAAGGAATGTTCTACAGGAACAACTCAGTATGAGTGAATATCATGATGATTAAGCTATGATCATATGTACTGAATTCTACCAAAATCAGTGAGCAAGATACATGATGTCATAACCAATGTTAAGACATCCTGTACTGGTCAAGTTGTTGTGCAGATTTATTATTCCTGAGAATTTTCAGGAATCTGGTGTGCTACTCTGAGTTGAAGAATATTGTCCAGATTAGATGCTCACGTGGACATTAGGTTAACCTTGCTTAACCCTAATTTGTTATGATGAAAGCCCAATACCAAGTCTTTAGGTTAACTTTAGTTAACCCTAGCTATTTTTATGGAAGCCCTAAATGAAGAATAGTCTGCTTATATATTTCTCACGAAGCCTAATGGTGAGCAGCGCTTTTGATAGAAGATCAATAAGGCATTGTATAGTTGTAACTACTGTGAGCCAAGCAATTATCAGTTTGATAAGTGACTTGGATTGGGATTTGGTTGTAAGGGTTGTTTATCACTCAAAGCTTTGAAGCACGAGTGTTGTGTCTCTTGATTAAAGCTTTGAAGCAAAATCAAGCGTTTGTATTGAAGAATGTCTTCATAATCTTATTAATCAGTAGATTAGTATCACTGCTGTGATTGAGGGGGAGTGAGTAGGAACTCAGATTTAAGTAGGACTTAGATTGAAGTTGCATTGGATAGGTCTTAAGTAAAGGAGATAAACTGGTTGGTTTATTCCTAAATTAATACCTCTTATAGTGAATTTCCTCCCTGGCTTGGTAGCCCCCAGAGTAGGTGTTGTTACACATTGAACTGGGTTAACAATTGATTGTGTTCTTTACTGTATTTTAAATTACTGTTTGGTGCGTGTACAAGATTGTCAGATACGGTGTCACAACATTCACTGTGACATTAAGTATCTGTTGCCAGAATTTCACATGTTATGTAGTCGTCAGCATAAGCCCATTGTATAGGAGCTGACACCCTGCGACACTCCTCTAGTACCAAGTGATTCTCAAAATCCTTATGAAGGTGAAAAAAAATACACCGGGGGGGGGGGGGGGGGGGGGGGGTAAACTGTGTACGAGGGAACTTTTTGCTTCTTTTGACAACAACTTTTGAACTGAACAAGTTCAGATTTTGAACTAGAGTAGATAGCAGCTGGATGATTTAAAGGACATAAGGAACAAGTAAAAGCACACACATTGTCCTGGTTTCTCTATAACGAGAGTAGTCCAGTCCTTTTGTCCCACAAGATCTTTTCAGCATAATCAAACTTGATTACAATTTTCCTAGACACACTAATCCAAGACTTCCTTGCTCAATCAAACCGGAATGAGACTTCTGTGTCTAAACACACCAGTTCATAACTTTCTTGCTCAAGCAACCTAGCTCGAGACATCCTTTCCTAAACATGTCAGCTCATGAATTCCTTGGTCAAGCAACCTAGCTCAAGAATTCCTTTCTCAAACACTCTGTCTGAGACTTTACAAATTCTAAACAAAATGTTTAGAATTTACAACAAGATGTACTTGATATACATTCAGAAGTACACAAACAATACAACACAAACAGAGACCTTGTAACTTGATATTTCTAAGATATACAATAGTAAGGAATATCAAGACTATGTGCAATACAACAACTATGTAGGAAAGCTTGTGATCAAATAAGTTCTAGTTATTTGTTGTAATATCTTGTTTTTGTATATTGGTGTATCTTCCGTTGAATCTTCATCTCATTATTGAAACAACCGACTGAATAAATCATCGAGATGAAATCAATGAAGTCGCCATCAAACAGTTTTATCCCACAGGAAGGGAAAGGTAAACATCGAGTAAACCTGAGAAGAGTGAAATCAACGTCAAACAACCGAGTGATCGGGTAAGGGAGTCTGTTACACGAGGGGAAGGTATTAGCACCTCATACACCTGTAGTACTTTACGGTATCCACTCTTGTTATTCTAATTAAAGGGTGTGTTTAAATATAATGCTTAAGAGATAAAAAGAAAATGCAAAGAAGGAATGCATGCAAAAGAAAACACGGGGAAAAGAAAGAAATATTTACAAAGTTTTGCTCGAGTGAGCCTCGTGACCAAATGCCTACATATCCCTTTTAAGGAATCAGAGTGTCGTAGTTCGACTCGCATGTTTCAGTTTGTTTTGTGGTTTTTAATGAACAATATTAATTTCTTCTTCTGCCGCAATTCGACCTTTGGAGATTTACGTGTCAGCACAGAAGTGAATTAACATGTTCTACCTAACAAGGTATTTCCAAAGAAAATATCCTGAAGGCAGATAATGCTACACTCGTGCTCTAGCAATTTAAACATAGTTCCACCCGACCTTTGGGGATTTACGTGTCGTATTGCATATAGTAGAATTAACACATACTTTTGAAGTTTGAAAGAAAGGCCCGAAGGTGAGAAGATTTTGTATTGGTTGATGTTTTTTTACCTTGAAAAAGGATTTGAAAGTTGTTAAATGTTTTATGCATTTTCCAAGAAAAGAATTTTAGTCTTAATGCAAGGATGCAAAAGAAAGAAAAAACATCTAAGGGAGACTATCTTAAATCTATCCCTAATGTTATCATACAATAATTGATCCTAAGGTTGATTTTTGAAAGGGAAATCTCTATCATATGTTAGCATGCATGGATCGCAATCCTAATGTCTAGCTCGAAAGTTGTCCTAATTGAGCGATCCTTAGGGAACATACAACAGTTCAAAGCATAAGGGAACATGCAAAGATCAAAGTCGTTATCTCAATTCTAATTAAGTGACATCATCGATCATCAACAAAGGAAAACGATAAAGTCCTAAGGGAGCATGCAAAGATTGAAGTCGTTATCTCAATTCTAATTGAGTCACATCATCGATCATCAATAAAGGAAAACGATAAAATCCTAAGGGGAGCATGCAAAAATAGAAGACGTTATCTCAATTCTAATTGAGTGACATCATCGATCATCAAAAGAAATAAGCCATGAAATCCTACGGGGAGCATGCAAAGATTGAAGTCGTTTTCTCAATTGAGTGACATCATCGATTGTCAACAAATGAGGCAACCACAAGCACAAACACAAGTAGCAAATAAGTGCGGAATGCCTGTCACATGTCTTTAAACAGCGATTTCAAGCGCACACTCTTTATTTCCTACTTCTCATGATATCTAGAAAAACTGTAAAATACAGAAAGATCAATCAAAATCAAAATGATACCAAATGAACAAGAGTTTGTAGCACAGCGAGCAAAGCAGAGAAACCCGGAAAACTTCGAGTAAGCTTCACCAATCAATGAAAAGAGTCATAAATCAAATGCTTGGAATAAGCGTCGAAGTATCATCGATGTGAAAATAAATCACAATCGGAACTCAAGCATATCCTCATATCACATAATAAACCTGCATAAGACTCAGATCTCGACAAATAAAGGTGAATCAAAAGTCTCGAGTAATCAAATAATCAAGAATTTATTTATAAAATCAAATAAAAATCTAACAAATCTTTATTTATTTTATTATTTTTATCATGTGAAGAATAAGTTCAAACAAATCTAAACAATTATCAAAATCATTCAAAAGAAATTACAAAATAGAAAAAAGAGGCCCAAGGGGGATTGCAAACTGGAATACAAGGAGTGTGCAGAAGTAGGGCGCTAGGCCCATTCAAAGGTCCAGTAAGCCTCTTTTGTATCAATTGTCACCAGGCTTCCAAAAAACGCATTGGGCTGGAGTGGTCTGGCCCAGCGAACTCCATGTCAAACCATCAAATTTTTTGGATTTCTTATTATCATAAATGGATAAAATAAATAATAATAAAAATTAACCCAACTAGTGAAAAAGAAAGGGAATATGGTTATACGTGGTGTCTGTTGAACTCCATGAAGCAATCTCTCTTCTTCCTCCTCCTTGCAAAACGGTGCAGCGATTTTCTTCTTCTTCAAACAGACGGCGCCAAATTTAATCTCACCGGAGATTCACCCTCCGATCCACCACCGTTTCCTTCATACCTCCGTCTTGCTCTCTCCATCTCATACCTCTGGTTTCAAACTTCTTCAGATCGTCTGAAATCTATTTTTATCACAACTTCGTCTTATCCTCTTCATCGTTTCAACGTAGTTCATGATTCAAGCAAAAGAAGGATGATAATTCGATACACTCTCGGTCCTCTGCTGGGTACACGTTGTGCTACAATTTGGAGTAGAGAGTGAAAAGATACGGTTGAAGGAATAAATTACTCACCTATCGAAGGCGATCCGACGACTTCTTCAGTGGCGAGGATGAGAAACCATAGAACGCTCACTGCTCTGATATGTATTTTCTACTCTATCATTCCAAACGATTATGTTTTCCTCTTTCTCCGATTCCCTCTTTTGTTTTTTGATTTGGGTTTGTGATGTCGTTGTTGAACGAAGATGCAGATTGCAGACTTATTGTGCGATGAAGATGCAGCTCAACGGAGAGTGGAAGGTAAAAAAAATCTGTTAGAATAGCTATGAGTTGGTTATTTGTTTTCCACGATTTTTTTTCTGAACTGAGATGCGGATGAACCGAAAATGAAGCTGGCTTGGTTTTGATTTTATACTTTCTGAATATTTTCCTGAACTGGATAATGGATGCAGGGCTGTAGTTAGTTTATTGGTTTTTCTTGTTGACTGGTTTTTTATGGGTTTTAACGTGAACTAGTGTTAACATGAACTGTCACGATTTTTTTGATGTACACTTTTCTGATATTTCCTTTGGTTTGCACCACTGCTAACATGAACTTAGTAAACTGATTGCTGAACAAGTTGGCTTAATGCAGGGATATCCCAAGTGTTTAGCATGGTTCAGCTTATTCTACGGGAAACTTTCTTGTGCAGTCATTTGACGGAGATAGATCGGTTTGAAAGCTTGCAGCGTGAGGGCTATTTGGTACGATAAACTCTTGTTTGGCAGAAGTCTGGTGAAAATTTGTATGAAGCTTAATAGCATTAGGATTAAAATAGATTTTCTTTTATGATTTTTGTGGTGTAAGAAATCTTATTGTAATGCCATTGAATTTTATATAGGATTTAATCCTGCAGCTTCACCTTTGAACAATGAAAGTATGATATTTTTTATCTTTGGATGAATTTGATAGAATTTGATAAATCAATCTTGATTGTAACTTTGAATGACATTTGAATGAAGTCCATCTTTTTGTTTCTAACATTCCAAATCTCTATGAATACCCCTCGGGAACTTTACAAATTTCCTTGAAGCATGTTAAAGAATGATCTTCTTCAAATGGCTCCTATTTTTATATTGTCATGATATCTTTGGATGTTTTTTCAATGTTTTTAAGTGATGTTTAACCTGTTGATACCATAAAGAATCTACATGCCTCCGAGTTATATGTTGTAATTGTACTTGAAAGCTTAGTGAATATGGGATATTTTCTCGTAAAGAATATTGTAATGCCTAATGACAATTTCCTCCGATTGTATCATGAGCTTCCAAATATTCTGTTCACTCTTGCGATATAGAATCCATAACCTCGTTGAACAATAATCATAATCACAGTTATGATAAATAGCCTTCAATTTTGAAAGAACACACAACTTAAAAATGAAATCCCATCTTTCTCAAACTGAGCCAATGACTTGTTGTACCTCAAAACTTGTCCTCCTGTTATTCAAGACATTTTCCTGGGGTTCTCAAATGCTCAAGGTTGCTCAATAATTAATCAGACAAATTCTCCTCTTAAACAATGGACCTACAACCAGGGTTTCACTTTTCTCAAAGGAAGATTGGACTTATAATGCCTCAAGTGGAGTTCATGGTTCCTCAATGTCTCAAGGAATGCTCATGCCAAATTTCAAGCCTTGCATCACAAGTTTGCTCAATCAATTGTTCAGATGACTAAAAATCAATTATATTGGGTAAAAAGTCAACTATGGTCAACATACAGTCAAACTTCAAGATTTTTGGTCAACATCAAGATTTTGAAGTCATATTCACCACTTGATCAAGGTTTGGTCATGATTCATCAAGAAAACTCAAGATTCGTCAAAAGTCAAAAGTTACTAAATTAGGGTTTTCTTAAGGAGAAGTCAACTGAACTTTGACCAAGCACAACTTTCACATGCTTCATCATATTTTCTCAACCAAAGCTCATTTTGAAGGAAATTCAATTTTCTACAACTTTGTCTCTCTAAGCTCTAGTCCAAAAAAATTCTTCATTTGAGAGATATGGGTCAAAACATTATAGGTCATTTCAAAAGTCAATAAAAAGACACTTTTGGTTAAAGCAATTTACATGAAATTAAATCCTTCAAATGAAAAAAGTGATTAACATAGAGATTGTATGAGACATATTGAGATTTCCAAAAAGTCAAAGATATCCTTCAAATCATAAAAATTGAGAGAGTTATGATTAGTGCAAGTTGGGAAATTTTGAGAAAATGCATGAAACCAAAAGTGATCAAACTTGAATTTTTGGGCTAGTGGGCTTGTGTTTCAAGGTTTATGCATGTTATAGGCCTCTAAAACAATTCATACACCCCTTGGATTTTTTATTTTTTTTATTTTTTATTTATTTAAAATCAAAATTAAATAGATAAAGACAAGGCTTTATTACAACGGTCCAAGCCCAACCTTTTGACCTAATTTCAAGCTCTATATATTTTCATTGTTTAGACATAACAAGCCATGAAACCCTTGCACAAGAAACCTCTCCAAAAATCTCAAAAACTCTAAAAAATTAGGGCAAATCAAGAACCCTAGTTGCTGCCACTTTCAAAGCAAACCAACCTTTTCATTCACTTCTAGAGCACTATAGGGTAAGGTTTGATTATTTGTGATGATACAAAGAGCATGAAACAATCATACATTCCGCGCCTGTTTTCCATTCTTGCATGAATTCATATTTCTGTTTTTATTGTGTTTTAATGCATACTAACTCCACTAACGTGTTTCTGAGATGCCAATATGCAGGAAAACGCATCGTGTGAGCCCCATGATGGCTGAATCTTGAATGGACATGGTTATGTCATTTCATGTTATTTTCATCATATCTCTTTCTACAACTGTTTCAGCCAAAACTAATGGCGCCATTGAAATCACAAGGCTCAAATTAGGGGGGTAGGGTCCTTTGGAACCTCTAATGTTTATTATTTTGCAGGAACGAAGTAGGTGCTCGTCGGAGAAGATGACCAAAGCTAGGGCTCTGACGCTTCTCCGGTACAATTATTTGGGTTTATAATATATTTGATTGTTGTCACTGATGTTAGCGGATGTACGGCCACCCCAGTGATAAGCGCGCGAGAGATAAGATCTTACTATGCCAAAGAGTGGGTTCGATCCGTACTGTGATACGGTGGGAGAACTGACTTGAGGTTTTGCGTTTGTTTTCGCAAATGTTTCGGTTGAGCAAGAGTCGCCACCGACTTTTTATTTTATCCTAAGGAAAGGTTAAAAAGCACAGCAAAAACCTTTGAGATGTTTTCTTGGGTTCGGGGAGTAGATTATAGAAAGGGAAGGTATTAGCACCCTTTCTATCCATGGTTATCCATGGGCTCTTAGTTACTTGCTTAGATCACTTGCCTTTGATTTTCAATTGTTTGAAATGGTGCTTTGTGTGTGTGGGTTTGAAAATGTTTTTGAAAAGAGGCCAATGTGGTGGCAACCTTTGTAATGATCCATGTTGGGATGTATACAAAGGTGTACTATCTTTTGAAAAGTTTTCAATGTTTTTGAAAGTTGTTTTGAAAGTGTGTTGTGATGTGTGGTTTTGAAAAATAGGCAAGTGTTTTTGTTTTGCAAGTTGGCAAGTAACCAAGAGTTGTCTACTCCTAAATTTACTCAAAGATCTTTGCTATGTTTTAACCCTTTTAACAATTTTGTTCCACCATTGTATTTGGTGGACAATCTTGTGTTAGGATGTGAACGGGACAGGCGCGGGTCATCGTTTAGACCATGAATGCAATGGTGCCAAGTGTCTTTGGGCATTTTTTCCTTTAAGGGACTTGATCATGTTTAGGCAACTTTCGAAAGCGTCATCGAGGGACTATGATCATTTGATATTGTTTTGTTTTTGCCAAAGACACCTAACATGCAACATGGCCCATTATTGAAGGCAACAAGTGGAGTAACCCTAGGGGTGCAAGTGTGATTGGTGTTTGTTCATTTTCATGCTTTTATCTTGGAATTAGGTCAAGCTATTTGTTATTTGATTTTTGCATACAAAACCCTAAGTCTATCATGGCATATTTAGAAAGCTTTAAAGTGCGGAATTTAAAGTCCTAAATTATTACACAATGATCATGGGGAAGGGGATACAAATGTTCAAATGGGGATGAGACTTCATAGGAGAATAGTGTCCAATATTTACAACCAAATCGAATTGCGCAAATGTAAATGTAAAGATGTATAAGAATAAAGCAATATGTATGTGTAAATATTTTTGTGTAAGTGTATGTTTTATTCACAAGTGAAATAAAAAAAAAGTTAATTTGGATATTTTCATGTTTAGGGCAAAAACCCTAATTTTGCTAAATAAAAGGTATTTATTATTTAATATATATAATATTTATTAATTATGTACAAAAAATAAATAAAAGGAAGTATATTGTAAAAAAAAGTATTTTTGAGATCAAATATTAATAAAAATAAAAATGTATTATTTTGTATTTTTTTTGTCCTAAATATTCTAATAAACATATATATATTTATATTATTTACTAAATGTATTAAATATGTACAAAAAATAAATAAAAGGAAGAAGTATATTGTAAAAAGTGATTTTTGAAGTCAAATATTAATAAAAATAAAAATGTATTATTTTGTATTTTTTTGTCCTAAATATTCTAATAAACATATATATATTTATATTATTTACTAAATGTATTAAATATGTACAAAAAATAAAATATTTAATTTTTACAAAAAAATTATATTTTTTAGAAAATGTTTTCAAAAGATAAAGTAAAATAAAATCAGAACATAAAAATGTATTTTGTATTATTTTTTAATATTTGAATAAAAAAAGTAAATACCTATTATTTACATATATCAAATAAAACAAATAAATGCCTAAAAAATACAAAAAGAAGATGAAAAATATTTTTTAATGTTTTTTATATTTTAACAAAAAATAACAAGTCAGAAACAAAAAGAAAAAGTCAAAAAAGGATAAAAATAAACACAATGGGCCAAGGGGGTGTATGTGGAAAAGTGAGGTGCAAACAGAAAAAAGGAACCAAGCCCAACCCAACAGAGTTGTCTTCAACCTCCAGACTTGTTTAAAACAAAGAAAACGCGCGTTTCCTAACTCCTGATTCCTGGACTTTCAAGTAAAACTCATAACAGCAAAAATGTAGAGCATCAAGAGACGAATCCAGACATATAAAAAACTTGACTTAACTCTCAGAAATGAGAGAGAATTTCTCCATCCCTAATTCCTGACCTAAGTTTTTTCTAATGTTCAGGTTCCAAATTCTCTCAGCACACACAACATAAATGCAAAGTGATTATATGTGTAGCTTCAGGGCCATGAGTAGAGCATTTTTCATTCATAAACCTAAGGCTAACTCTTCCTAGATTGAGAGGTAGAAGTCCAAAGTTTTACCTGTTCAACTGGAATCGTGTGCAACAATGGAGGTACTTTCAAGGCAATGTGATGACTTGTACAGCTTGCTTGAAGTTCAGGGATGCTTCTCCAATGCTTGGTGTGCTTTGAATCTTGCTGAATCACTCCATGGAAGTCAACCTGCAAGAGAGGAAAATGAAAATGGACAACTATGCTATGGCTGTTACAGTCTATATCTAAGGTTGGGAATAGCTTGTATGGATGTTATTGAATGTGTTTGAGGTGGTTTGGATGAAAACGCACGAGGGAAATGAACTGTGGAAGTCAATATGCAGAAGATACCCTATTTTGCCACAAAACTGTGTTTTGATGAATGAGGGAGTCTTGAGGATGGCTTGGTCGTGTTTTAGCTCAGTTATGATGTATGGAAAATGTTCAACAAGTTTGCTTAGGCTTCTGTTGACAGAAATGTGAGTTGTGGTTAGTTATGCAAGTTTTCTTCTTTTCTAAGTCAAAATGCCAAGTTTTGTTACAGGCTCCTCTAGGCCCCTCAAATATGCTGCAAAGTTGGCTCTTGATCAGTGGGATATGTTCAATAACTTGTGCCTAGATGATATGCATTGTACCTCTTGGATTGCAAACTTGACATAAAGTGTAACTTTACAAAAATGGATAACTTGCTTTTTCTAATTAAGGCTTAATTCTTTGTGTAATGACTATATGAACAAGATAATGCTAGGACACAAAGGTTTTGCATTAAATTATTGAGTAAGAATGGGATTAGAGGCCTGTAACCTAGCTTGTGCAAGCTGAGTTTGAAAATGCATAGTGTTATGAACATGAAATTGGCCATGAACAAAGTGACTTTTGCCCATATTGACAAATTCGATTCTCCCTAACCACAAGGTTGTTTGATGAGTTCTTGGACATTTTGGAAAGCTTGGAATGTGTACTATAATCCATCTTCATAATGTAATTTGAAATTCCAAGTGGAAGCATGTGAAAAGTGGCCATGAAGTTAGGCAAAAATCCTGCCTAGAATAGGTCAAAAATTTTCCAAGTTAAGAATGTTTTGCACCCTTGTTCCAAAAATCATAACTTGAGCTACAAGCTTCTTTTGAGGAAACTTTGTGAATCAAAGTTGTAGATTTTTCAATGGACTATAACTTTCATGTTTTGAGTTTTGTTTGAATCCAAATGTATCTTGATGAAAAGATGGGACAAAGTTAGGAAAAAATTAGGGATTTTCATAACTTAGAAAATTTCTAAGTTATGAAAATTCTTCATTTTAAACCCTAATTTGTGATTTTTGATTTCTTGATGAACAAGTTTCATGATTTGACATGTTTTTGATGAAAAATGAATCTTGGCACTTGATTTTGACCAAAAAGTCAAAGTTTGACTTTTCAGTATACAGTCAATTTTGGCTCAGTTGACTGGAAAATTCATCTGTCAATCTTGTACATTTGGGATCTTTTGAACTTGTTGAATGTGTCAAGACCATGCCATTGAGTCCTTGAGTCCATATGTGAGCTTGGTTTGCCATTGGCTAGGTCAAACAGTCAAAAATTGCCTTTGTGCAGTCAAAACCCTAAAAATGACCATTTTGCCCTTTTGATGATCTGATCAAATTTCTTGTGGAATTGTGATCCAAACTTGACCAAATGGTTCATATGAGTTCATAATGTTAATGTGGGTCAAATTTCATGAGGTTTGACTGTCAATTGACCACAATTGACTTTTTCCCCAATACATCTGATTTCTAGGTCAACTGCCTAATTGACTGGGCAAAGATTGGAATCAAGGCTTGAAACTTGGTATGGATAAACTTGTGAGTCCAACATGAAGCATGAAAGTCACTTTGGGCCTTTTAGGTCAAAACATCTTTGTGCAAACACAAACCCTAATTTGGGTCATCAGTGCAAGGAGGAGTCTTGAGCAGAGCAAACCCTAACTTGACCTTGAGCTCCAAGGGTCTTGGGGTGAGAAAATGTTGATGAAAATGGGAGGGAAAATTTTGGGGTACAACAGTTGCCCCTGTTCAATCTTCTTGAACCTGAAGAGTTAGATTGGCAAGTTTGCCTTTCGCGACTCGTAGGTAAAAGGAGATTGGACACTAGAGTGCCCGGAAATTTGCACTCGCATAGTAGAGTATCAGCAGTGTGATGGCGGGAATGGGCTTATAGATGCCATTTGGAGATAGGATGGATAGGAGGATGGGCTTATAGATGCCATCTGGAGGTGTGACAGAATCTTGTCGGGAATGGGCTTATAGGTGCCATTTGGAAGTGTTGATCGCGTAAGAGATTCCTTAGCGAGAACTTGCGTACTTTGAGAAAGGAGGATGGTTTCCTGGCTTGTTACAGGTGTTGATCTTCAGTCTCCTCATGCAGATATGCCCTGGCCAGATACAGGTATTGAATCTACAATTAGTTGCTTCACAGATGTGCCCTGGCTAGATACAGGAATCGGATCTGGAATTGGTTGTCTACAGATATGCCCTGGCTGGATACAGGAATCGGATCTGGAATTTGATTGTCTACAGATATGCCATGGCTGGATACAGGTATCGAATCTCTAAACTCTTTATGCAGAAGTGCCCTGGCTAGATACAGGTGTCGAATCCACAATCAAATACTCACAGATGTGCCCTGGATGGATACAGGAGTCGAATCTGGAATTTTTCTTCAGATATGCCCTGGATGGATACAGGTGTCGAATATGGAATTGCAAAAGGTTGGTAGAGATAGCTTTCCTGGCTGGATACAGGTGTAAACCTCTGACCTGAGAATGAAAGATAATTTCCTGGCCTGTTACAGGGGTTGATCTTCAAACTCTTTATGTAGATATGCCCTGGCTAGATACAGGTATCGAATCTACAATCCATCACTCACAGATATGCCCTGGCTAGATACAGGAATCGAATCTGGAAGTTGTCTACAGATATGCCCTGGCTGGATACAGGAATCGAATCTGGAATTTTGTCGTCTTCAGATATGCCCTGGCTGGATACAGGAATCGAATCTGGAATTAACCGCTCACAGATATGCCCTGGCTAGATATAGGAATCGAATCTGGAACTGCGATAGTTGATAGTAATCATCTTTGGATTGATCTTTTCCTGAAAAGGCAAGACATCAGTTGTATGCAATGTCATGATGTATGAAATGCATGATGTCGTGATGCTCAAAATAAGATAGTGTTGTATGCACTTTATCATGCATGTAAGTAGGATGTATGAAATGTGAAATGTCTATGAATGTATTTTCGTCTAGGAAAATAAATCCTTGACGAGTGTCGGGAACTTGTGGAATCCTGGGCTGATGTTGAAGAATAGAGTTCTTCGCTCCCGCTGGGGATGATGGTTGCAAGAATAAACCGGTAGGAGAAGATGACTCCGTTGGGGAATAAACTTGTTGGAGAGATTACTCTGAGGGGAATAAAATAGGTGAAGAGATTACCCTGCGGGGTATTCCAATGATATGTTATGTTGGGGAATTTGATGAACTCCACTGGGGAATGTTGAGATCTTCTGGGGATACCCAACTTTCTTAAGGTTGACAGTAGACTAACTCTGCTTGGGGAGAGTATTGCTGACTTGCTAGGGTTACTGTGCCTTTCTAGGGCTGACGGGAGATCAGCTCTGCTTGAGGAGAGTATTGTTGAAATCTGGTCTTACTCTGTAGGGAGTTGAGGTAACTTGGTTACATTCTTCAGTCGAACCTACCTTGGTACCTTGGTGGACAGAGCAACTAGATTGTTTGGACAACTCTTCATTGCCCCTGTTTCTGATGTCACCTGTAATTAATCCTTTGTTTCGCATGTAAATATTCATGATTAGCAATTAATGTCAAATGCATATATCAAAAATGAACATTGGACGTTCTTCGCAAAACAAAACAGAAAAAGGAAAAACGATGAGTAATTTGTCTGAAAAATGAAACTTGTATTGATTTTGAAGTTCGCCTGTAAATAGGCGTTTTATGTACAGGAGGCTGACGTCCTAGTAAGAGTACGCCGCCGAACAGCATAGAGTTTATACAATTTTGAAAAGGAAACAAAACAGCTATGTGAAAAATAATCCCACTGGGTTCCAACTCTGCTATCGCCTTTATGTCTTCAAGCGTCTCACCACTCTGCTGCTTAGTTGAAGATGAAGCTGATTGATTGGAGTCATCTGAGCCCGATAGTTGATGCCGAATTCTGGATGCAAGGTGATCCAATGAGACATAGTGTTACGCTTTATCCCTAACTTTTGCCTGGACCGCCCTTTCGGGTTTTCAGTCCACCGGGATACCCATTTTTACCCAAGCCTCCTTTTCAGGTTTTCGACTTGCCGGATGTACAGATTTTTTCATTTCATCCCTTACTTTTGCCCGAACCCTTTTGGTTCGCCGGGAAGCCCTTATTGTTTCCTAGGTGTGTCAACCTAGCGGGTCTTTGATCATGCATAGTATCTTTTTACTATGTCTGCATTGGCAGGGTGAGGAAGGTCGTCACCATCCATGGTGGTTAGAATCATAGCTCCTCCTGAGAAGATATATTTAACCATAAATGGCCCTTCGTACGTAGGGGTCCATTTGCCCCTGGGATCACTTTGAGGAAGAATGATGCGCTTGATTACCAGGTCTCCGACTTGATACTCTTGTCGTCTGACCTTCTTGTTAAATGCCCTGATCATCCGTTTTTGGTACGTCTGACCATGACAAATAGCAGTGAGTCTCTTTTCGTCAATTAGGTTTAATTGATCAAGCCGAGTCTAGATCCAGTCATCTTCGCTCAAGCCTGCATCCTTCATTATCCGAAGAGAGGGTATCTGGACTTCAATAGGCAAGACTGCCTCCATGCCATAGACCAAGGAAAAGGGAGTTGGCCCTATTGACGTCCGTGCTGAGGTACGGTACCCATGAAGAGCAAACGGTAACATTTCGTGCCAATCTTTATAGGTCACTGTCATCTTCTGCACAATCTTCTTGATGTTCTTATTTGCTGCTTCTACAGCCCCATTCATCTTCGGCCGATAGGGAGAAGAATTGTGGTGCTGTATCTTGAATTGCTCGCAGAGCTCAGTGATCATCTTGTTGTTAAGATTGGTACCATTATCCGTAATGATCCTCTCAGGTACACCGTATCGACAGATCAGGTTGTGCCGAATGAACCGTGCCACGACGTTCTTGGTTACGGTAGCATAGGAAGCTGCTTCAACCCACTTTGTGAAGTAATCAATCGCTACCAAGATGAAGCGATGCCCGTTGGATTCCGTAGGTCTGATTTCGCCGATCATATCAATGCCCCACATTGCAAAAGGCCAAGGTGCTGTCAAGACATTCAGAGGAACCGGAGGAATGTGCACCTTATCAGCATAGATCTGGCATTTATGACAAGTTCGAGAGTGCTGATAACAGTCGGCTTCCATTGTGGACCAAAAATATCCTGCCCGAAGGATTTTCTTTGCCATGGTATGTCCACTGGAATGTGTTCCGAAGGTACCTTCATGTAGCTCTGCCATGATCTTTTCTGCTTCAGTCTTATCCACACAACGCAGTAAGGTTGAATCATGGTTTCGCTTGTAGAGAATGCCATTGCTGAGGAAGAATTTTGCCGCAAACCTTCTCAAGAACTTCTTGTCATTAACATATGCGCCTTCAGGGTATTCTTGAGTTTCAAGGTACCTCTTCACTTCATGATACCAGGGTTTTTCTGTTACCTCTTCGGTCTCTAGATCGCAGCAATATGCAGGTTCATCCAATTTCCAGATAATGATCCGGGGCGCCTCGTTGTCCCATTTGACTTTGAACATAGAAGACATCGTAGCCAACGCGTCCGCTAACTGATTCTCCTCTCTTGGGAAGTGTTCAAAAGTTATCTCTTCAAAGTGGGGAAGCAATGTCAGCACATACTCCTTGTAAGGAATAAGGTTTGGGTGTTTCATATCCCACTCGCCTTTGACCTGATTGATCACGAGAGCGAAATATCCGAAGACACTCAGAAACTTGATCCTTAAGTCAATTGCAGCTTGAAGACCCATGATACATGCCTCATACTCTGCCATGTTGTTGGTGCAGTTGAAACATAGTGGGGCGGTGAGTGGAGTATGAGTGCCTTTGGGGGATATGATCACAGCGCCGATGCCATTACCCAAAGCGTTCGAGGCTCCGTCAAAGTGAATAGACCATCGGGATCCTTCCTCAGGTCCTTCATCCGGTCCAGGTACTTCACAATCAGTTACTACCATGATATCCTCGTCTGGAAATTCAAAGTTCATCGACTGGTAGTCGTCCACTGCCTGATGTGCCAAATGGTCTGCCAATACACTTCCCTTGATTGCTTTTTGAGTCGTGTACTGGATGTCATATTCTGTCAAGATCATTTGCCATCTTGCTATTCTTCCGGACAAGGCAGGTTTTTCGAATATGTACTTGATTGGATCCATTTTTGAAATCAACAGAGTAGTGTGAGTCAACATATAATGTCTCAGCCGGCGAGCAGCCCATACCAAAGTGCAACAAGTTTTATCGAGCAGTGAGTACCGGGTCTCACAGTCGGTAAACTTTTTGCTAAGGTAATAAATGGCGTTTTCTTTTCGGCCAGACTCGTCATGCTGCCCCAGCACACACCCCATTGAGTTGTCAAGTACTGTCAAGTATAAGATTAGAGGTCTCCCTTCAACCGGCGGCATAAGAATGGGTGGTTCTTGGAGATACTCTTTGATCTTTTCGAAAGCGGCCTGACATTCATCATTCCAACGTACCACTTGATCTTTCTTCAGCAGTTTGAAGATTGGTTCACAGGTAGCAGTTAGATGTGAGATGAATCGGGCAATGTAGTTCAGCCGTCCTAGAAAGCCTCCGACTTCTTTCTCTGTCTTGGGAGTTGGCATCTCTTGTATGGCTTTCACTTTGGCAGGGTCCACTTGAATACCTTTGTCGCTTACAACGAAGCCTAGCAATTTTCCAGATCTCACCCCAAAGGTGCACTTGTTTGGGTTCAACCTCAGCTTGTACAACTTTAGATGGTCAAACAGCTTCCGTAGATGGTCAAGGTGTTCCTCCTCAGTTTGGGACCTTGCAATCATATCATCGACATATACCTCTATCTCGTGATGGATCATGTCATGAAATAAAGCAACCATGGCATGTTGGTAAGTTGCCCCAGCATTCTTCAACCCAAAAGGCATGACCTTGTAGCAAAAGGTGCCCCACTGAGTAACAAAAGTGGTCTTCTCCATGTCTTCAGGAGCCATCTTGATTTGATTATAACCGGAGAAACCGTCCATGAAGGAGAAAACTTTATGCTGAGCAGTGTTGTCAACCAGAACGTCGATATGAGGCAGAGGGAAATCATCCTTAGGGCTTGCCCTGTTCAAATCCCTGTAATCAACACACATTCGGACCTTACCATCCTTCTTCGGCACTGGAACCACGTTGGCAACCCACTGAGGGTAAGAGGTTACTGCTAGAAACCCGGCATCAAATTGTTTCATAACCTCAACTTTGATCTTTTCGGACATTTCTGGACGCATTCGGCGGACCTTCTGTTTTACCGGAGGACAATCTTCCTTGGTAGGCAGGTGATGAACCACAATGTCGGTATCCAACTCAGGCATGTCTTCGTAAGACCAGGCAAAGATTTCCACATAGTCATGCAGCATCTGAATCAACCATTGTTTCACACTGAGCTCTAGATTGGCACCAATCTTGACTTCCTTTCTGTCTGTCTCAGTACCCAGATTTACCGTTTCCACTGGCTCTTCATGTGGCTGAATGACCCTCTCTTCCTGGAGTAGCAGTCTTGCAAGCTCACCAGGCACTTCGCAATCATCTTCACCTTCGTCTTCGGCTAAGTTGATCGGATTTTCGAAGTCATAACTGGTAGTAGTAGAGTTGTTACCAGTGAGATCCAGAGTGGATTGGAACCTGTATAGGTGAGTGTGTGTAAATATAGCTATTTTGCAATATATAACAAAGAAAGAAAAGGAGCGCAAGATTTTGAAATGCAACAAATGTCCAATGTTTTTATTAATGATATATGAAAATGACACACAAAAGCCCTCACAAATGGAGCCACGGTGCCCCGGGTAAGACACTGAGCCATAAAAAGTTTCAACATATTGTTTGTTACAAATTCAAAACAAAAGAGTTCATTACTGAGTGACAAAAGTAATAGGTGTGAAGTCTTTAGCAGTCCAGTTGCTTGGTCCACCGTCGGTTGTTGGGTAGATCCAGCTGTCGAATTCAGATTCCTCCACATCGTCTTCAATAGCATTTACTCCCGGGTTGGTGATGAACATAGGAGGTCTTCCAATTTTTGCCTTACGAACAGCCCTCTGAGCCTCTGCAGTGAAGCCCAAACTAAACTTGTCAGTCTTCGGAGTAAAGTCAGGAAGTCGGCCCCAGTTTGCGCACTCACCCTTCTCAATAACAGCCCGAGCATCCTTCAAGGAAGCCATCTTCAAAGGAGGGTCTTCAATCACAGTTTCTGCTGCTGCCAATGTATGAGGCACCTCTTCAAAGTGTTGAAAGGGGGTCTCAATGAATTCCCCATCCATCTCTATGTACCGGAACGAGTTGAGGTGGCTGACCATATACTCCTCCTCCCCCTGCACTGTAACAATCTTCCCCCTGACTGGGTACTTCAGCTTCTGATGTAGTGTGGAGGTCACAGCTCCAGCCTTGTGGATCCATGGACGACCCATCAAACAAGAGTAGGATGGTCGGATGTCCATCACATAGAAAGTAGAATCAAAAACTTGAGAGCCAACCCTGATTGGAATGTCAACTTCCCCATGTACCATCCTTTTCGAACCGTCAAAGGCCCGGACAATAATGTTACTTGGCTTGAGCTCTAAACCCTCACAATCCAGCCTGTCTAGAGCCTTCTTGGGTAAGACGTTCAAAGAAGAACCGGTGTCTACCAACACATGGGCAAGAGTAGTGCCCCTGCATTCAATGGAGACATGCAGGGCATCGTTATGGTTCTTTCCTTTGGAGGTCAGATCGGCGTCAGAGAAACCCAACCCATTATCGGCAGTCAAGTTGGCCACACAATCGGTAAATTGATCAGCAGACGTTTCTTGTGGCACATGGGCCGTCTTCAGGAAGGAAATCAGGGCCTTGGCGTGGGCCTTTGAACACAACAACAGTGATAGCATAGAAATTTTTGATGGGGTGTGCCCCAGCTGCTCAACTACATTGAAATCACTCTTCTTGATAATTTTGAGAATCTCTTCCATCTCTTGCTGGGAAGCCTCAACAGTGGTTGTCTTTGGTGCCTCCGTCCGGGCAGGCAAATCAATAGCAATCCCTTTTCCCCGAGTGTCAGATAACTCGGCAACAGGGGTAGAAACAGGAACTTGATCAGGAAGGGGAGAAGGCACACTTGCAGGTGTGACGGCAAGAGGTCTCTGAATAGCTGGTGGCGCAATATCTGGTGAGAACAGCCTACCACTGCGAGTAATCTTGGCAGGCCCGGTGATGTTACTGACACCGGTACTAGTATCAAACTCTTGTTTAACTCCAAGCACATAAACATCTGCCCCATAGTGCCATGGGACAGCTTTGTCGGATGTATAAGGGAGAGGCCCCGGAACAGTGATGATGATAGGAGCAATCTTCTGAGTGGACATGATTTTGACAGGCTTCTTCGAAGGAGCCTTAGGAGGGTTGTTGAAAATAGTGACAATAGAAACTTCTTCAGCAGGGACAGTAGGAACAACAATCTTCTCGAACAAGATCTCTTTGCTATCCATTAGGCTTTGGATACCTGATTTCAGCAAAGGACAACCAGCAGGTGAAACAACACATAGAAGGCAACCTTTACCACATCCCGGAAATAAACCAGCTAGCAACAGGTTCCTTTTGACAGTCAATAACGGAGTAACAATCTCTTCCACGGAGGCTACATACCGGTCTTCTTCCACATCATTTACTCCATGCTGGGGCATGGGAGCAGTCACAACATTGGGCCTCTCGGACGCCTCAAACTGTATTTCTTTAGCATCAATAAGGTCCTGAACCTTATTCCTCAGAGCCCAACAATCGTCTGTAGTATGTCCCGGGCTATCGGAGTGATAAGCGCAACGGGCATTGGGGTTGTACTTTGGAGAAGCTGTGTTCACTACCTTTGGAGCTTCTTTGACAGTTACCAGATTGGTTGACAGCAGTTGTGGCAAAATCTGAGACAGGGTCATACTGAGCCGAGTGTACTGCCTTTTGGGTCTCTCACCCCTTGGTTGGTTGTACTGCTGAGGAGCAGCATTAGGCTTTGAAATTACCAACGCATTGACAGTTTGGCGGCGTTCCGGCTTAATTTGTCTTCTGGGACCATAAACAACATTGTCTTCCTTCTTGAAGGGCTTCTTCTCAGTACTTGCGGAAGCACCTTTCTGTATCTTCCCCGACTTGATACCAACTTCTATTCTCTCACCAGTCAAGATCAAATCTGTAAACCCAGCAGAAGAATTTCCAATCAGATGATTGAAGAACGGACTAGACAGGGTTCCCAGGAACATGTCAACAAGTTCACGATCAGTCAGCGGTGGCTGCACCCTTCCAGCCAGGTCTCTCCACTTTTGCGCATACTCCTTGAATCCTTTGCCCGTCCCCAGTGACATACCCTGGAGTTGGGTACGCGTGGGAGCGAGGTCAGAATTGTACTGATATTGCTTATAAAAGGCAGTAGCCAAGTCCTCCCAGTTTCGGATACTGGCTCCATCCAGCTGATAGAACCATTCGAGTTGAGACCCCGAAAGGCTATCCTGGAAGAAATGAATCCACAGGTTCTTGTCTGCAGTGTAAGGTTGGATTTTCCTTACATATGATCTGAGATGCAGCTTAGGACAGGAAGCCCCGTCGTACTTCGTAAAGGCAGGTGCCTTGAACTTGTGCGGGATCACCACCCCAGAAGATAAACCTAGATCTCCAAAATCCAGCCCCGACACATTTTGAATCTCTATGGCACTTAAACGGTCCTCTAGTTGCTTGTACCTGTCTTCGGCAGGAGGGTACTGTTCGTCGTTGTAATCCGTCTCGTTGTCGGAGACCGCATGACTAGGAACCCTTCCTTCTTGGGGGCTGCCCCTCCCTACAGAGGAAGTAGCCTGATCAGCCTCATTCTGCAGTGTATTCCCAAACCCCCGTCCAGTGTTAAACAGCGCAGTCCTCTTCTTCTTCTTCTTCTTCTTCTTCAAGAGCAGAGTCTTCAACTCCTGTTGACCCTGGGCTAAGCTCATTACCAGCTCCTGAAACTGGGCGTTCTGGGCCTGGAGGGCCTTGATAGCTTGTTCGGTAGTAGGCTCGGAAGACATGATGATTGAGTGCTGAAATAAACAGCGAAGAAGATTAAGCAACCTGTAGAAGAAAGGTACCTGTTATGCATATGATGCAATGAGATGCGTATGATTTATGCTTTCAAAGACAATCGGGATTCAACTTTGTAGACAAAAAGGAAACACAACTTCATTAGATTCAAACTTTAAATTGTTCAACAATTAGCCCTTAGGCATTACAAGAATGAAAATAACTGAAAAGGAAATAAAAGCTATAAAAGGAACATCCAAAGCCCATCAGTGCTCCCATGACCTCCTCTTCTCAGTACGGATGTAGTCGTTCAGGATCCACTCCTCCTCCAATCGCTTAGTCAGCTTCTGGATCTTTTGTTCCTGTTCGTTGAACTTTTCCCGATAAAAATCCCGTTCTTCCTGTAGCTGCGCCCAAGATCTCTTTAGTGTATCAACATCAGTGGGTATCTGAGGAGGGAGGACAGTTGGAGGAACCCCGTCTTCATCAGGAAATTCAAGAATGACAGGCCTGACAGCTTCGTATGGCATACCTAACTTCTGAGCACGGATGCGGACCCATCTGCAGTAGGGTTCCATTGGTAGGGAAGTCTTCGGTCCCAATTCATGTGGGTCAGCTTTGTGAATTCTGTCTCAAGCCTTAATGAATCCATGGCGCAGTTTATCACTGCCTACCTGAAATTCAAAACTGAAGTGACGAACCAGCATCTCATGAGGCCCTGCTCCTCTGGCTCTTCCAAACTGACGGAGAGCTAAACATGGATTATAAGAGATTCCCCCCTGGGTACCGATCAATGGAAAATTAGGATATTCTCCGCAACGATCAATAATGGCTACCTTATCCAAACCTCTGAGAGTCCAGATGATGTCATTGTCAGTGAGAGACATTAATCTATGAGCCCAGCCTTTTCCTTCTTCATTCTTCAGCACGAACTTAGGGAGGTGCGAAATAAACCACCTCACTAACAAAGGAGCACAACACCACAGAGTTCCCCGTCTTCGGGCAGTACGAGCATAGAGTTGTTGCAGGATATCACCCAAGAGAGTGGGTAAAGGGTTTCGAGATATGAAGATCCTTATGGCATTGATACTGACAAAGTTATCAGGATTTGGAAACAATACTAGACCATAGATTAAGAGAGCCAGAATGTCTTCGTACGCCTTGAAGTCTAAGTCATTCCAAAAACTGTTAGCCTTGCCCACCAGAAACTTAGCCAACAAGCCCTTAACTCCACTTCTAGTTTCCCAGTTATCCACTACCTCTTCTTTGGTCAAGGGAAGGACTGCAGCAATCTCTTCAGGCCTAAGAGTCTTCTCCCAACCAGTGAATGGAGTCTGCTCCAAAACAGGGATACCAAGTAACTCAGAGAATTCTTCCAGGGTAGGGACCAGCTGGAAGTCTTGAAAGGTGAAGCAATGATACAGGGGATCATAAAACTGGACCAGGACACTCATCAGTTGTTGGTCCCACTTTGAAGTGACTAACCCAAGGAGAGAACCATGCCTCTTGATGAAGGAAGTAGTGTTTGGAATCCTATCAACCAACTCCTTGAGCAAAGTAGGTGGTTGAACAAAGTTGAGCCGGATAGTATTCCTACGCACTGGCATCATGATGTCCTACAAAACAGAGCAAAGATGAAACCCTCTTGTCTTTGAAATGGGTCAGTCCTTATGCAGGATGCATGCGATGGTATGATGGTATGATGTTATGATAAAGCACACCACAAATATTCACAAAGGCAAGCATGATAAGGCACACAAGTCACACAAGACATCCCTTAGGGTTTAGGCCAGCATGAAGTTTAGGTATTACCCTCTTTTAGTTTCGTTAGTTAAGACCTGTCCTATCAAAAGTAACCGGGTTCTAGAGAATCTCAATATCATTGAATACCCTCAATTGGTCATAACTCCAGCATCGCAATCTTTTCTTGCGGCCAGAACCATCGCGAGAGTTTAGCCTCAATGAGTGTAGCATACTGCTACTGTTCTATGGCCAAATTGGTCAATTTAGGGTTCTAAGGTCGGTTGGTGTTTAATGACTCCTTAGAAGACCTCATATTCTCCTCGTTGCAACACAAGGGATATCGGTACAGACCAAGGTGTCACACCAATGTAGCCACTGCTTCACCCATGTCGGTCTACGCCGGACAGGTCCCTCACATATTATGCTACCTAAAAGGGTATTCCCCAGATTCGGGTTAGGATCTATGAAACTCCGATACAAAGCCCACAAATATAAAAGCAAACAGAGCAAACAATTGAAAACAAGAGTGATCTAAGCCCTAAGGTTACTCCACTTTTAAGCATATCCCCAGCAGAGTCGCCAGTTCTGTGATACGGTGGGAGAACTGACTTGAGGTTTTGCGTTTGTTTTCGCAAATGTTTCGGTTGAGCAAGAGTCGCCACCGACTTTTTATTTTATCCTAAGGAAAGGTTAAAAAGCACAGCAAAAACCTTTGAGATGTTTTCTTGGGTTCGGGGAGTAGATTATAGAAAGGGAAGGTATTAGCACCCTTTCTATCCATGGTTATCCATGGGCTCTTAGTTACTTGCTTAGATCACTTGCCTTTGATTTTCAATTGTTTGAAATGGTGCTTTGTGTGTGTGGGTTTGAAAATGTTTTTGAAAAGAGGCCAATGTGGTGGCAACCTTTGTAATGATCCATGTTGGGATGTATACAAAGGTGTACTATCTTTTGAAAAGTTTTCAATGTTTTTGAAATTTGTTTTGAAAGTGTGTTGTGATGTGTGGTTTTGAAAAATAGGCAAGTGTTTTTGTTTTGCAAGTTGGCAAGTAACCAAGAGTTGTCTACTCCTAAATTTACTCAAAGATCTTTGCTATGTTTTAACCCTTTTAACAATTTTGTTCCACCATTGTATTTGGTGGACAATCTTGTGTTAGCATGTGAACGGGACAGGCGCGGGTCATCATTTAGACCATGAATGCAATGGTGCCAAGTGTCTTTGGGCAATTTTTCCTTTAAGGGACTTGATCATGTTTAGGCAACTTTCGAAAGCGTCATCGAGGGACTATGATCATTTGATATTGTTTTGTTTTTGCCAAAGACACCTAACATGTAACATGGCCCATTATTGAAGGCAACAAGTGGAGTAATCCTAGGGGTGCAAGTGTGATTGGTGTTTGTTCATTTTCATGCTTTTATCTTGGAATTAGGTCAAGCTATTTGTTATTTAATTTTTGCATACAAAACCCTAAGTCTATCATGGCATATTTAGAAAGCTTTAAAGTGCGGAATTTAAAGTCCTAAATTATTACACAATGATCATGGGGAAGGGGATACAAATGTTCAAATGGGGATGAGACTTCATAGGAGAATAGTATCCAATATTTACAACCAAATCGAATTGCGCAAATGTAAATGTAAAGATGTATAAGAATAAAGCAATATGTATATGTAAATATTTTTGTGTAAGTGTATGTTTTATTCACAAGTGAAATAAAAATAAATAAAAAAAAGTTAATTTGGATATTTTCATGTTTAGGGCAAAAACCCTAATTTTGCTAAATAAAAGGTATTTATTATTTAATATATATAATATTTATTAATTATGTACAAAAAATAAATAAAAGGAAGTATATTGTAAAAAAAAAGTATTTTTGAGATCAAATATTAATAAAAATAAAAATGTATTATTTTGTTTTTTTTTTGTCCTAAATATTCTAATAAACATATATATATTTATATTATTTACTAAATGTATTAAATATGTACAAAAAATAAATAAAAAGAAGAAGTATATTGTAAAAAGTGATTTTTGAAGTCAAATATTAATAAAAATAAAAATGTATTATTTTGTATTTTTTTGTCCTAAATATTCTAATAAACATATATATATTTATATTATTTACTAAATGTATTAAATATGTACAAAAAATAAAATATTTAATTTTTACAAAAAAAGTATATTTTTTAGAAAATGTTTTCAAAAGATAAAAAAAAATAAAATCAGAATATAAAAATGTATTTTGTATTATTTTTTAATATTTGAATAAAAAAAGTAAATACCTATTTATTTACATATATCAAATAAAACAAATAAATGCCTAAAAAATACAAAAAGAAGATGAAAAATATTTTTTAATGTTTTTTATATTTTAACAAAAAATAACAAGTCAGAAACAAAAAGAAAAAGTCAAAAAATGATAAAAATAAACACAATGGGCCAAGGGGGTGTATGTGGAAAAGTGAGATGCAAACAGAAAAAAGGAACCAAGCCCAGCCCAACAGAGTTGTCTTCAACCTCCAGACTTGTTTGAAACAAAGAAAACGCGCATTTCCTAACTCCTGATTCCTGGACTTTCAAGTAAAACTCATAACACCAAAAATGTAGAGCATCAAGAGACGAATCCAGACATATAAAAAACTTGACTTAACTCTCAGAAATGAGAGAGAATTTCTCCATCCCTAATTCCTGACCTAAGTTTTTTCTAATGTTCAGGTTCCAAATTCTCTCAGCACACACAACGTAAATGCAAAGTGATTATATGTGTAGCTTCAGGGCCATGAGTAGAGCATTTTTCATTCATAAACCTAAGGCTAACTCTTCCTAGATTGAGAGATAGAAGTCCAAAGTTTTACCTGTTCATCTGAAATCGTGTGCAACAATGGAGGTACTTTCAAGGCAATGTGATGACTTGTACAGCTTGCTTGAAGTTCAAGGATGCTTCTCCAATGCTTGGTGTGCTTTGAATCTTGCTGAATCACTCCATGGAAGTCAACCTGCAATAGAGGAAAATGAAAATGGCCAGCTATGCTATGGCTGTTACATTCTGTATCTAAGGTTGGGAATAGCTTGTATGGATGTTATTGAATGTGTTTGAGGTGGTTTGGATGAAAACGCACGAGGGAAATGAACTGTGGAAGTCAATATGCAGAAGATACCCTGTTTTACCACAAAACTGTGTTTTGATGAATGAGGGAGTCTTGAGGATGGCTTGGTCATGTTTTAGCTCAGTTATGATGTATGGAAAATGTTCAACAAGTTTGCTTAGGCTTCTGTTGACAAAAATGTGAGTTGTGGTTAGTTATGCAAGTTTTCTTCTTTTCTAAGTCAAAATGCCAAGTTTTGTTACAGGCTCCTCTAGGCCCCTCAAATATGCTGCAAAGTTGGCTCTTGATCAGTGGGATATGTTCAATAACTTGTGCCTAGAAGATATGCATTGTACCTCTTGGATTGCAAACTTGACATAAAGTGTAACTTTACAAAAATGGATAACTTGCTTTTTCTAATTAAGGCTTAATTCTTTGTGTAATGACTATATGAACAAGATAATGCTAGGACACAAAGGTTTTGCATTAAATTATTGAGTAAGAATGGGATTAGAGGCCTGTAACCTAGCTTGTGCAAGCTGAGTTTGAAAATGTACAGTGTTATGAACATGAAATTGGCCATGAACAAAGTGACTTTTGCCCATATTGACAAATTTGATTCTCCCTAACCACAAGGTTGTTTGATGAGTTCTTGGACATTTTGGAAAGCTTGGAATGTGTACTACAATCCATCTTTGTAATGAAATTTTAAATTCCAAGTGGAAGCATGTGAAAAGTGGCCATGAAGTTAGGCAAAAATCCTGCCTAGAATAGGTCAAAAATTTTCTAAGTTAAGAATGTTTTGCACCCTTGTTCCAAAATTCATAACTTTAGCTACAAGCTTCTTTTGAGGAAACTTTGTGAATCAAAGTTGTATATTTTGCAATGGACTATAACTTTCATGTTTTGAGTTTTGTTTGAATCCAAATGTATCTTGATGAAAAGATGGGACAAAGTTAGGAAAAAATTAGGGATTTTCATAACTTAGAAAATTTCTAAGTTATGAAAATTCTTCATTTTAAACCCTAATTTGTGATTTTTGATTTCTTGATGAACAAGTTTCATGATTTGACATGTTTTGATGAAAAATGAATCTTGGCGCTTGATTTTGACCAAAAAATCAAAGTTTGACTTTTCAGTATACATTCAATTTTGGCTCAGTTGACTGGAAAATTCATCTGTCAATCTTGTACATTTGGGATCTTTTGAACTTGTTGAATGTGTCAAGACCATGCCATTGAGTCCTTGAGTCCATATGTGAGCTTGGTTTGCCATTGGCTAGGTCAAACAGTCAAAAATTGCCTTTGTGCAGTCAAAACCCTAATTTTGACCATTTTGCCCTTTTGATGATCTGATCAAATTTCTTGTGGAATTATGATCCAAACTTGACCAAATGGTTCATATGAGTTCATAATGTTGATGTGGGTCAAATTTAATGAGGTTTGACTGTCAATTGACCACAGTTGACTTTTTCCCCAATACAGCTGATTTCTAGGTCAACTGCCCAATTGATTGGGCAAAGATTGGAATCAAGGCTTGAAACTTGGTATGGATAAACTTGTGAGTCCAACATGAAGCATGAAAGTCACTTTGGGCCTTTTAGGTCAAAACATCTTTGTGCAAACACAAACCCTAATTTGGGTAATCAGTGCAAGGAGGAGTCTTGAGCAGAGCAAACCCTAACTTGACCTTGAGCTCCAAGGGTCTTGGGGTGAGAAAATGTTGATGAAAATGGGAGGGCAAATTTTGGGGTACAACACGTACCTTTTAGTGTTTTGGGATATTTTTTTCCATATTTTCATGTTTTTTTACAGGTTTACTACATAGTGCACTGATCCTGTTTCCATAACACAGGCGCGTGCCTGGCGCAGTGGCAAGGCAGGAATGGGTAAAGGCTAAGGGCATGAGTTCAACATCCACCTCTGACATATTTGTTTGTTTTGTTTATAACTTGTTTTTTACCTTAATTTCTCCCTTAAACCCTAATTTCACCTAACCATAAAACAAAACCTTTTCTTTCACAAACTTTTATTAAATTAGGTTTTAGGTTTTTTAATCAACTTTTAAATTAATCTTTTTTCACAACCTAAAATTAATTAATTTTTAGTTTTTTGTTTATTAACCCTTTAATTTAATTAATTAACCCTTTTTTGCAATTTAAAAATAAATTAGAATTTTTAGGTTTATTTAATTAATCATCCAAAACCTTTTTCATTAAAAATCGCCCAAAAAAACATTTTGTTTTCCTCTTCCCTTTCTTATCTTAATTTGATAGATTAAGTTGTATAGGTTGCGTGAATGTAATCTTTATTTGTCACTTTACTTTGTTTCATTATTATGTAACTGCTCCTGGATGTAATAGTTTAGGATTTCTTTTCCGCTTTCACTATTATGTATCTGCCCCAAAGTGATGTAATAGTTTAGGTTTATATTTTATGCATTTAATTTCCGCACCTTTATTGACTTTTTATATTTATCATATTACTGCCTAGTAATTAGAGTTGTATGATAAGACTAAAAACAAACGATAGAAAACCATAACTGCAAAGATAAATACTTGAATATAATACTCTCGCACACTTGCACCTCTAGGGTAACCTCCCTTGTTGCCCTCGGAACAAAAAAATCATGTCCATCGAAAGTGGGGACGCTTTAGCAAAGACCATCGAATCAAAGATCATAGTCCATTGATGACCCTTCGACGTTGCCTTTCGATAAATAATCTAGTCCCTTATGAAATCTCTAAAGCGTCTTTACTTGTTGCCTTTGATGACCGTACGAAGACCCTAAGCATATACCTTCACATCCAATGATAAGGTTTCCTACTAACTAATGGTACGGATAGCACTATCTAAAGGAGAAGGAAAAGTACGGGAATAACCTTGAGTGGGTAGAACTGTTAATCGCTTGCTCACAAATCTTTCAAAACAAAACATTTCACACAAACACTTTGAAAGATATTTTCAAAATGCTTGGTACGCATTCTTGAGGACCGATACAAGAATCATTATAAAGTTTCGCCTTAAATTGGAAATTTTCAAAATAATTTTCAAACACACACACACACACACACAAATTTCAAAGAGCCAAGCAATGAAGATGCCATAGATAACTACGGATGAAAAGGGTGTTAACAAATTCCCTTTTTATAACCTACCCCCAGAACTCAAAATCTTTAAAGGTCTTTCCTGTCCTTTTCACCCTTTCCTTATTGGATAAAAGAAAATTCGATGGTGACTCTTGCTATCTGCAACATTTGCGATAAAACGCAAAACAAGTCAATTCTCCCACCGTACTACAGAACTGGAGATTCTGTTGGGAAATACTTAAAAAGATGGGTTACCTTAGAGTCTTGGATTACTTTATCTGCTTTATCTGTTTGTTTTGTCTGCTTTATCTTTGAGGGTTGCTTGGTTTTATTTTCATGCAAATATCCTACACCCGGATCTAGGGTACCTTAGGTAAGTAGTAATAGATCATGGAAATTGTACGGCATAGACTGATGTGATTGAAGTGATGGCTACGTTAGTGTGACACTTTGGTTTCTACCGATGTTTCTTGAGTTAGTCGAGGATAACATTGGGCTTCTGCGTGGTGTCATAAGCACTAACTGACTTTTAGAACCTTAATTTATCCATCTTGGCCATTAAAAGGTAGTGAGATAGTCGGCATTAGTGCAGTCCAGAGTTGGTTGATACTCGAAGCTACACTCGTTGAGATTCAACTCGTGGGATGTTTTAGTGTAAAATCAATTGATGTACTAAAATAAAACCTTCAAGAAAGATTCGTGATATGAGATTCCTAGAACCCGGTTACTATTTTAGGACAGGTTGAGCCAGCTGAACTTCAATAGAAAAGGGTACTTGCCTACAGACCTCATGCAAGCGTTTAAACCTAAGGCCTTTGTGTGATTTGTTTGTGTTTGCTATCTTTCTTAAACAAGACATCATAACATCATACCATGGCATTTTCACTAACCCTTTTCAAGGATCTTAGGAACATGTGATGCAGGTTTATCATGAAACAAACTGCTAGGATGAAGGCAAGGGGATTTATTTTCCTCTAACCAGACGCCATCAAAGATTAAAACATGTTATTTTGAGTCAGAGGCTAGGACCCACCTGACATGGTGAGCTTGATTCTTAAAGAAGGACGTTCAAAAACAAAGACGTAAATTTCTTCAATCAAAGCTGCAACCAGACTCAACTTCTAACATTTCACTTTTGTTTATCCCGCGAGATCCTTGAAAACATTGCATATGCATACCACACATATCATCATAACAAGTATTTCCCAAGACTGGTTTTCTCATCTTCTTGATGTTTATTTCAGTAAAATATGGCTCTCGAACAAATCATCAAAGAACTTTAAGCTCAAAACGCTCAATTCCAACAAATGTTCCTGGACTTAGCCAAGGGGCGGGACGAGCTGAAGACCCTCATCACCAAAGAGAGGAAGAAAAAGACTAAAAAATAAGCTGTCATTCTTAATATGGGTAGAAGGTTCAAAGGCCCGGTCAGAAGGACTCTAGGTTTTAAGATCCCATCAAATGAAGATGATAACCAAGAGGAAGATGATAAGAGTGTGAAAGTTGAGGAGAATAACAACCAGGATTCTGATGAAGAAGAAGCAGACTATTCATATGAACAAGTATCCTCCTGCTGATGACAAATACAAACAGCGAGAAGATCGTCTTAATGCTATGGAGATTCAGAGAGTGCTTGGGTAGGATTTTGAAGATCTGGGTTTAATCTCGGGAGCTGTATTCCCCATAAATTCAAGGTCCCTACCTTTGTGAATGATGATGGTGTTTCATGTCCAAAGCTTCATTTAAGGTCGTATGTTCAGAAGATTCAACCCCATACTGCTGACAGGAAGTTATGGGTGCACTTCTTTCAAGAAAGCTTGTCGGGAACACAGTTGGAGTGGTTCTATCAGCTGGAAGGGACCATTATCCATACTTGGGAAGACTTGGTTGTTGCTTTTTAAAAACAATACTAGTACAATGTTAATCTTGCACCAACTCGCATGTAATTACAAAGTATGACTATGGGCTCGAGCGAAGGCTTCAAAGAGTACGCCTAGAAATGAAGGGATCTAGCAGGGAGAGTTCAACATCCATTATTTGATAGGGAGCTGGTTGATATGTTTATGGGTACTTTGACATGTCCTTTCTTTAATCATCTAATCGGAAGCTCTTCATCCGATTCATCGAGCTGATATTAACAAGGGAACAGGTTAAAGGTGGAATTAGGAGTGGAAAAATTTCAAGTGGTTGCATCTTCAAGTACTGTGAAGAAGACATTTAATGGAAAGAAGGAAATTAGTGTTGTGTATGTCCAGAAGGGTCATGCTAGAAATAACTGCTACCAGTCTGTGGGAGTTGTGCTAATTTCTAATCCTGCACCAGTGAAATAACATCAACAAGGAAATTAGCATAGGTTAGAAGCACCCAGGAGACAGTTTACTATGATCAACACGCCATTGTCTCAGGCATTAAAACATCTATTGAAGGCAGAGTTGATAACATTAAGAGATCTGCCTCAGAATCCCAACACTTCCTCCCCTAAGTACAATCCTAAGGTAAGATGTGCCTATCATTCCAATAGTCTTGAACACGACACAAATAACTGTTGGAATTTGAAAAATAAAATTCAAGATATGATTGACAACAAAGAGATTGAGTTTGATCCTCCCGAGACCCCCAATGTGATTACTGCACCTATGCCTAAGAACAACAAAGGCATAAGTTCTATTTATGATGTTTCATATGTTTCTGTTGTAAGTGAATTAACTACTCCCCTCCTGATTATAAAGAAGAATCTGTTATAGGCTAGTTTATTTCTAGATTGCATTGAAAGGTGCTACTGCTGCACAGCCTAACCCAATGGCTGCAAGTTGCTGAAAGAAGGTGTTCAGCGTCTGATGGATAACTATATCATTATAGTTGAGAAGATTCCTTCTATTGAGAATTTGTTTCAAGACTTGGAATTTGAAGAAGTATGTGTAATTTCAGGCACTCCTATCAAGATCACTGCCAAAGACCCTGTGAAGATTAAGGCTAAACCTAGAGTCGCTCCTCTGATAATCACCACACACGGACCTATCTTGTGTTTCTCGAACAAAGATATCCCTTGGAATTATGGGGCCGACGTCTACTACCATGGTGTCAAACAAGAGACATTGACTATTGAAAGTGAATGTATTGAAGCCATTGATTCCAACATTAACAATATTACTGGGACCAGTAAAGTTACTAGAAGTGCAAGGGTTTTCTCTCCAGAAATCTCTTTGAAGACCGTTGCTACACCAATTCGTGTTACCGCTACTGAGTCAATTACTGAGACTCGGGGAAAAGAACAAATGACAAAGCCTGCCCAGATGAAGGCACCTAAAGAATTTACCGCTGAAGATACCTCCCGGCAAGAAATGGAGGAAGTACTCAAAATTATCCGAAAATGTGATTACAAGATTGTTGAATAGATGGGGCAGACTCCCTCTAAGATCTCTGAAAATTCTGGCTACAGATACTCAATGTCACGTTCAATGTTATGACACCGTATCTGACTTACTATATGACAGTAAATACAAAAGCGATAAAGAACACAGTCAATTGTTTACCCAGTTCAGTGTGCAACAACACCTACTCTGGGGGCTACCAAGCCAGGGAGGAAATCCACTATAAGAGATGTTAATTCAGGAATAAACCAACCAGTTTATCTCCTTCACTTAAGACCTACCCAATGCAATTCCAATCTAAGTACAACTTAAACCTGAGTACCAACTCACTCCCCCTCAATCACAGCAGTGATACATAAACTAATTTGACTCAATAATTGATGAAGACACTCTTCAAAAACAAACACTTGATTAAGCTTCACAGCTTTTTAATCAAGCTACACAATCACTCTTGCTTCACAGCTTTGAGTGAAGCACACAACTAACTTGACTCTGCTTCACAACTTTAGTCAAGGAACATTCAAACACTCTTGCTTCAAAGCTTAGAGTGCTACACAACCCTTACAATTTGAAACCTATTCCAAGGCACTTATCACAATGATAATTGCTTGGAGTACAATGAACAAATCTATACAGATTACAAATGATCTTCTGATCAACAAAAGCTATCCTTGAAAAACAGCAGCTCTGTTGAATATATAGCAGCTGCAACTTCAGTTAGGGTTTCCAAAAACCTAGGGTTAATTCCGTTTGACCCAAAGACCAGGTCACATGACTTTATTAACCAGGTTAGGGTTGAGCTAGGTTACCCCTCAGAAAACGCAGGATTCTGTTCAGGAAGGACTGGGTTATTTCCTGAAAAAACTCAGACTTATCCAATCCTGCAATCCTGTTAGTTCAGAACAGGATGTCATAACATCTGTTATGACATCTGAGAAAACCTGTCTACTGATTTAGCAAAATGTGATCATTTTGCAAAATGCTCAGATACACACTTATAAACATCAGTATTTGAATTACAATATTTTTCTGCAAAGGTACCTAATGAACCAGTACAAACTGAACTAGAATGTTATGACATCAGTCATGACATTCACACATACACTTGGGATTTACCAAAAATGCAAGCCAATACCTAAACACCTACAAACTCCCCCTTTGGCAGATTTTTGGCTAAAGACCCTAAACAATCAGAGATAGATAGCAGCAGAAATAAGTGACAGCAGAAAAATAGAATGTCAAGTACTAATTAAGTAAGTACCAAAATATTCTCCCCCTCTTTAGCCACAAATGGGCCAAAGATACATGTTCAGAAAATTATACAGTTATCCAAAACAAAATAATAAGATCAGCAGCAGAAAACAACAGAATACACTTCCAAACTCCACCAGATATCAGCAACCAACCTTCAAGCACTGTCATCAGATCCAGAGTATTCAGGCTTCTTTCTTTTCTTGTGAGCAATGTCAGCATTCTTCTCTTTGTTTGATGTCTCAACATTCTTAGAGACATCTGGATTTGTTTCAGCATTTGAGCTTTCTTGGTTCAGAGGAACAGAAATGCCAGGAACTGAGTGGTTCTCGTTCAGAATTCTTGAAACAATTTTTGCTATTGCTTGATTAACCGGCTGTCCCTTCCTTATTTGCAATTTCAGGGGGAACTGAAGAAGAAGGATGAGATGGATTACCAGAGGCAGAAGCTTGGGGTTTTCCTGCATGTCTTGGTCTCAACTCTTTGACCTTGGTGGGGTTAGTTCCCACTTTTCTATGAGAGGAGATCTCCAGAACGTCAGAGTCCAGACAAGAAGTGATTGTCCCAGAATCTTGATCAAAGGAAGAGGTTGAAATGGTCGTATTGGATGATGATGGTGTTTGAGACATGTTGACAGTTTTAGAGGACCAACAGCAACTGAGGAGAAATTTCTGATTGAGAGACTGGGTTTTGATGAGGAGACGAGAGAGGAAGGAAGCAAGGGAGTGTCTATTCAACTTCTTAAAAGAATTGTAGGAAATGAGAAAATACAATTTTAAACCAATCAGAACAGGCATAAGTCCTTTGATCCTTGTTTTAAGCAAAATTAATTGCTATAATTCCTCATGTTGGCAAATACCCAGCTTACCCCTTAAGTTTTCAAATTGGTTTGCATCCAAAGCCTTGGTAAAAATGTCAGCCAGCTGTAGCTCAGTGGCAACATGTTCCAATTTGATTGTCTTCTCTTCTACAAGGTCTCTGATAAAGTGATGTCGTATGTCAATATGTTTGGTCCTGCTATGCTGAATGGGATTCTTGGATATGTTGATTGTACTCAGATTGTCACAGTACAATGTCATAACATCTTGTGTGACATTATACTCAGTGAGCATCTGTTTCATCCATATCATTTGAGAGCAGCTACTACCAGCTGCAATGTATTCAGCTTCAGCAGTTGAAAGGACACACAATTCTGTTTCTTGCTGAACCAGGAAACCAGATTACTTCCCAAAAAGAAACATCCTCCAGAGGTGCTTTTTCTATCATCAGCACTACCAGCCCAATCAGCATCACAGTAGCCAGTCAGAGCTGGTTCACAGCCATGAGTATACATCAATCCATAATTGTAAGTACCACTTACATACTTCAAAATTCTCTTCACTTGATTGATATGACTGACTTTGGGATCAGCTTGGTATCTAGCACAAACTCCAACTGCAAAGGCAATATCAGGTCTGCTGGCAGTTAAGTACAACAAGCTTCCTATCATGCTTCTGTATAGACTTTGATCCACCTTAACCCCACTTGAATCTTTGGAAAGCTTTAGATGAGTAGGAGCAGGAGTCCTTTTGTGACTTGCATTCTCCATACCAAACTTCTTTACAATATTCTTAGCATACTTGCTTTGAGATAAGAAGATTGAGTCCTCCATCTGTGAGACTTGTAGTCCAAGAAAATAAGTTAGTTCTCCCATGAGACTTATTTCAAATTCAGCCTGCATCTGGTCAGCAAAGTGTTTAACCATATGTTCTGACATTCCTCCAAACACTATGTCATCAACATATATTTGGGCAACCATCAACTTCCCTCCTTCAGTTTTGACAAAGAGAGTTTTGTCCAAGCCTCCTTTTCTGTAGCCTTTGTCTGAGAGAAACTTTGTTAACCTGTCATACCATGCTCTAGGAGCTTGTTTCAGGCCATATAGAGCTTTTCTCAGTTTGTAGACATGATCAGGATGGGTTGGATCCACAAAACCTTTAGGTTGTTCCACATAAGCTTCCTCATTTAAGTACCCATTTAGAAAGGCACTTTTCACATCCATATGAAATAACTTGAACTTCAGAAGACAAGCAATTGACAACAAGAGTCTGATTGATTCCAACCTGGCTACAGGTGCAAAGGTTTCATCAAAATCAACCCCTTCAACCTGGGTGTATCCTTTAGCAACAAGTCTTGCCTTATTTCTGGTGACAACTCCTTCAGCATCTGATTTGTTCTTGAATATCCATTTTGTCCCAATGATGTTAGTTCCTTCAGGTCTAGGAACCAGTTCCCAAACTTCATGTTGCTTGAATTGGTTCAGTTCATCTTGCATTGCACCAATCCAATATTCATCAGTTAAGGCTTCCTTGACATTTCTTGGTTCCATTTTGGACACAAAACAAGAGTTTGAGATGATTTCTCTAGATCTTGTGATGACTCCACTATTGGGATCTCCTATGATGAGCTCTTTTGGATGATCCTTCTGAATTCTGATGGAAGGAATCTTGCTAGCTTCCTTTGATTCAGATTCTATTGTGGTGGAGTTGGGTAGGTCATCCTGTTGGGTTAAAGTCTCAAAGAATGTCTCAACAGTACAAGGAACATCTATTTCTTCATGATAGTCATCAATTACAACATTTATTGATTCCATCATGGTTTTGGTTCTGGAGTTGAATACTCTATAAGCTCTGCTGTTTGAGGAGTATCCTAGAAATATGCCTTCATCACTTTTGGGGTCCAGTTTTCTTCTTTGTTCACGATCAGACAGAATATAGCATTTGCTACCAAACACATGGAAGTACTTCACAATTGGTTTTCTTCCTTTCCAGAGTTCATATATGGTGGATGAGGTTCCCTTTCTCAAGGTGACCCTGTTATGAACATAGCAAGCTGTATTCATAGCTTCAGCCCAAAAATACATAGGAAGTCTTTTGGCATGTAACATTGCTCTGGCAGATTCTTGTATGGTCCTGTTTTTTCTTTCCACAACTCCATTTTGCTGAGGTGTTATGGGAGAAGAAAACTCATGACTGATTCCTTCTGAAGCACAAAAGTCATCAAACTTGCTGTTTTCAAATTCCTTGCCATGATCACTTCTGATTCTGACAATACATCCTTCCTTCTCTCTTTGAATTCTCTTGCACAGTTCTCTAAAAACTTCAAATGCATCTGATTTTTCCCTAATGAAATTAATCCAGGTGAATCTGGAAAAATCATCCACAACCACATAGGCATATCTTTTACCACCAAGACTCTCTACTTGCATTGGTCCCATCAGATCCATATGGAGGAGTTCTAGAACCTTAGAGGTGGTCAGATGTCTTGACTTTGGGTGTGACATCCTCGTCTGCTTACCAACTTGACATTCACCACAAACTCTTCCTTCATCAATTTGCAGTTTTGGAATCCCTCTGACTGCCTCCAAGGAGATAATCCTCTTCATACCCCTTAGATGAAGATGGCCAAGTTTTTGGTGCCACAGTTTCACCTCTTTTTCTTCCTTTGCAATGGAACACACAGATGAGAAATTAGTGTTCTCAGCCTCCCACAAGTAACAGTTGTCTTTGGATCTGACTCCTTTCATTACTATCTCTTGTTTGTCATTGATTACAAGGCATTCAGATTTTGAGAAATTGACCTTGAATCCTAGATCACACAGTTGACTGATACTAATGAGATTAGCGGTCAGTCCTTTCACCAGCAGTACTTCATTTAGACTTGGAACTCCAGGGCAGTCCAAATCACCAACTCCTTTGATTTCACCTTTAGCCCCATCTCCAAAGGTCACAAAACTGGTGGTGTGAGGCTTAACATTATTGAGGAGGTTCTTGATTCCAGTCATATGTCTGGAACATCCACTGTCAAAGTACCAGTCTTCCTTTGCAGAGACCCTCAGGGAAGTGTGAGCTATCAGTGCAGTAGCCTTTTTCTTCCATTGAGGAGCATGTGGTACCTTTTTAGACTTAGGTTTGACACCTGAGTTCTGATTAGGGTATCCATGTAATCTGAAGCAGAAGGGCTTTATGTGGCCATATCTACCACAATGATGACATTTCCATCTTTGGTACCTTTTCCTCATGTGTTTCTGTTCCTGATGTCGAGAGTTGTGTTGAGACATCTGTTTTGACATTTGCTTATCAGAACCAGATTTCGTTGCTTCCATAAATCCTAGACCAGATTTATTTCCCACATTTTGTCCAACCTGTAGGATTTCTTCCAATTTGTCTGTCCCATTTGTCAACATATTGACAGATTTGGTCATTTGATTTAGTTGTGAGTTCAGTAATTGAACTTTTCTTTCTAGATGACTTATAGTTTCAAGATTTGCCCTTTTTTTAGCCTCCATCTTTATGATGAGTTTTGATTGTTTCTCATTCTGCACACAGACTTCAGTACTTCTGATACACAATTCTTTGTAAGTATCAGCCAGTTCTTCAAAAGTCACCTCTTCATCACTGATGTCACTTTCAGAGGTACAAACACCAGTTAAAGCAGTAACTCGTTTGGCAGTCTCTTCTTCAGAATTACTTTCTGAATCACAGTCAGACCAAGTAACTGTCATTCCTTTTTGTTTCTTAAGAAAGGTAGGACATTCAGCTCGAATATGCCCATATCCTTCACAACCATGGCATTGAATTCCTCTACCTTGAACTCCCTTCTCTTCTGACCTTGGTCTTCTGCTGGAACTGTCAATGTTAGAGGGAATGTTATGAACATTAGACCTTGACTTTGGATCTATTCTTTTGATGAGTTTGTTGAACTGTCTTCCAAGCATGGCTACAGCTTCTGAAATGTTTCCTTCAACATCAGTGTTGGACATAAGAGCTATGCTCTTGTTCTTTTTGACACCATTATCAGTGATTCCCATCTCAAAAGTCTGAAGAGACCCAATACGTTCATCCACTTTCAACTTGCTAATGTCCTGGGCTTCCTCTATGGCAGTTACCTTCATTGCAAATCTTTTAGGCAAGGATCTGAGAATCTTCCTCACCAGTTTTTCTTCTGATATTTTTTCTCCCAGTGCTCCTGAGGTGTTGGCAATCTCCAAGATGTTCATGTGAAACTCATGAATGGTTTCATCTTCCATCATTTTTAGATTCTCAAATTTGGTAGTCAACATCTGAAGCCTTGACATTTTTACTTTGGAAGTGCCCTCATGAGTAATTTTGAGAGTGTCCCAAACTTCCTTGGCCAGTTCATATTGATGTACTAATCTGAAAATGTTTCTATCAATTCCATTGAACAAGGCATTTAAAGCTTTGGAATTTCCCAGGGCTAACTCATCTTCTTCTTTACTCCAATCCTCCTCAGGCTTCAGACTGATTGTCCCATCTTTCTCAGTTATGGTGGGATGAATCCATCCTTTGTCAGCAGCTCTCCAAGCCTTTTTGTCCAGAGATTTTAGGAAGGCAATCATACGAGGTTTCCAGTAGTCATAATTAGTTCCATCCAGAGTGGGTGGTCTATTTCCAAAAACTCCTTCTTTGTCCATAGTGCCAGAAAGTGATATCCCTAGATCTCACCCAGTAATACAGGCAGGGTGCCTGCTCTGATGCCAATTGAAAATTCTGGCTGCAGATACTCAATGTCACGTTCAATGTTATGACACCGTATCTGACTTACTATATGACAGTAAATACAAAAGCGATAAAGAACACAGTCAATTGTTTACCCAGTTCAGTGTGCAACAACACCTACTCTGGGGGCTACCAAGCCAGGGAGGAAATCCACTATAAGAGATGTTAATTCAGGAATAAACCAACCAGTTTATCTCCTTCACTTAAGACCTACCCAATGCAATTCCAATCTAAGTACAACTTAAACCTGAGTACCAACTCACTCCCCCTCAATCACAGCAGTGATACATAAACTAATTTGACTCAATAATTGATGAAGACACTCTTCAAAAACAAACACTTGATTAAGCTTCACAGCTTTTTAATCAAGCTACACAATCACTCTTGCTTCACAGCTTTGAGTGAAGCACACAACTAACTTGACTCTGCTTCACAGCTTTAGTCAAGGAACATTCAAACACTCTTGCTTCAAAGCTTAGAGTGCTACACAACCCTTACAATTTGAAACCTATTCCAAGGCACTTATCACAATGATAATTTCTTGGAGTACAATGAACAAATCTATACAGATTACAAATGATCTTCTGATCAACAAAAGCTATCCTTGAAAAACAGCAGCTCTGTTGAATATATAGCAGCTGCAACTTCAGTTAGGGTTTCCAAAAACCTAGGGTTAATTTCGTTTGACCCAAAGACCAGGTCACAGGACTTTATTAACCAGGTTAGGGTTGAGCTAGGTTACCTCTCAGAAAATGCAGGATTCTGTTCAGGAAGGACTGGGTTATTTCCTGAAAAAACTCAGACTTATCCAATCCTGCAATCCTGTTAGTTCAGAACAGGATGTCATAACATCTGTTATGACATCTGAGAAAACCTGTCTACTGATTTAGCAAAATGTGATCATTTTGCAAAATGCTCAGATACACACTTATAAACATCAGTATTTGAATTACAATATTTTTCTGCAAAGGTACCTAATGAACCAGTACAAACTGAACTAGAATGTTATGACATCAGTCATGACATTCACACATACACTTGGGATTTACCAAAAATGCAAGCCAATACCTAAACACCTACAATCTCCATGTTATCCCTATTATTGTGTTCGGAGACCCATGCTCAAGCTTTGGTGAAGTTCTTAAAATTTGCGCATGTGCCACAAGAAATTTCTGCTGATCAATTTGAAAATTATGTTTCTAGCTTGACGATGATAATGGGCTAGGTTTTTCTGCTGCTGACCTGACTCCCGAAGGAAGAATCCATAACAAGGCCCTGTATGTATCTATTTAATGCAGGGGCACTACTTTAGCTCATGTGTTAGTGGACACGGGTTCCTCGTTGAATGTTCTATCGAAGGGTGCTCTAGAAAGGCTTGATTGTGAAGGGATTGTACTAAAACCTTGTAATATTGTGGTGAGAGCCTTTGGTGGTTCAAAAAGGATGGTGCATAAAGAGGTGGATCTTCTGACCAGAGTAGGTTCATAGGTATTCGATTTTACCTTCTATGTAATGGATATTCGACCGACCTATTCCTTTTTACTTAGACGCCCTTGGATTCATAGGGCGATCACTGTCACTTCCACTCTACATCAAAAGCTGAAATATCTTGTGAAAGGAAAGTTTGTTACAGCTTGTGGTGAAGAAGAGTATATAGTAAGTCACTTGAACTCATTCAAGTATGTTTAGATGGACAACAAATTCATCGAGACTCCCTGCCAGACTTTTGAAGTTATTCCTTGGACAACTATTGTTACAGAAGACGTTTCTACTATTCCTAATATTACCAAGTGTGATACGGTGGAAGAACTGACTGTTTTTGGAATGCTGGTTTGCATTTTGCGTTTTGTTTTCGCAAAATATCGCGGTAAGCAAGAGTTGCCACCGACTTTTATTTTATCCAACAAGGAAAGGAAAAAAGCATAGAAAAAATCCTTTTTCGAGATATTTCTGAGCACGGGGGGGGGGGGGGGGGGGGGGGGGGGGGGTAGATTATAGAAAGGGAAGGTATTAGCACCCTTTCTATTCGTAGTTATCTACGGGCTCTTAGGTACTTGCTCATCATTTTCAAAATTGTTTTCTTTGTGTTTGTGGGTTTTTAAAACTTTTTGTTTCAACTTCGATTTAACTCTTGCTTCTGTCCTCAAGAGTGTAATGAAGTGTTTTTTTGAAAACTTGTTCGTAAAAGAGTGTAAGTGTGAAAATTTTGTTTGGAATGAGCAAGTACTTAAGAACTAATCTACCTACTCGAAAAAGGAATCATTTTGTATTCATTTCCTTTAGACAGCGCTATCCCACTATTAGTGAGTAGGTAGCACCGTCGTTGGAGTTTGAGGGTCAATTCCAAAGAGGGACATACAGTCACTAAAGCAACGTTAGGACGTCTTAGCGGTAACCCTAATGTCTTAGATCATTTATCTGAGGCGACAATGTCTGAGGCAACTATGATCTTTTAGACAAGAGGGCGACCTCTAAAACAACCTATACTCAATGACCGTTATCGAAGGCAACCAAGTGGGAGAGTACCCTAGGAGTGCGCATGTGCGAGTGTTTTGAATTCAGTTATTTATCTTTGCACATGTTTAGGGTGATCTAACTGTTTTAAACTTGATCATACATTCTTGTCATGCAAACCCTAGTTATTCATACATCTAACAGTTAATAGTTTGCGGAATTAAAAATGCGGAATTTAAACTAAGCTATTACAAGGCTTCGGGTATTTACATAGCCAAAAACAAACCCTTTGAAATTAAAAGCGGTAAAAATAAATAAACGTCCTAATTTAATTATTACAAACCGGGAGCAGATACAATAATTGGATAAAAATAAAGCGCGCGAGAAAATTAGGTCGAATACGAAACTAGGGTTTTGACCCTTCTATCCTAATTAAAAAGAAAAATAGTTTTTTTTGTTGTTTTTAATATTTTTTTAATAAAAATATTAGGTTCTAAAAATTAAATGCTAAATTAATTAGTTATTAAATTAATTAATGAAAAATAATTAAATGTCATATTTTTGGGTTTTTGTTATTTTAGGAAAGAAATAAAATAATTAAGTTAGTGATAAAACCTAGTTATTCTAATTAATTTTAATTATTTGCAAAATAAATTAAAGTTACCTAATTTAATCAAACCTAATTAAATTAATTGCATTTATTGAAGAAAAATAATATTCTAATTTTGATTGGACATAAAAATATTTTTTTGGTGATTTTTGATAAAAAGAAAATTATTTTATTGGTTAGTAAAATAAATAAAATAACTAATTGAAATAAAATAAAGTATAAAGAGATAGAGATTGGGCCTGAGAAAGTGGTGTGCCAATAGCAATTTCTGGGCCCATTAGTGCTGGAGTCCATTTGACTTTCTTGATCCTGTGTATTACGCTGACCCTGGCTCATGGTGTTCCTTCAGCGGTGACCACCAGATCTGGCCATCTGGCCATCTGGCGCGTTGATGATGAAGGCTCATGGTGGATCTCTTGACTGCGCATGCATTGGATCTCCTGAAATAAAATAAGAAAATGGCAAATGCTGGAGGTAGGGATCGAACCCCTGACCTCCAGCCTCCTAGCGCCTTAAGCATCCACCTGGTAACCACTATTCCATTGTGTATTTGTTGTACATAAAACATACAATAATAATAATATATAAAAACAAAGCGTTAGTGGAGATCTGGCGCGAAAGTTCAAAAAAGCCAATGGTGGAATGACAACTCATTGTCTTCTTCCTCTCTCCGTGGCTAAAAGCTGGAACACCTATACCTACAGAAAAAGTCTGTTGCTACATGTCTGTACGTTTCCAAAATCGTCCATGGGCCATGTAAATAACATCTAACACCATGGTTAGACTCGTCTTGTCTTCCTGATCACAATGGTACCCATTACCAAGCCCAATTGTCCCTGAAATTGAAAACCCTAAAACAAACTCCAAAAACCTAACAATGGTGATTCACGATTCAGTCCATATAAATGAAATTGAATAATTCCAAAAGTTTGCAAATGTTATGGTGATCAAGAATGTACAATTATTTTACACTATGGATGCAAGAACAAGGCTATTCGAATTCAAGAAGATGGCAATACCGTGACGGACTTACAGTGTGTTGTAGGGCTTGAAAACACTTGCTTTCGATTGCTTTCGCTTGTGGAGACTCCCTGGAAGTGATTGGGATCGTCAAAGAGTCTTGAAACTGCCTCTAAAGGGGATTTCAAACTCACTTTTCTTGGTATTTTTCAGATTTTGTTCTATCTCTAGCGCCTGTTTCCAACCTGTTTCTAGGTCTGCCTCGCCTCCTTATGTATCAAACAATGCATTAGGGTTGGTCATTATGTACAAATCTTCCTTCTTCAATGCTTTTGATATTTAATTTGATTCCCTTTAAAACCCTTCCAAATTTGGCTTCTTTTCAATCTTTTTATGCACACAAGCGTTGATGTGAATTTGAATGATGGCTAGCTGTGTAATAAAGCCTGAAACAAGCACAAAATCCCTTGTTATCAATGTTTTGGATTTTATTTGATTTATTTTGATTTAAATTAAATTAATTCAAATAAAAATCAAAATAAATAATAAAAATAAGATATGGACAAGTGGCAAAGGCTAGAGAACATGGGCTATGTTGCCAACTCAAAACAAGTGAAAAAGATTGGGCCCATTTGGCAAAATTTGAAGTTTTTAGGGATAGTTGACTTTTGGCAATTTTACAAAAAGGGTCAACTTCAACAATGCATAACTTCCTCAATTTTGACTCTTTGAAGGTTTTCTTAGAATTTTTAGAAAGCTTGAGATGTCCTCTAAGCAACCATTTTGGTCTCATCTAATTTTGATATCCCATGCTCATGTATGAAGCTTTTACAAAAAAGGTGTTTTTGTTGACTTTTCAAAATGACCTATAATGTCCAAATTCATAACTTCTTGTGAGTGCATATTTTGAACTTGGGAGATGAATATGGATTGTAGGTAATTGCATCCTATTAAAAATGATATTTTGATGGGTCATTTCTCATAAATTATGAGAAAGTTATGCTTGGTCAAAGTTGAGTTGACTTTTCCTACAAAACCCTAATTTAACAACTTTTGAGTCTTGATGAATTGTGAGCAATCCTTGATGAATCATGATAAACCCTTGATCAAATGATGAAATATACTTCAAAATGAGTATGTTGACCAAAAATATTGAAGTTTGACTATATGTGGGTCACAATTGACTTTTGCCCTAGCACAGTCGATTTTTGGACCTTTGAGCAATTGACTGAGTAAACTTCCTCTGCAAGGCTTGAAACTTGTCATGGATGATCTTGAGAATATATTAGGACAATTTTGATCACTTGGGATCATTTGGACTCAAGTATCTTGATGCAACATGAAACCCTAATTTGGGGTAGACTGCCTTAGGAGAGAGCTTGTCTGGCTAACCCTTGGACTACCTTGAGCAACTTAAGGATCTTTCTTGAAATGTTTTGAGAAATATGGGAGGGAAAATTTTTGGGTACAACAGCTTCCCCTGTTCAATTTTCTTAAACCTGAGGATGTAGATTGGCTTGCGTGCCTTTCGTAATCCGAAGGTGGAAGATGATTGAACACTAGAGTGCCCAGAAATTTGCACTCGCATGAAGTGGTAATTGTCTTGTAATGTCGGGAATGGGCTTATAAATGCCATTTGGAGATTGCTGAAGGGAGATGGGCTTAAAGATTCCATCTGAAGGAGTGTCAATCGAATAAGGGATTCCTTAGCGAGAGCTTGTATACTTGTCGTCGAGGAAGATTCCGCTAGGGAAGTCTGATCTTTTATTGAGAGAAGTAGGAACTTAGGAGCTTCGGCGTCCGTTATTCTGCTGGTGAGTTGTCTCTGTTGATATTTAGGAACTTCGATCGTTCGTACTCAACTGAGGAATCATCTTTGTTGATATTTAGGAACTTCGATCGTCCGTACTCAATGGAGGAAACATCTTTGTCGAGATTTAGGAACTCGTCTGTAATTCAACTGAGGAAACATCTCTGTAAAGATTTAGGAACTCGTCCGTAATTCAACTGAGGAAACATCTCTACTGAGATTTAGGAACTTGTCCGTAATTCAACTGAGGAACCATCTCTGCTGAGATTTAGGAACTTGTTCGTAATTCAACTGAGGAAACATATCTTCTAAGATTTAGGAACTTGTCCGTAATTCAACTGAGGAAACATATCTGCTGAGATTTAGGAACTCGTCCGTAATTCAACTGAGGAAGCATCTCTGTCAAGATTTAGTAACTCGTCCGTAATTCAACTGAGGAAACATCTCTGTTGAGATTTAGGAACTCGTCCGTAATTCAACTGAGGAAGCATCTCTGTCAAGATTTAGGAACTTATCTGTAATTCAACTGAGGAAACATATCTGTTGAGATTTAGGAACTCGTCCGTAATTCAACTGAGGAAGCATCTCTGTCAAGATTTAGGAACTCGTCCGTAATTCAACTGAGGAAGCATCTCTGCTGAGATTTAGGAACTCGTCTGTAATTCAACTGAGGAAACATCTCTGCTGAGATTTAGGAACCCGTCCGTAATTCAACTGAGGAAACATCTTTGCTGAGATTTAGGAATCCGTCCGTAATTCAACTGAGGAAACATCTCTGCTGAGACTTAGGAACCTGTCCGTAATTCAACTGAGGAAACACCTCTGCTGAGATTTAGGAACTCGTCCGTAATTCAACTGAGGAAACATCTCTGCTGAGATTTAGGAACTCGTCCATAATTCAACTGAGGCAAAAGCTTCATAGCTTGAATTTTGTGAGAATCTGGTTGTATCTTTCCTGAAAGGTAAAGGTTAGATGTATGTAATGCATGATATGTATCAAGCAATGATGTTCTCAAAATAAATGAGATTGTGATTGTATGATGTGTATATGCATGTGTCATGATGTATGAAAATGTGATGTTTGTAGCTGGGGACAATAAATCCCGGGTAGCTGCTGGAGAAAAGAATTGAATTCTTCGTTCCGCTAGGGATAGTGAATGAAGATGATTGTGAGAATAAACCTGCAAGAGAGGATAACTTCGCTGGGGAATAAACTGATAAGGAGATGGCTCTGTGGGGAGGACATGCTCTGTTGAGGATTCCGCTGATCTATTCAGCTAGGGATGAATTATCGTTGCTGGTGATACTGAATCCTGTTGGGGATTTGAGTTTCTGTTTGTGAAAGGAATGAACTCCGCTGGGGATGATCTTTCAATTGCGACTTCACTGGGGATAACCTTTTAGACTCTACTGGGGATAATTTTCCAGAGTCTACTGGGGATGATTCTCCAAACTCCACTGGGGAAGCTTTTTCAGACTCCGCTGGGGATAATTGTCTAGTGCTGATGATGGATAAATTCTGCTTGGGGAGAATTTTGCCGACTCATTCGCGGTTGCGAGCCTCAGCTGGGAAGAGTTAACATTATTATATTTCGCTTACTCTGCGGGGAGTGAACGTACCTCAGTCATATTCTTCGGCTAAATCTATCCATGTACCTGGTGGACAAAGCAACTGTCTGGACAATTCTTATTTGCCCCAGTTCCTGATATTACGAGTAATCGTCTTTTGTTTCGCATGTAAATATTCATGAGCAGGCATTAATGTCAAATGCATATATCAAAAATGAACATTGGACGTTCTTTGCAAAACAAAACAGAAAAAGGAAAAACAGTTTGAAATTTCTTTGAAAATGAATTGTATTGACTTTGAAGTTTGGCCTGTAAATAGGCATTTTTGTACAAGAGGCTGGCGTCCTAGTGAGAGAACACCGCCAAACAATAGAATTTATACAGTTTGTGTAAAACTAAACAAAACAGCTATGTGAACAATCCCACTGGGTTCCAACTCTTCTATTTCCCTTATATCCTCGAGCATCTCATCACTTTGCTACTTGGTTGAAGGTAGATCAGATTGATTAGTGTCGTCCAAGCTTGATAGTCGATACCGAAGTTTGGTTGCAAGGTGATCCAATGAGACATAGTGTTACGCTTTGATCCATAATTTTTGCCTGGACCACCCTTTCGGGTTTTCAGTCCACCGGGATACCCTTTTTTTCCCAAGCCGCCTTTTCAGGTTTTCGACTTGCCGGGTGTACAGATTTTTCATTTTCATCCCTTTTTTTTGCCCGAACCCTTTTGGTTCGCCGGGAAGCCCTAATTTTTGCCTAGGTCAGTCGACCTAGCGGGCCTTTGATTATGCATAGTATCTTTTCACTATGTCTGCATTGACGGGGTGAGGAAGGTCGTCACCATCCATGGTGGTTATAATCATAGCTCCTCCTGAGAAAATATTCTTAACCATAAATGGCCCTTCGTAAGTAGGGGTCTATTTTCCCCTGGGATCACCTTGAGGTAAGATGATATGTTTGATCACCAGATCCCCAACTTGATACTCTTGTCGTCTAACTTTCTTGTTAAATGCCTTGATCATTCGTTTTTGATACGTCTGACCATGACAAATAGCAATAAGTCTCTTTTCATTGATTAAGTTCAGCTGATCAAGCCGGGTCTGGATCCAGTCATCTTCGCTCAAACCTGCATCCTTCATAATCTGAAGAGAGGGTATCTGAACTTCAATGGGTAAGATGGCCTCCATACCATATACCAAGGAATAGGGTGTCGTCCCTGTTGACGTCCGCGCTGAGGTACGGTACCTATGTAGAGAAAATGGTAACATCTCGTGCCAGTCTTTGTATGTCACAGTCATCTTCTGCACAATCTTCTTGATGTTCTTATTAGCCGCTTCAACAGCCCTATTCATCTTAGGCCGGTAGGGAGAAGAGTTTTGATGTTGTATCTTGAACTGTTTGCAGAGCTCGGTGATCATCTTATTGTTGAGATTTGTACCATTGTCCGTAATGATCCTCTCTGGTACACCATATCGACAGATCAGATTGTGTCGAATAAACCGTGCCACGACGTTCTTGGTTACAGTAGCAAAGGAAGCTGCCTCAACCCATTTTGTAAAGTAATCAATCGCTACCAAGATGAAACGATGCCCGTTGGACGCAGTAGGTCTGATCTTGTCGATCATATTGATGCCCCACATTGCAAAAGGCTAAGGCGCTGTCAAGACGTTCAGAGGAACTGGAGGTATGTGCACCTTATCAGCATAGACTTGGCACTTGTGACAGGTCCGAGAATGCTAATAACAGTCGGCTTCTATAGTGGACCAATAATATCCTGCCCGAAGGATCTTCTTTTCCATGGTGTGTCCACTGGAATGAGTTCTGAAAGTACCTTCATGTAAATCTACCATAATTCTTTCTGCCTCGTTCTTATCAACACATCGCAGTAAGGTCGAATCATGGTTACGCTTGTAAAGGATGTCATTACTGATGAAGAACTTCGCCGCGAACCTCCTCAGAAACTTCTTATCATTAATAGATGCACCCGCGGGGTACTCTTGAGCCTCAAGATACCTCTTCACCTCATGAAACCAGGGTTTATCTGCTACCTCTTCAGTTTCAATGTCGCAGCAATGTGCAGGTTCGTCCAACCTTTCAATGGTGATTCGGGGAGCCTCGTTGTCCCAGTTGACTTTGAACATAGAAGACATCGTATCTAGCGCGTCCGCCAACTGATTATCCTCTCTTGGGAAGTGTTCAAAGGTTATCTCCTCGAAGTGTGGAAGCAAAGTCAATACATACTCCTTATAAGGAATAAGATTTGGATGTTTTGTATCCCACGCGCCTTTGATATGACTGATCACGAGAGAGGAATCTCCTAATACACTTAAGAACTTAATCCTTAGGTCAATTGTTGCTCGAAGACCCATGATGCACGCTTCATACTCCGCCATATTATTGGTGCAGTTGAAACATAGTTGGGTGGTAAATGGAGTATGAGAGCTTTTAGGAGATATGATCATGGCGCCAATGCCATTACCTAAAGCGTTTGAAGCTCCATCAAAGTAAATAGACCATCGGGATCCTTCCTCAGGTCCTTCATCCGGTCCAGGTTCTTCACAGTCGGTTACCAACATGATGTTCTCATCCGGGAACTCGAAGTTCATAGACTGGTAATCATCCACTGCCTGATGTGCCAAATGATATGCCAACACACTTCCCTTGATTGCCTTTTGGGTCGTGTACTAGATGTCATACTCAGTCAAGATCATCTTCCATCTTGCTATTCTTCCGGACAAAGCAGGCTTCTCGAAGATATACTTGATTGGATCCATCTTTGATATCAATAGAGTAGTGTGAGTCAGCACATACTGTCTCAGCCGATGAGCAGCCCATGCCAAAGTGCAGCAAGTTTTCTCAAGCAACGAGTATCAGGTCTCGCAGTCGGTAAACTTTTTGCTAAGGTAATAAATAGCATGCTCTTTTCGGCCAGAATCGTCATGCTTCCCCAGCACGCATCCCATTGAATTGTCGAGTACTGTCAAGTATAAAATCAAAGGTCTTCCTTCAACTGGAGGCATCCGAATGGGTGGCTCTTGGAGATATTCCTTGATCCTTTAGAAAGAGGCCTGACACTCATCATTCCACTTCACCACTTGATCTTTCTTCAGCAACTTGAAGATTGGCTCACAAGTAGCAGTCATATGTGAAATGAATCGGGCAATGTAATTCAAACGTCCCAAAAAGCCTTTGACTTCTTTTTCTATTCGGGGAGCTGGCATCTCCTGTATAGCCTTCACCTTTGCAGGATCCACTTGAATACCTTTATCACTTACGACGAAACCCAGCAGCTTACCAGACCCCACCCCGAAGGTGCACTTGTTCGGGTTTAACCTCAGCTTGTACAACTTTAACCTGTCAAATAGCTTCTGAAGGTGGTCAAGATGTTCTTCTTCAGTCTGGGATCTTGCAATCATGTCGTCGACGTATACCTCAATCTCATGATGGATCATGTCATAGAACAAAGCGACCATGGCACGCTGATACGTTGCCCCAACGTTCTTCAATCCGAAAGGCATGACTTTGTAGCAAAAGGTACCCCACTGCGTAACGAACGTTGTCTTCTCCATGTCTTTGGGAGCCATCTTAATCTGATTGTAACCAGAGAAACCATCCATAAAGGAGAAGACCTTATGTTGTGAGGTGTTGTCAACCAGAACATCGATATGAGGTAGAGGGAAATCATCCTTGGGGTTTGCCCTGTTCAGATCCTTATAGTCCACACACATACGAACCTTACCATCCTTCTTCGACACTGGAACCACGTTGGCAACCCACTGCGGGTAAGAAGTAACTGCTAAAAAACGGGCATCAAACTGTTTCATAACCTTAGCCCTGATTTTCTCAGACATCTCTGGGCGCATTCGACGAACTTTCTATTTCACTGGAGGACAGTCTTCCTTGGTAGGCAGGCGGTGAACCACAATATCGGTATCCAACCCAGGCATATCTTCATAAGACCAGGAAAAGATCTCAACATAGTCACGCATCATCTAAATCAACCGTTGCTTAACACTAGGCTCCAGATTCGCACCGATCTTGACCTCTTTCTTGTCTATCTCTGTACCCATATTCACTGATTCCACTGGCTCTTCATGCGGCTGTATAGCCCTCTCTTCCTGAAGTAACAGTCTAGCAAGTTCCCCAAGCACTTCACAATCATCCTCACCTTCGTCTTCGGCTTGGTTGATCGGACTTTCGAAGTCATAACTGGCAGTAGCATAGTCGTTATCAGTGGGATCCAGAGTGGATATAGACCTGTATATATGAGTGTGTGTAAGACAAATAGTTGTTTTACAAGATAGAAAAGAAAAAACAGGGAGCGTAAAATTTGAAATGCAAAAATGTCTAATGCTTTTATTGATGATATATGGAGATGACAAATATAAAGCCCTCACAAACAAAGCCATGGTGCCTCGGGTAAGACACCGGGCCGTAAAGTTTAAAAATTGTCTGTTACAAACTCAAAACAAAAGTCTCATTACTAGGTAATAAAAGAAATGGGCATAGAATCCTTCGCTGTCCAATTGCTCAAGCCGCCATTGGTAGTCGGGTAAATCCAGCTGTCAATGTCAAACTCTTATTCATCATCCCTAATAACATTCACTCTCGCGTCGTGTTTGGGCATAGGTGCCGTTATGACATTAGGCTTTTCAAGCGCTTCAAACTCGATTTCCTTAGCATCAATCAGATCCTGCACTTTATTCTTCAAAGCCCAGCAATTATTGGTATCATGCCCTGGGCTATCAGAGTGATAAGCACAGCGGGCGTTCGGATTGTACAGCGGTGATGTGGTGTTGGAGTTCTTTGGAGCCTCCTTCAGAATCACCAAATTGGTTTTTAACAACTGCGGCAGAATTTGAGACAGGGTCATACTGAGCCTAGTGAATTGTCTCTGCTGCCTCTCTGCTCTTGGCTGATTATTGTGTTGTGGGGCAACAACAGGCCTTGATATAACCACTGCATTAACTGCTTGGCGGCGCTCAGGTCGGTCATGGGTCCTCGAGCTGTAAATTGCACTAGACTCCTTTTTGAAGGGCTTCTTCTTGGTGCTTGACGAATCACCTCTCTGTATCTTGCCGCTCTTGATACCGGCCTCAACTCTTTCCCCGGTCATAATCAGCTCAGTAAACCCGGACGATGAGCTACCAATCAAATGGTTGAAATATGGACCAAACAAGGTCCCAAGAAACATATCCACTAACTCCCTATCAGCCAGAGGGGGTTGTACTCTCCCAGCAAGGTCCCTCCATTTCTGAGCGTAGTCCTTAAAACCTTCGCTCGCACCCATAGACAAACCCTGAAGTTGGGTACGCGTGGGAGCAAGGTCGGCATTATACTGGTACTGCTTGTAAAAAGAAGAGGCAAGGTCTTCCCATTTAAGGATGTTAGCTCCTTCCAGTTGGTAGAACCATTCAAGTTGAGTCCCTGAAAGACTATCTTGAAAGAAATGAATCCAGAGGTTCTTATCGGCAGTGTATGGTTGAATCTTTCTAACATACGAGCGAACGTGTAGCTTTGGGCAGGAGACCCCGTCGTACTTAGCAAAGACATGTGCTTTAAACTTGTGGGGAATCACCACCCCAGATGCCAGACCTAAATCTCCAAAGTCCAGACCAGGGACTTTCTGGACCTTAATTGCGCTCAACCAGTCTTCGAGTTGCTTATACTTGTCCTCTGCAGGAGGATACTGGTCTTCATAAAAGTCAGTCTCATTGTCAAAAACCACAGGGCTAGGAGCCCTCCTTTCTTCTTGATTCTCTCCCCCTCCAGATGAGTGAGATAAATCAACATCCTGTCTTAATCTGTTCCTAAACCTGTGACCCATATTCAGGAGGACCGGCTTCTTCTTCTTCTTCTTCTTCTTCTTCTTATCCTTCAAGATAAGAGTCTTCAGATCTTGCTAACCCTTGGCCAAGTTCATGAACATTTCTTGGAACTGAGCGTTTTGAGCTTGCAGAGCCTTGATGGCTTGATCAGTTGATGTTTCAGAAGACATGTTTGCTGAAATAAACAGCGAAGAAGATGAAAAACCTGTAAGGGTACCTGTAATGAGGTGCATGGGAATGGAATGCGTATGATATGATTTCAAAGACTTTAGGGAGATTCAAATTTGCAAACCAAAATGAAACACACTTCATTAGATAAAAAACTTGAAATCAATGTTTAATAGATGCCTTTAAGGCATTACAAAAAGAAATACTGAAAGCAAATCTATGCTAGAAACACTAAAAGACAATTAGCGCTCCCACGGTCATTTTCCTTTGGTGCTGACATAGTCGTTGAGGACCCTCTCATTCTCCAGCTGCCTTATAAGCTTCAGGATCTTCCGCTCCTGCTCATGATACTTCTCTCTGTAAGTATCTCGTTCTTCCCTTAGCTGGATCCAAGACCTCTTTAATGCCCCAATGTCAGTAAGCATGTATGGATGGAGGATGGTAGGAGGAACCCCTTCTTCATCAGTACTCTCAACAATTACCGACAAGACAGCTTCGTACGGCATCCCCAGCTTTTGAGCGTGGGCTCGAACCCACCGGAGATACTGTTGCATTGGGAGCGAAGTCTTCATGCCTAGCTCATGCGGATCAGGCATGTTGACCTTATCCCAAGCTCATATGAATCTACGACGATGTCCCTCAACATCTCCCTAGAAGTCAAAGACAATGCTTGGAAGCAGCAACTCATGAGGTCCGTCCCTCCTAGCTCACCCAAATTTTCGTAAGGCCAAACAAGGATTATAGGTGATCCCTCCTCGAATTCCAAGCAATGGAACATTGGGGTACTCCTCACAGCGATCAATAACAACTACTTCTTCCATGTCTTTAGTACTCCAGATGATATCCGTGTGAGCAAGGGACATAATTCTGTAGGCCCAACCCATGCCTTCCTCGTTCTTCAAAACAGATTTGGGGAGGTGAGAAATAAACCACCTCGCCAGCAATGGTGCGCAACACATGAGAGTTCCCCGTTTCCGAGCAGTACGGGCAAAAAGAGCATGTAGAATGTCACCTAAGAGAGTGGGCACTGGATTACGGGACATGAAAATCTTCACCGCGTTCACATCAACAAAGGAATCTGAATTTGGGAACAGAACCAGGCCATAGATGAGAAGGGCCAGGATGTCTTCAAACTCTTGAAAGTCTAAATTGTCCCAGAACTGATTAGCCTGATCAACCAAGAACTTAGCCAAGAAGCCTTTTATCCCACTCCGAGTTTCCCAATTAGACACCACATCAACCCTTGTAAGATGGAGGGATGAGGCAATATCCTCCGGCCTAGGAGCTGTCTCCAAACCTGTAAATGGGGTCTGCTCTAGAACAGAGATGCCGAGTAGATCAGAGAACTCCTCCAAGGTAGGGACCAACTGATAATCCGGGAAAGTGAAGCAGTGGTATAATGGATCAAAGAACTGGAATAAGACGCTCATCATCTGTTCATCCAGCTTGGAAGTGACTAAGCTGAGGAGGTGACCATGTCTTCTGTCAAAAGAGGAAGTGTCAGGAACCTTGGAAACCAAATCTTTAAGCTGAGTAGGAATCTGTATAAAGTTGATCTGAATAGTGTTTCTACGCATAGATGCCATGATCTGTAAAACAGAACAAAGATGAATCCCATTGGTCTTCGAAATGGTTAGTCCAATGCAATATGCATGCAATGTCATGATGCATGACGTCATGATAAAAATACACCACAGGTATTCACAGATAGCAAACATGGTAAGGGCAAACAAGTCACACAGATAGCCCTTAAATTTCAGGTTGGCATGGAATTTAGGTACTACCCTATTTTAGTTTAGTTGGTTCAACCTGTCCTAGTAATAGTAACCGGGTTCTAGAGGATCTCAATATCACTGACCACCCTCGATCGGTCATAATTCCAGTTTAGCAACCTTTTCTTGTGGCCGAAATCATCACGAGAGTTTGGTCTCAATGAGTGTAGCATACTGCTACTTTTCTATGGCCAAGTTAGTCAATTATAGTTTCTAAGGTCAGTTGGTGCTTGATGACCCCTTAACAGCCCCATATTCTCCTCGTTTCGCCACAAGGGATATCGGTACAAACTAAAGTGTCACACCAATGTAGCTATTGCTTCAACCGTATCAGTATACGTCGTACAGTTCCCTCACAGTCTATTGCTACTTACCTAAAAAATATCCCCAGATCCGGGTTAGGATCTATAGTAACTTCGATTCAAACCCACAAAGATAAAGCAAATAGATCAAACAATTGAAAACAATATGAACTATTCCTAAGGTACACCCCGCTTATTTTCCCCAACAGAGTCGCCAGTTTTGTGATACGGTGGAAGAACTGACTGTTTTTGGAATGCTGGTTTGCATTTTGCGTTTTGTTTTTGCAAAATGTCGTGGTAATCAAGAGTCGCCACCGACTTTTATTTTATCCAACAAGGAAAGGAAAAAAGCACAGAAAAATTCCTTTTTCGAGATATTTCTGAGTAGGGGGTAGATTATAGAAAGGGAAGGTATTAGCACCCTTTCTATCCGTAGTTATCTACGAGCTCTTAGGTACTTGCTCATCGTTTTCAAAATTGTTTTCTTTGTGTTTGTGGGTTTTTAAAACTTTTTGTTTCAACTTCGATTTAACTCTTGCTTCTGTCCTCAAGAGTGTAATGAAGTGTTTTTTTGAAAACTTGTTCGTAAAAGAGTGTAAGTGTGAAAATTTTATTTGGAATGAGCAAGTACTTAAGAACTAATCTACCTACTCGAAAAAGGAATCATTCTGTATTTGTTTCCTTTAGATAGCGCTATCCCACTATTAGTGAGTAGGTAGCACCGTCGTTGGAGTTTGAGGGTCAATTCGAAAGAGGGACATACAGTCACTAAAGCAACGTTAGGACGTCTTAGAGGTAACCCTAATGTCTTAGATCATTTATCCGAGACGACAATGTCCGAGGAAACCTTTCTGAGGCAACTATGATATTTTAGACAAGAGGGCGACCTCTAAAACAACCTATACTCAATGACCGTTACCGAAGGCAACCAAGTGGGAGAGTACCCTAGGAGTGCGCATGTTCGAGTGTTTTGATTTCAGTTATTTATCTTTGCACATGTTTAGGGTGATCTAACTGTTTTAAACTTGATCATACATTCTTGTTGTGATACGGTGGGAGAACTGACTTGAGGTTTTGCGTTTGTTTTCGCAAATGTTTCGGTTTAGCAAGAGTCGCCACCGACTTTTTATTTTATCCTAAAGGAAAGGTTAAAAAGCACAGGAAAAACCTTTGAGATGTTTTCGTGGGTTCGGGGGGTAGATTATGAAAAGGGAATGTGCTAGCACCCTTTTCATCCATGGTTATCCATGGGCTCTTAGTTACTTGTTTTAGATCACTTGCCTTTGCTTTTCAATTGTTTGAAATGGTGCTTTGTGTGTGTGGTTTTGAAAATGTTTTGAAAGAGATGCCTTGTCTAGGCAACCATTGTAACAATTCTTTACTCGAATGTTTTACAAAGGTGTTTGTCTTTTTGAAAAGATGTTTCAATGTTTTTGAAAGTTTATTTTGAAATTGTGTTGTGGAGTGTGTTTTTGAAAGTAGGCAAGTGTGTTTTGCAAGTTTGATCAAGTAACTAAGAGTTGTCTACCCCTAAATTTACTCAAAGATTTTTCCTATGTTTTAACCCTTTTAACAGTGTTGTTTCACCATTGTATTTGGTGAACAACCTTGTGTTAGGATGTTAACGGGACGGGCGCGGGTCATCGTTTGGACCATGAATGCAATAGTGCCAAGTTTCTTTAGCAATTTTCTTGAGGGACTATGATCATTTTGTTTAGGCAACTTCGAAAGCGTCATCGAGGGACTATGATCATTTGATTTGTTTTTGTTTTGCCAAAGTACTTGACATGCAACATGGCCCATTTTAGAAGGCAACAAGCGGGATTACCCTAGGGGTGCAAGTGTGAATTGAGTATTGATTTTCATGCATTTGTCTTTGTATTAGGTTATCTAGCAGTTGATTTTGAATCTTCGCATACAAACCCTAATTACTATACAGTATATAGAAAGCGATAAATTGAGGGAATTTAAAGTCTAAGCTATTACAAATAAGTATCCGGGGATGGGGGTACAAATATTTATAAATGGGGATGAGTCTTATCAGGATAGTAGTGTCCAAATAATATTTACAACCAAATTGAATCGTCATATTCTCAATGTAAAATATAGCAAAGTATAAGAATCAAAGAGAAATAAAAGTATTTGTGAAAGTGTATGTGATTATTTACAAGTGATATAAATTGTTAACCTAATGCAATTATTAAGTGTTTTATTATTCTTTGTGTTTTTTTTGTTAATTATATAAACAAAAGTTTTAAAGAAAAGAAAAGAAAAAAATGTTTAAGAAATTCTATTTTTAGGTATTTTAGTTAATGTTTTTATGTATAAAAAATATTTATTAAAAAGAGTTTTAAGACAAAAATCTATTAACCTAATTAAATCTAATATTTACATATTCTTGCAAAATGTAATAAACATTAAGAAAAGTTTTTGTACAAAAATAATATATTGTTTTATTTAACAAAATAAGTTATGTTATATAAAAAGAAAATAAATAAAAAAAGAGTATTAGTTTATAAAAAAGAAAAAAAAAGTTAAATGGGCTTGGGATTATGTACATGGCCCAAACAAAAAACAAATAGGTTTGCAAAGGGGGTGTGGAACTGAAATGGGCTTAACAGTTTTGATGGGGCAGGCCCAACGCGTGCGCTTGACAAATTGTTTTAGGGTTCATTTTGTTTGTTTCAGAAAAAGGGTTTGTATCCTTGGAACGAACGGCGTCGCTTCCATCTTCTTCTTCGTTGTCTTCTTCATCTTTCTTGAGCCAATCTACTGAACGAACATCCATGCCTCAGCTGCTAGAGCGCCGCCTCCACTTCCCTCTCTCCATGGTCATACCCAGGCGGTGATAAAAAGGTAACGATTTCTCTTTCGTCTTCGTGTTTTAGGGCTTTGGATTCTTGTCTCTTACATGTTATTAACTTTGGACACGTTTTTTATTTTTATGTTATTTGATATTTGTGTGAGGTGTTAAGGAGAAGGGAGGAGTTACTACCTTTGGAGAGGAGACGGAGGAGGACGGAGGCGCGTCTCAGGTGGCCGAGGCGTGGGGACCGGTGATGAGGCTTGCTGACTCCCTGGTATTTGTATCTTGCTTTTGTTTGGTTTTATGATGAACGCTTTCTGAAAACCCTGTAATAGTTGCTTCTTTTCCTCTTCTCTTGGTCTTTTTATCAATGATGATATTATGATTCTGAGATTGTTGTTTGCTATTACTTCGCTTCTGACTTCTGATGAACTTTGTTGTTCTTTTACAATGATAATGATTTCGAATCTGAGTTTGTTCCTGGGTTGCTTTTCCTTTCTTTTGACTTCTGATGAACTTTGTTGTTCTTTGCCTATGAGGAAACTAGTTCTGAGGCATGTTTGCTTACTTCTGATTCTCCTTTTCTCTTTTGGGCTTGGCTGGCTTTGCCTATGAGGAAGCTAGTTCTGAGGCATTTATTTTTTTTGTTTGGATATCTAGATGTTTGGATATCAAACAAGTTGCCGAGTTTAGGCTTGAGTGACTTATTGGGTTTGCTTTAGGCAGGCTACTGATCTCAGGCTTTAAGACTTCTAGAGGTTTGCTATGCTTGTTTATTGTGCAGTTGGCTTCAAGTTTATGTTTTATGTGCAGGCTTTTAGTTTTATGCAGGTTGAACACAGGTTTGTGTTTGAATAAGGCTTGAGACAGGTTTGTTGGGAAGCTTGAATGTTGTATAGTTTTGGACAGGCTGGTATGGTATCAGTTTGGAAATTTGTTTCTGGTATAGGCTTGACTTGAATGTTTTGATGCAGTTTTGAGGCCACTTCTGGTTTTTGTGTATTGGTACAGGCTTGTTTGAACCAAGATTTGTTTGTGAGTTTTGAAGGTTCTGGTATTTAAGGTTTGAACAGGTTAAGGCTGAGCTTGCTTCAAGGCTTTGTTGTTTTGGCTTTTGCAATGTTACAGTTTTGTGGTATATCTTTTTTATGTGTTGTTCTGCCCCCTTTTGTTCTGAACTGGAACTCTTTGCTTTATATCTTTATCCTAAGCCTGCAAAACTGTAAGCCTCCATACTTCTCTCTCTCTTTCTCTCTCCACAGAAAAAAGCATTGTTTATTGCTTAGACTGTACTTTTTCTGAAAAAGTGTTGGTTGGGAAATGATGAAGATTTTGAAATGTATGCTTGCAATGTTAGCTTTCCTCTGCATATTGTACTTTCCAGATTTCCTGCATTGCTTTGATATCTTCTTTGGACAGTTTTGACAGCTTTGACAGTTTTTGGACAGTTTGGTTGACATTTTGAATTTGTGCAACTTGGTTTTGGCATTTCAGTTTGGTTTGCCTTTTCAGTTTGCAATTTGGTTTGAAATTATGCAGCTTTCTTGTTTGTTCAATTTGAACTTTGCAACTTGTTTGTTTCAGTTTGACTTTGCAACTTGTTTTGGCATATTCAGTAGCTTTTCCCTTTTCATGTAGCTTTGTGCATTTGGTTCAATTATGCAGCCTTGTACATTTTTATATTTGCAAACATATTTCCTTTCCCTCTTTGTGAACCAAGAGTCTTCTTGTGATTTGCAGAGAGGGCGAACAAACTGATTCCGGCCAACACTTTTAATGATGAGTTTTAATTTGATTAACTGTCTGAGAATGCTTTTCCAAATTCAGCTGTGTTTGACTTCTTTCTTCTCTTTTTGCAGGTAAATGTCAGTTGAGCAAAGGATGCAACAGTAGCAGATGAAGATTTCAAGACACTTAGGATACAATTTTATTTTATTTTAATCATTTGTAATAAACATTATTATAAATACTGTAAAAATTACTTGTATTTAAATAACACTTGTACCAATAATTAAAAATAAATAAAAGTCTTTTTGTCAGATATCTCTTTTAATTCTTCTGCATTTATTTATTTAATTACTTAAATTTCTTGAATTATAATAATTGGAAATTATCCAATAATTTTAACTTAGAAATTATAAATAATCAATAAACGTTCGGTGTTCCGAATAACCAAAAACATTTCACAGTTAAACAAACAAACGTCCATATGTCCTTTATCTCACTGATCAAACTTAAATTTCAAACTTTCAATCAGAAGCCTCAACCCATATCCCAGAGTCAATTGAAAATAACTGTAGAATTAATTCCTTCTAAGAATGCGCGCGCAAACCCTAATTCTTGATTTACTGTCAAAGAAGCGTCCGCCTGATCAAACCCTGAGCCAAACTCAACCAAACCATAACAATCTGCTTGAACTGATTCAAAATCAATGGAAACCCTAATTTTGTCTGACTGATGAGAAAAGTCTGTTTGAACGATTCTTAAGCCAATCTGAAAAACCAGGAAAAGCCCGAAGCTGTGATTTCTTGTGAAAAAGAGAGAGGGCAAATTTTGGGGTACAACACTTGCCATGCAAACCCTAGTTATTCATACATCTAACAGTTAATAGTTTGCGGAATTAAAAATGCGGAATTTAAACTAAGCTATTACAAGGCTTCGGGTATTTACATAGCCAATAACAAACCCTTTGAAATTAAAAGCGGTAAAAATAAATAAATGTCCTAATTTAATTATTATAAACCGGAAGCAGATACAATAATTGGATAAAAAATAAAGCGCGCGAGAAAATTAGGTCGAATACGAAACTAGGATTTTGACCCTTCTATCCTAATTAAAAAGAAAAATTGTTTTTTTTTGTTTTTAATATTTTTTAATAAAAAGATTAGGTTCTAAAAATTAAATGCTAAATTAATTAGTTATTAAATTAATTAATGAAAAATAATTAAATGTCATATTTTTGGGTTTTTGTTATTTTAGGAAAGAAATAAAATAATTAAGTTAGTGATAAAACCTAGTTATTCTAATTAATTTTAATTATTTGCAAAATGAATTAAAGTTACCTAATTTAATCAAACCTAATTAAATTAATTGCATTTATTGAAGAAAAATAATATTCTAATTTTGATTGGACATAAAAATGTTTTTTTTGGTGATTTTTGATAAAAAGAAAATTATTTTATTGGTTAGTAAAATAAATAAAATAACTAATTGAAATAAAATAAAGTATAAAGAGATGGAGATTGGGCCTGACAAAGTGGTGTGCCAATATCAATTTCTGGGCCCATTAGTGCTGGAGTCCATTTGACTTTCTTGATCATGTGTATTGCGCTGACCCTGGCTCATGGTGTTCCTTCAGCGGTGACCACCAGATCTGGACATCTGGCCATCTGGCGCGTTGATGATGAAGGCTCATGGTGGATCTCTTGACTGCGCATGCATTGGATCTCCTGAAATAAAATAAGAAAATGGCAAATGCTGGAGGTAGGGATCGAACCCCTGACCTCCAGCCTCCTAGCGCCTTAAGCATCCACCTGGTAACCACTATGCCATTGTGTATTTGTTGTACATAAAACATACAATAATAATATATAAAAACAAAGCGTTAGTGGAGATCTGGCGCGAAAGTTCAAAAAAGCCAATGGTGGAATGACAACTCATTGTCTTCTTCCTCTCTCCGTGGCTAAAAGCTGGAACACCTATACCTACAGAAAAAGTCTGTTGCTATAGGTTTGTACGTTTCCAAAATCGTCCATGGGCCATGTAAATAACATCTAACACCATGGTTAGACTCGTCTTGTCTTCCTGATCACAATGGTACCCATTACCAAGGCCAATTGTCCCTGAAATTGAAAACCCTAAAACAAACTCCAAAAACCTAACAATGGTGATTCACGATTCAGTCCATATAAATGAAATTGAATAATGCCAAAAGTTTGCAAATGTTATGGTGATCAAGAATGTACAATTATTTTACACTATGGATGCAAGAACAAGGCTATTCGAATTCAAGAAGAAGGCAATATCGTGACGGACTTACAATGTGTTATAGGGCTTGAAAACACTTGCTTTCGATTGCTTTCGCTTGTGGAGACTTCCTGGAAGTGATTGGGATCGTCAAAGAGTCTTGAAACTGCCTCTAAAGGGGATTTCGAACTCACACTTTTCTTGGTATTTTTTAGATTTTGTTTTATCTCTAGCGCCTGTTTCCAACCTGTTTCTAGGTCTGCCTCGCCTCCTTATGTATCAAACAATGCATTAGGGTTGATCATTGTGTCCAAATCTTCCTTCTTCAATGCTTTTGATATTTGATTTGATTCCCTTTAAAAACCTTCCAAATTTGGCTTATTTTCAATCTTTTTGTGCACACAAGCCTTGATGCGAATTTGAATGATGGCTAGCTGTGTAATAAAGCCTGAAACAAGCACAAAATCCCTTGTTATCAATGTTTTGGATTTTATTTGATTTATTTTGATTTAAATTAAATTAATTCAAATAAAAATAAAAATAAAAAATAAAAATAAGATATGGACAAGTGGCAAAGGCTAGAGCACGTGGGATATGTTGCCAACTCAAAACAAGTGAAAAAGATTGGGCCCATTTGGCAAAAATTGAAGTTTTTAGGGATAGTTGACTTTTGGCAATTTTGCAAAAAAGGGTCAACTTCAACAATGCATAAATTCCTCAATTTTGAATCTTTGGAGGTGTTCCCTGACTTTTTAGAAAGCTTGAGATGTCCTCTTAGCAACCCTTTTGGTCTCATCTTATTTTGATATTCCATTCTCATGTACGAAGCTTTGACAAAAAAGGTGTTTTTGTTGACTTTTCAAAATGACATATAATGTCCAAATTCATAACTTCTTGTGAGTGCATATTTTGAAATTGGGAGCTGAAGATGGATTGTATGGAATTTAATCCTATTTAAAATGAGCTTTGTATGGGTCATTTCTCATAAAGTATGAGAAAGTTATGCTTGGTCAAAGTTGAGTTGACTTTTCCTGCAAAACCCTAATTTAGCAACTTTTGAGTCTTGATGAATTGTGAGCAATCCTTGATGAATCATGATCAACCCTTGATCAAATGATGAAATATACTTCAAAATGAGGATGTTGACCAAAAATCTTGAAGTTTGACTGTATGTGGGTCACAGTTGACTTTTGCCCTAGCACAGTCGATTTTTGGACCTTTGAGCAATTGACTGAGCAAACTTCCTCTACAAGGCTTGAAACTTGTCATGGATGATATTGAGAATATATTAGGACAATGTTGATAACTTGGGATCATTTTGACTCAAGTATCTTGATGCAACATGAAACCCTAATTTGGGGTAGACTGCCTTAGGAGAGAGCTTGGCTGGCCAACCCTTGGACTACCTTGAGAAACTTGAGGATCTTTCTTGAAATGTTTTGAGAAATATGGGAGGGAAAATTTTGGGGTACAACACCAAGACCCCACCCAAAATGACTTCTCTGAAATACGCCAAAGATGTGGTAGAATAAGGTGGTTGTACTATTTACGGTCAGCTTCCTGACATTCCATACAAGTCTGACAAATTTGGTTTGGGTTTCACTGCAGAGGCTCAGAGGGTTGTTCATCGTGCTCGAGCTGGAAGACCAACATTCCGCTTCAGCAACAATGGAGTCAACACGGTAGAAGATGCTGATAGCGATTATGACCTAGACAACTAGATTTTTCCCATCACCAGCAATGGACTCAACAATTGGAAGACTAAAGACGTTATATCGATCTCCTTTAGTCAGGATTAAATGATATTTTCTATTTATTTTTGCTTTCAAGTTGTGACTATGTAATTTTAAACAATAACTTTAAGCCTTGTGCCTTACCCTGGGCACAACGGTCCATTTTTTAGGGTTGTCATATTTCATTGTCATATTTTCATTCAATAAAACATTGGACGTTTGCGTTCAAATTTTGAGCTCTTTGTCTTTCTTTTACTTTATTACTTTCAAAATAGCTATGTGTTATTACACACACCTACACAACAAATTGAAGATCCACATCCACTATGGATCCCGTTGATAACAATCCTGCTATTGCCACTTATGACTTTGAAAATACGATCTACCAAGCTGAGGACGAAGGTGAGGAAGATTTTGAAGTACCTGGAGAGCTTTCTAGGATGTTAATGCAAGAAGAAAGAGACATACAACCGCACGAAGAGACAGTCGAGGTTGTAAACTTGGGTACTAAAGAAGAGAAGAAAGAAGTCAAGATAGGTGCCAATCTAGAAGGCAGTGTCAAGAATAGATTAGTCCAGATGTTGCGTGACTATGTTAAGATCTTTGCTTGGTCATAAGTAGACATGTCAGGGCTTGATACTAATATTATGGTTCACCGCCTACCAATGAAGGAAGGTTGTTCTCTAATAAAGCAAAATGTTTGTCATATGCATCCCGAGATGTCGGAAAAGATCAAGGATGAGGTTATGAAGCAATTCAATATGGGTTCCTTAGTTGTTACATCATATCCTCAATGGGTTGCAAATGTGGTGCCAGTACCTAAAAAGGATGGCAAGGTGCGTATGTGTGTAGACTACAAGGATCTGAATAGGGCAAGCCCCAAAGATGACTTCCCACTTCCATATATTGATGTTCTGGTTGACAACACCACTCAGCATAAATTATTCTCCTTCATGAATGGTTTCTCTGGTTATTATCAAATTAAGATGGCACCTGAAGACATGGAGAAGACTACTTTCGTTACACAATGGGGCACTTTCTAGTACAAGGTCATGCCTTTTTGGTTAAAGAATGTCAGTGCAACATATCAACATGCTATGGTAGAATTGTTCCATGACATGATACATCACGAGATAAAGGTTTATGTTGACGACAAGATAGTCAGATCTCAGACTGAAGAAGAACATCTTGACCACCTACACAAGGTGTTTGAGAGATTGAATAAGTACAAGCTGAGGTTGAATTCAAACAAGTGCGCCTTTGGGGTAATGTCTGATAAACTCCTATGTTTCGTCGTCAGTGGTAAAGGTATTGAAGTTGATCCCGCAAAGGTTAAAGCTATTCAAGAAATGCCAGCTCCCCGTACTGAGAAGGAAGTCAGAGGTTTGCTGGGAAAATTGAACTACATTGCCAGATTTATTTCCCATTTGACCGCTACTTGTGAGCCAATCTTCAAATTACTGAAGAAAGTTCAAGTAGTGAAGTGGAACGACGACTGTCATACAACTTTTGACAAAATCAAGGAGTACCTCCAAGAACCTCCGCTTCTGGTGCCTCCAGTTGAAGAAAGACCTCTTATCATGTACTTAACAATGTTAGAGAACTAAATAGGATGTGTACTCGGGAAACATGACGAGCCTGGTCGAAAAGAGCATGCAATATACTACCTTAGCAAAAAGTTTACCGTATGTGAAACAAGATACTCATTGCTCGAGAAAACTTGCTACGCTTTGGCATTGGCTGCTCACTGACTAAGACAGTATATGTTGACTCACACAACCTTGTTGATATCTAATATGGATGACATAAAATACATATTCGAGAACTCGATCTCTCTAGAAGAATAGCCAGATGGAAAATGGTCTTGACATAATACGATATTCAGTATACTACTCAGAAGGAAATTAAGGGAAGTGTACTGGCAGATCATTTGGCTCATCAGGCTGTAGATAACTATCAATCTATGAATTTCGAGTTCCCAGATGAGAATATCATGCTAGTCATAGATTGTGAAGAACCTGGACCGTATGAAGGACCTGAGCCAGGATCCTGATGGACTTTGGTTTTTGATGGAGCTTCTAACGTGCTTGGCAACGAAATCGGTATTGTGATTATCTCTCCCAAGGGTTGCCATACGCCCTTCACCGCTAGATTATACTTTGATTGTACCAATAACATGGCAGAATACGAAGCGTGCATCATGGGTATCAAGGTTGCTATTGATATGAGAATCAAATTCTTGAATGTGTATGGGGACTCAGCCCTAGTGATCAGTCAGATTAAAGGAGAATAAGATATGAAGCATCTGAATCTCATTCTTTATCGAGAGCATGTGTTGACATTAATCCCGTACTTCGAGGAAATCACTTTTGAACATATTCCATGAGAAGAGAATAAATTTGCATATGCATTAGCTACTATGTCGTCTATGTTCAAGGTCAGTTGGGATAATGAAGCTCCTTGAATTACTATTTAGAGGCTAGACGAACCAGCAAATTGCTACGAAGTTGAAACTGATGAGGTAGAGGAAAATCCTTGCTTTCATGAAGTAAAGAGATACCTCGAGGCTCAAGAGTACCCAGAGGGGGCGTCTATTAATGACAAGAAATTTCTACGGAGGTTCTCTGCCAAGTTCTTCCTGAACAACAAAATTTTATACAAGCGCAACCACGATTCGAATCTTATTTGTTGTGTAGACAAGAAGGAAGCCGAGAAGATTACGGAAGATATGCATGAAGGAGTCTTTGGTACTCATTCCGGTGGGCATACGATGGCTAAGAAGATTCTGCGAGCGGGTTATTATTGGTCAACCATGGAAGTCGATTGCTATCATCATTCTAGAACTTGTCACAAGTGCCAGATTTACGCTGACAAAGTACACGTGCCTTCAATCCCTCTAAATGTCTTAACTGCTCCTTGGGATAACATTCAAGTCATCCACAGATCCCCACAGAGCTACCTTTACAAGCTCATCCTTGATAGAGATATATTCCCCAACGAGTCTAATACACCTTCAAATAGAAGTTGAGACATCTTCCATCAGTTCACATAATCATCCCCCAGTAGGTCCCCTAGCGTATAAGGAAGTCTGATCATTTTCCCGACATACGATGGAAACTTCCTTCGCATAATCTATGAAATTCCAATTCTCATCAGAAATTATTCCCTCGACACAATTTATAGGAATTTAATCCCCCGGTGGAGTTTATCTCGCCAACACTGTAAAATCTCTTGCAGAATCCTCTTCTCCAGCAGAGTTTATTTCCCCAGCAGGGTTTATTTCCCCAGCAGGGTTTATTTCCCCAACAGGTTTTATTTCCCAAACCAAGGTTATTTCTCTGATTCTTGCAGTTCCCCGACATGATTCTCTTCCCAGGTCAGATGTCATTTAACTTTGTCCTCCCCAAAAAAATTGACATCCACACATCAGAGGAGTATCCATCTCTTCCATCCCCAAGCATAAGTCGAACGTCCCCAGCAGAATATCCTCAAACAGAAAGCAAGAATCCCCAGCGAAGACGTTCTAAACAAGATTGAAGATTCATATTTTTCATCCCCAACAACGGTCATGGATTTATTTTCCCCAGCCAAGGATGTTGCACAAAACTACTGTTGCTGTCAAGCGACATCTTAAATCCATACATCATTTACAAAATATCATAGCATATACATATGAAACTCATATAACATTCTCATTTATCTCAAAAACATCATTACACAATGCATTACATACATCATGACATTGCATAAAACCAACTTTGTTTCTTCCAAGTTAGTCTGCAAAAAGAATAATATCATCACCAATTTCCAAACAGGTCCCAGAAAAAGCTAGACACTCAGTACCTTAGAGATATAGCACAACTAGTCGATAAGATTCACCAAGTCGAATGCTTGAAAGCTGAAAAATCTAGAACTTCGAAACCCCATAAAAGGGAAAAAGTTGTGTATGTCAACACTAATGAATATCCCTCGTACTGGGTCAATGATTACATAGAAAAGGGCGAGGTTAATGTGGCAGAATTAAATCCATGCCCTCCGTATACATGCAGAGTCTTAAGGCCCTCAAATAGAGAAAAACCATGTCAAACCTAAGAATGAGAAATTTGTTGCTAAAACTTATACCTTTGACGTTATGAAGTGTGATGAATTATTTAATATTTTAGTGTCTGATGGAAAAATTATAGTGCCCCCGGGCCTATAAAATCCACCATTAGAACAAAAGCAAAAGAGAGATTTTTGTAAATACTATAATTTCTTGGGTTATAAAACTACTGATGTTGCGATCGAACTAATGTGTCTAACGGTATCTTAACTGCAAGTGCATAGCCTATCACGGTAGTAATAAAAAATGTCGAACCCACAGGGACTTTGTAATCACTCTAGTGCTATAAAGGTTTGCTAGTTTAGCTAAGGCGGATGTTGTCACGTTTGGTTTTTTAGAAGTTAAAGTAGAGGAAAACTAAATCGAACTAAGGAAATAATAATAATAAAGCGGTCGGTATGTAAAATAGTGAACCTAAGCGGATTTAATCGAGCCTAAGCATATAAACATGTTTAACTTAAATGGTTCTGTAGAAATTATCAGTTTAAAAACCCTCAACTTACACTCTCGTGGTCTTATCTCGGATTATACCCCTAAAGCCCTATGCCTGCTCTCGCTAGCCCATAAGTGTTTAGAAAATACTCTTTGAAAACTTAATAAAGTCTAATTCGTTTTAAAGCGCTTTCGTTGTATTTAAATCAAATGCCTAACTTTAGCTATCCGGTTAAAACCTCACACTCTTGTGGTCTTGATCCTAACCTATTCTACTTTTATTACTCTCGTAACAAAAAGATTGATTTTAATTATAAAAAGTTACAGCCAGAAATTAAGTTAATTTGGATTTTAGCTTAGGAACAATTTAATCCATTCAGTTACTATTATCACATCCCGACTCTAGAAATTTAGCTAGCCATGGTACTTAAAACAGACACACAGGCAATATAATTGGAAAGCAGTGTAACATTCATGATAAATAAATAACAGTAATTGAACATAAACAAATTGTACTTAAAATTAAATTAAATGCGATTAAAACCTGAATAATAATACTATTCCTCAAGCTCCCTCTTCCACAAGTCGGCAAGATTGGAACCTTTGGAATCGAAACTCGAAACAAAGTCTGAGGCTAAAAACAAATTCTAACTAAGATAGCAATTTCCTAATGTTGGAAATGGCTATTAAATGTTAAATGGGAAATAAAAACAAGAATCAGTAGGAGAAATGCAAACTGGGAAATGGTTCGTAAATTCGGCAGAGCTTCCGCAAGAAATTTGGAAAATAAAACTCTCTGTAAATAAAACTCAGTCCCTTTCTTCATTGAAATCTATCGTATTTATAGAGGAGAAATTGACAGTTAAAACAAGAACTTGGGCTGCACTTCAGTTGTGGAGAAAAACCATGACTGGGCGTTGGTGAGGTTGAGAGATTGGAGGAGTATCTGAGAAACTCCTTTCTTTACGTTGCCCACGTCTCCACGTTCTTCATAACGTTGGGATAAGCGCGTGACAGTCGTAACGCCAAGGTGATGGGCGTAAGACGCTTAACAGCGTGTTACGTTCGTAAGTGATGTGTGACGAGCATTCTTCATGTAATAAGCGCCTTACGGTCATAATAGATGTGTGACGACCGTCACACCATCAAAAACTGCAGAACTTTGCAGAATTGTCCCTTTGCTTATGGTTTTCATGTTAACTTTCTTCATATGATCTTTTTCACTAAATTGACTTGAAACATGTTGTACCTGTGAAAAGACATAAAAACTCAGAACAATCGGGAGTTAAATGGATTAATGCAGTATGAAAACGGACTAAAAACGTAGCAATTATACGATACGATTTCTCGTTATCAACTACTCAATGTGTTCTTTACAGATACTTTGTGCAAAAAGCGTTGAAGGATGGGAGGTTGCAATTTGGCAAAAAGCCAAAGACCTCAATGAAAGTCGGCGTCAATCCCCTTCATGTTGGAGATGATAATTTTGTTGAGCCTGTGGAAATCCTGATGGTAGAGGTTACTGGAGGCCTCGAGGCTACCGGCGACACTGATATGAATATGGAAACAGGCGAACAGGAGGAACAATTATCTGAAAAAACCATTGTTGAAATGACGAAGGTCGTGTTTCCCCGACCTGAGGAAGAATTGATCAGCTTCCTGAATAAGTGAAAGCTGAACAATTCAAGGACCATGTTGTGTTCCAAATGCAACTCAGTGTACGATGAAAATATTGCTAAGGAGATTGAAGTGGTTAGAGATGCAGAGCCTAGGAAGGGTCGAACTCTTGAAAGAACTCATATGTTCGTGTTCGATAAGACAAAAGTTCCTCACAGGAATCAACAGTTCTAGGGGAAGGAAAAATTTCCTTACCAGAGAACCTTTGTGCCTTCAGCAAATTCTCCCAAAGATAAGTGGGTGTGACCCGTGTATCAAGGGGTCAAACCAGAAGTAAAAAGTGGTTGAGAAGGGGTGTGGTTCCAGTCATAAATTGAAATTTATTGAAAAGGCTCTAGTTTATCCAAGCCAGACCAATCAGGTGCAGCAAAGAAGAACTTATATGGCCCCCAGAATTACAAAGGGAGGAACCTGATGACAAGGACTCAGTGGAGATGATTTTAGAGAAATAAGAAAGATGCAAGAGAGGCAGCACATGGAAATGTTCAAACAAAGCCAACTAGTAAAAAGAAAGAAGTGGTGAAGAAACCAATAAAAGAAAGGTTGACATTAAATGCATTGTCTATAAGATCTACGAAGGAAAATCCTGAGAGTCATGCTCTAAATTTTTACGATGAAATGGTATCCGATAATTTTGATGAAAGTTCATATGATGACTTCATCATCAATAGCAACATTGTGTCGGTGTTACAAATTGAATATGATTGTGTGCCTGAGGTGTCTGAGGCTGAAGATGAAGTTGAATTTGATGAGGCCATAAGTTAGAAACCATTTTGTTATTATCTCATGAACAACTTCGTTGTCGAAGAGCAACAAGTCATCTTTGAGAGGCCTGATGCATGAAAGATGTATCATTTGAAGCATATATTTATTAGAGCAAAGGTGGATGGTGTGGTTGTTAAGAAAGTGTTTATCGATGAAGGTGTTGGAGTGAATTTGATGTCACAATCTTTTCTTAGAAAAATTGGAAAATTCAACACATATCTCAGACCGCATAACATGGTCTTGTCGAATTACGAAGGAAAAACTAGTCACATTCTTGGAGTGATACAAGTGAAGTTATCAGTTGGAACTACCATAAGGCCAACATTATTTATGCTAATAGCGTTTGAGGCCTATTATAATTTACTGTTAAGACATGAAGTGATTCATGGGATAGGTGCAGTCCCATTAACTTTGCACTAAAGGATATCAATCTGATGCCCAGGTTGGAAAATAACAATGATGATGATGCCTGAGTTGAATGCTTTGGAAATGATTTCGGCCTACTTAGATGAAAACATGTTAAAATTCAGATGGCACCAGAAGCCATTTTAGTTGAACAATTTGAAAGAAATGGCCATTGTGTCCAACCAACAGCTTCGGAAATTCTGAGGCTCAATTGTATTTATGATGACAAGCCTTTGGGGTTTAAAAAAGACCCAATGTATTTCACTCTTAAAATGCAGGCGTAAGACCCTTTAGAGGAAATGGATTTAGGAAATGACAAGATTAAACAAACAACTTATATTAGCGCCAAGGTTGATCCAGACCTAAAGGAAAAAGTGGTAGAAATGCTCAAGGAATTCAAGGATTATTTCACTTGGGACTACAACGAGATGCCCGGGTTGAGTCAAGATATGATGGAGATGAAATTGTCGATTCGACCCGGGAAGAGTCAGGATTATTTCCTCTGCAATGTTGTTACTGTCATAGTAACCAGAAGGGGTCTCAGGATCACTCTCATCAGACATCTTATCATCAATAACTTGGTAAGATTGTCGTGTTTCAGGTGTTGAAGGATGGTCAGGAGGGTTTAGCTCATAAAGCCAGTTATCGCGATTGTGGACACTCACTTTAGCATGGTTTGGAAGGGTAAATAAAGTGACAACTTCATTTCTTATCAGGTATTCAAAAGGTGCAGGACCTAGATTTCCTATTATTCGTAGGTCGAAACAGAAATCAATATTCATAGGGCGGATCGAACCAAATTGTGTACACTTATGCAGTTGGTATCTAAGTCCGAGGGCATTGGCAATCATGGTGACTAGGCCTCCTACGATGATCGGTTCATTAGGGTCCTGAACAATGCGAGAAAAGGTTTGCATCATGAATGGCACATCATTAACAGGTCGGCCTTGGGTCATACATTGCAGTAAAAACATCTCATCCTTAGACACTGCAGTACGGTTCTGTTCTTTTCCGAATACAGTATGGGCTAGAATCTTATGAAAATAGAGGATAGAGGGGTTGTGTATTTCATTGTTGTCCATGCTATTCGGCTCAGGGTGATAGTTTCCGGTTAAGGTTCCCCAAAAGTAATCTAGATCGAAATCCATTAATTCCACCTGGGTGGTAGTAAAAGAAAAAGGTCCGCTAGGGAATCCTAATAGGTCAGCTAATTCCTTATGGTTATAGACGAATTCAATACCGAATAGTCTGAAAGCTATAAATCCCTTTCTGTTTCCGAAACCGTGCTCGGGTATATGAACTAGGGAGCTCAAAAATTCAAAGGTAAGCTCGTGGTATGTGACAAACTTAGACTTAATGTGGGCCTTTTCCCATCCCAGTTGGTTAAACAGATAAAAGACACTATCCTTAATACCTAAGGTGTCCATGGTTGGTTCATTATAATACAGAGTCATACCGATGTTCCTTTGTGACAATTCCTCAAATCTCCTCATTTGGTTCCTTCCTCTAAAAGTAGTTTCCATAAAGTTTTGTGGTTGTGGTTCCATAGTAAATGTTAAATGGGGAAACAAATCAGGGGAGAAGGTAAGATAGAAAGAGACTTTTCATAAATATGTGGCAAGTAAAGTTGTTTTAAAATCAGCAGCAGTTTTATAAAGATTTTTAGAAAAAAGGAAAATAAAATAATGAAAATAAGTATTTAAAAGAAATACATAAAATAAAATCAAAAGTAATAAATAGAAACAAACGGAAACAATAACAAAAACAAATAGGTGGGTTGCATCCCACTAAGCGCTGTTTTTAACGTCATAAGCCTGACATAGTGCTTAGCAGTAGATCATTCAGGGGAAATAGTGGGTAATTCTAAAAGTTTTAGACTATTCGCATAGTCTCTATTCTCAATGTGATGATATTGTTTTAATCGTTGTCCGTTCACGGTGAACGGGTCACTATCCCTATCCTTAATTTATATTGCTCCGCTAGGGAATACTTTTGTAACTTCAAAAAGACCAGACCATCTGGATTTCAGTTTTCCAGGAAAAAGCCTAAGTCTAAAGTTGAATAGTAGCACAACGTCTCCCACACTGAATTCCTTCCGGGATAAATGCTTATTGTGCCATCTTTTGGTCCTTTCCTTGTATATCTTAGCATTCTCATAAGCGTCTAATCTCAATTCTTCCAATTCATTTAAGTTGAGGATTCGCTTCTCTCCAGCAGCAGTGTAGTTTATATTGAGCGTTTTGATTGCCCAATATGCCTTGTGCTCTAATTCTACCGGTATATGACAGGACTTTCCGTACACAAGCTTGAAGGGTGTAGTTCCTATAGGAGTCTTGTAGGCTGTCCTATAAGCCCATAAAGCCTCGTTAAGCTTAGATGACCAATCTTTCCTAGATATGGCGACAATTTTCTCTAGGATTTGTTTAATTTCTCTGTTCAAGACTTCGACCTGTCCCCTGGTTTATGGATGATACGGTGTTGCTACGCGGTGTTTGACTCCATACTTAGATGATAATTTTTCGAATATCTTCGAAATTAAATGGGAGCCACCGTCACTAATGACAAGCCTAGGCACACCAAATCTTGGAAAGATTGTGTTTTTAAAGAGCTTAATTACTACTCGTGTGTCATTTGTAGGAGAGGCTATAGCCTTAATCCATTTTGAAACATAATCGACAGCTACGAGTATATACTTGTTTCCGAAAGAAGATGGGAAGGGTCCCATGAAATCGATTCCCCAAACATCAAAGACTTCTACTTCTAGTATTCCTCTCTAAGGCATTTCATCGCGTCTTGAAATATTACTGGTGCGTTGACACCGATCACAGTTTTTAACAGCAATGTGGACATCCTTCCATAGATTAGGCCAGAATAGGCCGGCTTGTAGGATCATTACACAGGTTTTAGAAGTGCTTGCATGTCCGTCATAGGGAGATGAATGACAGTGAGAAATAACATCTTCTATTTCTTGTTTAGGTATGCATCGGCAGAAAATTCCGTCCGATCCTCTTCTAAATAATAAAGGTTCATCCCAATAATAATACTTGAGATCATGGAAGAATTTCTTTTTCTGTTGATAAGTTAAGTCTGGTGGGAGCGCGCCTGCAACTAAGTAATTGACTATGTCAGCATACCATGGCAGTCTCATAGTTGTATGGATCGCTTCCACGACTTCCTTGGCTTTTGGTTTGTTTAGATTCAGTTGAGTTAGATCGCTTCTTATTTGCGCTATCATCTATTCATACGGAAAATCGTCGTTAATCGGTACTTGTGCGGGTTTTATACCTTCTAATCTTGACAAGTGGTCTGCTATGACGTTTTCGGTTCCTTTCTTATCCTTGATCTCTAGATCAAATTCTTGCAAAAGTAGGATCCATCTGAGGAGTCTTGGTTTTGCATCCTTCTTGGTTAGTAGATATCTGATAGCAGCGTGGTCTGTGTAAATGATTATCTTCGCTCCTACTAGGTAAGAACGGAATTTGTCAAGCGCAAAGACAACTACTAACAGTTCTTTCTCAGTTGTGGCGTAGTTCATTTGAGCTGAGTCTAACGTTCTACTGGCATAGTAGATTGCGTGAAGTTTCTTGTCCTTCCTTTGTCCAAGAACTGCGCCTACAACGTAGTCACTCGCATCGCACATGATTTCAAAAGGTAATTTCCAATCGGGTGGTTACATGATTGGTGCAGTGATAAGGGATGATTTTAGAGTTTCAAACGCTTTAAGACAATCTTCATCGAATATGAACTCAGCGTATTTCATTAATAGACCAGTAAGTGGTTTAGTGATCTTCGAGAAATCTTTGATAAATCGTCGGTAGAAACCGGCGTGTCCTAAAAAACTTCGTATTTCTCGAAAGGTCTTAGGTGGTTGAAGTTCTTTTATGACTTCTATCTTAGCTTTATTAACTTCAATTCCCTTATTAGATATACCATGTCCTAGTACAATTCCTTCTCTAACCATGAAATGGCATTTTTCCCAGTTAAGCACGAGGTTTACTTTTACACATCTTTCTAAAACCTTTTCTAGGTTTGATAGGCATCCTTCAAAACTTTGCCCGCACATAGAGAAGTCGTCCATGAACACTTCCATGATGTTATCGATGAAATCTACAAAGATTGACATCATACATCATTGAAAGATTGTTGGGGCATTGCACAATCCGAAGGGCATTCGCCTGTAAGCGAACGTTCCATAGGGACACGTGAATGTAGTCTTCTCTTGATCATCAGCGTGAATAGGAATTTGGAAAAATCTGGAATAACCATCTAGATAGCAGAAGTAGGAATGTTTGGCTAATCGCTCTAACATTTGATCTATGAAGGGTAGGGGAAAATGATCTTTTCGAGTAGCTTTGTTTAGTTTTCTATAATCAATGCACACTCTATGCCCATTAACCACTCTTTGTGTTATTGGTTCGCCTTTTGCGTTCTTCACAACAGTGATACCTCCTTTCTTCGGTACGACGTGTACTGGGCTAACCCATTTACTGTCGGAGATTAGATATATGATTCCTGCTTCCAATAGCTTCTTAATTTCATCTCTGACTACAGGGCTAAGGATTGGGTTAATCCTTCTTTGAGGTTCTCTAGAGGTTTTGCAATATTCTTCTAGCATAATACGATGCATACAAACTGAAGGACATATTCCTTTCAAATCAGATATGTTATAACCTAATGCAGTCAGGTACTTTCTTAGGACGTCTAAAAGTTTCTTAGTTTTGAGCGTTCCTAAACTGGAATTGACTATTACTGGTCGCGTACATTCGGTATTTAGGAATTCGTATCTTAGGTTCCTGGGTAGGGTTTTTAATTCTAAACCCGGTTTCTTTGGACATGGCATATGATCAGGTATAAGTGATAGACTTTCGCTTAGACTATCATCTTGATACGGTTCACTCCAATTGTCGTCTTCGAATATCAGAGGGGTTTGGATTTTCATTATTTCAGAGTATGTGGTATGTTCTGCTTCCATCTCTCTTACGCACTCGTCTATAACGTCTATTAGATAACATGTGTCATTAATGGCTGGTGCTTGTAATAATTGAGTGAGGATGAATTTGACTTTTTCCTCTCCAACTTTGAATGTTAGTCTGCCCTTCTTTATGTCAATTATAGCTCCAGTTGTGGCTAGGAAGGGTCTTCCTAATATGATAGGAGTAACTGAGTCCTCGGTAATGTCCATGATTATGAAATCGGTCGGGATATAGAATTGACCTATTCTAACTGGAACATTTTCCAGTATACCTACAGGGTATTTAACTGATTGGTCAGCTAATTGAACGAACATTTTTGTGGGTCTAAGTTCTCCCATCTCCAGCTTTTTGCAAATAGATAGGGGCATGACACTGATACTTGCTCCCAAGTCGCATAGAGCTTTGTCTATGACAAACTTTCCAATGTTACAAGGTATAGAGAAACTACCTGGATCTTTTAACTTAGGGGGCATATCGTTTTGAATAATAGCGCTACACTCGGCAGTAAGTGTAATTGTTTCGTTGTCTTCTATCTTTTTCTTGTTAGATAGGATTTCCTTGAGAAATTTAGCATATGAGGGCATCTGAGTGATAGCTTCTGTAAACGGTATTGTAATATTCAGTTGTTTCAAAAGTTCAACGAATTTCTTGAATTGGCCCATCGTTTTAGAATTGGTAAGTCTCTGAGGGTACAGAATCGACGGTTTATAGGGTGGTGGAGGCACATAAGGCTTCTCTTTCTCCACTGCCTCTTGGTTTTCGTTTTCCTTTTCCTTTGGTTCATTCTCAATTGGCTTGTTCTGCTTTTGGTACATGGCTATATTTTCGAGTCTTGGATCATCAGGTCCGTCAAGTTCTTTTCCACTTCTCAGTATCACAGTGTTAGCATGTCCTTTTGGGTTAGGTTGTGGTTGACCAGGGAAAATTCCAGCTGGGGCAACAGTAGGTGCTTTTTGTTGAGCTACTTGTGAAATTTGAGTTTCAAGCATCTTATTATGGGTAGCCAAAGCATCAACTTTACTAGATAATTGTTTAATCTGCTCATTAGTATGTAAATTCTGATTTAGAACATCTTTATTAGTCTGAGATTGAGAAGAAATGAAGTGTTCTATCATGATTTCAATATTAGATTTCCTAGGGGCATTGGATGTATTAGGTCCATTATTAGGGTGATTTGGGATAGCTTTTGGATAGCCAGGTGGCGTGGCAGGAGCTTGTCCAGGTGCGTACAACGCATTGTTGCTTTTATACGAAAAATTCGGATGATTCTTCCAACCAGGGTTATAGGTATTACTATAAGGGTTTCCTTGTACGTAATTTTCTTGTTCAGCTGGAACTCCAGTTAGAAGTGGGCATTCTGGAGCAGGATGTGATTGAAGACCACATAGATCGCAAGTTTGAGCTACTGCAACTACGGTAGCTGCGAGAGCGGTGGTAAGATTTTCTAGCTTTTGGGTAAGGGCTTCCACTTTAGCGTTGACTTGATCCAGACTATTCACTTCAACCATGCCACCTTTTGTTTGAGTTTTTTCCATATTAGCTCTTTCGCTTCCCCATTGATAATGGTTCTGAGCCATGCTTTCGATAAGTTGATTTGCTTTGGTATACGGTTTATCCATCAATGCCCCACCAGCAGCAACGTCTATAGTCAATCTTGTGTTGTACAAGAGACCGCTATAGAACGTATGAATGATCAGCCATTCTTCTAAACCATGATGAGGACAGAGTCTAATCATGTCTTTATAGAGTTCCCACACTTCGAAAAGTGATTCGTTATCTTTTTGTTTGAAATCATTGATGTTGGCTCTGAGCATAGCAGTTTTGCTTGGTGGGAAATATCTAGCCAAAAAGACCTTCTTCAACTCATCCCATGTGGTGATTGAGTTTGAAGGAAGAGATTGGAGCCATGCTCGAGCTCTGTCTCTTAAAGAAAAAGGAAATAGGCGCAATCATATTGCCTCGGGGTTTACACCATTCGCTTTTACAGTGTCTGCGTACTGCACAAACACTGACAGATGCAGGTTTGGGTCGTCAGTAGGAGATCCAGAAAATTGGTTCTGCTGAACGGCGGATAGAAGCGAAGGTTTCAGATCGAAATGTTTCGAGCGATAGCATGGGCGGCAATGCTGTTGTGAGGTTCCGCTTGAGAAGGAACTGCGTAATCCTTAAGAGCACGAGGTGGAGTTGGTACGTCAGCCATCTCCGATTCTTCAATTAACTCAGGGATTGAGATATCAGAAGCTTAGCCGGAGGAAGATTGTTGAGATCACGGTATTCTTGAATTCGGCGTCTTACTCTGAGATAGCGCTCAATATCATTGATTTGGAGATGCAAAGGCTCGCTTCGGGAGCGAGTATTTGGCATACAACAGAGGGAAAAATAAATAGTTGCCTTAGTCTATACAGTGCTACTTTATGAGTGCACTAGTGACTAAATCAAAGTCCCCAGCAACGGCGCCAAAAACTTGATGTTGCAAACAAACTAATGTGTCTAACGGTATCTTAACTGCAAGTGCACATCCTATCGCGGTAGTAATAAAAAATGTCGAACCCACAGGGACTTTGTAATCACCCTAGTGCTATAAAGGTTTGCTAGTTTAGCTAAGGCAGATGTTGTCACGTTTTGTTTTTTAGAAGTTAAAGTAGAGGAAAACTAAATCGAACTAAGGAAATAATAATAATAAAGCGGTCGGTATGTAAAATAGTGAACCTAAGCGGATTTAATCGAACCTAAGCATATAAAGATGTTTAACTTAAATGGTTCTGTAGAAATTATCAGTTTAAACACCCTCAACTCACACTCTCGTGGTCTTATCTCGGATTATACCCCTAAAGCCCTATGCCTGCTCTCGCTAGCCCATAAGTGTTTAGAAAATAATTTTTGAAAACTTAATAAAGTCTAATTCGTTTTAAAGCGCTTTCACTGTATTTAAATCAAATGCCTAACTTTAGCTATTCGGTTAAAACCTCACACTCTCGTGGTCTTGATCCTAACCTATTCTACTTTTCTTACTCTCGTAACAAAAAGATTGATTTTAATTATAAGAAGTCACAGCCAGAAATTAAGTTAATTTAAATTTTAGCTTAGGAACAATTTAATCCATTCAGTTACTATTATCACATCCCGACTCTAGAAATTTAGCTAGCCATGGTACTTAAAACAGACACACAGGCAATATAATTGGAAAGCAGTGGAACATTCATGATAAATAAATAACAGTAATTGAACATAAACAAATTGTACTTAAAATTAAATTAAATGCGATTAAAACCTGAATAATAATACTATTCCTCAAGCTCCCTCTTCCACAAGTCGGCAAGATTGGAACCTTTGGAATCGAAACTCGAAACGAAGTCTGAGGCTAAAAACAAATTCTAACTAAGATAGCAATTTCCTAATGTTGGAAATGGCTATTAAATGGTAAATGGGAAATAAAAACAAGAATCAGTAGGAGAAATGCAAACTGGGAAATGGTTCGTAAATTTGGCAGAGCTTCCGCAAGAAATTTGAAAATAAAACTCTCTATAAATAAAACTTTGTCCCTTTCTTCATTGAAATCTGTCGTATTTATAGAGGAGAAATTGACAGTTAAAACAAGAACGTGGGCTGCACTTCAGTTGTGGAGAAAAACCAGGACTGGGCGTTGGTGAGGTTGGGAGATTAGAGGAGTATCTGAGAAACTCCTTTCTTTATGTTGCCCACGTCTCCACGTTCTTCATAATGTTGGGTTAAGTGCATGACGGTCGTAACGCCAAGGTGACGGGCGTAAGACGCTTAACAGCGTGTTACGTTCGTAAGTGATGTGTGATGAGCATTCTTCATGTAATAAGCGCGTTACGGTCGTAATAGATGTGTGACGATCGTCACAACATCAAAAACTGCAGAACTTTGCAGAATTGTCCCTTTTCTTCTGGTTTTCATGTTAACTTTCTTCATATGATCTTTTTCACTAAATTTACTTGAAACATGTTGTACCTGTGAAAAGACATAAAAACTCGGAACAATCGGGAGTTAAATGGACTAATGCAGTATGAAAACGGACTAAAAACGTAGCAATTATACGATACGATTTCTCGTTATCAACTACTCAATGTGTTATTTTCAAAGACTTTGTGCAAAAGGCATTGAAGGATGGGAGGTTGTAATTTGGCAAAAATCCAAAGACCTCAATGCAAGTCGGCGTCGATCCCCTTCATGTTGGAGATGATAATTTTGTTGAGCCTGTGGAAATCCTGATGGTAGAGGCTACTGGAGGCCTCGAGGCTACCGGCGACACTGATATGAATATGGAAACAGGCGAACAGGAGGAACAATCATCTGAAAAAACCATTGTTGAAATGACGAAGGTCGTGTTTCCCCGACCTGAGGAAGAATTGATCGGCTTCCTGAATAAGTGAAAGTTGAACAATTTAAGGACCCTATTGTGTTTCAAATGCAACTCAGTGTACGATGAAAATATTGCTAAGGAGATTGAAGTGGTTAGAGATGCAGAGCCTAGGAAGGGTCGAACTCTTGAAAGAACTCATATGTTCGTGTTGGATAAGACAGAAGTTCCTCACAGGAATCAACAGTTCTAGGGGAAGGAAATTTTTTTTTACTAGAGAACCTTTGTTCCTTCAGCAAATTCTCCCAAAGATAAGTGGGTGTGACCCATGTATCAAGGGGTCAAACCAGAAGTAGAAAGTGGTTGAGAAGGGGTGTGGTTCCAGTCATAAATTGAAATTTATTGAAAAGGCTCTAGTTTATCCTAGCCATACTGTTGTACCCCAAAATTTGCCCTCCCATAATTCTTCAAGAAATTGCCAAGTCAAGTCACAAAATTCCCCAAGAGTTGTGCAGTCCAACTGTCTCCTATACAACCAAAACTAGGGTTTGGGTTCTGATCAAGAAAATGAATTTTTCAAAGGCCCAATCAAGTCTCATATGCCTAAAAATGTGGTCAAGCATCCTCATATCAAGTTTCAAGGCATTCAGCTCAAAATTGCACAGTCAAAACCCTAAATTGCACTACAGTCAACTGTAGGGGCAAAATGGTCATTTGACAGTCAAAAGTTCAAATTTTTGGTCAACATATCATTTTGAAGCCACAAGCATCATTTGATCAATGCTTGATCATGATTCTCAAAATTTGGCTCAGAAATAATCAGAGATGCAAAAGTTACTATATTTGGACAGCTGAAAAAGTCAACTGAAATTGACCAGGGAATAACTTTCACATGGATTATCAGAAAAATTCCATCCAAAGCTCATTTTGAAGAGAAAGACATTTCCTACAATTCATCTTCATATTCCAAGTCCAAGAAATGCTCTCACAAAAAGTTATCAATTTCAACATTATAGGTCATTTTCAAAAGTCAACAAAAAGGGACTTTAGGTCAAAGGCCATAACTTGAGATTGGTAAATCAAAATGACATGGGACCAAAGGCATTGGTTAGAGGACTCAAAGACCTTTCCAAAATGTCCAAGAACATGAGAAAAGCTTAAAATTTGAGCAAGTTATGCCTTGTGGAAGTTGGGAAATTTTTGGATATTTTGAAAAGTCAACTTTGATCCAAATGACCTAAAATTGCTAATGGGCCCATTTTTCTTCCAAGATTCATCATTCTAAATATGTGCACGACCATTTGGCCCAAAGGGAAGTATTTTCTTATTTTTTATTTATTTATTTGAATTTCTATTAATATTAATTCAATTAAATCAATTAAATATGTGGAAAATATCTAAATGAACCAAACCAATCTTTTTATACATGTTTTAAGGTCAATATTTCGTGCACATGCTAAATAGGAAAGAATTGGATTGATTTGAGCCTAATTGATACAAGAGCATGAGGAAAAGATATGAAAAAGATCTTGGAAAATCAATTTGCAAAACCATTGAATTCAAGAGATTTTGTGCAATATTCTTAACCTAATTGACTCCATACAAATACAAGAACACAAACCTAATCCTAGGACACTAAAAACTGCGCAGCAATTCCCCTACCAAACTTGAAAAATTCTCCATAAAACTCAAAACTGAAAACAGCTTTCCAAGTTGATTCAAGGCACAAAACCCATTCCAAAAGCTTCCTTGGCAATCCCTGAACGCATTCCAATCACAAACAACATCCAAAGCTCCAAGAATTGGTATCTATGACTCGAACTGCAAAGAGAAAAATTCAGAACTGTGCATCATGATTTATGCATCCTTTGCCATTTTTATTTATTGATTCATGTTTGTTGTGAGTTTCTTATACTAACCAATGCCTTTAATTGCATTTTTACGCCATACACACGATTATGCCATGATTACGTTTTAGGGTTTGCAGAGCTCTAAATTGGGGTTTTTTACCCAAGGCAAAATTAGGACTCAGGAGTAATACCATTGGCATGAGCACGTCCAGACGAAGAAATCCCAACCCTCGCGCCTAATTTATATTTAGAATTGAGCTATTCGCTATTTTCTCCAAAACGGCCTAACACAACGCGTGCAAAACTGTTGCCTAAAGCTTTATGTTACAGGGACGATGAAGAGGACGATGCGTTGTCAAAACGTGATAGGCGGATTCAAACTTTCGCGCGCTGACTCCCACTAATATAGCTTTTCTTTTATATTATTTATTTGATATTATATATTAAACATAATCAAACTGGCTCAGTGGCAGGTACCTATGCTTGTAGCGTTCAAGACCTGGGTTCGAGTCCCAGGTCTGTACTATTCTCAATAATATTTTTCCCATGATTTTCATATGCAGCGCCCAAAGTTAAGGCTACCATACACTCGCCATATCAAGCCAGCCACGTGTTTAATGAGTCCAGATCAAGGGCTCAGAACTGATGAACACGCTACAATCCCAGTCAACGTGCCACATAACACCTGGAAAAGTCAGCGAATTTCATGCTTAATGGGCCAGATCATTCAAAGTCATACCTCCATATTGGGGACCTCCACCCCCCCTGGTTTGCAAGTTTTTTTTTTATTTTTCTTATATCTTTTTTTAATTATTATTTTATTTGTTTTATTGTTTTAATTTAATTCATTATTTTTACAATATATAAAAAATGCCTAAAAAATCAGAAAAAGATAAAAACATAATAAATTATTTTATTCCAATACTTTCATAAATAAATTAATATGTAATTATTTAGTTTAATTAGGTTGCAAATTTTAAATTCTTTTAAACAAAAATACAAAAAATATAGAATTAGGTTTAATAAATTCTTTTTATTCCTTTTTAATTTTCCCTTTTTTTTTCATAATAATAATATTACTTATTTTATTTTCATTAAATTGTACATAAAAAAAATTAGGTTTAATTTAGATTTTAATTTAATATTTTCACAATAAACTTAAAAAACAATTAGAATTAGGGTTTGCCTTTTAATTTTAATTTTAATTCTTTTTCTCTTAAATCTTAAAAACACTAAAAATACCAAAAACATTCTTTTTTAATTTCTAATTTTAATTCCTCATTAATTCTAATTAATTAATTCATATAATTTAATATTTTGCAAAAGGGTCCAACGCCCATGTTCTTAATTATTTACTTTCGCGCATTTATTTTATGTCATTTAAATAATCATGTATCTCTCCCAAAGCGTTGTAACTTAAACTTCTCGCACTTTTTACTTTGCTTTATTTATTTTCCGTCAAATCGGGTCCGGTTTAATTTTGGCGATGTGGACCCGTGCCATTTGTAATAGCTTTAGATTTACTTTTCCCGCAAACTTTTTAACTGTTAAATAAGCATGCAAGAATGAATGGCCCTAATTAAAATCAAGCGTAGAACACCAATAAACATGACAAGACAAAATAACTGAAACATGACACACGAATCGCACACACCACCCCTAGGGTACGCCTCACTGTTGCCTTGCCTCGAAAGGTGATCGTCGAGTAGAGGATGTCTTAGTAAGTCCTCATGATCCGGGAACCTGGCATGAGGGTAGCTTCTAAGGTGTCTTCCCATTGCTCTGGTGATCACCATGTCCCTACAAATTCGAATTGACCCGAACACCTCCAACGGTGGTGCTACCTACCTCTCAATGGTGGGATGGCACTACTTTAAAGGACTTTTACCCAGACGAATTCCTTAGGGTAGGTAGGTTCTCAAGGATACTTGCTCTAATTTCAAACAAAAATACTTTTCACACCAACACTTTTCAAAAGCTTTCAAAGCAAATTTTTCAAACACTCTGACGTACGAGTCGAACTGAATTTTTTCAAAGAAACTTTTTTAAACCCACATTGAAAAGCAAGCAAACCTTTTTGAAAACACATTGAGCAAGTATCTAAGAGCCCATGGATAACCATGGATAGAAAGGGTGCTAACACCTTCCCTTTCTATAATCTACCTCCCGAACCGAGAGCAATCTCTTTAAGGAATTTTTCTGTGCTTTTGTCCTTTCCATTTGGAGAAAATAAAAGACGGTGGCGACTCTTGCTTCCGCGACATTTCGCGAACCAGCGTTAAACAGTCAGTTCCAGATCCACCGATCACAGAACTGGCGACTCTGCTGGGGAATTAAGTTTAAAGTGGGGTGTACCTTAGGATTAAGATCACTGTGTTTTCAATTGTCTTCTTTGCTTGCCTTATTATTATGGGTTGCTTGGGAGTTCTATAGATCCTAAACCCGGATCTGGGGGATACCTTTCTTAGAAAGTAGCAACAAGGCTGTGAGGGAACTGTGCGGGGTATACCGACATGGTTGAAACAGTCTGCTATGTTGATGTGGCACTTTGGTGTGTACCGGTAACCCTTGAGTTCAGTCAAGGAGAGTACGGGGCCTCCGCGTGGTGTCATGAAGCATCAACAGACCTTAGGAACCTTAATTGAACTATCTTGGCCTCTTTAGGGTAGTGAGATAACTGACTTTGGTGCAGTCCGAGGTTGGTTGATACTCGATACTACGCTCAATTGAGGGTTGCTTTCCTGGAATATTTCGGTCGCCAGTTCAGTGGCTAAATCGAAACGATGAACAATGAAAGCAATCCCGTGATATTGGGAACCTTAGAACCCGGTTACTTTGATTAGGACAGGTTGAACCCATCAACTTCAAGAGGGTAGTACCCCAGACCTCATGCTGGCCCTAAACTCTAAGGGTTTCTCTTGTGTGACTTGTGTGCCTTCGTACTTGACTACTTGCATGCTTGTTAGCTGACACATGAACTACTTGCAGGTTTTGTTTATAGTCCTTAATTAGGACTCATAACAGGGTTTACTAAGTTTCTTGCAGGGTTTGTTTATAGTCCTTAATTAGGGCTCATAACAAAGTATACTGAATTTCTTGCAGGGTCTGTTTATAGTCCTTAATTGGGACTCATAACAGGGTTTACCTACATCACCCCATGCATAGCATGACATCATACCATTGCATACATCCTAACCCATTTCAAGGATCTCAAGGGCTTGTGATGCAGGTCATGATGAACCAACTGTCCAGCAAGGGGCAAAGAGGATTTATTTTCCTCTAACCAAGGTTGTCAGGGGCTATGACCCACTGGACATGGTGAGCCTTTGACCCTTGGAGAAGAATTCTCAACAACATGGGTTTCTTTCCATCAAGCTATAAATTCAAATGCTAACAAATTTTCTTGTTTCTCCCGCGAGGTCCTTGAAAACATTACATGCATGTCATACATCTCATTACATTGCAGGTGTCCCTTTGACAGGTTGCTTACCCTTCTTCGCTGTTTATTTCAGCCGATCGTCATGAATCCTGAATCTTCAACCGAGCACACTATCAAGGACCTCCAGGCTCAGAATGCCCAGTTCCAAGAGCTGATCATGAATTTGACCCAGGAGCAACAAGATTTGAAGGCTTTGCTCTTGAAGAAAGAAAAGAAGAAGAGGAGGACTGTTTTGTTCAGCCCTAGACGCAGATCTGGGAATGCACCGCAGATTGAAACTGAGAGGACAACTCCATCTGTGAGGGAAGGTAGTCATCAGGGGGAAAGGGTTCCCAGTCCAGTGGTCTCCGACAACGAGACAGATTTCAACGACGAACAATACCCTCCGGCTGAGGACAAGTACAAGCAGTTGGAAGACCGTTTGAAGGCTATGGAAATACAACAAGTACCTGGGCTGGACTTCGGAGATCTGGGTTTGTCAACTGGTGTGATTATTCCTCGGAAGTTCAAAGCACCATCCTTCACTAAATATGACGGGGCGTCTTGTCCCAAGCTACATCTCAGGTCCTATGTTCGGAAGATTCAACCATATACGGTGGACAAGAATTTGTGGATCCACTTCTTCCAGGAGAGTCTTTCAGGGACTCATCTCGAATGGTTCTATCAACTGGATGGGACCAAAGTTCGTAACTGGGAGGAGTTGGCTACTGCTTTCTACAAGCAGTATCAATATAATGCCGACCTTGCTCCTACGCGTACCCAACTCCAGGGTATGTCGTTAGGATCAAGTGAAGGTTTTAAAGAATATGCGCAGAAATGGAGGGATCTTGCTGGAAGGGTACAACCCCCTCTGACTGATCGGGAACTTGTCGATATGTTCTTGGGGACCCTGTCTGGTCCGTTCTACAACCACCTAATTGGGAATTCGTCTGCTGGATTCACAGATCTTATCTTGACTGGAGAGCGAATAGAAGCTGGTATCCGGTCTGGGAAAATTCAAGAGGCTGCACCTTCTGATAAAAAGCCCCACAGTGGAAAGAAAGAGTCCAATGCTATACATGGTAAAAAGGGTCGTCATGATGTAGGGGCAATCCAGATTTCGGATCCCACGCCCGTTCAACCAAGAAAGAGCAATAGGCGTAGGATAAAGCATCAAGATAGGAAGTATACTGACATCAACATGTCTTTGTCTCAGGCATTACAGCAATTGCTGAGGGCAAAACTGATCACACTAAAGGATCCTCCTCAAAATCCTGACACTTCCTCTCCCAAGTACAACCCGGGTGTGAGATGTGCCTACCATTCTGACAGTCCTGGACATGACACCGACGACTGTTGGACCTTGAAGAACAAGATCCAGGATTTGATTGACGCCAAGGAGGTCGAGTTTGAACACTGATCCTACACCAAATCATCGAGAATGTCTTTTGTTCATTCAAATGTTCAAGTTGTATTTTTCTTTGATTGTTCAAACATTTATTCATGTTAAACATTGTTATCACATTAATGCATCGCTTATGTCTATTTTGAATCAATATATTCGTATTCGCTAAACGCAAATTATTTTCATATTTTTTCTGATGTCAACTCTCTTTAATTCTAAGCCTCTTGAGGGAGGATGACGAAAACGATACCACGATCTACAGTATGCTTTTGAACAGACCCCGCTGATGAGGTACAGGCATTGTTTCAATTCCTAAACTCTGGAGTTATAAGGATGATAATCCCTCGTCAACCCCTCTGAGCCAAAGAAGTAGGAGTTTTTCTTTTCGAAATTTAAAACCCTTAATCATAACCTGGGGCAGGGTAGTCTCTCAGTTGATCCAAGTGCATAACGAATGGCACCAAAGAAGTCCTTACAAAACAAAGAAAGACAGTGATGGTTCAGAATAATCAAAAGGACAAGCAGTCATTATCTAAAAAAAAAAAAAACAAAAAGCCCAAAAAGTCAAAACCTATAAAGAAGACTTACCAAACTGGGGCATCCCGCTGACTGTAATTCCGAAAAGGAAACAGTTCAGGCAAAAAAAGAAAGGGATAACAAAAATCAAGAAAGAGGTCTCACAAACCCTCAACAAAAACAAAGATGACTGCCTATTTGAAATAAATTGTCAACATTCGAACCATCACCGGAAAATCAAAGCAAAGACTCGAACAAGGTCTAACGTATGATCAACTGAGTTTAGGTTTGGAGAACATCACGAAGAGCGGGTGGGTACAAATAATTTGAGCCTTTATCCTTTGTTTCTTAAACCGTGAACCAAGCCACGTTATAACCCGTAAAAGTCCTAGCTGAAGCATGGGTTAGTTCGAAAGCATACTGGGACGAAAGGTATCCTGACTCCTTAAGGCCTACGGTAAAATACGGAGTTGACATCACGTTTTACAAACATTCACTTGTTTTATGGAAAAAGAATGCATTTTCAAAATCTTCGAGACAGACATAAGCTTTGCATTTTTAACATAACTTTGTTTGCATATGACTTTTTGTTTGAACAGCATAGAAATTTGCATGACGAAAATCTAATGAACAAGAGTATCTCCAACCCAGGGGCACGGTATGATCATGGTCTACCATCTGGGGCAGTTAAGTCAAGATCCAGAGAATCTCTCAAAAGGCCAAAAAGCCTGGGGCAAATCTCTGCCTGAGTCACTTGGGGCACTCCAGCAACGAATCTTGCACGATCAGACACCTTCTGGTAATATGGCAACACAAGCAGCCAGGGGCACCTCCCTGCATTCCAAGCGCGTGGACATAGTCAGAAAATACTACGCAAAATCAAAGACCCGCTAGGTTGACATACCTAGGCAAAAATAAGGGCTTCCCGGCGAACCAAAAGGGTTCGGGCAAAATGAAGGGATGAAATGAAAAATCTATACACCCGGCAAGTCGAAAACCTGAAAAGGCGGCTTGAGCAAAAATGGGTATCCCGGTGGACTGAAAACCCGAAAGGGCGGTCCAGGCAAAAGTTAGGGATTAAAAGCATACGACTATGTCCCGCCATCTGTCTACCAGAAGAAGGTTTGTCCGCCAACAACTATCAGCACCCCATAGAAACAGGGGCAATGAAGAGTGGTCTAAGCAGTCTGATTGTTCTATCCTCCGAGGCATCGGGGTAGGTTTCGTTGAAGAACATAACCAATACAGTTCAATACCTCCCCAGGAGAGTCCAATCCAGCTTCCCCAAGAAAATTGGAATCCATCTCCCCAAGCAGCAAGCTTATCCCCAGTTGATTTTGGAAGCTTACCCTCTCAAGACACGAATGCGTCTCCCGGCATTATTCAAAGAGTTATTTCCCTACCAGGATATAACTGGGTTATCCTCAGCCAGAAGCCATGGAAAGAGTGTCCTCGACGTAGTCTTCTTATCCCCAGCGAAGTCTGTCAACACTTCCAACACAACAATGTTATCCCCAGCGAAGTCTATTCACACTTCCAACAACAAGACATCCTCAGCAAGTTACTATCAACATTTAGCAAAGCATCTCTCTCCCCACGGAGTGTTGCTTCCCAGCATGGTCGCTAGAGTATCTTTTCTCCCCGCAGAATCTTCCATTTGCCAAGTTTATTCCGCAACGGAATCATCTTCTTCTACCAGTATTCTTGCAGTTATCATCCCCAGCGGAAGCAAAATCCATTCTTCAACATCAGCCCAGGATACGACTTCCCGGCATCCGTCAAGGATTTACTTTCCTAGACGAAAAACACATTCATAAAACGTCACATACATCATTATAGCATGCATAGACGCATCATATCACCCCAATCTCATTTATTTTTGAGAACATCTTAAAATCAGGAAATTCATGCATTATGACATTGCATACAACTAATTCGTTACTTTTTCAGGAAAGAACGATCAACAGATGAAAGTCTTTACCCGTTGAGGTAGTAATCGTCCCAGATTCCTTCATCATCCTGCTGAGGTAGTAATCGTCCCAGATTCCTTCATCATCCTGCTGAGGTAGTAATCGTCCCAGATTCCTTCATCATCCCGCTGAGGTAGCAATCGTCCCAGATTCCTTCATCATCCTGCTGAGGTAGTAATCGTCCCAGATTCCTTCATCATCCTGCTGAGGTAGTAATCGTCCCAGATTCCTTCATCATCCTGCTGAGGTAGTAATCATCCCAGATTCCTTCATCATCCCGCTGAGGTAGCAATCGTCCCAGATTCCTTCATCATCCCGCTGAGGTAGCAATCGTCCCAAATTCCTTCATCACCCTGCTGAGGTAGTAATCGTCCCAGATTCCTTCATCATCCTGCTGAGGTAGTAATCGTCCCAGATTCCTTCATCATTCTGCTGAGGTAGTAATCGTCCCAGATTCCTTCATCATTCTGCTGAGGTAGTAATCGTCCCAGATTCCTTCATCATTCTGCTGAGGTAGTAATCGTCCCAGATTCCTTCATCATTCCGCTGAGGTAGTAATCGTCCCAGATTCCTTCATCATAGATTTGGAGTAGCAATCGTCTCAGATTCCTTCATCGCATCCTTATCAAAAAAAAAACCTCCTCTGGTTCAGTCAGATCGACCCTAAGATCTCCCTGATCCTTATTCCAGTTGAAGACATTTCAAGACCTTGTCCAGTCCAGCTAAATCGACTCCCAACAGATTCTTCTGATAAAGACTCAATAGAAATTTTCACATGGTTCCCTCTCCGACGATGAGTGTGAGGTGATAGTCTCCTATGGTCCCCTCTCCGACAAGTGCGTGAGGTGGTAATTCCTTCTTCAGATGTTTCCCTCTCTGACGATGAGTGTGAGGTGATAGTCTCTTATGGTTCCCTCTCCGACAGTGTGTGAGGTGGTAAGCCCTTTTCAGATGTTTCCCTCTCCGACGATGAGTGTGAGGTAATAGTCTCCTATGGTCCCCTCTCCGACAAGTGCGTGAGGTGGTAATTCCTTTTCAGATGTTTCCCTCTCCGACGATGAGTGTGAGGTGATAGTCTCTTATGGTTCCCTCTCCGACGGTGTGTGAGGTGACAATTCCTTTTCCTATGATTCCCTCTCCAACGGCGAGTGAGGTGATTCCCTTTCAGATTATAATGGCCTATGGTTCTCGTTCCGATCCTGCGAAGATGGTATTTCCCGCTAAGATTTTTCTCAACGAGCGTTGTTGAAGTTAAAATCACCCAAGGTCCTCTTACCATTCATGCTAAGGCAGTAACCATACCTGGTTCATTCATCATCTTTTGAAGCTCCAGACTCAGCTCCTGTAACCAGTCAGGACACATCTATACCAAGCATCTAAAAATCAGCTCCTGCAACGTGCCAGGTACTCATTTTTCTGTTTTGCAGGTATGCAGGTTCTCGCTAAGGAACCTCCTACGCAATCAACACCCAGATGGCATCTATAAGCCCATCATCCTATCCATCAATCTCTAAATGGCATCTATAAGCCCATTCCATCATCACTGCTACTATGTAAGCGCAAATTTCTGGGCACTCTAGTGTCCAATCATCTTCTACCCTCGGATCACGAAAGGCACGTCAGCCAATCTACATCCTCAGGTCTAAGAAGATTGAACAGGGGCAACTGTTGTACCCCAAAATTTTCCCTCCCATAATTCTTCAAGAAATTGCCAAGTCAAGTCACAAAATTCCCCAAGAGTTGTGCAGTCCAACTGTCTCCTATACAGCCAAAACTAGGGTTTGGGTTCTGATCAAGAAAATGAAGTTTTCAAAGGCCCAATCAAGTCTCATATGCCTACAAATGTGGTCAAGCATCCTCATATCAAGTTTCAAGGCATTCAGCTCAAAATTGCACAGTCAAAACCCTAAATTGCACTACGTTCAACTGTAGGGGCAAAATGGTCATTTGACAGTCAAAAGTTCAAATTTTTGGTCAACATATCATTTTGAAGCCACAAACATCATTTGATCAATGCTTGATCATGATTCTCAAAATTTGGCTCAAAAATAATCAGAGATGCAAAAGTTACTATATTTGGACAGTTGAAAAAGTCAACTGAAATTGACCAGGGCATAACTTTCACATGGATTATCATAAAAATTCCATCCAAAGCTCATTTTTAAGAGAAAGACATTTCCTACAATTCATCTTCATATTCCAAGTCCAAGAAATGCTCTCACAAAAAGTTATCAATTTCAACATTATAGGTCATTTTCAAAAGTCAACAAAAAGGGACTTTAAGTCAAAGGCCATAACTTGAGATTGGTAAATCAAAATGACATGGGACCAAAGGAATTGGTTAGAGGACTCAAAGACCTTTCCAAAATGTCCAAGAAAATGAGAAAAGCTTAAAAATTGAGCACGTTATGCCTTGTGGAAGTTGGGAAATTTTTGGATATTTTGAAAAGTCAACTTTGATCCAAATGACCTAAAATTGCTAATGGGCCCATTTTTCTTCCAAGATTCATCATTCTAAATATGTGCACGACCATTTGGCCCAAAGGGAAGTATTTTCTTATTTTTTATTTATTTATTTGAATTTCTATTAATATTAATTCAATTAAATCAATTAAATATGTGGAAAATATCTAAATGAACCAAACCAATCTTTTTATACATGTTTTAAGGTCAATATTTCATGCACATGCTAAATAGGAAAGAATTGGATTGATTTGAGCCTAATTGATACAAGAGCATGAGGAAAAGATATGAAAAAGATCTTGGAAAATCAATTTGCAAAACCATTGAATTCAAGAGATTTTGTGCAATATTCTTAACCTAATTGACTCCATACAAATACAGGAACACAAACCTAATCCTAGGACACTAAAAACTGCGCAGCAATTCCCCTACCAAACTTGAAAAATTCTCCATAAAACTCAAAACTGAAAACAGCTTTCCAAGTTGATTCAAGGCACAAAACCCATTCCAAAAGCTTCCTTGGCAATCCCTGAACGCATTCCAATCACAAACAACATCCAAAGCTCCAAGAATTGGTATCTATGACTCGAACTGCAAAGAGAAAAATTCAGAACTGTGCATCATGATTTATGCATCCTTTGCCATTTTTATTTATTGATTCATGTTTGTTGTGAGTTTCTTATACTAACCAATGCCTTTAATTGCATTTTTACGCCATACACACGATTATGCCATGATTACGTTTTAGGGTTTGCAGAGCTCTAAATTGGGGTTTTTTACCCAAGGCAAAATTAGGACTCAGGAGTAATACCATTGGCATGAGCACGTCCAGACGAAGAAATCCCAACCCTCGCGCCTAATTTATATTTAGAATTGAGCTATTCGCTATTTTCTCCAAAACGGCCTAACACAACGCGTGCAAAACTGTTGCCTAAAGCTTTATGTTACAGGGACGATGAAGAGGACGATGCGTTGTCAAAACGTGATAGGCGGATTCAAACTTTCGCGCGCTGACTCCCACTAATATAGCTTTTCTTTTATATTATTTATTTGATATTATATATTAAACATAATCAAACTGGCTCAGTGGCAGGTACCTATGCTTGTAGCGTTCAAGACCTGGGTTCGAGTCCCAGGTCTGTACTATTCTCAATAATATTTTTCCCATGATTTTCATATGCAGCGCCCAAAGTTAAGGCTACCATACACTCGCCATATCAAGCCAGCCACGTGTTTAATGAGTCCAGATCAAGGGCTCAGAACTGATGAACACGCTACAATCCCAGTCAACGTGCCACATAACACCTGGAAAAGTCAGCGAATTTCATGCTTAATGGGCCAGATCATTCAAAGTCATACCTCCATATTGGGGACCTCCACCCCCCCTGGTTTGCAAGTTTTTTTTTATTTTTCTTATATCTTTTTTTAATTATTATTTTATTTGTTTTATTGTTTTAATTTAATTCATTATTTTTACAATATATAAAAAATGCCTAAAAAATCAGAAAAAGATAAAAACATAATAAATTATTTTATTCCAATACTTTCATAAATAAATTAATATGTAATTATTTAGTTTAATTAGGTTGCAAATTTTAAATTCTTTTAAACAAAAATACAAAAAATATAGAATTAGGTTTAATAAATTCTTTTTATTCCTTTTTAATTTTCCTTTTTTTTTTCATAATAATAATATTACTTATTTTATTTTCATTAAATTGTACATAAAAAAAATTAGGTTTAATTTAGATTTTAATTTAATATTTTCACAATAAACTTAAAAAACAATTAGAATTAGGGTTTGCCTTTTAATTTTAATTTTAATTCTTTTTCTCTTAAATCTTAAAAACACTAAAAATACCAAAAACATTCTTTTTTAATTTCTAATTTTAATTCCTCATTAATTCTAATTAATTAATTCATATAATTTAATATTTTGCAAAAGGGTCCAACGCCCATGTTCTTAATTATTTACTTTCGCGCATTTATTTTATGTCATTTAAATAATCATGTATCTCTCCCAAAGCGTTGTAACTTAAACTTCTCGCACTTTTTACTTTGCTTTATTTATTTTCCGTCAAATCGGGTCCGGTTTAATTTTGGCGATGTGGACCCGCGCCATTTGTAATAGCTTTAGATTTACTTTTCCCGCAAACTTTTTAACTGTTAAATAAGCATGCAAGAATGAATGGCCCTAATTAAAATCAAGCGTAGAACACCAATAAACATGACAAGACAAAATAACTGAAACATGACACACGAATCGCACACACCACCCCTAGGGTACGCCTCACTGTTGCCTTGCCTCGAAAGGTGATCGTCGAGTAGAGGATGTCTTAGTAAGTCCTCATGATCCGGGAACCTGGCATGAGGGTAGCTTCTAAGGTGTCTTCCCATTGCTCTGGTGATCACCATGTCCCTACAAATTCGAATTGACCCGAACACCTCCAACGGTGGTGCTACCTACCTCTCAATGGTGGGATGGCACTACTTTAAAGGACTTTTACCCAGACGAATTCCTTAGGGTAGGTAGGTTCTCAAGGATACTTGCTCTAATTTCAAACAAAAATACTTTTCACACCAACACTTTTCAAAAGCTTTCAAAGCAAATTTTTCAAACACTCTGACGTACGAGTCGAACTGAATTTTTTCAAAGAAACTTTTTTAAACCCACATTGAAAATCAAGCAAACCTTTTTGAAAACACATTGAGCAAGTATCTAAGAGCCCATGGATAACCATGGATAGAAAGGGTGCTAACACCTTCCCTTTCTATAATCTACCTCCCGAACCGAGAGCAATCTCTTTAAGGAATTTTTCTGTGCTTTTGTCCTTTCCATTTGGAGAAAATAAAAGACGGTGGCGACTCTTGCTTCCGCGACATTTCGCGAACCAGCGTTAAACAGTCAGTTCCAGATCCACCGATCACAGAACTGGCGACTCTGCTGGGGAATTAAGTTTAAAGTGGGGTGTACCTTAGGATTAAGATCAATGTGTTTTCAATTGTCTTCTTTGCTTGCCTTATTATTATGGGTTGCTTGGGAGTTCTATAGATCCTAAACTCGGATCTGGGGGATACCTTTCTTAGAAAGTAGCAACAAGGCTGTGAGGGAACTGTGCGGGGTATACCGACATGGTTGAAACAGTCTGCTACGTTGATGTGGCACTTTGGTGTGTACCGGTAACCCTTGAGTTCAGTCAAGGAGAGTACGGGGCCTCCGCGTGGTGTCATGAAGCATCAACAGACCTTAGGAACCTTAATTGAACTATCTTGGCCTCTTTAGGGTAGTGAGATAACTGACTTTGGTGCAGTCCGAGGTTGGTTGATACTCGATACTACGCTCAATTGAGGGTTGCTTTCCTGGAATATTTCGGTCGCCAGTTCAGTGGCTAAATCGAAACGATGAACAATGAAAGCAATCCTGTGATATTGGGAACCTTAGAACCCGGTTACTTTGATTAGGACAGGTTGAACCCATCAACTTCAAGAGGGTAGTACCCCAGACCTCATGCTGGCCCTAAACTCTAAGGGTTTCTCTTGTGTGACTTGTGTGCCTTCGTACTTGACTACTTGCATGCTTGTTAGCTGACACATGAACTACTTGCAGGTTTTGTTTATAGTCCTTAATTAGGACTCATAACAGGGTTTACTAAGTTTCTTGCAGGGTTTGTTTATAGTCCTTAATTAGGGCTCATAACAAAGTATACTGAATTTCTTGCAGGGTCTGTTTATAGTCCTTAATTGGGACTCATAACAGGGTTTACCTACATCACCCCATGCATAGCATGACATCATACCATTGCATACATCCTAACCCATTTCAAGGATCTCAAGGGCTTGTGATGCAGGTCATGATGAACCAACTGTCCAGCAAGGGGCAAAGAGGATTTATTTTCCTCTAACCAAGGTTGTCAGGGGCTATGACCCACTGGACATGGTGAGCCTTTGACCCTTGGAGAAGAATTCTCAACAACATGGGTTTCTTTCCATCAAGCTATAAATTCAAATGCTAACAAATTTTCTTGTTTCTCCCGCGAGGTCCTTGAAAACATTACATGCATGTCATACATCTCATTACATTGCAGGTGTCCCTTTGACAGGTTGCTTACCCTTCTTCGCTGTTTATTTCAGCCGATCGTCATGAATCCTGAATCTTCAACCGAGCACACTATCAAGGACCTCCAGGCTCAGAATGCCCAGTTCCAAGAGCTGATCATGAATTTGACCCAGGAGCAACAAGATTTGAAGGCTTTGCTCTTGAAGAAAGAAAAGAAGAAGAGGAGGACTGTTTTGTTCAGCCCTAGACGCAGATCTGGGAATGCACCGCAGATTGAAACTGAGAGGACAACTCCATCTGTGAGGGAAGGTAGTCATCAGGGGGAAAGGGTTCCCAGTCCAGTGGTCTCCGACAACGAGACAGATTTCAACGACGAACAATACCCTCCGGCTGAGGACAAGTACAAGCAGTTGGAAGACCGTTTGAAGGCTATGGAAATACAACAAGTACCTGGGCTGGACTTCGGAGATCTGGGTTTGTCAACTGGTGTGATTATTCCTCGGAAGTTCAAAGCACCATCCTTCACTAAATATGACGGGGCGTCTTGTCCCAAGCTACATCTCAGGTCCTATGTTCGGAAGATTCAACCATATACGGTGGACAAGAATTTGTGGATCCACTTCTTCCAGGAGAGTCTTTCAGGGACTCATCTCGAATGGTTCTATCAACTGGATGGGACCAAAGTTCGTAACTGGGAGGAGTTGGCTACTGCTTTCTACAAGCAGTATCAATATAATGCCGACCTTGCTCCTACGCGTACCCAACTCCAGGGTATGTCGTTAGGATCAAGTGAAGGTTTTAAAGAATATGCGCAGAAATGGAGGGATCTTGCTGGAAGGGTACAACCCCCTCTGACTGATCGGGAACTTGTCGATATGTTCTTGGGGACCCTGTCTGGTCCGTTCTACAACCACCTAATTGGGAATTCGTCTGCTGGATTCATAGATCTTATCTTGACTGGAGAGCGAATAGAAGCTGGTATCCGGTCTGGGAAAATTCAAGAGGCCATAAGTTAGAAACCATTTTGTTATTATCTCATGAACAACGTCGTTGTCAAAGAGCAACAAGTCATCTTTGAGAGGCCTGATGCATGAAAGATGTATCATTTGAAGCATATATTTATTAGAGCAAAGGTGGATGGTGTGGTTGTTAAGAAAGTGTTTATCTATGAAGGTGTTGGAGTGAATTTGATGTCACAATCTTTGCTTAGAAAAATTGGAAAATTCAACACATATCTCAGACTTCATAACATGGTCTTGTCGAATTACGAAGGAAAAACTAGTCACATTCTTGGAGTGATACAAGTGAAGTTATTAGTTGGAACTACCATAAGGCCAACATTGTTTATGCTAATAGCGTTTGAGGCCTATTATAATTTACTGTTAGGACATGAAGTGATTCATGGGATAGGTGCAGTCCCATTAACTTTGCACCAAAGGATATCAATCTGATGCCCAGGTTGGAAAATAACAATGATGATGATGCCTGAGTTGAATGCTCTGGAAATGATTTCGGCCTACTTAGATGAAAACATGTTAAAATTCAGCCTTCGAGGCTAGAGTTTGCAAAACATGGCACCAGAAGCCATTTTAGTTGAACAATCTGAAAGAAATGGCCATTGTGTCCAACCAACAACTTCGGAAAGTCTGAGGCTCGATTGTATTTATGATGACAAGCCTTTCGGGTTTGAAAAAGACCCAATGTATTTCACTCTTAAAATGCAGGCGTAAGACCCTTTAGAGGAAATGGATTTAGGCAATGACAAGATTAAACAGACAACTTATATTAGCGCCAAGGTTGATCCAGACCTAAAGGAAAAAGTGGTAGAAATGCTCAAGGAATTCAAGGATTATTTCACTTGGGACTACAACGAGATGCCCGGGTTGAGTCAAGATATGATGGAGATGAAATTGTCAATTCGACCCGGGAAGAAGCCAGTGAAAAAAATGCCCAGGAGGTTTGTACCATAGATCTTGTTGAAGATAAAAGAAGAGATTGAATGGCTACTCAAGAGCAAGTTCATCAGGATTGTCATGTATGTTGAATGGCTAGCAAATATAGTACATGTTATTAAGTAAAATGGGAGTCTTCGGATTCACATAGATTTTAGGGATTTAAATAATGCATCTCCACAGGACAAATATCCCATGTTTGTGGCAGAGATGTTGGTCGACTCAGTCGTAGAACATAAATATCTAAGTCTGTTAGACAAATATTCAAGTTATAATCAAATATTTATTGTTGGAGAAGATATACCAAAAATGGAATTTCGATGCCCAGATGCCTTAGGAACCTATGAATGGGTAGTAATTCACTTTGGCTTGAAAAATGTTGGGGCAACTTATCAAATATATATGAATTCAATGTTTCAGGAATTTATTGACACATTCATGCAAGTGTACATCAATGATATTGTTGTAAAATCCTCGTCGAGAAATATTCATTTAGACCATCTTCGATAGTCCTTTGAAAGGATAAGGAAATATGGATTAAAAATGAATCCTTTAAAATATACTTTTTGTGTTCGTGCAGGAGATTTTCTAGGTTTTGTGGTGCACAAGAAAGACATCAAGATAAATCAGAACAAAACCAAGGCTATTTTGGTCACCAAGCCTCCCTCGAAAAAGAAGCAACTTCAATCTTTGTTGGGAAAGATAAATTTCTTGAGGCATTTCATCTCGAATTTGAGTGGAAAAACATTGGCATTCTCTCCATTGCTTCGACTTGGGAAGAAAATGAGTTTCGATGGGACAAAGAGCATCAAGAGGCTTTTGAAAAAATCAAAGAATATTTAGTTAAGCTTTCCATTTTGTTACCACCTAGAAGAAAAAAAATATACGAAATTGTATATTTCAGCGTCATACTCGACATTAAGGAGTATGTTAGCCCAAAAGGATGACAATGGCGTCGAAAGAGCCATTTACCACCTTAGTCGCATTATGAACGATGCTGAGACTAGATATAATACTATATAAAAGTTATGTTTTTGCTTGCATTTTTCATGTAACAAACTTAAGCATTATATAAAACCAGTTGAGGTTTCTGTTTATTCCCATTTTTACATTATTAAACCTATGTTATCAAAACCAATCTTGCACAATTGCATCGGTAAATGGGCCTTAGCCTTAACAGAATACTCCCTTACATATGTCCCATTAAAAGTTGTAAAAGGTCAAATTGTCGCAGATTTTATTATCTACCATTCAGTGGTCGAGACGACAAAATATTACATAAGTACGAGACCTTGGCAATTGTACTTTGATGGTTCCAAACATAAACATGGAACAGGGATGGGTATTTTCATCATGTCTTCAGAAAAGACTCCCAACAAATTCAAGTTTAAAATTAAAGAAGAGTGTTCTAACAATGAGATTGGACACGAAGCCTTGATAACCAAACTTCTAATTTTGTTGGATCTGGGGACAAGAGATGTTGTGGTAAAAGGCGACTCAAAATTGGTTGTGCGACAAGTGAATAGAAAATTTAAGTGCGTTAAAGACAATTTGGTGATGTACTTCACCACATCCTTGTCCTTATTGAATAAGTTCGATAACGTGTCAATAAGCATATTCCTCACATGGAGAATCAAAAGGCTAATGATTTAGCTCAGATTGCTTCGGGTTATAAAATTCCTAAAGAAGAATTAGAGAAATTGGTGGAAATCAAAGACAAGCTAATATCGGTCAAGTATCCACCAGAGGTCGCCAACGCCAAAAACGCCTATCCTGGCCTTCAAGCTTCTATTAGATAACTATTTTCTTTCAATGTTATATTCCTCTCTTGTATGGGAGGTAAGTATGCGGCATATATTCATGACTTTTACTGTTGTGGTCGTTTATATTTGTTACGACAATTACATCTTTATGCCATCACTATTGTATTCTTTTTTCTGGGATTTTCCAACTCAAGCACTCTCAAAAGGTTCAACGAGCTCTAAAGCGGATGGTTGGTCTAGTTGATTCAAGGCGAGTTTGTGCTACTACGGATTATATCAGTACACCATCTCTCAAGTTCAAATATCAAGTTCAAACCCGATAAGTCCAAAATATTTAAAAAATAATGAGTTAAATACCTTACCCTTGTCATATAGACGTGTTTTGATTTATCCCCCCTTAAGATAAAAATTGTGATTCCCCCTTTACAAAATCAAAATTCCATCTCCAAAAACATTGTTACTATTACGCTGACTGTACAAGAAAATCTTCCTACGTGGTGTCCAAGTGGATTTTTTTTATATTATTAACGACAATGTCAATATTATTTGAAATTCATATGAAAAAAATCTAAAAAAATTGTCTCTCCAAGGATTCAAACCCAAGCATCTTGCCTCATATTTCAAATGTTCAACCACTCCACCATCCATGTTCATGTTGTACTTAATTACCTCAAAATTAATTAATATTAAAATTATTTAATCTTCTTCTCAAATTTCAAATCCCTAATCTTTCTTTAATCTTCTTTTCCAAATTGACAGACCATTCTCTCATAGTAGCCAATAAAAAAACAGTTACTCCATCATTATTCTAAAATTTTCCACATCAAACACTCAACAAATTAACAATAAAAATGAAAGACGAAAAGAAACCGAAGAAGGAGAGCAAATCTAGTCCTGAAGCTGCCACCGAAAATCCTTGTTCAAATCTGCAACCATCCAACAACAATCGTGCACATTTTTAACCTTCGTTGCTCACCGGAAAAAGAAAAGAAACAAGTAGGTGTCAGAACAACTCACCGTCTGAGTTGGAGAAACAAACATTTAGGGGTTCAATATTGGTTATTTTGTGCTTTTACCAATTTAAAGATTTGAATGAAATCAATATGGATCATACAAATGTTTTGGGAAGTTCTAAGTGATGAAAATCGATTTTCAGTTAATGAATTTTGGAATCCAAAGCAATTATGCTATGTAGAACCTGAACTGAATATCAAAATCATTTTTATGCTTACTTGATTTTCAATTGTGACAGTAAGTGCGTGACTTTACTTACATTTGATTTGTTCTTCTTTTTTACAACCAGGTATTAGAGAATAGTTGTTGAAATTGTGAGTTAACTTTCCAGTCCAAACATGATTTGCAGAATCACTTGCATGATGTAATTGACTTCAATATTATTAAACCTTTACGGAATGATGATAGATATCTAAAATCTTTCATGCAAGATGGTTCGTTGCTGCCCGCAATTAAAATTAAATAAAGAAAAACAGCTAAATTGCAATTGAATTACAATAAATGCTAATGGATTTTTATAAATACAATTTGAGAAATTTCATTTACAAATAAAAACTATTGGTCTAGTGGTTGAGCGTTTGGCCTTCATAAAAATGTTGAAGAGAGAATCACAATTTTTTTTTAAATGGGGTAAATCAAAACACGCCTATATGATAGAAAATATAAGACATTTAACCCAAAAATATTTGATATTTCATATCATCAACACCAATAGCAAGAGAAACAAGATTTTCTAAGATAGGGGAGACGCATTACAAGATCCAACAACATAATACATAGGAGATTAGTTGGTCAGCTCATGTAACTTCTCTATACAGACCCATATTTGTTATAATGTTTGACAATTGATCCAACACATGAATAACCCTACAAACCTTCATCATGAAGTTGCAATTCGTGTCCTAAGATACCTTAAATATTCTCTATCATAAAAGGTTTAGCAACTATAACTCTTCGACTCAAAGAGTTCTCGAATTCAGATTGAGCCATGTGTTCTGTAAATATATTGCATCTTTCTTGGCAATTCCCTCATTTCTTGAAAATCTAAAAAATCTAAAAATCTAAAAAGCAGCCAACAGTCTCTAGAAGTTCAAGATAATCATAGTATAAATCCATGACAACCACTGTGTAGTGTATGAACTATAAAAAACAATATAATAGATACTGTTATATCTTCCTATTAGTTAGAGATTTAGTTAATCCCCTTTTCTCTTTTTGATCAACATGAACTTGATCACACTCCATGGTTTGGTACCACAAGTACTTTTATCAGACAAGATATGCTAGTAAGTTCAGAATTTGTGATTCACAATTTGATTGGAATGGAAGCAAAGTAGCATATTTCATATATCAACATCTACAAAACCAAAGAAACATACTATTAAAAGAATCAATATTATTACATAACTACTACATGATACTCTCTTTATGGACATTCTTAAAGAACATAGACCTTTAAGACAACGATAATACATAGCACTGGAAAACAACACAAACCTTGTGGCTTCCATCTTCATGTTATTTCTACAATTATTATTATACTATTTCTTATCTCTATATGTTTCATCAATGCCAAGCTGAAGCTGATATCAAATTTCTGCTCTTCCACCCCAACAACATGGCCCCATCTTTCTCCACTAATGTATAATGCTCCGAATAGCATCTCAGAAGGCTTCTTATAACAGAATTCACATAAGAACTCAAAGGACATTGAGTAAATCCGGCCATTGTCAGCCTTGACTTCCACTTGCCGAACAGTTCGTGCCGCTCGATCCTTTCTTTTCCTTCACAAGCAATGATATTGACGATATCCCGAGCTAAACAGTGCTGCTCCACGTTAATCCTCTCCTTGCTGTTTCTCGAGAGGGTTACATCGATTGACTCGAAGATTGCCAAGTAGTAATCTAAAGTTTCTATGAACCTGTTGAAGAAAGGGGTTGTGTTTGTGTTTGATTCCTGCTCGACAAGTGTGACCACTTTCGGAGAGAGAGATTTCACCAATCTCAAAAGTCCATCTCTTGGATTATTCACATCAACACTCTCATCAGCCGTGTGATGGAGTTGCAATGGAAAATTCACAGCCAAAGCTTCTCCATGTCTGATATGGAGCATGTTTCTTGTAACATCGGGACCGAAAACGGAGAGCCCGTGAAACTCAACTGGGATGCCGAATTTCTTTGACATCAAGGCCAATCTTTTCCCGACTACTTCTAGTCCTTCTCCACGAGCATATCTAGAGACTGGATCGTCGATTCCTGTGATACGCACATGGGGAGCCCCGCCAGGTCTTGCAGCAAGAGCTTGAAGAAGTGTCATCCATTGAGTTCCTTGAGCAATTTGAAAGTCGATGATGTGTACGTGATCCTCATTCCTACAAGCTTCGGCAATGGCTCCATTCGCAGCCATGTAACCAAATTTCAAGTAGGGACATATTTCGTAAAGCAGATGCATGTAGGAGAGTAATTCTTCACCTTCAGGCTCTCTACACTTAAGAGCACGATAGATGCTATTCCCCGACGCTTCCTTCCTTGCAACAAGCCCTTCTATCATATAAGCACCGAGCCTCTGAATTGGCTCCCCGTTGATAGACACAGCATTTCTAACCGTTTCTATCAACCGGTTGAAATCTTGTGTGTCGTTTTCAGCCATGGCTTTGGCACATGCAATCAGTAATTGCTTTAAATCACCTGATGGGAACCCTTGTAGAGACGACTCCTCCAACTTTCGACGTTTTTCTACATGCACAACTTCATTTGATTGCCTACTACTGCTAGTAGCATGTGATGGTTGATTTTGAATGTATTGTGACCCTTGGCTCACATGGCCCCATGATCTATATCTCGGTCCAGATGCCGTTTCCTTGATGCTCTCACCAAATGAAGAATTAGATGTGGTAACTTCGTTATCATCCGGAGCCATCAGCGCAGTTTCTAGTTCCAACAAGGCGTGTTGGACTATCTGGTTACAACTCGGCGGAAGAGATCGTCTAGCTGAATATAATTGCAAATTTTCCTTGAGATTGTCGACCGATGAAACCGATCTTTGCAAGTAACGGTTGGTTTCCAGTGCTGAGTTATACGAGACGCTTATACCAGAGAGCGTTTCACCCGAGTTCTGCTGCTCATAATTGTCACCAAATGCAGAAAGAGTATCCGAATCAAAATGAGATGAAAAAGGCGAATCAGGTGAGTTTCCAATGCCAACTTTCAAGGAACCAAGCAAACCATTCTGTAGTGGAATAGTGGAAAAAGATGACATGTTGGGTAATCCTGCACTTGTCATATTGAAACTATAAAGTTGCTGTGAATCCATACTTCGATCTCGAATCAGATGATTATGCTTATGCGCGAGATGACGAAATCAATAACCGGCTTAACTAATCAGAAATCAAGCATCAGCCTCACGAAAATTCAGCCCAATAGTTTCAACAATAGCATATAAACCTGCAATAACAGTAAACACATACATGGAAAATGAATAATCATAATCATAAAAATAAAGGAAAATTAAGAAACTTGGTAAACCTTAAACAAGTTCAGACTTCAGAACTAAAATTCTATGTCGGTGCTCATTCCAAAATCAGTTTTTGACCAATAAGTTGGTTGGTGAATTTCAATATTCCATATGAAAAATTGTTCCAAACCCAGAAATCACTTAATTCTAAACCGACTTATCGACATCCATACCAAATTATTAATGACAAAACAAGCTAAATTTACTTTAAAAGCAATTAATTCAATAAGCTATTTTTTTCAAATGAAGAAAAATCAAGATGAGAAAGCATACAAACATATGTTTGGAAAAGGAAAGGAAGTTACCTTAAAAAAATTTCAGCGCCGACTATTGAGAAATTTGTGTCCGTTCAAACTAAGGTTATGAATTTGTGCGATTACAAAATTATTAACGTTGTTTGTGTTAAATTCTTTGCTATTTTGGGAAGAAAGTAGGTTCGGTTTTTGATGTTTTTATAAAATTGAATTTCAATGATGCGTATGCGTATATATATAGACCGACTATGATAAAGACAGTGTTAACGGTGACGGTGACGGTAACGGTGAGATATTTTGAATAGTTAACGGCGAGGGAGGAAGTAGTAGTGTTGAGTTAACGGAGCCGACCACACGTTTGGGTGATGTTGCAGATGAACATTCGTGGGTGTTTCTAAACGCGGGTCGTGGTTTCACTCGCTCGGTTTTGAGCGTGGGTGTGTGTTAACAATTGATATCGTCAACCACTAGTGTTTTTGGAGAGATTTGATTTGGATTAATATCTAAAATAGAATGTAAAATATACTAATCTTAACTTTAAATTGGGATGACCGTCAAAATATGTGGTCATTTTAGAGCACATAAAATTGTAATACTTCGACTGTGGCGGATTTTTGATAGAGTCATTGAATCATTGTTATGATTGATTTAATAAAAATTAATGTGATTTGGTGAATTCACTAATAAGACATGTGAATTAATAGATTTGACGGATTGATTTTTTATATCTTTTTTAATTTAATTATAATTTTTATTTTTCATTTTCATTTTTTTTTAAAGTTTTAGTGTCTTGATTTTAAAATTTGATTTTATTAATATTCATAATATATTTATTATATCTAATAATTAAATAATATTAAAATTCTAAAAACATTTTAAAATTATTAAAATTAGAGTTTTATTAGCTGTAATATGAATCTATGTGACGTTTAATTTGATTAAAAAGAAGAAAGTTATATATTCTATAATTACAACACTAAAATTCTCAATAAATTTATTTCTTATTAATTAGATAATATAATAATATAATAAATTTAAAATATTAAAAAATTAATTATAAAATATAATAATACTTTAAACTAATAAAAGTTTTAAAAAAAATCATATTACAAAATAAAAATAAAATTATATTTTCACATTATTAAAATTTATGTGGTGTGATCAGTGATTTATTGATTCGACCATTAATCTAAAACTCAATTACTTAATTAGATTGGTGGCGGATTTTAAATTATTGATACCATCGGTTCAATTTGAACTTATATTTAGTTAAAAATATATTTGAATCAATGATATTTTTATCGATTTAGTTTTTAATTAGATTTTTAAGTATTTTTTAAAATTAGAATCAAATTAAATTAATTAATTTAATTTGATTTGTTTCAGTTTAATTTGATGATTAATTTTAAAAAATAAATAAATATTATATTTATCTTTATCTTTTCTGTTATCATGTCTTTTTATGTTTTTCTTAATTATTATTTTTTTAAATAATATATTTTATATAATTAATTTTATTTATAGATTTTTTTTCAAAAAACTTATAAATTATAATTAATACATATACAACAATAATAATCGAAGGTTGCAATACACAAATATCACTATCTTTCTCATTTTAATCACAAATCAAAATTATTATATAACAAAACTAGTTTTAATCTTGAAGAGTATACTTCACTTGAAGTTAAACCATTTTAAAAACTTTTACATGCCGAAAATCAGGTTGAAACTTTATGGTGAAATTTCTATGTTGGTAGGAAGTTCTTCAACCATCGATATAATCTTGCACCTTGTGTAATTTTGATTGAATCAACACGTCTCTGACTTGAACTTTGCACAAGTTAAAAAAATTATTCTATCAATTTTCTCTAGTCCAATCTGCACAACAAAACATGTGACTGCAGCACAACAACTCTTTCACAATAATAACCTTCTATTCCGATATGGAAGATCAGACAAAGCTACACCCACATAGCATACTAAGAACACTTATCCCCTTATCAAACTAGACTCGGATATCAATTATTGAAAGAAAAAAACAAAATAAAGAAAAAAAGAGGAACAAAATAACAACACAAGGATATAATGTGGAAACTCTAAAATTGGAGAAAAATCACGGTCGTTGTCAAATGACAACCAAAGAATAATACTATGTGAAAATTGTTACAACACATCTTTTACTCTCAACTACCCCACGACCCCAATACACTCACGTTCTCCAAAATAAATATTTAACTATATTTCACCATACTCCAACACAAGAGCATAAGAGAAAAGAAAAAGTCAAATACAAACTTAAAAAGTGTCTTTGACTGGTGTATCTTGTAAAGAAAAACTTAAATTCTATATATAGATTTGGACTCCTTCTTCATTCATTAAACTAATGGATGTAGGATTTGGAAAAACTTTAATTCTATATATAGTCTTTGACTTCCTTTTCCTTTACAAAAATAAGTGATGTGAGACTTCTTCAACATGTATATTTTCAACCAACTCCAACAAATAAGGTTTTTGTGACTTAAATTTTTTACTTTTTATAATTGAAATTTGGTTTCTAGTTGCGTGTTTTGTTTAAAAGAAGAAAGTGTAAGCAAATATGAAGAGTTAGACTTGTACAAAATTTAGACTCAATAAAAAATAAAGTGAATAACTATAGTCATCGGTTCGGTTTGATAGTTTTTAAAAATTAAAAAAAAATGAACAAAATCTCTCATTTTTATTCTTATTGGTTTGTTTCGGTTTTTAAATCAAACAAAAATGGTATTTTTTTTAATTCAATTTAATTTAAATTATGAGTTTAATCAATTTTTTCTGATTTGCTTGTATTATTGAAGTAACAAACTACTAGTAAAAATTTATTTAAGTAAAAAAAAATATATAAGTACTTCCAATTTACAAATAAAGTTACTGTAACATTATAATCTATTATAATTTGTCTTTATTATTATTAATATACACAAATTTTTTCATCATAATAAACAATTTATTGTTAATAGAAATATCTGTTTTATTTAAAGATTTAATTTATTTAACTATAAATCAATTTTTCAATTTCTAAACTATGATGTTAATTTAAAAGGAATGAATTTTGTTAATATTTTAGATATATATTGCATTTTTATAGCAAAAAATATGAATATAAAGATGATAAAATTTTATATTTTTATATATTATCAAACACAAAATTATAAGTTCATTCGTACAATATAAACATTTACAAAAACATAAAAATATCATAAATATGAATACAACATAAAAACATAAATGACCCTGTGTTTCATCTTTAATCTACCAACCTTAGTTTCTACCACTATAAATAATTGGTCATGACATGATGCTTGACATGTGAACATAACCATGCATTAGATTAATTTAAATCAAATCTTTAAATTTAAACCATATTCTAAATTTGAAACTTGTAAAATATGAACGTTCTGTATACTATTGTTATAAAATAATATTGAACACATTAGGTCATCTCTAGAGAAAGATTTTGACATTTGCATTTTAAAATAACATTGTTATAACTTATAGTAAATGATCTCATCATTTCAATACTAAAATTTCAACTCAATTAGCATACATGTTTATATTATTATCTACATGACAATATTCTAAAAAGTTATTAACTATTTTTCTGCAATATATTTGATAGTATCTTCAACCTCATTGCATTCTCACAATCATCAGCACGTTTAATAAAAGAATCATCCAAACAACTTTCACTAGAGTGTATAATTAGACTAAATAATAGTATTGAACCAGGCTTAACTATTTTGATTCTACGAAGGAGTTCAAAACACTATGGTTATCAGATATATGCTCAATTGAAACTTTATTTGACGCCACCATTGAATTATTCTCAAATGAACTATCTTTCAAAAAGTTGAAAGAAGTGGATCCAGAAAAATGATTTTAACTAACTCTCAGCATGTCATCAAAATTCAATAGTGTATGGTTCAAGGGTTCCATTGGAATAGAAGAAACTTCTTTATCACTTAATATGGTAGATCCTTGAGCAGATCTTATCCTTTTTGTTGGGAGGAATTGTTGATACAGTGGAGGTATGCTAAAAACAGATTCCACCTGCCACAGACTTACACGCTTTAGATTCTTCGAGACTTTAGGATAATCCCATTCAACCTATAATAATCAGATGAAAATATTAATATTTTAATACCAAGCTACTACTTTCATGAAGCAAAAAATATTTATGCATTTGAAATATTATAATAAAGTAAAAAGAAGAAAGCATATATTTACCTATAGCATGCACCATGGAGTAGTTGAAGAATGGGAGATTGTAGATATTGTAGCAGGAAAAGTTGTGCATCTCTTTGAAGAATTATCATTCTTCATCCAAAGCCTATGACAGCAAAACAAAACATTATAATCAAAACCTAAAAGTTGTTTGGAGAACTTCGATTCCTCCAATTCGATTCCTCCAAAGCCTATCTCTTATTTCGTCCGACAATATTGTCGTGTCCTCGATTTTATTGCTAAGCATTTTTTAAGTGTTTAATATATGTTCTACATGTATGGCAAATCTGTCGCATTCCGGTGATTGGTCTTTGCCAACTGTAACCTATTATGATTGATTAAGAAAATTTAGCATATATGAATAAAGAACATGAAATCAAAGACTAATAGATTTGAAATGAAAGTACCTTATCAGTGTTTACATAAAGTTTGGGACCCATCAAGTTGAGTGTGAGAAAAGGTTAAACAAATGTGATGTTTGTACTTGGACCAAGAGGAAGATCATTGTGAACATGAGCCCAAAGCTTGTGTGCTTGATAGTCAAGAAAGTATGGCAAATCTGACATTGGTGTCTTATCTGTACTACATATCAATTTAACTTCTTCTCATTAGTTCACCAACCATGAATTGAGAACATGCTCAAGAATAACTATAAACATTATAAATGGGACATCACCTAAGTTCCCAGTAACTTAGGAGAGCCAAAATGCTTATCAAGTAATCATTAGAAGAGAAATATTATAAGATGCATTGCACCTAACTTCCCAATTGATAACAAGATTTGATCCCCGCAACATATATAATAAATACAAATATAGTTAATATAATTCATTCTCGTTTACCAAGTCATATTTGGAGAAGATTATTCACAGTAAGTAACTGTCAAGAATCTGCCCGCTGCAAGTCCTGCATAATAGAAAAAGCTTTAGATCCAATATAATACATCAAGTATGCTTTTTTTCGTAATCAATGTTATTGATTCAAGATGGCAAACCATGACTGGAGCAAAAAAAATAGACCAAGAATATTGAGATGTACTCGATCAATTATTTGATTTTTTCTGATGATTGACTATAATAAATAATAACTTTTTTTGTCAAAACTATAGAAGATTTAGCAAGAACCACCAAGAAAGTTGGTTGCACATTGATTGACCGATTTTGATCATGAATCAGCAAATGTTATTGTTTTTGCTGATGTTGCCTTTGTTGGTGCTGCAATCAGAATGACTAATTGAACGGGTGCGGTATACTTTTCCGAACTCACATTGACCTCAAATTTGCAAGGTTGTCCTTGCGGGGATTCATCTCTTTACAAGGTTGGTATTAGAGGGTAATTTAGTATTTGTCATTTGTAAATATTTTTGATTAGGGTCTATGTGGCATTCTTATTTGTGTATAAATAGGTGTACTAGGTTTACATTTATATCAATCAATTCCTTCAATCATTAGTGGCAGCTTTTAGCATTTATTCCTTTTCTCTCTTCTTCCTCAAATTCATCACCTTGCACTAACAAATTGGTATCTAAAGCTTCCTGGTTTGTTCTGAAATTCTGGGAAACACGAGTGATAGTGAGCTGTGTGTTTGATTTTTGAATCTTGAACAAAAATCTGAAACAGAATCACACTGATTCTGTGGGTTTGGGAAACACTGAGTGAGAAAATCTGAGATCTGAGTTTTTGTGCAAGGTTTAAGATGAATGGAGGCAGCAGTTTGAACACTAAACTTCCAGTTTTTGATGGCAAAAATTGGAACAGATGGAAGATACAAATGCGTGTGCTGTTTGGTGCTCAGGATGTTCTGGATCTTGTTTCTGAAGGTTATGTTCCAGCTGCAGCAGGTGCTACTGAAGAACAAAAATCAGAAGAAAAAGCTACGAGGAAGAGGGATCAGAAAGCTCTGTTCTTTATCCATCAGTGTGTGGATAAAAATGTGTTTGAGAAGATTGTTGATTCGACGACGTCGAAAGGGGCATGGGATATACTGACCAGATGTTATGGTGGTGACGTGTCAGTAAAGAAGGTAAAGCTTCAGTCCCTGCGAAAACAATATGAAAACCTCAGCATGAAGAACAGTGAGAAAGTTTCTGAGTACATCTCCAGAATGATTCTGATCACTAATGAGATGAAGGCTTGTGGAGAAACACTTTCTGAACAGGTAATCATAGAAAATATTCTGAGGTCACTTACTCCTCAGTTTGATTACATTGTTGTTTCTATTGAACATTCTAAAAATCTGGAAACCATGAGAATAGAAGAGTTGCAAAGCAGTCTAGAAGCGCAAGAGTTGCGTCTGACTGAAAGAACTTCTGAGAGGGAAATGGAGCAAGCTCTGAAGGTTTCTTTTGTCAAGAAGGACCAGAAGTAGAATAGACATGGTGATAAATTCCAGAAGTCAGAAACCTCAACTTCTGATGAAAAGAAATATCAGAAGGGAAAGGAAAGGTATGACAAGAAGAAGGTTCAATGTTACTGCTGTAAACAGTTTGGTCATTTTGCCAGAGACTGTAGAAACAAAGAAAGGAAATCAGAAGAAGCAAATATAGCCAGAGAAGACTCTGATGATGAACCTGTGCTACTGATGGCTTCTGATTCTGATGGAAATTTTTCAGGAGATTGGTGGTATATGGACACTGGTTGTTCAAACCACTTGACTGGAAACAAACAATGGCTGATAGACTTTGACTCCAGAAGGAGAACAAAGATCAAATGTGCTGATGATAAGTACCTTAATGCAGAAGGTATGGGAAATGTTAGAGTCAGAGTGAAGAATGGAAGAAATATTCTAATCAAAGACATTTGGTATGTTCCTGGAATTAAAAGTAATCTGATGAGTGTGGGTCAGCTTATTGAGAAAGGTTTCTCAGTGGTTATGAAGGACAATCTCTTGACGTTGTATGATTCTAATCAGAAGTTGATTATGAATTCTGAGCAGGGAAGCAACAGAACATTCAAGGTGAATGTAGAAACCTCTGAAGCGGAGTGTCTTAGTGCAGAAGGCGCTGAAGCTGACAGTAAGCTGTGGAACAAGAGGTTGGGGCACTTGAACTATAGAAGCTTAGGGCATCTAAGTTCTAAGAAGCTCGTACATGGCATTTCGAAGATTGTGAAGCCTCAGAAGTCATGTGAGATATGCATGAAAGGCAAGCAACCCAGATTGCCATTTGCATCAGAAGTAGCCCCCAGAGCAAAGCATGCTCTGGGAGTAGTACACTCTGATGTGTGTGGACCATTTCCAGTACCTTCACTTGGAGGAAACAAATATTTTGTGTATTTTGTGGATGAGTTCACAAGAATTACATGGGTAACACTCATCAAGTTCAAGCATGAAGTGTTTACTGAGTTTCAGAAGTTCAAGGTGAAGGTTGAGAAGCAGAGTGGTCAGAAGCTGAAGATTTTGAGAACAGATGGTGGAGGTGAGTATAACTCTACAGAGTTCCAGAAGTTTTGTGAGGAGAATGGAATAGAACATGAGGTTACTGCTCCATATACTCCTCAGTACAACGGTCTTGCTGAAAGAAGAAACAGAACTTTGCTTGATATGACCAGAAGTATGCTGAAAGAGAAAAAGTTACCTCACATGTTATGGGGAGAAGTTGTTGCCACATCAGCATATGTTCTGAATAGGTGTCCAACAAAGAAGCTAAAGGAAATTGTTCCTTTAGAAAAATGGACTGGAGACAAGCAAAGTGTTAACCATCTAAAGGTGTTTGGTTCTGTATGCTACAAACACGTTCCAGAGGCTAGAAGACGAAAACTGGATGATAGAAGCAAAACAATGTTACTGGTGGGGTACCACAGTACAGGTGCCTATAAGCTTTATTGTCCAGAAACCAACAAAGTTGAAATCAGCAGAGACGTCATTGTGAAAGAGTCAGAAACATGGGATTGGAACAAGCTTCAATCAGATTCTGGTGTAGTGCCAACACCAGGGTTAGTTTCTGAAAGTTTTGAAGACAAGTCAGAGTCAGAAGATGAAGACTCTGAAGATGAGTCAGAATCTCAGAGAGATTCCAATAGTGGATCTGATTCTGATCCAGATTCTAATGATGATCCAGAATCTGGTGGTGATTATACTTCTGGAAGGGAAAACTCTGAAGACATGGGGTCTGGAGAATAAGTTTCCAGAAGTAACTCTGAAGGAAATAATTCTGGACAAAGTCCAGAAGCCAGCACAGTTCTAAGTTCTGGAGAAGCTTCAGAACAAGATCAGAGGCCACAGGGAATCAGATGAATACCAAGTAGGTTTGCAGATTTTAGCATGTTGCATGATACTGAAGTAGATTCTGAAGGAGAAATCGTTCAGTGTGCCATGCTAGTAGATTCTGAACCAGTGGGTATTGAAGAATCGCTCAAGAAGAAAGTATGGCTGAATGCCATGAAAGAAGAACTTGAGGCTATTGAAAGAAACAAGACTTGGAAGCTGACAGAACTTCCAAAAGGCAAGAAAGCCATCAGCGTCAGATGGGTTTTCAAGCAGAAGCTAAAGCCAGATGGATCAATTGGCAAACACAAAGCGATACTAGTGGCCAGAGGTTTTCTTCAGAAACCTGGACTAGATTACTTTGAGGTGTTTGCGCCTGTAGCTAGACACGAAACAATCAGACTGGTGATTGCTTTAGCTGCAAACAGAAATTGGCCTTTGATACATCTGGATGTGAAGTCTGCATTTCTGAACGGTCCATTACAGGAAGAAGTGTATGTGTCACAACCTCTTGGATTTGTGAAAAAGAATCAGGAAGGGATGGTATACAGGTTAAATAAAGCTCTGTATGGACTGAAGCAAGCGCCCAGAGCTTGGAATTTGAAGATTGATTCGTTTTTCAAGGAACAAGGGTTTCAGAAGTGTGAGATGGAGTATGGTGTTTATGTTCAGCACACTTCAGAAGGTAATATGATTCTGATCTGTTTGTATGTTGATGACATATTACTCACAAGAAGTTCTGAACAAGAAACAGTTGAGTTCAAGAAAGTTCTGATGAATGCGTTTGAGATGACAGATCTTGGAAAAATGAGTTTCTTTCTAGGGATGGAATTTATATACTCTGAGAAAGGAATCATCTTACATCAGAAGAAGTATGAACTGGAGCTTCTGAAGAGATTTGAGCTAGCAAATTGCAAGATTGCTATCACACCTGCTGATACGAATCAGAAGTTGGACTCTAATTCTGATGGAGAGGATGTGGATGCTACAACCTTCAAACAGATGGTTGGTTCTCTGAGGTATTTGTGTAATACCAGACCTGATATTTGTTATGCATTTGGAATGGTCAGCAGATACATGAGCAAACCAAAGTGGTCTCATTACCAAGCTGCTGTCAGGATTCTGAGGTATATAAAAGGAACTCTGAAATATGGAGTGTTATTTCCTTCTGGAGGAAAGATCAAATCAGAACTTCTGAGTTATTCTGATTCTGATTAGTGTGGAGATAGAGTTGACAGAAGAAGTACTTCTGGGTACTTGTTCAAGTTTCTGGGAGGTCCAATTTCTTGGAGTTCCAAGAAACAGCCTGTTGTGGCTTTGTCAACATGTGAAGCTGAATACATTGCAGGTGTTGTAGCTGCGTGTCAAGCAGTTTGGCTTCTGAATCTGCTGCATGATCTGAAAGTTAAAGTTGAGGAACCTCTGAAGCTGATGATTAATAATAAGTCTGCAATTAATCTTGCAAAGAATCCAGTGCTACATGGAAGAAGCAAGCACATTGAGACGAAGTATCACTTTCTCATAAGTCAAGTGCAGAAAGGAGTGTTAGAAGTTTTGCACTGTAGCACTCAGAAGCAGCTGGCAGATGTTCTGACAAAGGCGATAAAAACAGACCAATTTCTTCGTTTGAGAGATGAAATTGGTGTTGTTAACTTCTGATAAGTTACTAAATTACGGGATGGTATTAGAGGGTAATTTAGTATTTGTCATTTGTAAATATTTTTTATTAGGGCCTATGTGGCATTCTTATTTGTGTATAAATAGGTGTACTAGGTTTACATTTATATCAATCAATTCCTTCAATCATTAGTGGCAGTTTTTAGCATTTATTCCTTTTCTCTCTTCTTCCTCAAATTCATCACCTTGCACTAACAGTTGGTGCCTTTGTTGGTGATGCAATATATCAATCACTATGATTAAATTTGAAAGGTTAGATATCTGGAAGTGTAAGATGCCTAGATGAGCATGCTTGTGCACAGACCACCTTCCAAAATTAAATTATCATGTTGATCGAGTTGCTGTTATGTTCAACACGATGGTCAAATTTTTAATTTAGACAAATAAATAAGATCGTAAGAAAGAAAAGAATGACAAAAGGTTGAATGAGATTCAAATTTTACAAAATTTGTTTAGACTTTAAAGGCCTATTAAAAGTCCTGTTGAGAACCTTCAGTGTGACAAGCAAGTTATAGAATTGATAGAACACATGATGAAATCATACAACTTTGGAGGTATGCAAGTATGTTTTCCTAGAAAAATGTAAAAAAGTATAGTGCCAAAGAAAAAATTCCAACCTTACATTCTTACTCCCCGAATATTCTTGGCCCTATTATTTCGCCCCTTCATTTGCTTCCTTGACTTTTAAACCTTTGTATCAAGCCCCTTCATTTATTCTCCTTAATTTTATTTTATCTTATTAGGTACTATTTGATTTTAGTATTATTTGTATTGATTTATTGCAGACCATTAATAGTCCTAATGATTGGGACAATATTAATTTATTTTAACTTCTGCTCTATAAACGGTCGCAGACTGCGTTGAAAAACATTAAAGTAACTTGAGGCAAACTTACTTGATGAAATAATTTCAATCGATAATCTTTCCTCCAGCATAAAAAATGCATGACACAGATGGTAACTGATAAGTGAAAATTGTAGCTATTTTTGTATATATTTTTTGTTGCACTTATCGACTTTTTGTTGTTAATATCGTTGAATAAACCCAACTTTTGTGTAAATACATTTAGTTTGTGTTTACTTGTGTTTTTATGTATACGGTGTACCATTTGATGTTTTTTCATTTATTTTGTAGGTATTTGTTGCATTTTGAAGCATTGAGGAATAAGGTGTCGAAGGCACGGCTCCGGATACGCGTTTTTGGAATAAAAGACCAGTTTTTGGACATTTTGTCCAGGAGAGCCTGCTTAGCGCACAGAGGCCGTTAAGCATGAGTGTCGCTCAGTGCATTTCGTAGTGTGATACTTGCGTTTGATAATTTGGCAGAACCAATATTTTGAAGCCCGCTTAACGCGGAAAGCACGCTTAGCGCGATTTAGGTCGATTTGATGTGTAAAATAAGCAAGTCACGCTTAGCGTGCCAGGCCCACTTAGCGCGGTCTGCTGAGATTTGTTTTATAACTTTCATTTCAGCTCATTTTTGGGGATGGTTTTCGGGAAGTTTTTTCTCCCAACTCCATCAACCTGTAAATTTTGTTAGGATTATCTTAGATAACAACTATGGAGCTTGCATACGGATGATCTGGGTGGATTGCTTTTCGATCGGCACTGACAAACCGGTAGATCTGCGGTTCATTTCTCTTCCTCTTTGAGTATTCTCAATTGGTTGGGTTTGTATGTATATTTTATTTGAACTGATGTATATTTTTCGCCCTTGGCGTTATATTAAACTTACTTTACGAATCTTTGTGGATTGTTGTCCTGGATCTTTACTCTGTGCTAGGGATTTGAGTTGTTATAGGCATATACTGCTTAGATTCTTATCTAGGATGATTATCTGTTAGTTTCTGAACTCTAGAGATAGATTTAGAGCTGACATCTACTTGGGTATCAGAGCTTAATGCCTCTGTATTGTTTGTGTCGCTCTGAGAGATCGTCGATGCAGGCGAGCACGGTTAACTTCTGTGTTGTTAAGGTGGTTGAGAGATTGCTACCGAGGTGATGCAGTCGGCCTCTCAATTTGGGTTAGGAATGACTTAGGTTGTGAGTGATACGTAGTGATATTGATGAATATTATAGGTTGAGTATAATAGGTCGATAGGTTTAAGTCTATGAGAAGTAGTATATATGCATGCTTGATAAGTTATTCCTTTTTCCTTTTTATACATTTATTTCTGTTAATACATTTTCCTTTCAACCCATTTACCTTCAAACTCATTAACAAGAAATTTGTCGAACAACAAGTAAATAATCAATCTCTGTGGATACGATACGATATAACCTAAATATCACCTGGTAAATTAATAACTTACTTTTTATTTGCCGCTCTACGGCTGCAACAGTAACCACTTATATAACTCAGTATGCACAATAAAGATAGTTTTTCTAGTTAAAAAATTACAAAATAGTAATATTAATCAAATGAATAAGTTTAGAAACTTACCTTCCAGTTAACCGTGACAGCATTTGGGAATATTATAAGATGTTGACCATAGTTTCCTTTGAATCCCATCAAGTATGCCATCAATGCCATAACCTAGGGAAAGAAAAAAATATGTAAGTTTAAAATTATTACATTAAGTTATTATACAATACCCTTAAACAGATGAACATTTTACATCTCCCATGTATATCTTTCCAATCTAAGGAAGAGAAGAGCAACAAAAAATAAAGCCAACTTGTACAGTTTTACCAAGACCCATCTCATCAACTAAAATTTTGTTTAATTTATTGTTGCACAAAGAAAGCATCCATTGCAATCCAACCTTATTAAAAAAATGATGGTTGTCTTATGACTGTTTCATTCACCGCATGTGTGAGGTTGTAATACATGGAATGTAAAAAATTAAATTCTGTTTTAAAAACAATTTTAAGAATAAAATCATCAAAATCAACCTAACCACCGTGGAATCGATTTTTACAAACGTGATTCTCATATTTTTTTGTCGCTTAAATTAACTGCTTATGAATTCCTTCCCTCTAATCTTCCCCAAATTTTCTATAAGCTCTTCTTTACCTTTTCTAGTTCTACTTCTACGGAGAAAGAGATATCTGACTTTAGGGTTGATGTACATGTGACGAACCATAGAAAAGCCATAGATCCCAACAACAGCTCCAACCGCAAAGAACAACGGCTATAACTAAAAGTGAAACATATTTTAAAAAGTGAAACCCTAACTCTTACAAAATTCAAATAAAATAGACGATTACATATGGCCACCAGAGATGGTTTCTTGTGGTATCAACTTCTTTGGCCCCAAGTGCACTTCCATGAATATTGTAGGATATACAAATGCATAATAAACTCAGATAGTATGATACTTGAAATCGACAACATGTTGGTCTTGAGATCTAACTCTCCTGCAGTATGAGTAAAGTAATTATGTAACAAGTTAAACACCAAAAATCAGAAACATTTTTATTCAACACAAACATTGAAATTAACTGAATCAATCAAAATACAATTACTCTAACATCTAAAAACAGTAGAAACAATTGAATTTTTAAAATAGAAGTAATATTAACCTAGCCAAAGTAAAAAATTATCATCCCCGATTATCGATACATACCAGACGGAATATCCTTTTGCAAATTCGAAGCCATGAGCGAACAAATCTAAATAACTGAAAAATTAAAAAAAAAATGAATAACGATAATAATTAGGTTATAATAATACATGAAAATTCACAAAAAATTCACCGATTCAGATTAACAGAATCATCGATTGCGAATTATATGATTTATTTAACAAATAAAGAAGGTAAAACAATAAAAAAAAAAGAAGTTAAAAGAGAGGAACAATGTTAATTGGTTTAGCTTAGGGTTATCCATATTGTGTCGTGACAGAATCTTCGCTTCGCCACCGCCATGACCACAACCTCTCCTTCTTCAATTACACAATGTCTTCTCCTCAACCCTCTTCAGTTTGCGACCTCTTCTTTCCACCGTCATCATGAGTTTGTTTCACCCTCATCGATTCTAATCTCCTGATACAAATCTGCAGAGACTCATGTGTTCTTCTACTTCGCATATTCTTCAAATCATCTTCATCTCTTCTGCATTTTTCTGTGAGTCGTGTTGTCATGAAGTGTTGATGCGTGATAAATGAAGATGTTATGGTTGTTGTGGTTGTGAGATTTCTATTGGACGTAGAGGTTACAGAGGGAGGTGCAAGCGGAGAGGTCGTATGGGAGAGGACCTGAGAGGGTTTTGAAACAAAGACTGAGTGTGTGAAGGTTAGGGAAGTTAGACGAATACGAAGTCAAGAGAAACGAAGATTGAAGAAGATGAAAACCTGAATCATGATCTTACTTTGGAAACATAAAGCATTGATGAGCAAAAAGTTGAAAACGACTCTTAGATCCATCTGAATACATGAATCAGGGTTTAGAAATGGGAAGAATTAATTAGCCGAGAAACAGAAAGTTGCATTGCACACTGAATTATAAAAAAATGGATTTCTGAGAAAAGGTGAATGGTTGTCGACAATTCCTATTCTCTAATGGCCCAATCACAATAATTTGGTGTAAGCGTAACACACACAAATAAGAGTTTTGATATTAATTAGATAAATTAAAATATATATATATAATAGTAATACATTTTAAAAAAAATTCTATTTATAACTAAAATATAAATAGAAGATGAATTGAAAGTTTATTAGAGCATGATAATCGGTGTTCTTTGAGAGTTCCTACACATTTATTAAAGAAATTGTATCAATAATAAATAGATATTTCACTTGTTTTCACGTTCCTGAACTAAAGCACGTCCTCATACTAAAGCACGCTTCTACACTCCAATTACAGTGGATCATGATAATAAATTAATAAATAAAATTGCAAGAATGTAGTTGATTTGTTTTAAATGTGGAACCCCATTTTAAATTTTTTGATGAGTTACATGGATATTTGAGAATTGGTAGATGAATTGTTTAAAAAATGTGAAGTAATGAAATAATATAAAAAATTATGTGGGTCCTATTTAAAGAACTCAAATGGGTATGATGGATGTGGATGCTCTTAAGTGTTCAATTTACTCAAATATTCATTTTACATTATTATTATTATTATTATTATTATTATTATTATTATTATTATTATTATTTTTATTATTTATTATATTATTTAGTTTATTATTATTATTATTATTATTATTATTATTATTATTATTATTATTATTATTATTATTATTATTATTATTATTATATTATTATTATTATTATTATTTTATTATTATTATTATTATTATTATTATTATTATTATTATTATTATTATTATTATTATTATTATTATTATTATTATTATTATTATTATTATTTATTATTATTTATTATTATTATTATTATTATTATTATTATTATTATTAATTATTATTATATTATTATTATTATTATTATTATTTATTATTATATTATTATTATTATTATTATTATTATTATTATTATTATTATTTAT